>CM046855.1:6711221-7911221 GCA_025617745.1 Heliocidaris erythrogramma | reverse complement strand
TTTCATTTAGAAAATGCTGAGATAAGGGCCTGCACTGAAGAAATTAATATTGTTCAGTAAAGCAGTTGTTCTTGAAACATTTACGATTGCTGAGAAAGAGAGGAAGCAGGAAGATTAGTCATTAATATTTTGTTAGTACATATCAATTACTAGAAAACAAATTGACAAACATGCACATGAAGTACAACACATAAATTACACAGCCCAACAACAAAACAGAATGAACATATGTTAGGGGGAGGGGGTGAAAATGAAAGGATTTACTGATTAGTATATTAGTTGTATGTTATATGAATGTGTAGAAGTGTGTAGTAATGTTAATGGGACCATGACCAGTCACAAAACTACACACACACCTTGCACACCTTGCAAATTCTGCTAACTGTTTTGGATCACTTAGATCAATGCCCGGGATGCCTCCAGGTGGCAGTTTCTTGCCTGTCAGGTACTCTGAGTAGTCTGGTGGTTCACATTCAAAGCCAAGAGTTCTGTCATGACAGGCTGGTGGTGCTATCACTTGCTGTGGTGGGGTCACAGGGTCATCTGACAGCTGTTTCTTCTCTTCTGTTGAATGAAATCAAATTTATAGTTTGTTGTCAAACCTGTCTCCCATAGAATGTACACTACACATAAATGCAAATTCTATTCTAAAAATAGTATAAAAATGTACACTTGCAAGAATTAAGGAAAACATATACTTTCCCAAAGATATTACCTTCACCTTATACCTGAATTCAAAATCCATTTCATAAATGGGAGGAAATGTATCTTAAATATTTTCAAAAAGAGGAATCTGAATACAATATAAGTTTTACCCCAAAATTTAAAAATTATGTTGACCTAAATTGCTACAAAAGAAAGAAGCCATTAAAAAACAATAATTTAAAAAAAATCCATGTTTTTTTAAATCAAACAATAAATTTGCTTGATGTTGAACATGTGCATATTTCCAAAGATAGTACATTGAACCTTTAATCATTCTCAAAAGTCAAAAGGGTGATTAACATAACAATATGCACATGATTGTGTGAAAGGCGAAAATTTCAATCATGACAAGAAATGAGAATTATGGGATTATGATAAATGATGGCTTGAAAGGTGCAATGATTTAACTCCAACCCCCCCCCCCCCCCAAAAAAAAAAACTAATAAGAGACGATGATGATCTCCAGTGTGTTTGGAACTGTGACAATACGACTTTGACTTGTCAATAATTGTCTGGTTGTACATGTACTGCATGTAGCTGTACTACATGCATTTTATTGCAATGGAACCTGAAAAGCTAGGATAAGCAGCAAGGTTAAGTAATGATCATAGTGTCAATGATGTTTCAGTTTTTCTTATTATGGAATAGGATTCAATCAAACTTAAAGGAGAATTAACCCCAGAATATAAATGTACTTATGTTCAAAGGCGTAATATATTCTTAATCATTGGCCTGTATCACTGTAGAAATAAAATATCAGAAAAGGGTTAAAATCAAGACATTTTAGCACACAGTATCATCTGCTAACACTTTACATGGGGGCTGCCATTTTCTTGATGATATGGAGTTGTACATGAACCATTGGAAACCGTTCCGGTCAGGAAGATATTTTTAATTCTAGAGCTAGATTGCCTCTCTTCATTACAAAAATATCCCCATATATGATGGAAAATACATAACAGGTGTATACATATATTCTAAAATTTGAAATTTATAGATTTCTTTTTAAAGTAGATATTCAAAGAAAATCACAAATATGGCAATTAATGTATCACTAGAAACTGGGAAGCTTACAGATGGCAATCGTATAAGTTTTATGTCAACTGCGTATCTGGTGATTATAAAAACAACACAAATAAAAGCTCTTCTCAGCATCTGGAATATCCGAGGATTCGCCAGAAATATAGCAATGTTTTGATGTCGTCACATTCGGGATCGATCCTGCTTAAGCAGACGACGTCCTATAATGAATGAACGTAATTGCAATGCAATTATTTATCAAATTATAAAGAGTTTGGTGTATTTAAACATGACCTTATTTCACACCATTATAAAGGGAAAGTGAAACTGATTCTGATAGCTAAAACTGTTTGATTGTAAATACACAGGAGAAGGGTCAATGATCAATGAAATAAACCCCACTTTCAAATTGAAAAGCCCTCCGAATAATAGCAGGATGGTATTCGTTCCCTCTTGAAACGCCGAACATGCCCCGGTGCAAGCAGCTGAAAATACAATGGCGTCTTATTTTGTTTACAAGTGACTGACTCCTTTATTTTTTTAACGCTGCATTTTTCATCAAAATAATACCATACACGAAGTTAAGAGTGAGGCAACAGACTAACATTAAGACTGACGCTAGTGAAGGAAGAGAAATAAGTGAAGAGGAGATGACAAAATAGGCTCTGAAAAATGTGTAAGATGTTATGGGACATCGTCTGCTTAGACAGGACTGGTCCAGGGTGTGTCGTCACATATCTCAGCAGCGTTCGAGGAGCTCTTCAGCTGCTATATCGGGGGCTGTATTTTACCGTTTTATAATTGATAATAATCATTACTTCAAATGTTTCCAAGCGTTGAATTTGGATAGCGTTGAATTTGGATAACCTTGTTTAATTTATGCCATCTATGCAATAATAAGTATTAAGCCAATATTTAAAATCATTAACGTTCTACTTTAAATTCTCTGGTTTTACTAAACATCGATTTCTTGGGCTTGCCTGGCAGAGCAGAACATAATATATACAAGGTGCATTCTGACTATTGAAGTCCATCATCTCAAAGCAGTTGAATGTATACAGTAGTTTGTCACTATTGATGATCATCCATAAATTTGAATTAATTTGCTCCGTCGCGTACGTCATAGTATCACGAAAATAGATTTATAGGCCAAATTCGTTATTATGCCCAGCCACCATTAAATCCGCCTGACTAAGTGAATATTTAGTCAAGTTTCTTCTGTTTTTATTATTGAAATTCTGATCATTTTCAACGGAATAAATGCTAATCAATGTTAATTCATAACTGAAAAAAATATCAGTCAAGAAGAGCGGGATTCGAAACCAGCAACATTGTAGAACGTGCGGTGTAGAATAAGGATACTTCGACCATGCAGATTTCTTTACCACTAGACCACGAGCAGTTGACGGTACAGCTCGTTGCTCTTAAAGGGGAATAAAAGGCAACAAACATTAGCCTATAATCATGTAGATAATTGTCAGCCTATTACAAATATCTTGAAATTACTCCTATTTGATTATTTAAGAAGGAGAACAGCGTCTCCAAAAGTTGCAGTTTCCTTGCTTGACATTATCCAATGGGGGCTGCCATTTTCTTTACAAAGTACAGTGTAATGTCAGAACAGTTCTATTTGTGAGATACCCACTGACCTATACACTAGCTACCGTGACACTCATGATCAGCTGCATGGCACTGGATTTTCTCATAATAAACCATTTTTGTAGTCATGTACATTCAAATGAAGATACTTTTATCCTGTCATATAACCTATTTGTGTCAAGATATTTGGTTCAGGTGTTTCTTTTGTTAAGCAGGATTTGGCATGCACTTGTAAGTTGCTTGGTCTGACAAAGGTTTGACAATTCTTCAAAGTGACAAAGACCTACAACTGCTCTTAGATATCACCTGTGCGAGACAATGGGGGTACCAAGATGGCTGCCATTTTGCATGGGTGGCTTTAGTTGTACAATAGCTATTCATTATGCAACATCTTATCCATTGTATACAGGTAAATGGATATGTACCGCAATGACATCACAGTTTCTTCAAAATGGCAGCCCCCATGGGATAATATCTACATGTAGCAAGAAATCTGCAAACTTTAGAGACTGTTCTCCTTACTGAGTAATCAAATCAGAGTATTTTGAACAGGCTGACAATTTTCCACATGATTATCAGCTAATGTATGTTGAGTTTCATTCTTCTTTAAGGCTTTATTTATTTATTATTTATTTATTTATTTATTCCTGCATGTTTCACAATAATCAGTCTCATACATACAAACTTTGAAAATAGAAACACACAGAGGTCTGGCAATATAAGCTGGACGCTTGAAGTGTTGCCATACCTAAGATCTTACATATTTCATACATTCTTAAAAGTAAACATAGATTAATAGATTAAATACAAAAAAAAGTGCAAATATAATACACTATATACAGATACAAATACAGATAAAGAATACGGTAAGATTGAAATCTCTACAGTACGTTCTAGAGCAGGAAAAATGTAGCAGACATGATAAAAGGTGCAGTCCATCCATACTGAAGGAGAAACAGAGAGAAAAGTGAGAGAGAAGAAAACGCAAGACAAGCAAGAGAGAGGGGGAGGGAGAGAGAGAGAGAGGAGGGGGGGGGGGGGGGTGGGAAGATGCCCTAATTAACAATACCACTGCGCATAATTACATATCATGGCAAATTATACATGTATACATATTATATAGAATATATATACAATCATAATATAATTAAGTACACGCTATGTTCAGGGGAATTAACAACCAACTAATAGAACAAATCTTAAATAAAAATGTTTGCAATAAGCATGCGCTTGACTGCATTTTTAAAAGAGTAGATTGTAGGCAAATTACGTGTTTCAATTAGTAAAGAATTCCAAACGTCTGGACCAGTATGTCTCACTGATTTACATGTATGTGCCAATACTCTATACCTCCACTCTATAGAAATTCAGTACCTCTGTTCTGCTCACTGTTTTTTCAATATCCTAGGTAGGATTTTTGCCAATTTGAGGATTACTGGGCATATTAGCTAATATAGCCGATTTCTATAGAAATTCAGTACCCCTGTTCTGCTCACTGTTTTTTCAATATCCTAGGTAGGATTTTTGCCAATTTGAGGATTACTGGGCATATTAGCTAATATAGCCGATTTATATTTAGTAAAATAGTAATTTTCAAATAAATATAAAACAAATTTGTTAAAATCTGTTAAATATTTTAAATCTCAAATGGAACTATGTATCAGGAAGAAAGACAATATTTCATTCGGATTAAAAATCTCTTTATGTACACATCAAGAAAATGGCAGCCCCCAGGTACATGTCTTGCTAGCAGACGATACATTTTGCTGAGAAAATCTTGATTTATACCCATCTCGTATACAGGGGCGTATCCAGGATTTCCCAATAGGGGGGGCGCCAGGAATTATTGATCGCCGTCATGGGGGAGGGGTCTTTGGAAAATTTTTGCTTCTGAAGAAGGGCTGAGATGCAAAATAGTGCTATATGTGACCAATTTTGAAGCCTATTTAATGAACAATATTTTCAATTGGTATGAGGATTTTTTTTTTTTTGCTAGTTTTTTTTTTTTTACGACGGCCAATAGGGGGGGGGCGCGCCTGTTGCGCCCCCCTGCATACGCCACTGGTATATTTTAATGCAATACTACGTAGGACAAGAAGGAATAGATTACATCTCTGAATATAAGCACATTTATATTTTGAATTTAATTCCCCTTTAAAACTGAACAGTTAATGAATCATATCTTTCCAAAAAATGAGAACAGATCAGCAATACTAATCATATTTCATATTTATTCTAGAGGTCTAACTTAAAACGTAATCAATAGATCCTCTTCTTCTAAAAAACAATAACTGATAACCCAGATCACCGATAGTGACATCAAAACGTCATCTACATGTAGGCATGACTCGTCATCTAGACTAGACAGGACTCGGTAACCTGGCATGATATTGATAGCATATTAATTATTATCTTTAAAAAATAATTAAAAAATATACATAACTAGCAAAAAAAGGAGAAGTCACTTATATTATTTTAGATGATAAAAGTCTGTTTTAAAAAAAATAACCAAAAAAAATGTTGATAATAGTCAAAATTGACTGATTGCCATATTTATAACACTAATAACAACAACAACAACAACATCCGAGCGGGACAACAAAAATCTCATGCCCGCATGCACGGCACTCACATGCACAAATAGTTCAACATAAAATGACCGAAGACATGCAGTACCGGCCCGGTAAAGTATCCACGCCGGAGTTATCGGCCAAGCGAATGGCGCGAATTCGTTCAGTGTCAGTAAGCTGATGCACCAACATTAACAGAACAAGAAACGCTCATGGACCACCGTAATTCATACAGCAATTGTAGCTAAATGCAAATGCTAGTGCCACAAATACAACCCTTTAAAGAATGAGGATAACATTTACATACTATATTAATTACCTATATGTCAGTAAATATAATAAATCCACAACAAAATTCATATTCTTGACGAGTATCGCCAAACGACCCTCCAGTAGCTCTACTAAATTCGCCATCTTGAAAACGCCATTTTGTAACATGGCTGCGCCCATGACAAAAACATGGCGAAAAACATGGCCGAAATCGCATCAAAACAAACCAAACATTCGAAAATTGTGACGGACTAAGCCCTATAGTTATTAAGGTGATAATTCATATAGGATATGTTCCATAAAACGGACATTATACTCGGTTGAGACGGTTCGATTTTTTGCCGAACGGCTAAAAAGTGCGAGTTGTGCGTTAGCGTTCGCCCATTCGTTTACACACTGGTCACGGAGAAGTGAATGGGCAGCATTCGCATTGTACGGCAGCTCGAGCATAGGAATGCGCAAGGTAGGTAAACTTGTCCTGCAAAATAATTGCTTGCCTGGCAATTTCGTAACCTATTCCAAGCAAAAATATCACTCACCTGAAGCCCACATCGTCACTGAAAACTCCCCTTCGAGGGTTTTGATTTGAACTTGCTTGTGTTCCCATTTTCTAGTGTTCTTTTCGGAGTCAAATGACAACTCCCCGCTGGCCAAGACTCTCGTTCGCGAATTTTTCTTTCCCTTTTTCCGCCTGCTTGGACCGGCCAATGTTTCGTCCGATAAGTCTGAATTTGGTACAGGAACAGGGACAGAATCCGCATCAATAATATAACTTGAACCTGTTAAATCATCTACGTCTCCTACGATTTCCTCTCTCGTCTGAAGAACAATTTCTTCACGATCTGTTAAATGGTGAATTGAGATGGGTTGACATTCAATTCCATCGACAGTTTCACATTCCACCGTTTCAACTTGTCCAATTCCATCTACCGGTATTGTAACTATATTTTCTGCAGTTATACCCTCAATATTTTCCATTGGTATACTCTCAATTTCCACCTCTTGAACTGGCAATTCAATTTCTGTATCTATAATGTCCGGATCAGCCGCCATTTTGGCTGAAATGTAGGGCAATTCAATGTCAACTTCCTCGGCGTCCATTTTGGATTTTCTTCTGCTTCCAGTTTTGGCAGCCAACTTCGTCACTCTTCTTCGCAGGGGTCCAATGACGCGTGTGAGCTAAAATCTCGCGATTTCTCGCGTGGTTCATCACGTGATAATGATGCAGTGACTAGTCTGGCTACCAATCTGGTTTTATTTATCTGGCTATCCGATGGTATTGATGGAACTATAATGTCTATCATTTTACTAGTACTTTAAATGTTTCCACCATAAATCATTCTATATTATGATTATAGTGCTTACAGTGTATGAGATGTATATCTCATAATTATATGAGATATAGGCTGTAGGCCTACATTTTAATTAATTTGCCGACTATTGATCCCGGCCCCCATATGCATGCACTCAGTATTATTTAGGGTACGCGTATGCTTGTTCCCTCCCTTTGAAAGCACCCCCCTATCTCAGGGCTGCCAAAATTTCTGAACCCCCCTATCGCGGGCTTTGCGCGGGCTTTTCCTGCATTGGAGACCCCCCCCCCCCCTAAATTCAGAACACTGCTCAATGTACCCCCCTATCTCAGGCGGAGCTCCGCATTCCAACCCCATATCTCAGGACAGACACCAACCCCCCTCCCAAGTAAGCTGTCATTACAATACCTTGGAAGAGATGGGGGTTTTTTTTTCTACTTTTCAAAATGAAATAATCCTGGCTGAATGAGCTATCAAAACTAGCAGGAATTTCAGGAATTTGATCAATTTTTCAACGGATATTTCATAACCCCCCTTTTTTAATTTCTCAGGTGTCGAAGAGAGAGAGAGAGAAAGAGAAAGAAAAACACCCCTTTTTTAATGAAATCTCCGGGTGAAAGATAAAAAAACACCGCCTTTTTTAATAATTCACGGGCCGGATTGTGTCGCCCCCAAAAATACCCCTTTACCGGAGATTTTGGGAACACGCATGCGGTCCCTTCGACCTCCGAGTGGGGGGGGGGGGGGGGGGGGGGCGGGCTATTGATTTGGGGTTTATCTCGATTAGCTATTTGTTAGCTCCCTTTACCAAGATGTTATTTTGATTTTTACCAAGATGTATGTATTATTGTGATTTTGGTAATCAACTCTTTCATTTATTCAGTATAATAGATGATTTGAGGTGATTCAATCATGTTTACTGGTTGCCAGATCAAATGCAAGAATAGTTAAATAATTATTAATGAGCAGAATGTTTAATGTCGGAAAAAGTTGGATTTTTTAACATTAAATTGGCAGGCGATGTTCAAAATATTGAAGTAGGGGTATGTGATTTATAAGCCTACGGAAAGGGGAACTTTTGCAGGGGCGGATCAATGATTGTCCGAACTTGGGGGCAAAAGAATCTACGGTACCGTAATTATTTTTCTCATATGATTTCGGGGCCGGGAATTTTTATACGCCGGCTAATGTCCTAGCTTATCGGTTGAAGAGGTTGTGGTTGTTTCAGGGTTTTTAGGGATGGGGGGGGGGGGGGGCTAGTGGTGATCCTGGATGGGAGGCACGTAGGCTACAAGATTCAAAACTGTGACGAGAAAAAAATGAGAAGTTCTTTCATATGAGTAACCTAAGTTCCACGAAGCGTTATCAGTCAACATCATGCATGGTCCTTCACATAATGCTATCATTAAATTTCTCTCGATCCCTCCATACCCCATTGTATCTCTTTCTTTGCATCTCCTTACCCTCTTTCTAATATTTACCCCATACAGTATCCCCCTTTCTTGCTCGAACCTTTGCTATCTTTCTTTTTACTCCAATATTAGTCCTTCTATATACTCTTCAACAAGCCTTTTTTATATGCGGCTTCTCCTATAGTGTGCGATTGGCTTCACTCTCCTTAGTAAAAAAAAACAAACCCGAGGTCATGAGGAAAATTATACCCGGGTGTAGTACAAATTTAATTATTTTATTCGATGATCTATCCGAGAATAAAATAATTCAAGGTAATTATGAATTACCCGGTGGAAGTTTATACATGATTGTACTATATTCTATATATAATACCCCTGTTCTTAAAGTGCGGCCCATGTGCCACTTGCGGCCCGCGAGACGATTTCATGCGGCCCGCCAAATATCTAGTTTTAAAAAAAATTCTTGTTTCATGTAATATGTGGATACATCATGCATCATCTTAATTAGTATGACTATTAAGAGGTATCAAAATTTTTGATCGCTCGCTTCGCTCGATCGCAAATAGCATATCATAATTATCCGTTCCCTATAGGCCTATATAGGCCTGTCTTATTACGCCATTTTGAAAAAAAAAACATCAAACGAAGAAGAAATAAGGATACTAATTGTTTGTGATATAAAACGGGATGAATATTCTAAAATTGTCCCACCGTCCTTAGATTTGGGGATGGGGGCTGCAGCCCCCCTCCCCCGAGAATAGAATTGCGCGTCATTCGGGCACCCATCACCACTTCATTTTCGGGAAGTGAAATAGTCTCTTTGTTTTTATTTCATGTCTTATTCATAAATTATCACATTTTGATGACGAAATTACATTTTCACTATTCTATAGTGTCATTTTTTTTTTGCTAGCTTCGCTCGCTTGCTGAATAAAAAACCAGAAAGCTGATACACAATGTATTCGGGCAAGGGACGTCAGTCCCATTACGTCTATGTAGTATTTGTAATACTCAGTGCCATTGGCTCGCCACGTAATTTCAGGAATATTTCTGGCCCGCCTGACAAAATAATTAAGAACCCATGATTATAATACAAACAAACGAAGGAAAGGAAAGGAAATAAGTAGGGGAAAGAAGGGGGGGGGGGGACACAACCCCTGAAAATGTCTCGCTTGGTCGCTACCCTCTCTCGCATGACATAGTTTAGCTTTAAGATATTTTAAACTGGGAATCCAAACTTCAAATGGGGCATAAATACTTTCAGGGTCAGCGATTTGAGGGGACACGATGGTCTCTCTAAATGGAATTTTTTGAAGGGCTCGTCCCCAGCCGCAATTTAGAAAAATGACCCCTATAATAATTGGTTTAAATGAATTATGATTTAACGCGGTCTAGTTAACCCTAACGCGAAAAAAATAGAAAATAATGGATATCAAAATATCTTTGTCCCATGTGATCAAAAGTGCTATAAAATGAAAAGTTACAAACTATGAAATACAATTTATCACTTGTTTTCTACGCCACCTCACAATGTAATACATATATATTTTGTATTGCATGGGAGCGACTCGATAGATTCATGGGCGGGGATGCAAGTTTTTAAACAGCAAAATACAAAATCTTCTTGTGGGGGTGGGGGAGGGGATGAATAACTATGGTGTACCCGCACAACCCTTCTCCGCCCGGTCTATAAGTTTACTCAGATGTCACATCCCCTCTCCCACCCCGCACCCCCGCCTAAACAAGAAATTACATTCAATGAAAGGCACAACTCATATTGAGACCGCGCAGTACCCACAATTAAGGACCTCAAGAATGCCTATCTCGGACTTCTTAATCTTTTTGTTGCTGATAACTCAGTTATTATTTCTTTAAAAATAAATTTTTGGCAGATATATCGATTATCCTTTAGTTCATTCAGTTTAATCATCGTTTGATTTATTGCTAATGTAATTTTGATCATTACTACATCTAAAATATTTTTGAATGTCCGTCAGGATTTCTATAATACGTGTAATGTAAGGCACGTGCCTCCCCCTTGAATAGCGAACAACGAAGAGAGAAAGAGAGCGAGAGAGAGAGAGAGAGAGAGAGAGAGAGAGAGGGGGGGGGGGGGGGGGTGAGGGCAATATGAAAATGTGAAAAAGATGTTAACCTTCGCCCCGCCCACTCGATTGCCTTAATATCATCCGCCTATATCTACCGATCACAATTTAAATCATATTTCATCACTTTTGATCTCATCCAAAACACACAGAAAAAGCTTGACGTTTGGCACATCAGACATCATGAGAGACATTATTTATTTACCTACTTCAAAATACTTCTCACGAAGTATTTCCAATATGGCATGGATACTGACTGACAAGGAGCTTCCTCTACTAATTAAAGAAAATGAACCTTATAATATCTTAAACTTGGTCCGGTCATGATAGATGCATGATTATAACAGGACATAATGATGTGTCTTTATACTCAAGATAAGGATGACAGTACCACATGGTGTCACTGTGAATATGTCCACTCTTTGAATGCCTTTTCATATCTTAGCAGAAAATTAAAAAAACATATTCGTGACAGTTGAGATCGATCGGATGAAGAATAAGGAATTAATTTTTCAGTCAGACCAGGAATGGACTGAAACATGCTGTTCGCAATCGACCACGACGTGTAATGTCAAAGTCGAACTATTTTGTTTTATTCGTAGTACACTATAAATAACTTGTGTTCCCTTTTCTCAAGTTTTATCATGGAACAGATATAATTTTTTACATGTTATACATTTTCATCGATCAAAATGTGTTCAATAATAAAAACGTAGATGGGGCATGTGGTTTAGGCATATTTTGATGGTGGCATTAGAAAAGGGCACGCTGTGTCAATTTTCATCCACACACTTTTTCTGTTAATATTTCGTACTCTCATTTTCTCATGTATAACGCTTGCCCACAAGTGTTCCTTCTGTTGGAAATCATTAGAAGAGCTAATAATCATTACACACAAACAGCTCTTTTTAACAGGACTGCAAGTTTGATAGAAATACGAACATTTAATGCGGAAACTGCGGATGATTTTTACAACTAAAAATTCTGTAAAGGGATTGAATGCGAATAACAATGAATTGGTAAAAAAAAAAAGTGTGTAAATTACTTGCAACCATTTCAGCTTTAAAAACTCAGAACAATGATAGAAAGACTTTTTAATCCAAAGTTATAAAAGTAGTAATCAGGCCGAGCTGGATAGAATGCTTTTATGTGGATGACGATTAGATTCCAATACCAAACACGTAGAATTAAATGATAAAATTAAATGGTAAATTTGATAAAATTAAATGGTAAATTTGATAAAATTAAATGGTAAATTTGATAAAATCTTATTCTACATTTTTATCGTATTTTAACCCTAATAGAGCCGGGGGGGGGGGGGGGGGCTGATTCCGCCCCCCTAAGATCCCCGCCGTCCGGCCGCGCATTCGCAACGAAAATCGGCACACACGTCGCCGACCACGTAATCTACAAAACTGTATAGTCAATTTCTCCGAAAAATGTCACAACTAATTAATTATGCTAATTTATGCATAAAATTAATGGTTTGCTCTAATTAATTAAATAAAGCCCCAAAACTGCTAATTTTTTGTATAGAGACTCTTTGTCAGATTCTGATCAAATAAACCAACAAAAAAAAATTCGGTAAAATCCTTTTTTTCTTATGTATTTTATTGTTTTTTTAATTTATGTATTTCTTTGTTTTTCAACTTTTTGTTTTTTATTGTTTTTTCAATGGAATTCGTCGGCGACATTATTTTAATCATAAACAACATTAATTGATTTACAGTAAAAGTAAAAATAATGAAACATTTATGAATTTTAGCTGGAAACACAATTTGCATTGGATTTGTACACGAAATCACGTTTTTGAGCAATTTTGGGTCTGACATGCACTTACGAAATGTTGCGTAACTCCGAAACCGCACGCGCGGACATCACAAATTTGGTCTCAAAAGTTGCGCAAGACTTGAAAGAAAAAAGTAGTGAAGCGGCGTGGTGACTGCTTTTCGCAATGCGAACATATTACGCGACACGTCGAGGGGGGGGGGGGGGCGGAATCCGCCCCCCCCCCCCCGGGCCTATTAGGGTTAAGAATGGTTCATTACTATATAATATGTATAACTATTGAATAAGAATAATCGTAGATCAATAATGTAGTTTAATAGAAGGAATGAAAGTATTCTAATAAATATGGAATGATCAATACCAATAATAGAAGTTAATCGTATTACTATGCCTAGTTACTCAATGCAATGACGAATCCCTTTTTTTATCGAATACTTGAATCTCACCGCCAAATCGACTCCACTCCAATTCCAAACCGACCATTGGGTGTAATGTAATTGTTGTTTGGTCTGTCATCGGTCCACTCGGTGTGACTTGGGTAATGCATATCTGATATCAACATTTTTTTTAACGATTCTTTTTTAATTGGACAATATGACTCGTTGGTATTTTGTAACAATAAAGCGGAATGAAACTCAGTTGTATGAACCATCAAAGTAACACTTATACATATTTGTCATGACTGCGATAGGAACTTATAAATAACCCGTAATCGTAGTGAAATACGACTTTGCTGATCGCTCATACCAATATTTCACCGATTTATATACGAATCTGAAAGATAATTATCAAATTTCACCCGATTTAAAGTTTAGGGTTCAAGAGCTACCGGAAAAGGATAAAGAAGTCTACATGCAAGGGTAGCCCAATGACATAGCTGCTGCATAACCTTATTTGTAGAGGTCACTTTATCCGTAAGGTGAATAATGGATCATGAGGCATTTTTGTATTGCACATTGAAAGAACGTCTCTGCGCTTTCACAAAATGGCGCAAAGACGTTGTTTCGATGGGTAACACAACATTATTTTGGCTTAGATGCCATGGGGCATTGGTGCATGCTTTATAAGGAATAAATCCAACAAGGGACCCACTTACTATACCTGAACTGGCAGATAAAGGATACTAGTGTGTGTCAGGACTAGAACCCAAGATCTTACCGAAGAACACCAATGCTGTGTCAGAGCAAGAACCGAAGATTTTACCATAAGGTTACTAGTGCTGTGTCATAGCTACAACCCAAGATCTTACCAAAGGACACTAGTATTGTGTCAGAGCTAGAACCCAGGATCTTACCAAAAGACACGTGACTAGTGCTCTGTCAGAGCTAGAACCCACGATCTTATACCAAAGGACACTAGTGCTGTGTCAAAGCTGGAACCCAAGATCTTACCGAAGGACACTATTGTTGTGTCAAAGCTAGAACCCACGATCTTACCAAAGGACACTAGTGCTGTGTCAAAGCTGGAACCCAAGATCTTACCAAAGGACACTAGTGTTGTGTCAGAGCTAGAACCCAGGATCTTACCAAAGGACACCAATGCTGTGTCAGAGCTAGAACCCACGATCTTACAAAAGGACACTAGTGTTGTGTCAGAGCTAGAACCAAAGATCTTACCAAATGACACTAGTGTGTCAGAGCTGGAACCAAGAGCTTACCAAAGGACACTAGTGCTGTGTCAGAGCTGGAACCCAAGATCTTGGCCTCTCAAACCGCTCAAACCGCTCAAACCGCTCAAACCACTCAAACCACAAACAACCACTTTGACACGAACAAAATAATAATGCTTGAGTACAATCTCAAAACAGTCTACAGGCAAACTGCTCAGAATTTTGAAATAACTGAACAAGGCAAAAGAATAATCGGGAATAGTCGACCGTAATTACATACACCTGCTCAACCTTTTGAAACAGTGACTCGTCTTACAAATAGCTTTGATTGATTGTACAATTAATTGCTAAGTAACAACAATCACCTATTTATATTTCACCTGGGATTGCGACCGATATCAAACTCAAGCTAAATTGCGATCGATATGGATCAATGGCAACACTCTAAGAATTTTCATACGATGCCTCTGTTAATACCATGAGTAGAACAAATGCCAATCGGTGGTCATTCTGATTCGCACGTTAGTTTAAAACGTATTTTTCTTACATAGAATATGTGTATAACAAAACATGTACATGTATAACAAAACACTATAGAATATCTTACAAAATAAATATTTGCGATTGTTTCTTGAGTAATATATTCTGATAAAAATCTTCAAGTTCGATCACAACCTTTACACATTTAAAAACAATAATGTCAATATAAGTCAATATAAAGAACCAACATATTCCCAATAACATACCGGGAAACTTTAATTTCATAAATACTGTATATGAAAACAATTCTAACAATATAACTTCTCTTCTCTACATCTTAACTAGAATATTTCTAGTTTATGGAAAAAATCAATTCCTGTGCTATCCTATGAATACCTACAGAAGACGTATTACGTTACATGACAGAATCTATTTCATTCAGATTATCATGAATTCCTGCATTCTTTCAATAAAGAAATATTTTACAATATCAGCAAACATATGGCTAAGCCCACACAATCACATTGTGACATGTAGAAAGAACAATCATTTTATGATGTTAAAAAGCGATTTTCTTAAAGAAAAAACGAACTGAAATTTGTCATTTTTACATTAACATTTTCGATCAAGAGAATAATACAAATACAATAACAAATTTAACTGCTAGTAAACACTGGTTAACCTATGTAAATTTGAATGTTCAATGAGCATTTTAACTCTTTCCACTTTACAAACTTGGTTCGGACATCAATGGAACTAACTAGAACCGATCTCGGTTATGGGTTGAATCATTATCCAAATAATTCTATCACCGGCTTACGACTGAGGACTAATTTAGAAATGTGTCGGGATAAAGAGCCGCAGCTTCGTCAATTACTCCACGTCTGGTCGAGGAAGAGGCAGCAAGAACTTGACAGGCTCGATATCAGATGCACCTCCTTTACCCGTATTGGAGTCATCAGCCGACCTAGCTAGCCATAAGCCTTCCTGGCCCTTTACATTCTGTTCATTAGTGTCGGCCCAAGAATCCCAGCTCTGCTGAGCCCACTTCAGCTCCATCGGGTTGCCGGTTTTCTCGCTCTCCTGCAAGCACTTGGTGAGGAGCTTCTTGGCTAGGTTTCTGTTGCCTAGCAACATGGCATAGTAGGCCTTCATATGCAGCATTCGGGGGACGAACACTGGGAACAGCTTCATCTCGGCTTTCAAATGATACAGAATCTGACAGATAAGAAAATTTAATGAAGTATTATGTTTTAATATTTTTATTTCTTTCAGACTCGCAAAGTACGATTACGAGATTATACCACCATCATATACCAACATCATCATAATCATCATTTCACTTTTTTCCCCACACTGTGGAGCTGGACGTTGAATTTGTCCTTTAATGTCATATTCCATGTATGAAGTCTGGTCTCTGGCAATTCCATTATCAAGATTTGGGAGTCTCGTGTCTTCTGCCATAATCTTGTTTCCGTGTTCTGCCTCGTGGTCTCGGGCCAGCTAATTTAAATTACCAGTGGCTTTCTCATTGTATGTTTACCATATAAATAAATAGATAATGCTTCACCTCCTTGGCCTTGGCACGAGATCTTTCCCGGATGTTCTGGTATGCATTCTTGAAGCAGTTGTAGTAGTTAACGAGATGACACTCAGCCAGCTTGAGCAGACCATCAATGGATAAGAAGCAGGTTCGATGAACAGGCATCACTACTTCCACCGAAACTAACCATTCGTTGGACATCTCATATCGGCCTTGTCGGGCGCACCTGGAATCATATAAAAGATACATTCAACTTCAGCTTCAGGCAGGTCATTTTCAGCAGATTCTTTTCACACTTTGTTTAATCAAATGTATTGAAACAGGGTCGTCAGAAGACCAATTTGAATGAAAGAGGGCCCTCGGATTACCTTATTTGCCACAAGTGTAAAACTGGCGAGCAGATTTTTTAATTTGCCGTGACAATTAACCGCTATTTCCTCTAGCGACGCCGCGCCACTGGCTGCGCTGAAATAGTAAGGCATAAAACCCTTTTTATCACTTGTAGACAAATGAGAAAGCTACTTTGGAGTGGTGATAAGAACAAAAGGAATTGAGCAAATTATGCTTTGAAAAGTGCACAAGGGGAGAAGATCAAAGTGGGAAAGGGACAAGATGAATGGAAGGCGTAGACAAGGAACCGTTTTGAGCTGCTGAAGGCGAAAAATTCGCCAAAATGTGATCATTAGGAGTCTGAGCGACGTCTATCAACGGATACTTCCCACTAAATGGTGGACGTGAGATGGAAAAGGATGGTGAGAAAGGAAAGATTTTAGCTTGTCTAAATTTACCATAAAGCCAGGCATGCCATGAGATGAAACTTGGGCACCGTGTTGATGGAGAAAGCTGAATCACTGGATGTTTGTCGACAAAACTGAGAAAGAGCATCGTGACTCTCCAAAGATACACCTTTAATCAAACAGCAAAACGAAAAACGTTGCTTGCTTATGGAAGAAATGTTTTAAGAAATTGTACACTAAATTTGAATGCTAAAAAGAAGCAGTTCTCTGTATAGATGTACCTACATGAACCTGATATGATACATTTATAGCATTGTTGCATTCGCTTCTTATCTAAAGGGCAGGGTTATTTTGGTGGTCTCGGCCGTGGAGCTACGAAATATTACTACAATTTTGATGCAAATCAAGCATGTTATAATGAATATGCTAATGAAGTTTCATATCAATATCTCAAAAAGGTTTCGAATTATCGCTAGTTAATCATTCATTCATTTATTACACCTCTGTATTGTTAACGATATTGTACATGGGAAAAGTCTGCTTTGACCGTGAAAAATTTTGATGCTATTCGTGAACCAATAATTACATGTAATAAAATTGGTATTAAATGATAGAAAGACTCTAACGTTATATAAACTCATGGAAGCTCGAAGCGCAGGGGAAAAAATCCATGAACTTTCACGAGACTGGTGAAGGACATCAACGGTCAATACATTCAGGTCCTGCTCCCTATAAGCTGAATTCATGATATACCTAAACTTATTCCACTCATGATGGTTTAGATATTCTTTGTAATCAGAGAGTAAATATATAATGTTGATTTTGTTGTAAAATCTCAGGCTGACGACGGAGTTTGTATGACTCCGGAACATATGTACCATTCCTTCAAATGCTAGGTGTTCTCTGTTAATTTTATTTTTTAAACTGATATCATGTAGTCCTTTTGGAAATTTCTAATGATAACGCGTATCTCATCGCCCATTTTGGTATAGAAACCTACCTGTCTCTAAAACAAGATCGATGCATCCATTGTTGTAGAAACCCTTTCCCAGCACATCTTCCTCTTCCGTGGCTGCATAGTCCAACTTCTTTAGTTTCTCTATAGCTGATGAAGTCCTGAAAATAAGGCACATTACTAATTTTACCATCTACCTGTTTGAGGGCTTGTTGTACATACATCAGTATTTCTTGCTATCACTTCAACACATATTCCCCACGAACAAAAGCAATATAATCAAGGTAATTTTACACTGTGTTTAAATGTGGCCTTGTCAAAAGGACAGAGAAACTTATATAACAAGAACAATATATATTTTTAGATACACCAAACATAATCATTTTGCTTGAAGCTTTCAATCGTTTTTGTTTTTTGTTTTATGTTGTTTTGTGTTGTTGATAATATTGAAATGGATTCATGCACCATTTAGATGAGCATTTTTTTTTTCATGGTCAAAAAGTGGTTGCAATGTTCAACAAAAATATGAATATATATAAAGATATAATAAGAGGAAGGGGAAAGTATAGATTGATCTTGCCTATCAGCGATCATCAATGCTCTGACGAGGGTAGGCAGTACTTGAATAGCCATCTCATTATCATGGAGCTTCTCAGCTACCTTCAGAGCGCTGTAGCCTATCAAAGATAAAATATTCACCATGCTCTAATCGTGTTCTCGTTTTATTACATGAAGAATTCCTCGTATACACTGCTGTCCTTGCTTTAGGTCACCCATTCGACGTTTTCGTCATTGTGAATGAAACTACTTTTTTTTTTAATTTTAATGTTAAACAGTGATGGTATGCATTATTACATGAAAGCCATGCACAGAAGGAAAATATTTTTTTTTCGGTTTATTGAAACCATTTAGAATTAATTGTGCAATTAAATGGTCTATATCAACGATCAATGCGAAATATATATTTTTTATTTCTTTTGTACGGGGTGGCATCCGCTATGGGTTAATCATTGCTGCCAGCTGACAAGCTCATTATCACGACTTACATTAGCATTCAATCAGTGCTCGGTATTGTCTTTTTTTTATAAATGTATCTATTCTGTTATTCTGTTCCTAAATTACAGTAGATATTAAATAACGAACGAGTCATTCTGCACTACGTAAATCAGTTTTGATATTACTATCCGACAGTAAAGTATAAACGACCAACAGTCTTAATTTTACAACCCTACCAACGTGAAAAAGATCTGTCCAACACTTCTAAGTTAATGTACGTACCTGTGTCGATGGCACCCTGAATCTTGCCCTGAGCGAGTCGTATCTTCATGCTAACACAGTAGAGATGGCTGATGACAGCTAGCTCACCTGCTCCTACTTCTCTCGGAGACGAAACACATCTAGAACATTGGCAGGCCAACAAATGGTTTAATATTAGTGAAATGAACTAAATATTGTACAGTAGAATTCGAAAGACTTTGCTGTGTTTTGACCCTGAATAAGATGATGACCGCCTGCTCCTGACTAAATTATACCGATATTTACATAATACTTTTCCCCTTTACAAAACTTTTTAAGGTGCATCTCATTGAGTTTTCTTCGACCTAAGTGGAACGTGGATGCCCATGGGCGCATAATCGATCGCTATAAGGACTCGGGCCAAATGTGCAAAAAACGCCTTGGTGACGTGCGTGCAATGCTCTTTTCTGGGATGTTTCATGAATGAAAGTAAATGGCAACAGTGTGACAGGGTAATTTTCTCACAATGATTTCACATTTAACTGGATATGACATGATTTCTCATTTTTTCAATGTTTGTGAATTTTTTCCTAAAAATATAAATTTCCAAATACAATTGAAGATATACCTTACATACAACGAGTTTATTTCTTCTTCTTCTTTTCCTCTAAAGAAATATCTTATAACGAAAATGAAATGGCCGAATTATCAAGACTTGGTTTAGAGCGTGATACCTCTGCATGGCGATCTTTTCATAACGACGTCCGAGATTTCTCCACCGATAGGAATGGCATGTTTCCATCATGTTGCTGTATGACCTGATAACCTACGTTAGATATACGAGACAACGGGAGAATGATGATAACGTCTACAAAGGCTTGAGGGCGATGGCAAGAGAAAATGCAGTTTGGGGGGAAATTATCTTGCCGATGAAATAAGCTTTTCTTTAAAGATGTCTTATTTACTCATAGTAATCCATTTTAAAGGAATAACGTTTTTTTTTTAATTAAAATTAAAAACTGGGTGTTAATTTAATTCCACGAAACATGCCAAAGGAATTATTAAAAATTTGTAAAATTATGTTTTGATACCAATTTTTCAGTGGATAAAATGAATCATGACTCTTAATGTTAAAGAGACGGCATACCTCACTGAGATCGTCATTGGCTGCTTCCGATCTGTTCATCTGTTGTAAGGCAGCGAGAAGTGCCTGCGTGAAATCACGGTTGTCATAATGGAAATACCATAAGTGGGACAGGCATCGAGCTTGCTCATTGAACTGATTCCAGTAACTGCAACTAATCAGAAGAAATTATAATGAAATTATACAAAATTAAGTCAAGAGTAATGATTCCAGTTAGGTCAAACTCGATGTAACAGATATGAATGACAAAGTACCATACTCTCTGCAACGATTTGCAAAGCCAATACTCTTTATCACTTGACAAGTAGTGACATTCGACTGCTGATGCTTATTTGTTTGTTTTTTTGTGTGGGTTTTTTAAATATTAGGAGTAATTTGTGCATTTTATCTATTCTCGGGATCGGCAAGACAACTGTGATTTGCATTTCCAGAACTGTTGTTACAACAACAACAAAGTATAGGAAAGAAGAGGAGAGAGAGAGAGAGAGACGGATGGGAGGTGGAGAGATAGACATAGAGAGATTATATAGCTTTAATTACCTTGCTCTACCATGGAGCCTTGTGGGAAAAGAGAGATGTAAAAGTTGCATGAAGCCAGCACGAATGATCTTAGACCATACCCCAGTCCTACGCTGTGGTTGTTCATTCCGTAGTATGGACAAAGCTCGGTAGAAGTGTGGTACAGATTCTTCCACTCGGCCCATCCGAAACATCGTCTGTTTGGAATAGTACGGAGAGAAAAAAATGTTCCATAATATTCACATTAGTAAACGAAGAAGCTTGATGGGAGGAATTTTAATTTGTAAACAAATTTTTAGGCATTTTACTCCCAGTGTTAAAGATCGTATGCTCGATCTGTAATGAAAAAACCGCTGGTTCCAATTTTTTCTGACTTGTGTTTTTCATTACAGATCGAGCATACGATCTTTAACACTGGGAGTAAAATGCCTAAAAATTTGTTTACAAAATATTCACATTATAAGCACCGGACAACTCATATTGAAGTTCTATAAATGGTAAATGGTGATATTATCTTCACCCCTACATACAAAATTGGATAGGTTTTATTTTCTCTGAACAAAAAGAAGAATCGCCTTCTATGAACATTCTATCAGCAAATTAAAACAAAAACATGCAAATAAGATTATTACTTCTTATTTGAAAGCGGTTTTGTTACATGAATCAAACATTTATTGATACTTCAGGCCGGAAGGGGAAAAAAAATGTTTTCGGTCCGTAATGGAAGTAATGCCAGGATGACATTAGCCTTTTGACAAGGCCCTCGTGACTTGGCTATTTTTCTCGGCAAGTAAGCTAGTAGTGGCTGCATAACAAGACTAGCCGCCCAGCCCGGTGAATGCGCGATCGAGCGACGTGAGTCCGAGGGCCTTTTGGAACCTGGCCTGTATTTCTTATGTTATCCTTTGTTCCTAGCGAGGATCTGCTACCTTATAGGTAGGAACCAATCAGCAAACGTATCTTCGCATGACGTCGCATACAATTGGTATGCAAATTCGCATTCATCTCGAGCTAGCGCGGCCCGTGCAAGCTACTAGTACATCAATCATGGAAAGCAAGCCCCGCAGATACCGTTGTGATTGGTCGATAATCCTCGGTAGGCGTTTTAGCATTAGAAAGTCAACTCGTGAATAATTCATATCGGACTAAAGTCGCTCGATCGCGCGTTCACTCGGGCCGTGTTGATTCTTTTCGTCGCCGGCTAGTCTCATCTCAGGCACAGCATGACGAGGAAATAGCCAAGTCACGAGGCCTTGTCAAAAGGCTAGGATGACATTTGATCTGCTGCCAGAGAATTGCCCTTCCCGCACAAAACTTTAACTTCGGATCGATTGTTAAAGACACTGAATGCTTTGATTTAAGTAGAGTAATTGGTATGGGGGTAGCTGTTACATACCTGCCCCATCATTCTCTCGATAATGGCTCTCTCCTGTTTCTTGATGATGATCTCATGAGGCTCCTTAGGATCTTCAGCTAACGGCTTTTCGTCCCGATCAAGTTCCTTGATGAAATGCATTGCTTCGTTCAGATATGACATAGCCTGTGTGAAGAGGATGAAAGCAAAAGGCAATCAGATATACTGAACATGTTGAAAGTGACAAAGGTACTCGGGCAGATGAGTGGAATATGACAGAAAAGATTGGGGAAAAAATTACAGGGCGGATGATATAAAAAGAAAATCAGGAAAAAGAGCAGGTAGAAAAAGCAGGAATATGATGAGAAATCATACTAAGTATGGGAGAAAGGGAAGGCAGTTAATGATGATAATAATAAATCGTTCTTGTATAGAGCATATCACGTTTAATTATATAACGTCCACAATGCGCTTTTTTTGTGGATATTATCATGATTATTACCCTGGCTTAAGATTCTCCAGCTTTAATCAGCACACAGTGCATTTCAAGCAATAAATCCTGCCAGGTACTTATTGAACACCTGGGTGGAGAGTGGCAGACGTGGATTAATGTATTGCTAAAAGACGCTAGTACCGGGCTGAGATTCGAATCGTCGAACCTTGGATTGAGAGCCAATTATGAAAAGTTATGAAAAGACGGATGAAAATGGATATCACAGTGTGATTCTCCCACCTACCTGCATGTTGTTTCCCGTAGCAACTGCCGCGGCACCAGCTTCCAGCAAGTAGTAAATAGTCTTCGCCGTGTTGCCGGCTGCTCTCCAATGTCTCACAATTTGTGAGAGGACCGAGTTGAGCACTTCAGCACAGCTACACTCTCGTAGATCTAGGCTATCGAATTCCACATCAGCCTTACTACCTCTTTCTCGCTGGTTGACACTCTTGTCCTTTGTTTCATCTTTCTCATTAAAGCTGGAAGACAAGTAATTGGGCATTTATCGATTAAAAGAAAGTTATATTACTTGAAGAATATATTTATTTATTTATTTACTTCTGATATTTATACAGGTTAGCACATTTTCATCAATAGTGGTGGTCTTCCATGAGGCCCTGTTTGATAAGAATAAGGATATATAGACCAAGGACGAGACACGAGAGAATGTTCTATTTCGTTGCATTTACCAGGTCAATATTGTCTTCTAATTGCCTATTTATCTCCAACCCAGTCAAACACAATATTTTTTTTTTATCAATCCGAACATTACAGCAAAGTGATAACAGAATACGACCGAGTTTTAAATGCAACACAAACAATAGATAAAAGAGGGTGTATCTGGTATTTTTTAGTTAGAGAAAATATATTTTCATCTTTTGGATAACTATTAAGAAAGATTGCAGAATATTTTCTTATCTGATACCTAATAATGCTAAGAGTACTGTCCACCGAACCCTTGCGTAGGCTGATCGTGTTGCGGCGTCCTGTCCCGAATTCGTGATGTCCCAGATCATCGTCATCGGAAGATTCATCCTCCTCTTCGTCCTCTACATGATGTGCCGTCTTATCATCGTCGACACCGTCTTTGTCTGCTGTCTCTTCACTCTCTAACAAAGGCTGGACGATCGACTGGTTTCGACCTCGGAACCCCTGGATGACATTCAAGGCTGTGGTCTCGTTTTTCTTCGTTGTTTCATTTTCTATAGAAGGAAATATTTTCAATTTTCAATTCGATAGATCGATAGAATGTTAAAAAACATTCACACGCATATTAACGTTTTGAAAATACATAGAATGTAGAAAGAAATTAAATAATTATTCAATTTCGTGTCCATGAAATGAAAGTATGATATGCTGTAACTTTGACATATCTCTTTTATATTGATTCTATTTTTCCGAAACGATGCAAATATTATAACACTTGTGTTTTCAACATTTGTTGAATCATTGTTAACGGGATTAGCATTTACCAGTACTGGTCTTTGAAGTAGTCCATCCTTTGTCACTGCTTGTGGGCTCATCTTTTGGCGCGCCACTGGCTGACGATTCTCTCCCACTCTTGTTTTCATCATCTTCTTTCCCTTCTTCTTCCTCCTGTTCGGCGTCTTCTTCAGTCTCTTGATGTCCAGCTAGAAATTCTCCTCCTCCGCAGGAGTCACAACGATGTGCAAAGGACTCCAGGTAGAGAGCAGAGAGACGATGGAGTTTCTTGCGCTGGTCCAGCAAGAGCATTTCGTACAGGGTCTCCTGAAGGAGAGCGCTCACGAAACGCAAATTTCTGAAAGATAAATCCACAGTTGCACTTTCGTCAAGAAAAAAAAAAGGACTGAAAAAATATTATTTTAAGCTTACTTATTTCAAAAGAAATGTATAGGCATAAACACAAAATAGTTTAAAAGAAAAAACCTATCTGAGGCGGAGCTACAAAAATTTTAAAGACCTATACCAACAACTGTCAAGTCATAATAAAGCATTGATACATTGCTAAGTGTTCGTAAGCAACAAAGATTGCTAAAATTAGCCTCGTAAGACAATGTAATAGCCTACAAACTATAAATTGAGATCAACATTTATTGATATACAATGGAACCTTTCAGGTGATAAAATAAATACGAATACGTGTATTCAGCTTGATAAGTAATTCCCACCAACGCGATTAGATTTACCAGGGGAGCGTTTCATCAAGTGTTTTGTGAGTGATTTTTACCGACAACAGCTACTGATATCCTTGCATCCGATTGGCTGAGAGCAAATTTTTCAGTAGAAATCACTGACAAAACGCTTGATGAAACGCTCCCCAGAGTTATTTAACATCTACCGAAGACGAAACTTTATTTCTGAGGTATATTATTACCGTTCTCAGTTGCATCTCTTGAAAGAATATCCTAGCTACAGGCATAACGAAAGAGTTACAGTCCCCGTAAATTTTCATCTGATGACATTATATTTACCTGCAATTGCTGATTTCTGCATTAGAACTTTGATCCAGAGCAATGCCGTCACAGTGACATTCAACTCTGGTGTTGAAGCGATGGCCGTGGCCGTGGCCGTGGCCGTGACTGTGTCTGTACCAATACATGAAGTATAGTTTCAGTGATTTCAATTGTGAAATCATAATTAAGTTCTGAACAAATTATTTTACCTACCTTTAAAAAAAGGAAAGATTTTCTTTTTTTGGACAACAAACCCATTTACCTTGTTGATAAATGTAACAATTTTTTTCCAAAACGGGGTGCCATCTGATTACGAGTAAACTTTTACGTGATATGAACAGATGTAACAGAATGTCTGTCTCGCCAGAAATGATCTTTGTATAGTTTCTAGTAACTCACACACAACGAATCTGAATTTTAAGCGGTTTGTAGATGAGCCTACGATTATGAGAAAATCTATTTCTTTCGCGAAGTGGAACGTCAATTACAATTCAACAATTAACAAAAAATAGCATAGACAACGGGTACAGTGTCTAAAGTTGTTTTTATATTATTTTATAAATCTGGAAAATAACTTCGCTTAAGAAAGTCCCACATACGTTTTATACTTACGAAATCACCGCAGAGATTGTGCTGCGCATTTTTGAGGTATGATGAGTGTCCTGGAAGTACGTTGCGCACTCAAAGATTCCGGCCAACATGAGTGCATGTATGGCCTTGCGTAGGATGGTCTTGCGCCACATCGTGTTTTGAGGTAAGATAGCTTCTAGCATTCGTCGTGAACATGTCATGCCGAGTATAGATGCACACTTGACGATCAGTTGCTGTGTGGGCTTCATGCGGTCGATGCGGGAAATTATGATACCTGGTTTTGAAATGATATATGATCATACCATACAAGTATTTGGAAAGGTCTTATGAAAATTCCATATTGTAATAAGTTCTATTTTCTCTCACTCAGGATTCTTTAGGAAATTTGAAAGATCTTCATGAAATGTTGGCAATTTGTTGGCAATTTGTCAAACAATAAACTTGACTGACTTCGATAATATGCAGCTGCCCAAAGTCTGTGAAAGAATTTATAGATTTGTATACTTGTATTATGCATTTTATTCTGACATTACTATCAAATTTCCTTTAGAAATCATGGGCAATATAACAAAATATTATGCTTGCTCGTTTAAAGTCGGTAAAAAAAGAGAAAGGTTTCATTCGTGTAAGCAGATCTGCTATTTTACTGTGTTGAATAATTCCATGTAATGTTATTCTTATGAGACTATTCCTGGCATTCCTGAAGATTTGGTGAGGCGCACAATGCATTAAATCTAGCCCTCCACCTAAAACTGCCTGATCATTGTCGCTGTTCTTTTTTGTTAAATATTAATTAATTCCAAAATATGGCCAAGCCCATCAAAGAGACAGAAACAATACTTTAAAACAAGATCGTCAAGTGCTCATGAAAAGCCTTTTTTCGAAACACCGAACTTTTTTAACATATCACCTTTCATGGAATTAGGTATCTCAAGGTCCTGTAGTTGTACACCAGGTGCGACAATACACACCACACTTGTATCTGTCTCTCCCTGATCTTCTTCGATACCCTGCTCGAGCTGCTGAATTCTCCTCATCGTCTCTGCTTGAAGTTGAAAAGTTGGCCCAGACTGGCAGAGTAAGAGAAAGGAAAAAATATATACGGGTAATGATATACCGTAATGAAAACTTGTAAAACAGAAATTTTGAGGATTTTTGAGAAAGTGGTGTTAAGTAATTTGACATAATTATATCATCCTTCGGATATCATTACCATAACTATGAAAAAGCAATCTGATAGATGTGATATCAAAGGTACAAGCATATAATTCAAGCTACCTCATCGGCACTGGCCCTCCGACTTCTAGGTAATCTCCCCGAGTAGCTGCTACTGGTACTCTCCCTTCGTTTCTGGAGTGCAGTATGGTCGGGCATGATCTGACCCACCAGTTTGTTGGCTTCAGGGCTGCGACGAGGAACTAATTGCAGTTTGTCACTTGAAAACATCTCACGAATCAACTGCTCACACCAAGAAGCAATACCATGACTCTTCTCTTGAAGAATCCTATCAGACAGAAGTATTCAAATTAGTAAGAAACAAGATGAATGCGACTACGTCTCCTATATGCCTCCGCCTAAATTCAGTTAAGTTTATGGCTCAGAGTGTTCTTTAAATATTATTACAACCAGAAGAAAAGGCCTACAATTACTTGTCAATTGACCTATTTGACGTTAGACCTTACAACCCAAAAGTTGCATCACTTTATCGTGTCCTAGTCATGCATACAAATGGTGATAACAAAACTAACACATCTTTAATTGCGTGCATAATGACCTCAATGGCCTTTGACCGACTAAACCTAAAGCTAATCACGTCGTCTCACTATTTTGATGCATACTGGTACCCAAGTTTGAACTTCTCAGCTAAAATAGTTGATATTACCTATGGTGATAAAAAAAACTTTAAAAGTTAACTTCACATATACTAACCTCTATGTCCTGTCACCTTTGACCTACGTAAACAAAAAATCGAATCAGTTCGTTTATCTTCTTTTTAAATATGCCGCTTGCTGGGTCACAAAATTTCGGCATAATACTTCTTTTTTTTTAATTTATTTATTTTTTATTATTATTTTTTTTTGGTGGGGGGGGGGTTCGATTTATGACCTTATATTTAATTCTAGAAGTACATTAAACAAACTGAGCAGCAGAAAAAATTACTTGACGAGTTCTTCGGGCACTTGAATAACATCCATGAGCTGACATGCCAAGGCAGCCATGCAGTTCTTGCTTAGAGGCCCTAACTTGATATGATAGCATTTCTGATCGTTGAGGACAGCCATGGCTCTATGACAAAGCTGGACGTCGGAGAAGGGACGCATGGTGAGTAGTAGAGTCGCCGATGAATTGCTGGAGGCAAGGTGCGCCAGGAAGTCCCATGATTCATTGTCGATGTAGTGCGCGTCATCAATGGCGAATATGACAGCTTGATCTGAGGTCGACTGGGTCACGAAAAAAAAAATAATGAGGACATTATTGTAATACAGAGCGTACAATCGATGTTTATCAATTATTTAAGTACACAGATTGTTCATGCCATGTCATACAGATACTTCGAAAAGTTTTCAACATTCAACTGCAAATTTGTGCTTCTTTTTCCATCTCTACTTTAGAAAACGGAAGTGAGACAGCACAATCTTTCATACAGATAAAATATAACATACAATATCACCAAGCCAAATTTATGACAAAGCCAAATTCGGCATTTCTATACAAACTTGTCCAAATATTCCTAATATTCCTAAATATGAGTTGTACGTTTTACCTGATTGACAATTTGCACCAAGAGTCTGTGCAATGCCTTGGTTTGTTGCTCACTGGTCATATGAAGACATCGTGGGTTTGTAGGAAACTGCGGATAAATTGAAGACGAAAAAAAATCAGTCAAGTTAAAGAATTCATAAATATCTCAGAATTATCTTATCAATGATATTATGCATTCGTAAAGACGTCCTCCAAAAAAGGCGATTTTCATATCAATGAATATCAATACAAAAATTCAAGCAAGTCACATATCTCTTTCCGGTAATGTTAATGTCTGCGTAGTAATATCCCTCTTGGAGAAAGCCAGTAAATCAAAACAACTCTACCTTCAGTACTAAGAGATCGTTAAGCAAGCATAAGTCTTCTCGCAGTTTCTCATCCTTGATATGTTGGATCAGAGAATGTTCCCTCTCGACGTGGCTGGCGCAATCTTCCATCTCCAGAAGGATGGCGATCAGGAGCTTGACCACGTAGTACGGCGTACCCGAATCGTTGAGGGTCAGCGCTAGTGGGACAACTCTGTAAAGAACAGAATAGGAGCAATGTTCATAATTCTGTTCATACTGCTGGACACTGCCAACTAATTCGTTCTTGACTTTTCGTTAATATCTTTGTTCATTTGTATTTCATTTTTATCTACCTGGAAGCAATCTAATCAATAACTTATTACCTGATTTCTGAAATGACATTTTGGAGGGAAGCTGATTGAGTCTTAAAAGATGAGAACATTAATCGAATATTAAGATGTGAATATTAAGATGTGAATGGGTGAAAAAGATAAAACTTCTATAATAAAGAAAGTCTTCTTACTGATTACACAACAAAGATGGAAAAAGGAAATTATATACAACTTGCACTGTAAATAAATATAATCGCGGAGAAGCCGATTGCAAACATTATTCTAAACTGAATTGAAGTATTAATGACACGATATGATGCGATGTACTTGCAGTATTTCTTCCACATTGCATATGATTTGTTAATTTTTTTCATTAAATAAAGAAATAGTAAGCAATGCTATAACAATTGCTTTACGTGTAATCTTCTCTGATAGCTGCTGTGATAGCAGCATCCATCATACGACTCTTGCCGATTCCTGGGTCTCCTTGGAAGACGATAATCCTTCGATGGTCTCCCCGTGTTCTCTGTTGATGAAGAAGATCAAGCTCCCGCATGAAGATAGCCATCTCTTTGTCTCGTCCTGAAATAGAAAACGTACAAAGTCAACTTTGGCGCGATGGCTCAGTGGTAGAGCAGTGGTCATTAAATGGCAGAACCCGGGTTCGAAACCAAGTGGATGGCTAATGCCCTATTGGTAAGGCATTAAGCCTCATTACCAAGTCCCTCGGAGAGGACTTAAACCCGTCGGACCCCTGGTTGCTTACTTACAAGCATAAACATGCTTTCTTAGCAGTCAGGTAAAATAAACCGTCAACCAACCATCAACCTTTAACATGAAACATACACACAAACATATAGTAGAAAAGAAGAAGAAAAATAAAGTGTCCCCAGTTTAATCGAGATTTGACAAAACAATTTTAATTATTCAATGTGTTACTTCTCTTTTTCTTTCTTTGACAAGGAACATGGAAGGAAGAAATGGGAAAAATAGAGGTCTCTTACCTAGCAAGGGATACTCATACTCTGGTATTGAAACAGCGTTGAATCCAGCTGAGACACGGCGACTGATCAGAGGAAAAGAATTGACGATGGAATAAATTTTGTTTTTCTTTTGTTTCCTATGTTAGTCCTCTGTCACTATTTCTAGCTGACAACGATATATTTCATGGATTCAGCGGGGTATTTTTGTTTTCATTCTTCTTATTGAGGTAAAAATAGATTAAAGCACTATATCCAATTGTAAAGAAAACCAGCACAAAATATAGCTTTGGTGACAACTGATGAGTATTGCAAAAACCGAGACGATAATCACTGCTCGCATTTATAACACTGAGAATCCTCGACAATGCTCGTGTACGTGTTTGCTGTTACTTTTCTCTATATCGAAAATTTTATAAGCACTGTATTTTTTCTTTTTTGTTTGTTGTTGAAAAGTTAAAAAGTGGCTTGAATTGACATTGATTTAAAAAATAATGATAATTAGAAATAAAAGCCTCACTCATCGCCTTCGATGTACTCATGAATGACACCCGCATCACTAACACCTTTCATCTCTCTGAGCGGGAGTTCATGGAAGAATGCACGAGGCTGCTTGCAGTGATGGAAAGTTTCTGAATCACAAGACACCTTGTTTGGATAGTGCATCATCAATCGGGCAGCCATGTTCACTTTTCGTCCAATTACTATATAGAAATTGATGCAAAAGAAGAAATTTGTTGTTGTTGGAGAGTTTGGAACAAAGATGGATATATTATTGAGCTAGAATGATAACCGATGTAAAGGAGGGAATAAAGAAACTATAGTATGTCGCTCTAAAAATGTGGTCACGGTTTCACGCATATCGTTTATGTATTTTCTTTTCTCCTATTGTTTGCACGGTCCGTTATAATGTCATATTACAAGAAGCAATAAAATAATAGTCAGGATGAGTTTTAGGATTCGTTATTTTTATTTTATTTATTTATTATTTTTTTTTTTTTTAATTTTTTATTTTTTTTTTTATTTTTTTTTTTTTTTTTGGGGGGGGGGGGGAGCTTCTTCATGACAAAAAGAAAACTGTTAAATAAATAGATGTACACTATCATGCATTTATGTTGTCCTTGCTTTTGGAACAATTAAGGCATAAGATTTCCTACGTAATTATTGTTTTTCCAATGCAAAATTACATATTTGAAATTTCTATTTATGTTTTAGGGAAATTATATAACAGAAAATTGATTGTGAGGTGAAATATTTTAGGGGCTCAAGACAATACATTTACTTAATTGCACTTTACAATTACCTGTGTATTCATGTCGATGTACGTGGCCAACTACTCCACAGAAAGAAGCACCCGTTGTGACACCGATCGACGCTTGGCTATAAAATGAAGAAAAGAATCCAAATGGGCCCTATATTTTTTCAATCAAAATTTCTATCTTAAAAGAAATGAAACTCTTAATCAATTTTATCAGTTGATTTCTGATACACTGGATTTAACATGTGCAATGTTACTATTATAGGAGCACATAATGACATCTTAAAGTTAAATCAGTAATTTTTTTCTGAATTTTCTGAAGGGTCCAACTGTCTGCATAATTACATCTTCCTTTTACCCTATTCCCCTGCGTATTTTCGTTGAAGTTACATTTCTTCACGTAACTTTATGAAAAGCATGGACAGAATTTCAGCTTTATTTTCGCAATATTTCCTGTGTATAAATTGGAACTCTTATACAAACTGTATGACGAGGTCAGATCACTACATCTTTTATGCACACATGTATATGGTGACACTAATATATTATAAAATAGTCAGTATATTCGAATGAAACAAAATGCTTGATGATTTGCATGTTAATATGAAAATAGATCAATTATTTTTTCTAGGTGTTGGTACCCTTTAAATCATCACCGACTTCTCTTTTACCCCTTCATGACAAGTACATGTAATGAATCATAGCTATTTTAAAATACAAAATCTATATTGGGAGTATGTCTAAAGAAATCTTTTTATAGAAAGATTCAGCAGTTCAAACTTAATTTGATTACGATGATGATGGAACCAAAATAGAATATTTTGGAGCTTAAATAAAAAATAGTTGATATGAGCAACAAACTTATGACGAGATCCCATGCCAGTCACTCGTTAAGTGTCAAAGCCGACTTTATGTCAGGTGTCACTTTGTCTGACGAAAATTTGCGCGTGGAAATTTTTAAGGATCAACAATCTTTCGCTAAAAATGGCGGTGAAGAAAGGGTAGGGGATAAATCAGGATGATAAAACATATAGGACGTGCATAACGTAACAAAACAATGTACTATTGTATTGAGACACTTAGTGTTTTGTTGTTTTATTCTATACAGAATATTTGTGTCATCACTCTGGTAGGTAATGGCGTTAGAGAAGCAAAGTTTGAAAGCAGTCATGGCAGTGGGGTCAATACTGTATATCAGATGCTTGACGCTACAGCTAAGATAGTAGTCCTAAACCCTACCCCTCAATATGTATGGCTACAGATTTTAAACCAAAGTATTATGAATTAATCTGAAATATTCTTGTGTGCTAGCGCTCTGGCTATTATAGTGTACAGGACAGATCTATCTCCTCCTTTGAGTTGCCTTCTTTTGACTGTATCCCCTGCCAAAACTAGTCACTGTCGTATGCCTTGTCTCAATGATAAATGATGACCATCTAATCAAGTATTAGTTATTGTCTGCATGAGTCATGCAACCTTCAAACTTCCATCGCATTCATTCAAAGCCTTTCATTGTATAGTACATGCAGAATGAATCGAATTGTTTTGTAACACTCGTCTGTAATGACCACATTCGTCTATGAGAAATCATTCCTTGAATAGCTGAAATCAAATGGTGATTCAGATGCTGCTGTGACTATATATGCTCAATAGGGGGTTTCCCTTTGAACATGTTGAATGGATACAGATTCATAATCAGGGACATGTGGGGAAACGGGCCACAGTAGTGTTAAAGACTATATCGAATTCTTTTAGCAAATTAGACGTCCCATTATACAGGAGGTAAGACTATGTACATTGTATTGCATTAGCATAATTTACAGATATTATTATAAATATTGAAGTATTTAACATTCTATTCGAGTATTTGAGAAATCGCAAGTACCGCAATTAAGCATTACACACAAACACAAAACAGAGCAATCTACAAAAGAAAGAAACAAATCCAACAATGACAATTAGAAAAAAAAAAAATTTAAGGTATTTTGTTGGAGCTCATTTGTACTTTGAAAGAACCTTTCTAAATCGATTAGTATCAAAATAATCTATTAACAAGCATAAAACATTGTTTCGTCCTTCGAATCAATACAGATATAGTCTTTATTCAATTTGTTTTAGTTCTTATCGTCACTTTTCACATGACAGTTATTCATATTTCTACTTACATGATGTTATTTGTTCCTTTGAGGAGTTCAATCATTCGATACGAGCATCTGAGAGCACGTGCACAATCATCTTCGTGTTTATATCCTGGTAGACCAAAGATAGCGAGGAATGTACAGCCCTGGGGAAAGAAAGTGGAATGCAGAGGAGCGTTTCATCAAGCGTTTTGCCAGTGATTTTTACTGACAAATTTGCTCTCAGCCAATCAGATGCAAGGATTTCAGTAGCTTATAACAGTTGTCGGTAAAAGTCACTGACAAAACGCTTGATGAAACGCTCCCCCTGGTTGATTTTCTTGGTACTGTATGAATATGACGAAATTATGCACATGACATATAGCACAGAGTCCTCCTATCAAGTAATTATCGCTGTTGATTAAACTAATCCACAATTATTGATAGTAAGCTACTGAATGCACGTTGAAACTGGAAGAAAAAGATTATAGTTCCTTAATGCCTACTTCACATTTGCCGCGGACGCCGTGCGATAAAAGTGTCTACGATTTTCCGTGCGATTTTGCGGGCATCATATTTTACGGGTACTGCACGGGCAGCGAGCGGCAACCTTGCGATAGCTGTGCGAGGGCCGTGCGAATGTACAATCTCCTTACGATTTTTTTTTTTGCCTCCATGTCCACCAAAAATCGTGCGTTTGCTGCACGATCACGCTTGGCCATTGCACGGTGCCTGTGCGAGGATTGTGCGATGTCACATACGACATGTCTACGGGCTAAGGCCTTACGATTTTTAAAAATTTGTGAAACTCCTCTCGATAACAAATCGTAGAGGCTGCGGAGCCCGTGAATCCGCGCTGAAAGGGGGATACGGGCAGTTTACGGGCTCCGTAGACACATCGCAAGCCAAATGTGAACTAGGCGAGTCATAATTATGTATATATGTAATGAATTTTCAAACGACGCATCACAGGTTTCTAAATGATTTTTATTCAGTTTGGAGAGTATGCAACAGTGCAGGCATTCAATTCACAACGAATATACATGTATCTTACAAAGAAATAACATATTTTATTCGTCATTGATATAGTTAACTTCGGTCTATTCAAGGGTGGTTCCTTCTATAAACTACTTACCTTGTCAAACATGAAAACCTTGTTAAGGCAACCTGAAACCAGGGAAAGAGAGAGAGAGACTACATGAAAATGTTTTTCGGAGAGAGGGTTAGTTCAACTTGTAAAACTATAATAAATGTATAAGCATGGACATGTACCATACCTTTACCGTGTAACTGCAATACAGAGGCGGCGGAACGTTGGGCTCGGACAATGAAAGTGGGGGTGCGCACACCTTTTGTTTGGCGGACAAAAGATGCCCCTCCACTTCCATTGTCCGAGCCCGACGTTCTGCCGCCTCTGCTGCAATACGACACATTAAAAAATATTGTTGATCAAACGAAGCGTTTTTATCCCCGAATAAAATATCTAAAGAAAGCAGCGGGGCAGCGTCAAGTTTTTTACGTTTATCCTTACTAAGTCACAACAAAGAGTGCGACTATTACCTATAATAGAGCATTAGAGTTAAACATTTTAGTCAAACGATATCAAACAGTACCTTCAAATGCCAACATGCTATCGTAGATGATGTTGAAAGCCTCCTGTAGACTGTCACTTTCGTCGATATCGGCGCCACTTGCGAAAATGAGATTGATGAACACGACAGAAACTTGACGCATCTCAGACAAGTACTCAAGGGGCATATTATCGTCGATCTACACCAAAACAAATGACATTAGCCTTGTTAGCATATATACATGATATATGCATAGCTGAAAAGAAGTAGTGTAACGTTTAGTAGCAAGAAAGTTCTAAAGCTACAGAAATCATCTGAAGTAGACTGAGTATGTAAGAACACTTACATCGAAAAGGTATGATCAGTATTACCTGGAATATTTCAAAACATTAATCACCTTTTGAAGAACGGGCTTGATGATGTACTTTCGTAAACGAGCTTTCTCGTCATCAGTTGGCGAAACGAACACGGCTGGTCTCTCTGTGGGGAGATAATAATGAAAAAGTTAAACAACCAGTTAAACATTCGTTGATATTAAAATCATTAATGTTTTTAATAAATGAAAGTTTTATTGATATAAATGTGGTATCAATTACCATTTCTATATCTTACCGAAATCGTGAGAACGCTAACGAATGTGATTTGTTCACGTTATGAGAAGGATCTGTTATGTCTGTAAAAGATAATAGTGACAAGAAAGACTTTTCAAGGTACAGACATTATGGTTTCCTTTTTAAAATTCATATTGTATGCCATGTTTGTTTTTGTTTCTTTAATTTCAAGATTATCTCCTTCTTTCTTGAATAAGCTTTCGGTCTTGACCGCTTTCTATATTCCATATTGGCTCCACCAGGTTCACTGAATCTATAAAAATATAGTTAATAATTTCAAAGTAATGAATTCATGGCATGCTTACGTCTACCACGAGCGTCCTGTTCGACTGCCGAGTCGGTGATCTCGGAGTCACCATACATGGCGTCCGTCATCGAGGGTTTCTGACCTCCCATTCGTGCTGTAGCAGCCTGGTTCTGAAGGAGGTATGCTCCAGTTGAAAGTCGTTTCCATCCCGTGAATCTTTCATCTAGACCAAAAGTAACATTAAAAGGATGAAATGTATCAAACATCATCCTCCACTTAAAAAGTCCTCGATGATTACTCTTCTCAGCAAAAATAGCACCCTAACTGGAACTTGACGTTTATTCAACTTTCTAAAGCACTTGTTTGATGTTCTCATATGTTTTTTTGAAAAAATCACTGAAATATGTCATCGTTCATGTTGCTAGCAATGGTACAATGACTTCTGACAGTGATTTCTTTCTCAATAATAAACAGCCCTGGAAAAAATTATTAGACCAAGCTGTAATAAATGTACTATAATATGCATACAAACTAATGAAAATGATTTGCCTTTGTATTTCAATGAATGAATAATAAATTCCAGCAACTGTAACTTGCTTTTATGATATTTCCTTTTTAACCACAAAAACATCATTATCAGTAATCATTCTTGGTCTAATAATTTTTACCATGGCTGTAGGTCTATTGAGGGGCTGATCCAAAAATTTTGGAAAAGGGAGGGAGCACAAATCTAAGAAAATTCTCTGACAAGCAAAAAAAAAAAAAAAATAAAGAAATAGGGGGAGGTACACTATATAAAAAAAGGGGGGGGGGGGTAGGCAAAATGTACACTTTTCTTTTAAAAAAAAAGGGGGCATGGGCCGGAAGTGCCCCCTTCCTTAATCCGCCATCGGATCTTTCGTAATTTCGATAGCCTCTGTAAATCATTGTAGCCTGATATTGTCAAAGAAAAAAAAATTGATCGGGCGTCCCTTCATTTCTGTCAACATATTCTCACCTCTGTGAGGGACTTTACCGCCTGCTCCGCGCTGGCGCTGGTTGGTGGGAAGGCTTGATGACGCCTTGACACCTTTTCCAGGTTCCTTGAGTTTACGACGATGGTATGCTGTCACCTGATTGATAGCAAAATTCAATTACACCATTTTAAATGTAGTAAAAAAAAATAAGGCGCTTAAGAATTTATTCAGACTATGGAGATGTTCGGCGTTATAGCTGGAAACTGTATCCCCCAGAAAAAGAACGAACACTTCGGAATTCCAAAAACCTTTTTCTCAGATTTCCGAGATTTCAGAAAATGTAGAAATAGTTAACTACCATCTTATTTGTTTTAATGCTTTGATTTTATCAAAATTGTTGATTGTTACATTAAATATGTTGTCGACCTTAAAATAAAAGTAAATGGAGTTATCTTTCCGTGTCCGCCTTAAAATAAATAAATCGTCAGATACGGAGGAAAGTTCCTCTCTATTGGTGACCCCGATTGCAAAAGAAAAGCATGGTACTTCTTAAAATCATCAAAGGTGTAGTTGTATGATTTCCTTACCGCAATGTGCTTGTCATCCGCTTTGAAAGTGTGATCAATAAGATCATGATCAGGGCAGTAGGCCCAAACTTTAGGAGAGAGGATGACATCACCAGACAAGGCAAACTTTTCTGCGACGTTTGCTTCGAGTACTGCTGGACCGCTCAGGACAAAATGTAAGCATCCTTCATTGCCTATTGTTGTTACTCGGACGGGTCCGATAGACATAGCTATACAATAATGACAGGTGAATAAAAGACATCGTCAAACAAAATTAGTGGACAAAGAATTGAGGAAAAGGAAACAGAAGAAAGGGGAAACAAAAATTTGCAAAATAGCACGAGGGTTTAATCAGTACATATACTACATGAATTATTTACAGATGCTACAGTTTATATGTTAAATTAATTACGAGATCAAATTGCCAAGAGGTCCCAGTAAGCCATTGCGAGTGTACTTACTGTCCATTTTAACGCACCCTTTGTCTGTGTCATTTATAACTTAAACTTATACATTCTTATAAAGTTGAAGTTAGTGCTACATGAAACAGATATACCATTGATTACAATCAATATTTGGCATGCACATTGAATTATATGTACGTGTATTGATATTTACACAGTACAATGTAATGAGGTCATTATTTAATGTACATATGTGCATGTATGTTTTGTACCTATCTTCACTCTGAGTTTGACTCCAACCTCCGTGTCCCAGTTATCACATCTCTCCTGGATACGGAGACCACACTTGATGACACGAGTTAGTATGTGATCCATGTTTGCCCTAGTCACCTTCCATAAGGCTAGGAAAGCATCGCCTGACATGAAAAAGATGCATGTTCATTTCAGTTTGTTCCTATTAAGAATTGAAAAGAAATTATGAACCACTGACCTAGTTCAGTATTAAGAGGTCAGGAAAGCATCACATTAGAAAGCCTTTTTAGTTACACGAAACATCTATTATGCAATATACATGTTAAATTCTAAAGTTTATTATTCTACGGCACATATATGTATGTAATGATCTTGGTGATCTTTGCAGATATTACAGTCATTTACCATAAAGTGGATTATAAATCATGTGAGGAAACCTTAGTTTTCAAACTTGTTTCAATAAACAGAATATACTGCATATCCTGTGAGGGGGACCGTGTATCATCGTTTGATAGTGAACTACGAATAAATCTGCCTTGTCCGCAGGAAAACAAAACAAAATATAGTACATGTATTTTTTTTTTTTTAATACAATGTCGATTTAGCTAGTGAGTTATGGGCAGATGGGGTACGGTATATACAACCAGTACGTGTTTATTCTCGCTGCTTTGTCTTTTAGATATCACGAACTTCTAGAGTATGATAATTCATTCCTATTTATTTTATCTTTTTTGTAATAAGAAGGTCTTGAGGGCCCAAAAAAGAGCGTCGTCGACTGACAGATACTTGATACATGTATGAAATCCCCAATCTATTGTTGTTTACAGAAAGCAGTCATAACGAGTCGCCATCAAGGAAGGGGTATTTACGAAACAGAAATCCTCAATGACCCCATTCTCTCAGTCTATGGCTGATATCCAAGAAATATCATTGTTTTCATCACTATACTGAGTAATCCGAAACAGACCTTTTCTATAAATGCTTAATACAAGCGATTGCTCAATGACAAAGCAAGAAGTCTATATTTAGCCTCGCTTTTCACTTGATTCGATCTCACTGCCAACATTAATTTGATATGTGTCGGAAAGAAGGACAAGTTTTAAGTGAATGCTTGTACAGTATGCCAACTCCACCTCATTCGTTTGAACTTGAAGAGAAGAACAATTCCGAATTTCCCCGATTCCATCTCTTTGTTAATAGTTCACTTTCTGGCTTATTTCTGAAAGAGCTATATGACATGGCTGATGATTCACTGCTACATCAACCAGTCTTTTCAGATGTTTCAATTTTCAACTAAATATTTCTAATTGGTGAACAATTCTTTCGGCATATTACTCCCAGTGTTAAAGATCGTATGCTCGATCTGTAATGAAAAACACAAGTCACAGTGGGAGTAATATGCCGAAAGATTTGTTTACAAATTAAAAAATTCCTCCCCAGTCAAGCTTCTTCGTTTACTAAATATTTCTAGTTGTTGAATAATTCACATACTGCGTGTAACACTCGTCGTTCTCCAAAATACATCCTTCTCATAATAGTTAAAGCCTCGTTTTTAATGAGTATGGAGTGATAGAGCATCATTTCCGAGAGTCAATTTCGCAATCGTCTCAAGTAGCCTATTTCATTTTCCCCGGATGTAATAGGAAAACAATGACTCACTACTGAAAATTGGCTGCCCCTTCGATGGAGAAAGAGAAGTCATAATGTGTGTAATAAGTGTACGGAAAACACTTTTATAAAGAAGACTCTTCCGTAAGAAAATGCAAATAAAAGTACATGTATGCTGTAATCCAAACAAAAGTTTTGTATTCATAATTCTGATTGGCTGAAAGTTAAGTTGCGTTTGGTTTTGGGAGTTTAATGAAAAGAGAAATCACATAACTTTTGCTATGTATATGATCCTGATCTTATACATGAGTTATGTGCATGTTGCTCGCTAAATTTACTTTTAATCTGTATAATGGGGGGGGGGGGGGGGAGGTACATACACTTCGGTAAAATACTGAAACATTACTTTTATATTTTCAGTGTATCGTGATTGAAATTAAATACTTCATCTTTCCTGGTCGTTAGAGAGATATCCACTCTTCAGCGATAGTAGCTCTAAACATGTTGAAGTTTGGATGGAGTCATTGAGACAGCCTAAACAGTCACAGCAAAAAAATGCTTTCTCATATGTAGGATATCCCTTGATCAGTTTTATGCTTTAAAATTTCGGTATTCTGCAAAACGCATCGCTATCAAGTATGAATGTTGTTATACTATTGACCTGCCTCCATGCAGAGTTGACCATTGCTCATCATGGTCATTTCTGGCCTAAACCAAACTCTACCCTCCAAAACAAGGGTATATAAATCAATTACAAAATAATTAATAATAAATCAAATAAGAATGTTTCCACACATCTTATTTAAGCCTTTTAAGAGAACTTGAAATGAATCCAAACAGAATTACTTATAGATTTACATCAATCAAAGTAACTCACTAGATCATTTTATTGTAAATTTTGTGAGAGCAAGTTCCTGGAAAGAAAAACTTATTATTTGCAGCTAAATCAATTACAGAGGCACCAATGACGGACTCTAGAAAATTAAGACAATGGTGAAAATCACCTTCATGTCCCAAAATAGCCTCATTAAGTACTTAAATAATTATGATTCTACCGGTGACTATACTGTACCTGCAAATTTGAGGACATCTCCCTCCGTGCCCAGAATGTTCTCCACTATTTCTCCGAGGTAGTCGTTGAGGGTTCGAGAGAGACGGTCGGTACCGCAGCCCGATCGCGAACTCATGCTGTACCGCTCGCATAACGCAGTGAAACCTATTTTAAGATTAAAATAATAATTTATATCGAATCTGCTTTGGTCTAGTGTGGTCAAGTATTTTTATACATAAAATTAGGATTAACTCCCAGATTTTTTTATTTATTTATCATTTCTACAAACTAAAGAAAGATGTCATGTAATACAGTATATAATTTCTCATAAGTATGAAAATTTATTTTAAAAAAAATTAAATTCCACATGCAAAATGTGAGGATCTGAGTCGGAATGTAATTAATTTCATATGCAAGAGGAAAACTGTTAAATAAAATACCAATTAAATGAAATGACTAGTACGAAGAAATTATCTCACAGTTCCTTCCGTAAACGTTTAGAATTGATCTTTTGAAATATACTTTATATTATGCTTTACTTATAAATTATAGATTTTTAATAAGATAAGTAAAGTTACTTTGTATGTTAGTGTATCACTGAACATTTTTGTCAGTTACGGCTAAAATCTATTGAGCTAATCAATATACACGTACATGTACACAGAACTTTTTTTTTCATGTGTTGGCTATATATTTGTAAATATACCATCTATTTTGTTTGACCTTTCTTTCCATTCGTGAAAAAAGTCAATTTGTTCAATATGAAGATAGTAGATGATGATTTATATGGTATATATTTCTATACTTTTATTTACCAAGTATATCATAAATCATAACATTTAAATGAACTTATTGTCATTAATAGAATATTAATTCAAGTATGTAAAAATAAAAGAGAAAATTTTGACAAGCCCATTTGTGTTGACCGTTCACTATGCAATTCAAGAAAATATTTGGTTCTACATAGATACTGTTGAAAGCAAACATTCAAATAATTTTGCCTTGGAACGACATCTGTGTGCAGCTCTATATTTGGACGAGTTAATCCATACGTGGTATTAATTTTTCGTCAGACATCGTAAAACCCATTTGAATTAAATCAGTCAGCGAGGCTCCATGCGGTGAGTTCTACATTTAATTTTCTGATGCCATATTTAGCCCGCTGCTCGCAAGAAATGCTGTAGCCACGCCCATGTGTATCAGGTATGGTATGGTCCAGTATATCACTATAGCGTATTTAAACGGGGCAGGGGACAATTTCCCACCCCGACAAATTTTCAAAGCAGAAAATAGATCTTTCATTTAACTGAGGGAATTAATACAAAGTACATGATCATTAAATTGTTGTTAAAACCCTGGCAATGAATTATGTACAATGCCCTCCAAATGCACCTATCTAATAAATTTAATTCTTGAGGAAATATAATGTTGCCAAAAAAATTTTGCTCGCTTGCTTGGCTCGCTCGCAAAGATACATTCATTGAATCCCGCAGTTACTAATGGTGCAAATAAAATCATATATAGAAATCAAAATCATGTCATTTATAAATTTTTAAATCTCTACTGAAGACCCATCTGTTTTCAGAGGCTTTTAAGTAGATTAGTTCTGTTTATATAGTGTAAGCATATATGAGCCTCCATGCAGCAAAGCGCAGTAGAGTATATTCAAATAGTAGCTGCACTATATAAATGAATCTTATTACTATTATTATTATTACATGTACGTTTGGCCTACTTTACTGTATCACCCTACAAACACAATTACCAGAATGTTTTTGTAAACAACAAGGTCCCTGCATGAGGTACATAATGCACGTACATGACAATAATACAAGTTCCTTGGAGTTCGCGAATATCACATGCAGCACAACATCTGTTCAATTATAAATATTTAAGAATATCATCTGCAAGATTATGCAAGTGCCTAATCACATTGTAAACTGCTATCAAGGTCATGCGTCTCTTGCATAAGTAGTCTTACCCAGACTCTCTAACCGCGTGAGAGCCTGGTCAATTACAAAATATTTTCGACGGATATAATAATGCCAAGATCCTTCCCAATTTCTAACACATTCTTCCTCGTTTCTCCGTGTTTCCTGCACTGCGGTTAAGGAAACTTGGAAATATCCACAGCTGCTCATCTGTGTATATGAGGTATGTGTATATCCCTCCCTCCTTCCTTGGTCACTTCTTTCCAACTAATATTCTCGATATAATTACACATGCAGGCAAATAGTGAAACCGACTCCTATCTTTACCCTTCTACATTTTCATGTATCCTACTTTTGGCGAAGTTCAAACACCAGTGAAAATGAAATCACACACGCAAAATCAAAATCACAAAAAAAAAGAAATGTGATTCTTCAGAATTTATTTGTGAAATTTATAATAGATTTCGTATTGTGAAAGAGTCTAAAAGTAGTAGTTACTAGGTATATATTTAAAGAATAAGGATTACTCCTGGCGGAGACATCTATTTTTTTAACTTTTCACAATGGTTCTGCAACTGTAGAATGCTAAGCCCATTTTGCATTTTGGTCGTCCACTTATGAAGAAGCCTTTAAAAAGAAATGGTCCTGAATCAAACCCAGCTCCCAAAGGTTCAAAATAGGTGTATGTCTTCTAGATATACAATTGTCATCAGTTCGTTTCATACTTTGCATCTTTTTAATACAATCAACTTTTGGAATTCGAAGGAGACACGTAGATACGGATTAACATTCCCTTACATCTCCTATTCAGTGTATACAGCCTTGTTATGTTCCATCTAATTCTGTCGAGTGTGTATACAATTGTAAAACAATCCAGATATATACATACACATGTAAATGTATGGAAGTTATAATGCGACTATTTCATCTAGTCGTCGTCACACGTCTGTTCGAATAATCCTAACTAGGTTAATTGATCATCATTAGACAATACTCAGACTACCCTTGTCAGCAATGACTTTATGAAGGTTCCGCGGTCGGGCAGTCACTGACCGAAATTAGACAGCTGCAATTCAATGTTACATATAACAAGCTCATCATATCTGCACACATGTGATCTTCAGCTCTAAAAAAAAATGTCAAGCCTGCAACTTTGCCCAAGTGCTGTCATTAAAATGGAAAAATTGTGTACATGTATCACTCATGCAGCACAAGAGAGAGAAAAAATGTTTTGTTGTATACTCCCGTTTCTTGTACATGACTTTGTGGTTACATGTCTGTACATGCAGGGGGCAGGGGAGGGGTGCTATGAGTATGCCTGAATATACAATTCTGTCACAATACTGGAATGTATATAAAACCAATTGGTTGTGGATTTCGATTGACAGTTGGATATTCAGTCAAAGCCAATGTAAAAAAGACCTACACCCCACCCCCCCCCCCCCCCCCCCCCACCTCCCCCAGCTAGCGAAGAGAGAGAGCATTTTTTTGTGATTTTTGTGATTTTTAAAAATTATTTGACAGTGGCTAGTGCACAGTATAAACGCGAAGCAGCTATCATTCACATTTGATTTCGATTATCAACAGAATGTTTTCTAGTGTGGAATAACCTAAACCCAACTTCGCTGTTGAATTTGTATTTAAAAAAAATATTACTTCATTGGGTGTTTACGAACAAAGTCAATGTAATCATCATTGACTTACAACTGATTTTTATAATTTTATTTTTCTTATCAGGAAATTTGTTGGTGGGGGTGAGGGGGGTAGCACATGTAAGATTTATATAGATGCATATAGTTTTATTGTACGAATGTCATTATCTTCCTTTCTTTTTTCATCCTTACCTGAGATGTCTGCAAACATGAGCACCCCTTCAAATTTTTGGCTGCAGGGCAGGCGGGTTGTTTGTGACCGGGCTAGCACCAGGTCTGGAACATGAGTGGCTAGTTTGTTAATTATAGCCTTCTGATACAGTCTTTGGGACTTTGGGTGCTCATCCTTGTTTCTCATCACTTGAGGTTTCACTGTGTCATGAATGATGGATAAAAAATATGTACATACAAATTTATAGAGGATCAAAGAATGGTCATCCTTTGCTCCCAGTCTCTCTCCTTATCTCTCTCTCTCTCTCTCTCTCCCTCTCTTTAATGCATTCTATTATGCTTATAAATATAGATTTTTATTATTTTCATTCTCATGCTAGTTTTTTGTTTATTCCCTATATTTCAATCTCAACTTCAACTTCAGGTTTATGATTTCTATGTGATTTTAAACCCCCATAGGTCAATCAATGCCCGTATTAAATGACAACGGACACATGATTGCAGTAAAAGCAGCAGTACTAATGAAACATTTCCTCCCATTGTTACCTGCAGATGACCTTTGCTTGATATACATGTAGAGTTACCTGTAATTGAGGTAATTCGCAAAATCCTGCCAAATCAACGAAAATGGTTCGTAAATCGTATTCACATAACACACATAACATAACACAACGTTAAAATTTCCACTATGAATTCTTCCAGGATTAAGATAAACGACATTATTCCAAGGATAAACAGTGTGGTAAAATGGATATCAATATAACTTACAAGTGCACTCATCATTTGAAACTGACACAGCTATCTTTTTAAATTATCCATTTCAAAATAAAAATAATTTTTTATCTTAAAATAAAGTAACGAATTCATAAACATTGCTGCATGTACATGCATCTCCCATTAGTGGATTTATAACGGGTCCTTCGGCCGGCTATTATAGCTAATATGCCCAGTAATCCTCAAATTGGCAAGAATCCTACCTAGGATATAAAAAAAAAACCAGCACAACGGAGGTATAGATAGGATTTGTATGGAGCGGAGGTATAAAGCGGCTTAATAAACTAAGTAACATATCTAGTGCAGCAAGATCATTCGCTGTCAATTGCTCGTGGTCTAGAGTTAAGGCGTCTGGTCAGACTGTTTTTCTACACTGCACTCGCGTTTAAGGTTCCGGGTTCGAATCCTGCTCTTTCTTGCTGATAATTTTTTCAGTTGTGAATCGATAATGAGCGTTTATTCCGTTATAAATAACTGAATTTCAACAATGAAAACCAAGAAACTTGAATAATTGTTCAGGCGGATTTAATGGCGGCTGGGCATAATAACGACTTTGGCCCTTCGGCCAATATAATATGAATGTTACACAAATGTGTTCAAAACAATAATTTTAAAATAAAGTTATTCACCAATTTACTATTTTGATAAATGGAAAATAGGGAACGGTGTAATCAGCTACGTTTAAGTTTCCGTTTGTCAAATATTGTGAACGGATAAGCAGACCTGTTAAGGACATGTCGACTTGTGCATTAAAACCATGTTTATATAAATGAAGATGAATTGATTTGTTAGGATGTTATAACATATTTTTGAAAACACAATAATAGCGAATACTAAGAAACCGTAAATATTTTTTTTTTTTTAATGAATACTGTCATTCTTCGCAGAGGACAAAAATGTTTATTTGTGCATCTAGAATTAAAACTCAACATATTCGAGTTTTCCCCCTTAGCAATAGAAGTTATTACACGACAATTCGCTCCCATCTTCCTTTGTGAAGACGTGTTCTGGATACAGTTAATAAATACTTTCCGCTCAGAGCTCGCTATACTACTTACCGCAGTAACATGGTGAGTCAATGTTGTCAGGCCTTGGCCTATACAAACAGCACCCTAACATAAATGAACAATATTCCAAATGAAAAATCCAAAAATCAAACTCTCAAAGTCAGGCACTTATGACAGTTTTTAATGTGTTCGTGATTCCGTATGATAAACATAATTAAGATCCTCAATCTATGTTGTAAAAAACTCAGTCCAATGTTACACGTGTCCACAGGGCATGCGTGCCTCATGTTCAGGATAAATTAACTCAGACGTACTCGGTCATGGTGTGTACGATCTCGTCGCTTATGATCGGGTTCGCTTTTTCCAAATGATCACTTCCTATACAGAGGTTCCTAGGCTGTCTGTGTGACTAATAATTATCATCCAAGCGTTGAAAATTGAATAAATTGATGGTGAAATACATATACACGTTCCATAATTCACTCTCGTTAAGAGGTTCATCCGAGATGACCACACCCTGTTTCTCCTCGACTACGCAGGGGAGACGTGAGGCGATGATAACTTAAGTTAAGGAGGGAAGAAGTACCATAGTCCATATATTTTTTAGTTCTCCATACAGTTATTCTAACAATGCACTCATTGATATGTCACAATGCGACTGCATTCCATTTCGCCCTAAACCCTCATGACCTTGTTTAGTTACATAGACAAAGAATGTAGTAGGCCTGTTAAATTGAATGGGATATATATAGCCAAGCAATTTAGGCATTATTAGTCTTAGGTCAGCAAACTTTGCTGTTGCAATAGGCCGCTTCGGTAATATATGCAAATTTTATGCATACCTTTCAAACAAAGGTTGTTCTTGACAACCTGAAAGCTTGCCGGACATAGCAACAAATAATGTATGCAAACTGGATTCCAAGCATTGATGCTCATTTATATAATAGCAGTTTAATGAAAGTAGTTCGTCACTAGGTGCTCAGCGAATATAATATGTGCATAAATTTGTATACATTACAGAAAGCGGTCTATTGGGCAGGTGTTTGTGTGTGTGCTTGTGTATGTGGAGAGAGATGGGGCAATTTTGTATATAGGGTTCAGTATTAGGGGAGTAAGAATTTTGGGTGGAGCAGGAGTTCAGTATTGAGAGCATCATTATGGGTTAGAGTTTTTTTAGTTTTGATCAGATTGCTTTGGAGATCTCAAGAGAGTCAGACCTTGTCTGATGTTGGCTGAGTGATGAGGGAGTGTATAGGCCGCCAAGAAGGTGATTGTTGCAGGCTATGCATGCTACTGGCAAGTTCCAGGTAGTACAGGCCGCTTGGTAGAAAGCCTCATCAGTCCTCACCTCATCTTGCATTATTGTTTTCATCTGAACTGTAAGTAAATGCTGGACTTACCATCGGCTAATTGTCTCTAAGATGGAAATCAGGATTCTTCCAAAGCGACGTACCCAGGTAAGGGTAACACGAAAGCGTCTGCCGTCTCAAAACTGGAGAATCCCTCGGTCAGTACAGAACTCACAAAGACACTGGAAGAGCATGCAGAACATATATACAGATCACATACAACGTGGAAGACAGCTGGGCCTCCTTCCACGACACTGTATATGCAGCAGCTCACGAGAAGCTTGGCCCCACCCAGTGCAAACATCACGATTGGTTTGTCGAAAACAATGAAGAAATCACAAAATTGCTAGAAGAAAAGTACAGACTGCACAAAGTCTACCTCGGCAAAAACTCGCCTGCAAATAAAACTGCGTTTAATAGCATCATCCGCAGAATGGTACAAAGCAGACTTCGCCAGATGCAGGACTCGTGGCTGAGCCAGAAAACGGAGGAAATTCAGCACTGTGCAGACACAAAAGTCACGAAACGTTTCTACGAGTCGATCAAAGCAGTATACTGTCCTAAACATACTACCCCTTCCAAAATACTCAGCGCTGATGGACAAATGCTCTTGACCTAGAGATCTAGCGATCTAGCATGTTGAAGAGATGGGCTGAACACTTTGATACAGACCATCTCACATCAATGAGGAAGCGATTAATCGACTACCACAGGTCGACATCAATTTAAACTTAGACAACCCTCCTACCTTACCTGAAGCAGAGAAAGCCATTCACCAGATGTCAAATTGCAAAGCTCCAGAAGTCTACAAGCAGCACACTGGACCACAATTGCGCAACAAGATGGCGCAACTCTTCCAAACCATCTGGGCACAGGGGGCAGTCCCGCAAGACTTTAAAGACGCCTCCATTGTACATCTCTACAAGAGGAAAGGATATAAACAGGCATGCCACAACCACAGAGGCATCTTACTCCTCTGCACTGCTGGAAAGATCCTAGCCAGAATTCTTCTGAACCGCCTCACTGAACACTCAGAAAATGGTCTACTACCAGAAAGCCAATGTGACTTCCGAAAGGAGCGCGGCACCATTGACATGGTGTTTGCTGCACACCAACTGCAGGAGAAATGTCAGGAACAAAACGTCGATCTCTACACCACTTATGTTGACCTGACGAAAGCCTACGACACTGTCAGTCCAAATGGACTATGGAAAATCATGAACAAATTTGGATGACCAGATCACTTCATCCAAGTGGTCCGCCAGTTCCACGATGGCATGCAGGCCCCGGTCCTTCATGACGGAGAGTCATCCAACCCTTCCCAGGCACAAACGGAGTGAAACAAGGCTGTTTGCTGGCGCCGAAGCTCTTCAGCATCATGTTCTCAGCGATGCTGACTGATGCCTTCCCAGGACACAGACCCAGGCATCACTGCGTTCTGAATGCTGGCAGCATCGAAGACATGCAAAGATCCATGGACTTGTTTACCACTGCCTGCAACAACTTTGAACTTACCTCAAAAACCCTACCAGGGACCTACAGTGACAGTAAACGTGCGAAATTGGTAGCTGTGAACAAGTTCACATACCTAGCTAGTACCCTCTCCCGCAGTGTGCACATTGATGATGAGGTGGGATACCAGAATAGCCAAGGTCAGCTCTGCCTTTGGCCGGCTGCGATCTTCAGTATGGGAACGCAAACGTCTACAGAGCCATTTTCCTCACAATTTTACTCTCTTCATGTGAGACCTGGCAGGATAAAGTCCCTGATACAGAGATCATTGAACAGTCGGGCATGCCCAGTATCTTCACTATGCTTCGTCAGTCTCAACTCCGGCTGGGCGGGGCATGTCACAAGGATGTCAGACGACCACCTTCCCAAGCGTGTCCTGTATGGTGAACTGCTGCTCCCAGGGTGGCCAGAAAAAGCGTTTCAAGGACACCCTGAAAGCCTCTCTGAAAGACTTTGACATTGATCACAATTTATGGGAGACCTTTGCCCAGGATTGTTCAGCATGGCGAGGGGCAACTAGGAAAGGAGCAGCAGTGTACGAGGCACACCGCGTCAAAACTGCCAAGTTAAAGCGCACAGCACGCAAGTCTCGTGTCATTGGCAATCCTCCAAAAGCTGCCGCTGGACTGTCTTGCCCCTACTGTCTCGGAATCTTCAAGGCACGGATTGGCCTCATCAGCCACCTCCGTACCCACCCCATATACGGATGATGTATGAAGATGGTCCTCTTCCAGTAGGAAGAACGACGAACAAGTTATATAGTGGTATTTTTGTGCTAAGTAGTTATCTTATCTTATCTTATAATATAATACACTAAGGATTTCGGGCTCTTTTTTTGGTTCAAATAGGCTCCTCCCCTGGCCCTTTCGGTCCCCGCCTTTTGGTACCCACGGGTGGGGAAGGGTTCTTAGGGTGGTGGGAGGCACTTCTTGAGGGCTGACGTCCCGTCCATATTTCATAAATTCATTTTTAAACATTGAATTTCCGCAGGGAGTAGGCCTAATAATTCCACCAACCCATGAAGCGGGTTTGTAGCTTCAGGCCCAGCCAACCCATATACCTTTCCCTGTGAAGGGGAGCTATGCCAAAGAACAGCATGGCCATATATCCGCATGGCTTCAGTGTACAGTACAGTATTATACACAGGTGTTAGATCGTTCGCACGTACGTGTACAGGTCATCATACAGGTATAGAGTTACATCATTTGAAGCTTCATGGTCACACACACAGTTTAGTGTGTATGTTTCACGACGTTCGCTACCGGTAATTTGACACTTTATCAGAAAATCTGATAAGAAGAAAATTCCTTCGAAAATATTTCCATAATGATTATGAATACGTATAATGATATTAATCCATTCTCCCCTCGCCCTGGGGGTGATGGGATGACAATGGAATGGGGGAGCTGGAGGGGGGGAAGTCAATCCGTCGGTCCTCCCAAGACCCATATAAGGGGGCCATAATCCCCCTGAAAATAAAATGACAAATTCATTTTTTTCTCATTATTGCATCCTTTACAGGGGACGTACCGCTAATTATGGATGTTACTCTGAGTATTAATAAACCACAGAAACATGGCAAGATCAAATCGCTCCCTCCAGGTCTATGCATGGATATTCTACTCGAACATTATTATATCCATATCAATTTTCATCAAGATTAAAATTAATTTTCTTCAGAACTCATGCAAGCTTTGGATAAATAAGACATATTCACATGATCAGGGGCGGATCCAGAATTTAGTATAAGGCGGGGAAAACAAGTGCAGGTTTGTCAACTTTTGGAAAAGGCAGACCTGGGGGGGGGGGGGGGGGTGGCGAGAATTTTTTTTTCGTCAGACCTAGAAAATTCGCTCAGGAGGGGGTGGTTATGGGGGTCCCTCCATAATTCTCTGACAAGCAAAAAAAAAAAGAATGTTTCATTCTAAAAGGGGGCGGGGGCACAATCAACAAAAGGGCGGATCGTCTATGGTCAAAATGCATACTTTCCTGCCATTGAACGGGGTGGGGGTGGGGATGGCACGGGCCAGAAGCCCCCCCCCCCCCCCCGGCCCCGGGGTCCGCCAATGGACATGTTGTAAATACTTTTTGGTAAAAATAACTTTACCCGACTTTTTAGCTCACCTGCGCCTAAGGCTCGAGTGAGCGATGGAAATTTGTCCGTCGTCCGTCGTGCGTCGTGCGTCGTCCGTCGTCCGTTAACTTTTTACATTTTCATCTTCTTCTCCAAAACCCATGATCGGAATTCAACCAAACTTGGTAGGAATCATCCTTAGGGGTATGGGACCCAAAGTTGCTAAAATGGTACATGTGGCCCCCAGGGGGGCCCAGGGGGAGGGCCCCCAATTGTAAAAGCTATGTAAATTTCAAACATCTTCTTCTCCAGAACCAGGTATAGCTCAGACTTGGTATTGTGTATGGAGATACCTCTATAGATGAAGAATGAATGTTGTTCATGAAATTTCTCTGAGTGGCCCTATAGGGGCCCTGTGGGGGTAACATACTGGAGGGGGGGGGGGGGCGCTGCCAGGCAAAATGTACATTCTGATCTTCTTCTCCAAAACACATGATCGGAATTCAACCAAACTTGGTAGGAATCATCCTTAGGGGTAGGGGACCCAAAGTTGCTAAAATGGTACATGTGGGCCCAAGGGGAGGGCCCCCAATTGTAAAAACTATGTAAATTTCAAACATCTTCTTCTCCAGAACCAGGCATAGCTCAGACTTGGTATTGTGTATGGAGATACCTCTATAGATGATGAATGAAGGTTGTTCATGAAATTTCTCTGAGTGGCCCTATAGGGGCCCTGTGGGGGTAACATACTTGAGGGGGGGGGGGGGGTGAGGCAAGTTGTCCGCCATCCATAAACTTTTTACATTTTCAGCTTCTTCTCCAAAACACATGATTGGAATTTAACCGAACTCGGTAGGAAGCTCAGACTTGGTATTGTGTATAGAGATACCTCTATAGATGAAGAATGAAAGTTGTTCATGAAATTTTTCTGGGTGGCCTCATAGGGGCCCCTGCACCAGATGTGAATTGATCCACCTCAGGTGAGCGTCGTGCCCCCTGGGGCTCTTGTTTATTTATTCACTTGATTATTGTAACAAATATACGGTACGGTGATTAATCATAAACACAGCTAGCGCCCGTGGATGTCCACGGGCTGCTTCTGCTAGTTGTAATTTAATGTATTAAGAATATATGTAGAAAATTACAGAAATTCGCAGTCTTTATTCGCAGTCTTTATTGTTAAATTCTAACTATGGGAAAAGTGAAGAAAATCAACAAAAAAATTGTCTTATTTCATTGATTTAATTTATGTGAAATTGAACAGATGAAAAACTGTACAATTGATTCATGACGAAGTACAATTTTTGCAATATACGATATTCACTTTGAAGATAAGAAAACTAGTAATGAAATGCAATTTTATATTTGTTATTACCCGAAAAGATGCTTTGGGTATACATTGCATGCATGAACGGAAAGTTGTTTTTTTCTATGTGCTACACATGCATGTGAGGTCGAATGATTGTTTTATCTTATTGAATGAGGAAGAGTTAACTTTGACAAGTTCATTCTGCTTCTAGAAATTGTATTATAGCCTGATTGAAGTGATGTTTCTAAAGACAGCTATTTAATTTTATAATTTACAGATGAAAGATACCGGACATATAATCGCTTAGAAATTTTGTAAAACTGTAAAATACATGTATTGTATTGTAAAAAAACCATCTATACACACAGGTACACGAGCGCCCCCTCGCCCATGCTTGAGTTACCTAGGCTCGACCGAAAAATCGGCGCAACGTACCGCGCCGACTGGTAAGATTGCATCTTGGAAAGGGCAGGGCGAGTGCAGTTGGAAGTGTGCTGAAGATAGCGGTTGTTTTTTCGGGGTTTTCAATGTAAATCTAGCGAAAAGAAATATTCCACCCCTTTTAATTTTAGGAGAAAAAACAAACAAGAAAAATAAAATTATAGAAAGTATATAAATAATATCCATTAATAGAGAGAAGGAGAAAAATCCAACAAAGTCATTGGCGACAATAGTATACAAATAATGAATGTTTATGAGTGCAATGGACAGAATATTTCATGAGGTGAAAGATGATGATCCATTCAACTAGGCGGAGCCGAGTTGAATGGATCATTTCATCTTTTAAATGAAATATTCTGTCCATGCGCGCTGCAAAGGCAAGTCGTTTTTGCGTATGTATATAGACGCGTTGGTGGTCGCGAGTGCTATGGACAATTTCGTACGGATCCAAAATTGCACGGTGAATGGATCAAATTTGCACGATTGATGACGTAATTGTTAAATGGGACAAATGATCAACATCAAACAACCATTCAAATGGCAAGGATCTAATTAGGTGTCATATAATATACAATATACAGGAAAGAGTTCTCCATTACCTAAAGAAGAATGTTGATCTTACTATCCATTTCTACCACCCCTCCCTCCCCCCTCCCCCCTCCCCCTCCCCTTTCTCTCTCTCTCTCTCTCTCTCTCCCTCTCCTTGCTCCACATTTCAGTGATTTATTTATCTCCCTCCGTATACATTTTATTATTAACAGACAAATGTTGCTATTGTATCGCATACTTAACATAACGTATTTATTCTTTATACTATTTTGTACATGTTTTGATGACTTGGAAATTCCAAGACTGTTGTAATGCAGATAAGTGGAAATAAAACCAAAATAAAAAATGAAATGAATAACACCTCCCGATCCCAATCTCTCTCCGTGCATTCCTCTTCCGATCTAAATCCTAGCTCTCTCACTCATAGTGGCGTAGAAATATTGGAGAGGGCAACTACCCCTATATAATTTGCAAAGTGTTGTCAATAGCTCTAGAAATTTGTATTGGTATGAATTAACCGACAAACTTATGGGCGATATGCCGATTTTCTTTTTGTAAAAGTGTAAACAAAAATAATAAGCTCGCTCGCTTGGCTCGCTCAAACAAATATGCACTCATACTTTAAACTATGTCGACTCGTTTTGAGACATTTTTTTTCAATTCACATACAATTAATGTTATCAACATGCCACATGCCACAGAGAGAGAGAGAGAGTCATAGACAAAATGCATTGTCTTAGCTAATGCGTGCGCACTGGGGTGAGATTCCAACCTCCTTGGATATAAGCCTTCTTCCCTGTATCGATTCTACGACAAATGCTATTTTTAAGGCGGAAAGAGGTGTTGCACAAGAGGATCCTCTATATCCATACAAATATTATAATGCTGTCAAAGGAATATATTTTGTAGATGAAGAAGTGAAGCAGGTTATGTATATTGTATGTATGCTGATGATATGATTTTTTTTTTGTTCGCGATTTGGACTTAATGATAAAAGTAACAAAACTGTTAGTAGAGAAAGTTATAAAGTTATCTGGACTTCGAGTTAACAATGAGAAGACAAGGATATTGTTGTTAGGCTCCTCACAAGGAAAATGATATATGACATGTATCCTTTGGTCAAAAGGTACTACGCATTTTAGATTACCAGTTTGGAGGTCTGAAAATGATGATTTTCCATTATTGCTGAGTAAAGCACATGCAGACTGAGGGTTGTGCGGTTTAAAACTAGGATAATGAAATGAAATGGAAACAATATTACAAATACGCTACAAAACACTCGGGGCGGAATTAATATTTTCATGCGATTATCTGCTTGGAATGCTGAAGGTGACATTGCCACAATTCCATATGAATTATTAGAAGTTTGGACGGACACAAGAGATCGTCAGATTAAATACGAACCATATAAAGGGAATAATAGAATTTTTAACAACAAATTTATACTATATAGTTCAAGGAAAAAGCATATTTTACAAATATTATTTGATAGAAAATATATACATGTATGTAAATTGAAACATATTACGGTTCAATCTAGAAACTTAAGACTATTTTTGAACAGCTGGGATTGAGTGATAATGACTTTAAAATAATACAGGCAGTTCATAAAACACTTCCAGCATGTCCAGTTAGCTGGAAACGAAATATGACGAGATATGATAACGATCATACTCAGAAGATGGAAGGACTTGCTTTAATATTGGGACTCTTTGGGAGAAAGAGTTATATCGATGAATGGGGGATATTGTATCGAACAGAAATTATGCAGAATCTCTTTATAAGAACTCAGTAACACCAGATATTTTCGATAGGATAAAGGATAACTATTTTTTTCTTATATACAAAGCTATTGAAAGCATTATTAAGAGTGCAAGAGTTGCAAGACAATAGACTTTAAATGGCCAATTAGGAGAGTTCCAATTCAAATTACTGCATGGAATTACTTTCAGAAATCATCATTGGTTTCGTTTTGGAATTGTCCATAATAATACAGTTGTTTTTGCAAAAAGGAAGAGGAGACATACCGCCCTATATATTTTTATGTGAAAATGTTCGTTTGACTTGATATCTATTAGTAATTTAAGTTTGGAAGATATAATATTTTGGGAATAAAGTGAATTGATCAAGGGAAGGAATACTTGGTAAGCCATTTTCTAATTATGGTACAGTTTTTAATTGGGTTTTTGGGGGGCGGGGGAGAAAGGAGTTTACCCATATCCATGGACGAAGGTAAGTTCAAAGAAGAAGAATGGGAAGATAAAAGTTTGGCTCTGGATAGAAACAAAACTTCTTTCCATTTAAGAAATTGGGAAATTTTGAATTAAATGATAGTTATAGGGAAAGCAAGGTAGAACTGGAGCCCAGGCGACGTGGTATTTTTTTTTATAAGATATAGAAAATGGTACAATAGGGAAGCATCCCCTGACCATGTAGAATTGGGATTGGGGGAGGTGACGAGGTAGAAAAGGCTTACAGTCATAATTGTTGTAGTCTAGTGGATAAGTCACCGGACTGTAGATCACAAGGTACGGGGTTCGGATCCCACCACAGCACTAACGTCCTTTGGCAAGACAATAATCTACATTGCCACTCTCCACCCAGGTGTAAATGGGTACCTGATATGCTTGAGCGATAGTTACTTCGGCGGCTCGGGCATAACCAGGGTAATAATGTCTATAAGCGCCATGAGCGTCACTGCGTGACGGATATGAGCACTATATAAGTGGCCATTATTATTATTATTTGTTAGTTAAAGGGGAATTAACCCCAAAATATAAATGTGCTCATATTCAAACATGTAATCTATTCATTTTTGTTGCCCTATAGTTTTGCATTAAAATATATACGATATGGGTATAATCAGGATTTTCTCAGCAAGATTTATCGTCTGCTAGCGATACCAGGGGGCTGCCATTTTCTTGATGTGTACATAAAGATATTTTTAATCCGAATGCAAAATTGTCTTTCTTCCTAATACAAAATTCCATTTGAGATTTAAAATATTTAACAGATATACATATATTCTAAAAACGAAAATGTGCTTTACATTTCTTTGAAAATTACGATTTTACTAAATATCAGTCTACTTTCTTGATTATGACGTACGTGACGGAGCGAATTAATTCAAATTTATGGATGATGACTTTCCCGAGCGTCAGTAGTGACAAACTATGCATTCACCTACTTTGAGATAATGGACTTCAAAAGTCAGAATGCGCGTTGTATAAATTATGTTCTGCTCTGCCAGACAAGACCAAGAAATCGATTTCTAGTTAGCAAAACCGGAGAATTTAAAAAGAAACCTATAAATTTCAAATTTTAAAATAAATGTATACACCTGTTATGTATTTTCCATCATATATGGGGCTTTTTTATAATGAATAGAAGCAATTTAGCTCGTGGATTAAAAATATCTTCCTGACCGGAACGGTCTCCAATGGTTCATGTACAACTCCATGTCATCAAGAAAATGGCAGCCCACATGAAGTGTTAGCAGATGATACCGTGTGCTAGAATGTCTTGATTTAAACCCTTTTTTGATATTTTATTTCTAAAGTGATACAGGTCAGTGATTAAGAATATATTACACTTTTGAACATAAGTACATTTATATTCTAGTGTTAATTCTCCTTTAAACGGAAGGGAGGGAGTAGGAGACAGGGGGCGTCCTATATAAAGCAATACTCACTTCTTCAATTCTATAAGGATTATGTTTTAAATATTATAATCATACTTAAAAAGAATAACAACTCGTTTTTTTATAAAAGAAGTGACTATAGAAAAGTGTTTTATGTTATGTAATTATGTGAAACATCATAAACTATAAATCAAATGTAAATTAAATGAAAATTATTATATTTCTTTATTACAAATGGAAGTATTTCTGTATTTAATTTTGCATTATGTATGGAGAATAATTGGAGCTATGAGAAATAAAATCAGTCAATACACACACACACAAAGAAAAATGCTCCAGCGACAATTACTCTGCGGTCAATTTCAAACAATAACCAATTCCTAACTTCAACCGTAGACCCAGTGGCGGAAGTGTCCCCCTCCGCCTTTATAGACCCCGTTTTCTTTTCTTTTGCTTGTAAGAGAATTTTGGAGGGAAACGGGATCCAAAAAATCTTATGACCTTTTTTTTCTCTCTCTTGTCAGAAATTTTCTGTGATTTGTACCCCTTCTTTCATAAAACCCTGGATCTGCTCCTGACAGATAGACCTAACACTATACATTCAGCGTAACCCTCACATACAACGTGTACAACTCAGTCGCAAAGCTAGGGCGAAATAAAGCCAAGAGCATATCGGATCACATCCCCTGTATCATGATTTTGAATCATATTTATACTACATATATTTATACATGTGTATTTACACAAAGGTTAACAATGAATAAAATTTATTGTTAACTTTTGTGTAATCCCTATCAACCGACGCAGGACAATTATTTATAAATAAACCAAGACGCACGTTCCATTATTTAATATACATGTACATTATAATAATAGACTCATACGCTACAAATTATATAACGTGTTGCGTATTCTGTTTCATTTGTATGATAAAAATAGTGTTGAACATTATATGGAAATGTTGACAATATAGATAATGGATATTTTGAAATGATTATTTATAATTAATAGAAATCGGTTAATATAATGAATATTTGAAATTATTATTAATAACATAATGGAATCGGTTAATTCATTATTTATATAATGAACATGTGAAATCAATATTTATAAGTGATGGAAATCGTATAACATTCGCTTTCTATATACAGGTTAAGGAATAAGTAAATTCATTATTTCCCTTCATTATTTATAAATAATGAAAATGTGAAAATCATTATTTATATCAATCATTATTAATATTGTCAGGCTTTTGTAAACACACACATTGTCAATCTGCACCGGTTTGACAAAACAAAATAGAGGAGCTTGTTAAAGGGGAATGAAAGGCAACAAACATTAGCCTATGATCATGTAGATAGTAATTGTCAGCCTATGACAATATCTTGAAATTACCCCTATTCGATTATTTAAAGATCACATTACAAGAAAATTCCATCAAAGTAAATATTGGCTTAATACTTTTTATTGCATATATGGCATAAATTAAACAAGGTTATCCAAATTCAACGCTTGGAAACATTTGAAGTAATGATTATTATCAATTATAAAACGGTAAAATACAGCCCCCGATATAGCAGCTGAAGAGCTCCTCGAACGCTGCTGAGATATGTGACGACACACCAGGGGCCAGTCCTGTCTAAGCAGACGATGTCCCATAACATCTTGCACATTTTTCATTGCCTGTTTTGTCATCTCCTCTTCACTTACTTCTCTTACTTGACTAGCGTCAGTCTTAAAGTTAGTCTGTTGCCTCACTCTTAAAGGGGTACTCCGGCCTGAAATTAATATGAATTGAATAAATAGAGTAAAATTAAACAAACAAATCAATGAAAATTTCATCGAAATCGGATGAAAAATAATGAAGTTATGGAAATTTTTAAGTTTTGCATTATTTTGGTAAAACAGTGATATGCACGTCATCATGAATATGCAGTGAGTGAGCTGATGATGTCATATCCCCACTTTTTCTTTTGTATTTTATTATATGAAATTGCAATTATCCAAATTTTCTGTTCCAAGCCTATAACTAAAAGTACCGACTCCTTATTTAATGTGTAAGTTCATCATTGCTGTAACTTATTTTGTTACAAGGGAGATATTTTTTATAGACATGTATGCAAAAATGAAATAATGAAGATTTCATATAATATAGTTAAAAAAGGAAAGTTGGGATGTGACATCATCAGCTCACTCATTACATATTCATGATGACATGCATAGAACTGTTTCCCAAAATAATGCAAAACTTAAAACTTCAATAACTTCGTTATTTTTTATCGGATTTCGATGAAATTGTCAGTGTTTTGCTTGTTTAATTTTACTATATTCATTCAATTAATATTATTTTCAGGCCGGAGTACCCCTTTTACTTCGTGTATGGTATTATTTTGATGAAAAATGCAGCGTTAAAAAATAAATGGCTCAGTCACTTGTAAACAAAATAAGACGCCATTGTATTTTCAGCTGCTTGCCCCAGGGCATGTTCGGCGTTTCAAGAGGGAACGAGTACCATCCGTGCTATTATTCGGAGGGCTTTTCAATTTGAAGATGGGGTTTACTTCATTGATCATTGACCCTTCTCCTGTGTATTTACAATCAAACGGTTTTAGTTATCAGAATCAGTTTCACTTTCCCTTTTAGAATGGTGTGAAATAAGGTCATGTTTAAATATACCAAACTCTTTATTTATGTTGTTTTTATAATCATCAGATACGCAGTTGACATAAAACTTAACGATTGCCATCTGTAAGCTTCCCAGTTTCTAGTGATCCATTAACTGCCATATTTGTGATTTTCTTGTAATGTGATCTTTAAAAAGTTGCAGTTTCCTCTCTTGACAATTAGGGAGTTTTCGAATGTGTCGACGTGAACGCCGTCCTAGACCAGCGACAATGGACTGCTTTGTGTTAACTGCGTACAAAGTAGGTGAAGCATGAAGCTAACAATGGGTGAAGCGAGGTTCACGTTTTAGAGAAGACGGCAATAGGGACTTTTAGAATTGCACGTCCACTTAGTCGACTGGTACGCAAGGACATCATTCTACGCCACTGCGCATGCGCCACTCGCCCTCTCCCTGTCCTCCTCCCTGACTTGCAAAATCGAGAACGTGTTCACTTCGTTTTTGCGGTACTCCGAAATCTTCGACGAGGTTCACGTATATGACGTCATCAGAACAGCTCTCCGGTTGACGTCGACGGTACGTATACACGTCGAGTGAAATCTAAAATGATCAGAACTGTAGTCAACATGGGCAGTCGACGACGTTGACATGCGCGAATTAGTCGACTGGGACGAAGTACTAGTCCACTGCTTCTAAAAGTCCCTGATACCATGTTTGACGCGTTCTCGATCTGACTAGTGGACGGGTGAGTCGTTCTTGCACAAAGAGCGGTCACAAAGCAGTCCATTGTAGCTGGGACGATCTAGGATGGCGTTCACGTCGACACATTCGAAAACTCACTATTATCCCATGGGGCTGCCATTTTCTTTACAAAGTAACGTCAAAGCAGTTCTATTTGTGAGATGCCCACTGACCTGTACACTAGCTACAAGACACTCACGATCACCTGTGGAATGTATGGCACTGGATTTTCTCATAATAAACCATTTGTGTAGTCATGTACATTCAAATGAAGATACTTTTATCCTGTCATATTTGTGTCAAGATATTTTTTTTGTTGCTGCTTGGTCAGACAAAGGTTTGTCAATTCTTCAGGGAAGACAAAGACCTACAACTGCTCTTAGATATCACCAATGCGAGACAATGGGGGTACCAAGATGGCTGCCATTTTGCATTGGTGGCTTTAGTTAATACAAAAGCTATTCATTATGCAACAGCATATCCACTGCATACATGTAAATGGACACGTACTAACTATGACATCACAGTTTTTCTAAATGGCAGCCCGCCCATGGGATAATATCTTGCACGGAATCTTTAGAAAGATTGTTCTCCTTACTGAGTAATCAAATAGGAGTATTTTCAAGATATTTTGAACAGGCTGACAATTTTCCACATGATTATCAGCTGTTTGTTGAGTTGGGCTATGTGGCTGCCATGCTGAAATCTACCATTCATAATTACACATATACCTTGCAAGCTTTCTATTATGCCTTGTAAAATGAGCGCAGATGAACAAAGGGTGTGTTTACATAATCCTGACAATATAATTTGACTACTTTTGAGAAAGCAATACACTGTACATTTCCACAATTTAATAACTAGGGGTGCTGCAAGCAAAAAAAAAAGGTCCTCAGCATTTTGGGGTCTCTTTTTACGTCCAAAAATATCTGCCAAGCCCCGGCTCCCAGGGGCCTGTAACCATAACCTATATATACCACTGCCGAGATTCGAATTCGGGATCTCTTCATGAGAGCGCACCGACGATCCGAATGCTCCACACAGAAGAGCTGGTCGATGGGTTTGCTCGTTTAAATCCATACAATTTGTTTTTCATGAATATTCATGCAGACTAGTCTTGACGGAATAAACCGTACTATCACGTCACTTCCATAGTCTTTGGCCCATAGAGTTATATACGCACTAACAGAGGCGGCACCAACAAAAAGGGGCACTTGGGTGGAAAGGGCACCTACATAGGGTGAAAACAAGGCGGAAAATGCCACTTTGAGACATTAGTATACCGAAACATTCTGATTAATACAATACCGAGTACCATTTTCGACACATTATTGTTTATGTTTAAACATGGTTCTACATAAAAAAAATAGAAATATCACTGAAGATGATGATTAATACCCCCGTCGAAAACTGAGGAAGTAGTTCGATCCGCAAGATTTTTCCCTGATTTACTGCCATAGATATGCCGTTTCCATGGCAACGCAGCTTCCGACACATCCAAAAAATATGCCTTCCACATCTTCCCACCAAGACCAATGTGTGTACCCAATTTCTTGACTTTTGGTCGAAAACTGAGGAAGTAGTTCGATCCGCAAGATTTTTCCCTGATTTACTGCCATAGATATGCCGTTTCCATGGCAACGCAGCTTCCGACACATCCCAAAAATATGTCTTGCACATCTTCCCACCAAGACCAATGTGTGTACCCAATTTCTTGACTTTTGGTCGAAAACTGAGGAAGTAGTTCGATCCGCAAGATTTTTCCCTGATTTACTGCCATAGATATGCCGTTTCCATGGCAACGCAGCTTCCGACACATCCAAAAAAATATGTTGTACACATCTTCCCAGTAAGACCAATGTGTGACCAAATTTCATGACTTTCGGTCAAAACTGAGAAAGTAGTTCGATCCGCAAGATTTGCAACAGACCGACCGACCGCCCGACCGACCGACCGACCGACCGACCGACCGCCCAACCGTTGACTGATTCCTACATACCCCCTTCAAACGTCGTTTGGCGGGGGTATAACTACTTTGCAGTTGAGTGCAATGGTCTGAATATTGAAGATATTTTAAATAGCAGCGATTTTGCTAACGAAGACAATGTTTTTTTTTTCTTTGGAAAAAATAAAAAAATTGTCCTCCTTCCTGTTATGATTTAGGAGCACCGCTCATTCTTGTATAACTTAGGGAATTGTGCCCCTCCTGCCCCCGGCTCCACTCCACTGCCTCTCATTGTGCTGATATCAGTAGGGGAATCTATTATTATGAAGCCTCTCTGATTATTTGGAGCTAGGACCAGATAGGCCTATATCATGACTCTTTTGTGGACTTTAGGGCAGTTTGTAAGCGACATCGGAGTATATAAGTACAATATATTAAATATATATAAGTATATAGGTTGGGCACTTATCAGAAGACAAAAGGGGCACTTATCAAAAGGGAATTATTATACTATTAGAAAGAAAAATGTGGCACTGATCAGATGTAAAAGGGGCACTTAAAAAGAGGCATTTATCAGAGGTGAAAAGGGCACTTATCATAAGGAAAAATTGCACTATTAGAACGGAAAATGGGCACCAATCAGACGAAAACAGGGCCACTTGTCGGATTTCAAAGGGGACACTAGTCTTATCTGAGCTTAAAAGGGACACTTATCAGAAGGTGAAAAGGGCACTTATTAGAAAGAAGAAGGGGCAGTTATACGGAGAAAAGGGGTCACTTATCAGAGGTGAAACGGGGCACTTATAAGAAGGGAAAATTGTACTATTAGAACGGAAAATGGGCATTAATCAGACCACAAGAGGGACACTGTCTTGTCGGATTTCAAAGGGGACACTTACATGTACATGCACCTGAGCTAGCTGAAAAGGGGCACTTATCAGAAGGTGAAAAGGGCACTTGTTAGAAAGAAGAAGGGGCAGTCATACAAAGAAAAATGGTCACTTATCAGAGGTGAAAAGGGCACTTATCATAAGGAAAAATTGCACTATTAGATCGGAAAATGGGCACCAATCAGACGAAAACAGGGCCACTTGTCGGATTTCAAAGGGGACACTAGTCTTATCTGAGCTTAAAAGGGACACTTATCAGAAGGTGAAAAGGGCACTTATTAGAAAGAAGAAGGGGCAGTTATACGGAGAAAAGGGGTCACTTATCAGAGGTGAAACGGGGCACTTATAAGAAGGGAAAATTGTACTATTAGAACGGAAAATGGGCACTAATCAGACCACAACAGGGACACTGTCTTGTCGGATTTCAAAGGGGACACTTACATGTACATGCATCTGAGCTAGCTGAAAAGGGGCACTTATCAGAAGGTGAAAAGGGCACTTGTTAGAAAGAAGAAGGGGCAGTCATACAAAGAAAAATGGTCACTTATCAGAGGTGAAAAAGGGCATTATAAGAAAGGAAATTGTACTATTGGAACGGAAAATGGGTACTAATCAGACCACAACAGGGACACTTACATGCATCTGGGCTAGCTGAAAAGGGGCACTTATCAGCAAAAGGTGAAAAGGGCACTTGTTAGAAAGAAGAAGGGGCAGTCATACAAAGAAAAATGTTCACTTATCAGAGGTGAAAAAGGGCACTTGTAAGAAAGGAAATTGTACTATTAGAAAGGAAAATGGGCACCAATCAGACGAAAACAGGGCCACTTGTCGGATTTCAAAGGGGACACTAGTCTTATCTGAGCTTAAAAGGGACACTTATCAGAAGGTGAAAAGGGCACTTATTAGAAAGAAGAAGGGGCAGTTATACGGAGAAAAGGGGTCACTTATCAGAGGTGAAACGGGGCACTTATAAGAAGGGAAAATTGTACTATTAGAACGGAAAATGAGCACTAATCAGACCACAAGAGGGACACTGTCTTGTCGGATTTCAAAGGGGACACTTACATGTACATGCACCTGAGCTAGCTGAAAAGGGGCACTTATCAGAAGGTGAAAAGGGCACTTGTTAGAAAGAAGAAGGGGCAGTCATACAAAGAAAAATGGTCACTTATCAGAGGTGAAAAAGGGCACTTATAAGAAAGGAAATTGTAGAACGGAAAATGGGCACTAATCAGACCACAACAGGGACACTTGTCGGATTTCAAAGGGGACACTTACATGTACATGCATCTGAGCTAGCTGAAAAGGGGCACTTATCAGAAAAAGGTGAAAAGGGCACTTGTTAGAAAGAAGAAGAGGCAGTCATACAAAGAAAAATGTTCACTTATCAGAGGTGAAAAAGGGCACTTGTAAGAAAGGAAATTGTACTATTAGAAAGGAAAATGGGCACTAATCAGACGAAAACAGGGCCACTTGTCGGATTTCAAAGGGGACACTAGTCTTATCTGAGCTTAAAAGGGACACTTATCAGAAGGTGAAAAGGGCACTTATTAGAAAGAAGAAGGGGCAGTTATACGGAGAAAAGGGGTCACTTATCAGAGGTGAAACGGGGCACTTATAAGAAGGGAAAATTATACTATTAGAACGGAAAATGGGCACTAATCAGACCACAAGAGGGACACTGTCTTGTCGGATTTCAAAGGGGACACTTACATGTACATGCACCTGAGCTAGCTGAAAAGGGGCACTTATCAGAAGGTGAAAAGGGCACTTGTTAGAAAGAAGAAGGGGCAGTCATACAAAGAAAAATGGTCACTTATCAGAGGTGAAAAAGGGCACTTATAAGAAAGGAAATTGTAGAACGGAAAATGGGCACTAATCAGACCACAACAGGGACACTTGTCGGATTTCAAAGGGGACACTTACATGTACATGCATCTGAGCTAGCTGAAAAGGGGCACTTATCAGAAGTGAAAAGGGCACTTGTTAGAAAGAAGAAGAGGCAGTCATACAAAGAAAAATGATCACTTATCAGAGGTGAAAAGGGGCATTATAAGAAAGGAAATTGTACTATTGGAACGGAAAATGGGTACTAATCAGACCACAACAGGGACACTTACATGCATCTGGGCTAGCTGAAAAGGGGCACTTATCAGCAAAAGGTGAAAAGGGCACTTGTTAGAAAGAAGAAGGGGCAGTCATACAAAGAAAAATGTTCACTTATCAGAGGTGAAAAAGGGCACTTGTAAGAAAGGAAATTGTACTATTAGAAAGGAAAATGGGCACTAATCAGACGAAAAACAAAGGCACAGATTTCAAAAGGGACAGTTTTTCTGAAGTTAAAGGGGGCACTTATCCGAATGTGAAAAGGGCATGCATCAGAAAGAAGAAGGGGCCCAGTTATACAGAGGAAATGGGGTACTTATCAGAAGTGAAAAAGGGGCACTTATCAGAAGAAAAAATTGCACTATTAGAACGGGAAATGGGCACTGATTAGACGAAAAAGGGGCAATTCTTAGATTTCATAAGGGGCAGTAATGTCTGAAGTTAAGGGGGCACTTATCAGAAGGTAAAAGGGCACTATACGAAGAAAATCGCCGCCTCTCCGCACTAATGTAAGTCTATGCTTTGGCCTAGACTTGAACATTTTCATTATATATCCAACTGCTCAATTTTCCAGCACCTATCCAAAGCTACTTCAAAACTGCACACTTCACGCCAAAACTCCCGAACTGCGTGTAAAATGAATGAGTGCGCAGAAAACCGTCTGTTCGGAGGAGTCTTTAAACATATTTTTCATTTTTTACCTTCTCCTCCCATGTATATTAAGGAGGTGTAGTGAAGCAAGACGTAGTCCAGTGGAACACCCGACGAACAGAGACTGAAGCTTTCGGTCTAGTCTAGGCCTAGATCTAGGCCTATATCTTATATGTTTCTTAAGGTGGGGGCTCCACACAGCATGAGCATAGACCTACTAGGGCCTAGACCCTATTCTATATGGGGCGCTGTGTATTACTAGTATTAGGGGCGAACCAGCGATGTGTACATAGCCTAGATCTATTCTAGGCTACTAGTACATGAGTGAAACATTATCCTTATCTAAATAAACAAAGGTTTGCCTTATTGATCTTTGCATGAAGGAAATGTTCTTCAAAATTTTAATAGCTTATCATCAATCACCACTCCCAAATCTCTCTCAGATGACACTTGCTGAAGTTGGATTAAGATTTTCAAATCTGCAGATGGTGCATGGATGGTGAAACAACTCAAGCCAGGTTGGTGGATATACGGTAGGGCCTACCGGTATTATTATTATGGAGGAACAAGTCCAGGTCAGACCCAGGCCAGGCCATGCCAGGCCCAGGCCCCAGGGCAGAGGCAGGGTAGGCCTAGATCTAACAAAACTCAAACAAGCTACAAATAACGTCACCCGTTAGAACTTAAGTTAGATGAACGTTACGGTAATCTTATTAACGGTTTAAAGATTTAATTTCAGTTTGGTGTCTTATCATGTTAGTTAGTGGAATCGAATTCTAACTTAGAAAAGTAATTTGTGGAATATAATATAACAAAGTTAGACCCGGTTAGACCCTGTCCCTACAGATCTAACGTTAAAATAGCTCTAACTTAAGCTTTTTAATATAACTTACCGGTACCCTCCACATCTTGAAAGCCACTCATATTTGCCTGGCCTGGGCCCTGGGCCTGGCCTTGGCCGCTGCGTATGGCGAAGTCAAGACTCAAGTCAAATGAGTCAACTGCTGCGCTTCTTAGCCGGGGTCGACGTGTCTTGACTTCTTGACTTTAAAAATTAGTCAATAGAGATCTTGATCTATAATAAAGCATGGTATACATGTACGCCCCAGAATGATAAGCCCAATCTTCAATCTAGGCCCTAGCATCTGATCCAGCACATGAGCAATGTATCCAACTTCGTAGACAACGATATTTTCTTTCTTACGTCGACGTCGAAGTTGTCGTACGTACCTAACCGAACTCGAATCTTTTCATGCAAATGCAATCGATCATCGATATCGCGATCATGAAAAATCACGATTCAGTATAAATAGCGAGTATGTATTAGGTACTTATTTTCATTATAATTGTATTTCTGAAAGTTTGTATAATTTTCTATACATTTTGGTATTTGTGTTATTATATGTACATCAACTAAAAATGAAGTTGTATGATTTTCATTTGTACTGAATGAATGCAATAAAGAATGCTACCAAAAAAAAAAGATAACCGCTAGCAAATAAAAGGTCGAATGACGGTAGAGGAGATAGCGAGTATAACCGCTATTAGGCTAGTAGATCTACTGAAAATTACCATGGAACCCACCACTAATTGCAAAAGAAACCATCTTGGAGTTTATGATCCCAAATACAGTTTAAAATAACATACTAAAAATCACGAAAAATCGGAGCTGTGGAACAATGCCTAATTTGCATAATTCAAAATGGCCGCCATTTAGCCTATTTTTACATACTCCATCAAGATTCCAGCCTGTATCTCGGCATAAGAGAGCCGAGAAACGCTCATTTTAGTGGCTATATATAGGTTTTATTGGTCAAGGAGTACGAAAAAGGAAATATTAAAGAGACATAATTATGTTATCAAGCCTAATTTGCATAAATTTGCATAAAAAGTCTTCAAAATGGCCGCCAATTTGAACATTATGTCAATTTATGTTTTATTAAAACAGGAATAAAATAGTGGAAACTAGGCAGAAAATAGGTTAAACTTAATTGAGAAAATACAAATACAAAGAGGAAGACCTCCTCACAACCCAGGTCGAAAATCCTATAGACAGAATTTCTATAGGTCTATAGAGACATGGGTCTCTATGGGTTTCTATATGGAAATGGTATATGGGACACCCATAGAAATCCTATGGGTGTCTATGGGACTGATAATCCTGTAGGTTTCTATAGGTCCAATAAGAAATCCTGTAGGTTTCTATAGGACCTATAGAAAACCAATAAGAAAATAATTAACTATAAGATTAATATAAGAAGAAATGCTGTGGGTGTCTACAGGAACAATCACATGACATTATTAATTATTATTTTATTAATCCTATCTTGTAATCATATCCTATCCTACTCCTATAAATCCTATAGCCTACATCCTATGTCCTATACCTAGCTATTAAGCAATTGTATCACATTCATTATATATAGGGACATAGTTGTAGTGCTATAAAAAAATGGTTACTGACTAGATAACACTTTTATTATTAAAATTGATTTACACTTTTATTAATGAAATATGAAAATGCCTTTTGAAATTGTGTACAACATTACAATAGTTTAATGTAAGTAAAATTTCTATCAAAGTTCAAATCTTAATCCCAAATCTAAATGTATTTATCTATTTCCACTAGTTTTCATATTTTAGATTGTTATTCATGAATATTCATGATTGATTAGGACCTATAGAAACCAATAGTTGGGAAACTAGAATAAAACTAGTGCTGGGAAAGATAAAGTTTGGAAAATATGATAAAACTAGTGTTAGCAAAAGTACAGAAGTCAGGAAACTAGAATAAAACTATAGTGCTGGAAAAAATAAAGTTTGGAAAATAGGATAAAACTAGTGCTGGATCAAGGGGAAAGATAAAAGTTTGGAAAATAGTACAAAACTAGTTTTAGAATAATGAGAAAACTAGGATGAAACTAGAGCTAGCCTGAAAAATAGGATAAAACTATTTTTTGACAAAAATGAAAAGTGCAAAAACTAGGGAAAAAATAGTCCGGAGAGAAATGAGGTCTAAAAAATAGGAAAAAATCAGAAAATGGCCTCAAAATAGGCCTATTTCTATAATATTTTCCATGGGAAATAGGATAAAAATAGGCCTATTTTCCTGAAATAGGAATAAAATAGGTGAAAAATTTAAAAAATAGCCTAAAATTACTTCTATTTTCTTCCTATTTCCGAGGGAAATACAATAAAAATAGGCCTATTTTCCTTAGAATAGGAAGAAAATAGGTGAAAAATAAAAAAATAGCCTAAAATTACTTCTATTTTCTTCCTATTTCCAAGGGAAATACAATAAAAATAGGCCTATTTTCCTTAGAATAGGAATTAAATAGGGAAAAAATAAAAAATAGCCAAAAAATAGATCTAATTTTTCATATTTTCCAAAGAAAATAGGAAAAAAATAGGCCTATTTTCGTTTAAATAGGAATAAAATAGGGAAAAAATAGGGAAAAAATATATTTTCACACTTCCGAAAACTGCTGGGGACATCCTCAGCAGCTCAGTATCACAGCCAACGTGTTTATTTTCAGGTCCAACAATGGAGTGGAGTTGATATATGTGCTGAAAGAAGATGGAAGAATGGAAGAATGTCGACGAGATGTTGGTGCCCATTCAGACTGATATGAAGCCAGCTCCCGAATGTCTTCTGAAAGTAATCAGCTGTAGCTGCAAGGCAGGATGTACAGGACGGAAATGTTCCTGCAGGAAATACGGGATGCAATGCTCCCCAGCATGTGTTACATGTATGTGTAAAGGACTTCATTGCACCAATGTGGCACTTCCTGATCCAGAAAGTGATTTCGAGGATGAATAAAATGACTTAAAATCCAACAGAGCTGGTTAAAGGTACATCTACAGACTTTGATCGCTGCATGGCTTTTGGAATTGAAAGTGATGCAAATTATTTTATCTTTTTAAGCTTTTTATCCCGATATAACCCAGAAAATGTTAATCGATCCAGAAATCTTAATCAATAAATAGTACTACAAGATTACAAACTTACCCCTGGGTCATTTTAGGGCATTTTGTTTTTCAGCTAGAAAATTTGAGAACAATTGATTTAGATGTTAGTTTATCGTAAAATTACACATATTATGGTGCCCATCATGAAGGAATACTTATACTTACTGATTAGTGGTCATTTTTCCATTATTTTATGCAAATTTATGCAAATAAGGAAGTTAATGAAAGATGTATAATCTGGATAAAGCATTAAATAAGCAGGTACACTGGCTCAACAAAATATATTTACAAAATATTTACAAAAATATTGCCTCTTCCAGTCTTATATTCCAAGATAATGATATAATACAGCATTCATGTTGGGAAAATATGTAAATTTATGCAAATTAGGTATGATATTACATTTATGTACCTCTTATACTACCTTAATTATTTTCCTTGACCCCTAAAACATTGGGGTAGTCACAAAAAAGAAGTTTCTATGACTTTTCAACCCTGGGCTAAAGGCTGGAATATCTGTGGGATATGCCAAAATAGGCCAAATGGCGGCCATTTTGAATTATGCAAATTAGGCATTGTTCCACAGCTCCGATTTTTCGTGATTTTTAGTATGTTATTTTAACCCATATTTTGAGTAAAAAAAACTTTGATTGGTTTCTTTTGCAATTAGTGGTGGGTCTATCACTAGATCTACTGGCCTATATAGCAAAGCTCGAACATTAATAATATGGGTTTGAAGTTTGAAGTTTGAAGTTTATTAACAACAACATAATACATTTACATATTACAATAATGATTATACAAAGCATATAATATAAAAAAGAACATATCATAACATAATATTATACAAGTATTATTATAATATTGTTACAAAAGTACAAGTTATTCAGCAAGACATGCAAAACAGGAATAAGCACGATTGATACATAATGTACATGCCTAGTTGTTTCTGTTCTACATATCTTATTTGTGTATAGTATACAGTATGGAGTTGTTAAAAGGATCAAAATATAGCACAGGTGCTAGTTGTTATTGATCCTTTTAACTCTTTGGCAAATTTTTTGACTAGAGAACTAGAACAAAATAAATGAGATATGGGTACTGTAAATTATAATCCATAATCGCATGAACTTAGTACAATACGTGTATGAACAATATATACGATATTTACATGTCATAAAGATAACGCACCAGGTGTTTTCGAAATGTATTTCTAGATTTCTTTTCCCTTATTTCTTTAGGCAAAGAGTTCCATAATTTAGCTCCCACAAAAGAAATTGCAAATTGACCAAGCGTTGTCCTACATTTTGGTAAATAAAGCAGTCCATTCTCTTTTCCTCTTGTTGAATAAATATGCTGTATATTCTGAAAGTAATTCACCAGGGAATGTGGTAAATATCCATTTAGCAAATCGTATACGAATGTATTTATTGCGAGAATGCGTAGCTGAAAAATATCCATTATTTGAAGTTTTTGGAATAAAGCTCTTGACTCACTTCTCCGTGGACTAAAGGTGATTGCTCGCATTGCCATTTTTTGACTAATCGCAATACAATTCAAGTTTGATATAAACGTATTCCCCCAAACTTCGATTCCATAAAGTATATGTGTTTGGATAAACGATTTATACAAGAGAATACGTATAGATTGTGGTACAAAATGTCTTAACTTAAACAAAATACCAACCTTTCTATACGAATGCACCGATTTATTGCTTGAATGTGACTCTTCCATGTCAAATGTTTATCAATACAAATTCCAACGAATAATGCCTCATTTACTTCATCAATTTCAGTTTCTGAAATTTTAAGGATCCCTTTAATATTAATTTGTTTTGTCTACTCCCATGACCATATAGTTTGTTTTCTTTAAATTAATAGTAACTTTATTTGAGCAGCACCAATGCTGAATCTATTTTAAGTTTTTATTGACCTCTACCATATCAATTTCTTTTTGTTTATCATTGAACGTATGAAATATGTTTGAGTCATCGGCAAAGAGCCTAAACTGGAAAAAGTTAGTTGAATTTGGCAAATCATTAATGTAAATCAAGAACAGAGTTGGTCCAAGGACAGAACCTTGTGGTACACCACAATGTACATTCATTTTACTAGTATCAAAAGCTTTTTTAAAGTCGACAAAAAAACCGAATAGTTGGTTTCCCATCATCCGCTGCTCTTAACAAGGGTTATGTTCACACGTAGTACATAGCATCGATGCTATGTAAGTTTCAAAAATATTTCCAGTATTTCTTCAGACAGGCCGTGATCGACTTGCTTCTATCACCCACTCGTGACTATTCATCACTCACACTATGAACATGGCGAACAAAGGAGCGGACAAAATATACAGCTCCTCATTATACCTTCCACAATTGCCCTGGTAGACAAAAGAACATCCCTTCATTGCTATTATGTAAAAATATGTATAGAACGGGTGTCACATGCATATTCACCTGTTCTGCTTATTTCACACTTTGTCATCGTGTTCATAGTGTCACCCGCTGCAAAAACAATGATTACTGCGCCACACAGAGTGACCCGAGTATTTTATTGGTATGCATGGTCAAACGCGCGGAAGTTGTATGTCTTCATAAATCAACATAATAACACAATAACAATTCATTTGTAATATCGATAATACAATCAACTAGCAAATACATGTGTTATAATACTTAATTTTAAATAAACCTTGTACATGTCAAAATTGACTGAACTCCAATCTTATGCCAAAATAAAACACATGCATGCACACTATATTCTCTGGTAAGCACATGTAAATCAATATCTAAAGACCACATCATACTTTAGTTAAGGTCTGATTCTGAAAGAGCAGATTCTCAGTTTTAAAATGATATATAACTCATTGGATGTTCATAACTCAATGTACAAAGAGAAGAATGCACAGTCCCTCATAATGTTACTTCTTAATAAGGGTTTAAAGTTTGCAGTCTATTGAAGCACTCTGACTTGCAAAGTTTTGTGCTAAGGTGACAAATGGAGGATTAGAACTCAATGAAAATTTCTATGAAGAGATTATCAGATTGTCCTAAAACTTGGCATACTACATAGACATATCCTGTTTATCATAGTGCACAAGTATCAATGCAAGAACTTACTCCGGGAGATTTATGGGAGATTAAAATGAGACAAGTATTCAGGGTCGTGAAAAAGAAAAGTAATACAACAAAATCCAGAGAAGACACACATAAGTCTGATAAAAAGCTGGCAAAAATACCACTTCTACATATGAATTTCTCACCCCCTGATTTGTTCACATAATTTGAAGGTTTAATTCTGCTTTAGTCAGCTGTGCGCACATACAAACGCGAGTCGAGTACGCGCTCGATCAGCTGGGTGGTCTTGGCATGGGTCCAGGTCATTGTTCTGTATAAATCGGTGTTTTGTTCGCGGCTGTTCTATTATAGCAATGGGGGGCAACGGAGAAGGGAGGGACAGAAGAGCTGCTATTTACGAATCTCACTCCGAGTACACAACAGTGCGTACGCGGGAAGGAAGAATTTTACACTTTCTCATTCGACATGATTCATCCATTTCATCCACGGTATGCAACATATCACTCCACAGCTGTAACGACTGCTCAATTCGGATTCACGGTCGTTCAACACACACATTGGATTGATGCGCCCCGTTTTACAATGGCACGGTCCAAATCGAGCCTATATACGCAGCATTACATACTGTACGTGCTTTATATACATGACATCTTTTTTGCTATGTTTCTTTTTAATTATGCAAAATAGACGGCGGTTTTTTTCGACCAATCAGGACGAACCTGATATCACAAGAAAGAGTAATATCTTGGCTATTTGCTAGTCTTTGCCCCCATACATTTTGACACGTAAGTCAGAAGCTATAGGAGGAATACGAGAGCAATGAGTGCAAAAAAGTGCTTCTCCTCACACAAAAAGCATGAAACCATGCATTTTCAGTCGAAAATAGACGGCGGTTTTTTTCATTCAATTAAAAAATAACTGATATCATGAGATGTAGAATTAATCAAAGTTTTATAAACCGTTTGCCCCCATGAAAAATCTTGCGCGGTTCTCGAGATACGATTTAAAATGTGCCGAAAAGGACGTGTTTTCGCCAAATTTCTGTCGAAAGATCGGGGATCACGACCGGTTCGCGTTAAGTGAACATGACAAATTCATATGGATTGTTTGGTGCCTCCACATTTTAGATTACTTAGAAAAAAGTATACTCTTTCAGGAAAATATACCCAAAACTAAAATTTGACCATGCATGCCAACCAAAACACATTGATTGATCTCTAACTGAAAATCACACAGTGCGACTTTTGGGTGGTTTTGTGGTGCCTGGTCACATTATATAAATGTAACAGAGCAAAACAAGTTTTACATGAATTGCCCCTCCTTTGTAAATAGCCCTCTCCCTCTCCCCCCCCCCCCCTTCTGTGGAATGGATTAGTCCAGAAATTTCTTGCATTTTCTGTTTGAAACAAAAATCAAAGAAAGCACTGCACTCGATAAGCTCACCGGCCATGGCGCCGCAGAGTCTGTTAAGTCAGAAAGTTCTCTCCTTTCAAGAGATGCAGTTATCAGTGTCAGAGTTAAAAGAATGAAGGCTGATCTTATCACTTGCTTTATGGGCATGAAGTAGTCGGGGTTCTTCTTCTTGTTCTTGTTTATATTTTTCGTACTCCATACGACGGGAGGAATAAAGTGGAAAACCCTCATTACATCTTCTTCGAGGCGTCGTTTATTTCCCTGTGTTACATCTTGGCGTCACGGACAGGATTCCTCCGGATGGGACGTCGTCACGCAAGAACCCTGACTACGCAGGTATGATGTGATCAGTTTCTACCACCAGGGGACCTGGAAACCTCGATTCCAGAGTGGTTGACATCATGGGTGTGAGTTATTTTTCGTGATTAATGGACATTTAAATACTTTTATCAACATGGCGCAGTCGGCAGAATTTTCATCTCTGCAAAGCCCTGGCCTTCTGTGCAGCTTCTTCAGCAAGGACACTGTCAATTTTTGATCTTGGACGTCAAAGTTTTGTAAATATTGCTGTAGGTTAAGGTGTTACCATGGTAACTGTGTATAGTTTTGAGTGCTGTAGCTGGGTCGGTTTCGATATTTTATATATTGATAGGATATTAGGAGGGATGGCAGTAATACAGTATGAGTAGAGCAGGTATGCAACTCTAGCATTGATGGCTTTGTCAATAAAGAATAGTCAGAATATTTCTTGCGTTGAAATTTGGGGACATTTGGAATTTATAGTCTAGTAAAGTGTAAATTTGTTTGAAAGTATTAATGTTGTTAATTTAGGGTACGCGCATTCCGTTGGTTTGCTGGTTTTAGAGACTGCTTTTGAAAAAGCAGGGGAAGCCTACGTCCGTAATGTTCTTCTATTTAATATTTTGGTCAGCAATGGTAACTGAGTTCGTGTATAGTCTGATATGGATATCGTATTGCATTGTTTCATATTGATATTTCTTATGTTACTAGGAATTGGCTGGAATTACTGTTAGAATTATTCGGTTGAAGTATTTAATGTTAATTTCGAAAACCTCGACATGAGACCGGAATTGCATGAGAGAAATACGGGTTGACTATTCGGAACAGTAAAGAGTTTCTCCGTACCTTTGTTTTTCTGTTAACCTCTTGAGGAGGCCGGAAAGGGCACATTGGTAGCGTTGAGTGTTAGCCATAGCTTACTAGGATTTCTTTGTGTATTGCAATGGTGATAGGGATATCCATTATCGTAACGAAGCACAGGTCCGTTTTCCTGATGGGTATTTTGCGAAAGTATTAAATTGTTTATACAGAAATGACACCGGGTATAGGTTTATATAGGGTGTATATACTGTTAAAATCATTTGGTTTGTGAGAGACACAGCTGTAAAATGAAAATTTATGTCGATAAGAGGCTTGGCAGTAAAGACTCTAGAACTGTTAGGATCAGTCGGTTAGCACTTAGGCTGATGTCAATGCTAGGAGGCTCGTCATGAGTTTAGTATTGCATAGAGAGGAGTGTCGGGCTGAAACAGTTATGCACTAGATATGTTTTCTGTGATTCTCGTCATGAGACCTGAAAGTTCGTATTACTGGTGCGGGTTGGCAAGTTGTGTTATTTGACTTGAATTTTCATGTTCTGTGTTACTAGTATGTAATCTATTTTTTTAATCGCACGATTAATATTAGTTTGCATATTGGCAAGGTGGAAGTGTAATATAAAATCTGAAACAGCTGTGATGGTGACAAGATATTTGGTGTAATTAATTTTTGTCGGGACGCCACTCAATTAAGCAGGGAAGTGTGTAACAGAGCAAAACAAGTTTTACATGAATTGTCCCTCCTTTGTAAATAGCCCTCTCCCTCTCCCCCCCCCCCCCCCCTTCTGTGGAATGGATTAGTCCAGAAATTTCTTGCATTTTCTGCTTGAAACAAAAATCAAAGATAGCACTGCACTCGATAAGCTCACCGGCCATGGCGCCGCAGAGTCTGTTAAGTCAGAAAGTTCTCTCCTTTTAAGAGATGCAGTTATCAGTGTCAGAGTTAAAAGAATGAAGGCTGATCACTTGCTTTATGGGCATGAAGTAGTCGGGGTTCTTCTTTTTGTTCTTGTTTATATTTTTCGTACTCCATACGACGGGAGGAATAAAGTGGAAAACCCTCATTACATCTTCTTCGAGGCGTCGTTTATTTCCCTGTGTTACATAAAAAAGAAAAAGATAAAAAGAAGGAACCCCCCCCCCCAAAAAAAAAAAACCTTCCTTACCACACAGTATACACATTACCCTACTATACCCCTATATATACATTATATTACAGTACCAGATGAAACAGACAGAATGATAATAGAAAAAAAAGGTAGGGAAGAGGGTACATCACATGAATACATATACATTGCATTATATTATAGCACCACATGAAACAGATAGAATTATAATAGCAGCGATTGCGCTCACACGACAAATAGTCACAAGCGCGGTGGGTGGTCTACCGCAAAGCGTCGATGCTTTGTCGCTGGATCCTGAGATTTACTCCTGCTAAACTCGCTGCAAGAATAGTTTGGAAACTCGCTTCTATCTCGTGACTATCTGCGTTCAGACAGCGTTTGGTCTCGACACTATCTGGTCTTCACCAAAATAGCATCGACACCTCGATAGCATCGATGCTACCGCTCTACGTGTGAACGTACCTATTGTATTCACCAGATTAATTCCCTGATAGCAGAAAGTGTTAAAAATTACGTGATATTTACGTCGTGGTTTTCGTCTTTTTTACGTCCTGTAATTACGTCAATAAGACGACAACTTGCACCAACGCAAGACGTCAAGAGGACGTCTTATTTTGACGTCATCTGCACACTGTAAAAACTGAAGTGCTGTATATAGCACTTTTTGAGGGCATGCATAGGGACTGCACTCAGAGTGCTATTTTAGCACTTTCACGGGAGCTGGACCGGCTCCTTAAACATTCATTAAAAAAAAATATTTGGGCGAGCTTCGAACCATGCAGGGTCCGCTGATCGAGAATTACCGCTAGACTAACTCACATTGTACGATTAAGAGCAGATCATATTGTTACATAGTGAATTTACGACACCACATAGTTCATGTTATCTACTTGACTCCCATGACTAAACTGGATTGCAAGAAGCATTCGTTAGTCCATCGGTAACGTCAGCGCCTCTCAATCAGCGGAACCTGGTTCGAGGCTCGCCACGGTCACATTTTTTTTTTGCTGGTAAATTAGCGCACTACAAGTGCTATAAACAGCATTTCAGGTGCAGTCACTATATACATGCCCCTAAAAGTAGCACTTTAGTTTTTACAGTGTACAAGATGTAATTACAGGACGTAAAAAAGACGAAAACCGCGACGTAAATATCACGTCATTTTTAACACTTTCTGCTATCAGGGAAGAGGAATGAAGACGTAGAGATGACGTCAAAATAAGACGTCCTCTTAAGTAAGTCTGCTAAGCCGGGCCCCTCCGAGAAATATGATTTTCGGAATCTCTCCAGCCTTCACCCGACTCGTTGTGGGAGCGGGGGGGGGGGGTACTGGATTTATCGTGAGTAGAAGAGAATAATCTCGCTAGACCTCTCACAATCAGTCCGAGTTGGCAAGGGAGTCACAATGCATATGAGGAACTTCGGACACCTCGGTGCCCGAATGTTATAGGTGTTTTCATAAAATAAATTACTAAAGTGGAGTCGCTTAGCATTCCTCAAAACTGTAACCAAAGTGTTTCTATATTTTTTGTACTTTTGTCCACGCTTTTCATCAAACTTAGATGCTTTGTACGCCTTATACAATTTCTCCTTTCTATTAATAGATTTTAAAATAGCTCTAGTGACCCACGGTTGTCGAGGAATATTTTTCTTCCCTTGTACACACATATTAACTTTTTTTCAATGGGGCATGTTTATCACAAACCTGTTTCAGCATTTCATAAAATTTAAAATATGCTACATTTACATCTTTACACCGCATTACATATTCCCATGGTATATGGGATAAATCATTGTGAAACAGTTCAGCAACATAGTCTTTAAATGATCGTACGGTTCTTTTAAATGAATTTGCATTAGAATGTAACGAAGGATCTTGAAAGGCCCCAAAAATTGGGTAATGATCAGTAATATCAGCAGCTATAATCCCAGAGTATATTTCAAAAGCACTTATATTAGTATAAATATGATCTATAAGAGAGGAAGAAGTTCTCGTCACCCTCGTCGCAGATGTTATAAGCTGTCGTAAGCCAATATACCTTCCAGGGAATTCAAAATTTCAGAAGCATTTACATCTGTAGATGTCTCCAATAAATTTATGTTAAAATCACCCAGTAAAACCATGCAGGTTCTTCCTATCCACCTGTAAACTGTCTATCACACCCAGTAAACTATTATGAAATTGGTCTATATTCGTATTTGGTTTATGATATATAATATCAACTACAATTTTCTGCTTATTAACAAGGATTTCAAGCCAAAGGCTCTCTGCAAACATCACATCGTACTTCAATAAAACATATTTGAATGAGGAGCGGATGTATGCTCCTACCCCACCACCTCGCAACTCATTCTTGCGGCAATTAATTTCAAGATTATAACCAGGTACACCCAGCAGATCCTTGTTTTGCACATTCCACACTTCAGACAGGGTAATAACATCAAACTGGAAATTCAAGTTACCGTAAAACAATTTTAAAGCATGCATCAACATTCTTATTAAGTGATCTTATGTTTATATGCGAAATAGTAAATGATTTTAACATTTTCCCCGAGACGTTCTCGTTGAATTCTTTTGAAGTTACATTATAGGATGAAATGTTATAATCATCATGTTCCGGGTCCATAAATGAATTCACAAAATTTAGAGGAGATAGCGAGTAAACTGCCAGCAAATGTCGAATACTATGAATATGGTAGAGGAGATAGCGAGTATAACCCTTAACAACGCTCGAACACTAATTAAATGGGTAGATGAGATAGCGAGTATAACCCCTAGCAAAGCTCGAACATTAATATAGGTTGAGAAGATAGTGAGTATGACCGCTAGCAAATGTCGAATACTATGAATATGGTAGAGGGGATAGCGAGTATAACCGCTAGCAAAGCTCGAACATTAATAATATGGGGAGAGCAGATAGCAAGTATAACCGATAACAAAACTCGGATAGTTATAGGTGTCAACTCTAGTTACTGGAATTTATCTAGGTAACACTGTAATAGATTTCGTTCTGATAAAGTGAAAGGGTAACTGCAAATAAGGGCGACTTCACACAAGAATATACATTTAATAATTTTTATTAGAGCGTCGAATTCCTGCTCTTGTTCAAAATCAAATAAATATATACATGTGGAAAATCAATACGAAACTTCATGTTGCACAATAACGTATACGACTGTTGAAAATTCATTTATACGAGTCGCAACAAACTATCATTAATTCAGAAAATACTAGGTTGTGGCAAAACAGTTGAACAGATTGATTATAAATTAGAGAATTACATTGGTTGTATAGCACCTGAAAAAGGGGGAGTTAGGATTCAGCACATCCGTCCCAAAGCCTTGAGTTCATAAGTCCAAGGTGCTGAACTACACAGAGTGATGTGGCCATTGTCTTGAAGAGTGAAGAATGAGAGATGTGATCGCTGTCTACGGCGTGAAGTAAAGACTGGTGATGGACGTATGCAATAAAAAACTGGCAGATGTCTACGAGGTGTATCGAACTACGTCTGACCATATTTATGAATGGTGTCCTTGGCATGAAGATAACGGTGAGATCGATCATGAGCCCAGCTCATCCAGTTCATGAAGCGTTGACTCAAGCTGGGGAAAGTGGAGGTTTCTCTTGGCCTGTGGCTACCAAAAGTTGCACTAAAGCACAAAGTAGTAGTTTTGTCTGGCTCACAAAACTGTACACAAAATCAGTGTGCCTCATCCTCAGTGCCTCCAACAATCACACAACAAAACTCACACAGGAGCCTGTGGCAGCTCCCGAAACTTTGCAACCTGCTTCTATAAAATCATGGTGTCCACTGCCTACAATCTTGCTAGCTTCATCTAACAATCAATACACTAACACTCCCTCTCATGCACAAACACAAAAGAGCCAACCTCCCATACAAAAGAAACAAGCTGCGTAACCCATAACAAGTTATGTAAGGTATGCAAGCAATCTTGGCTATATGTAAATTACCCTATCCACTTAAAGGAGTACTCCGGCCTGAAATTAATATGAATTGAATAAATAGAGTAAAATTAAACAAACAAATCACTGAAAATTTCATCGAAATCGGATGAAAAATAATGAAGTTGTGGAATTTTTAAGTTTTGCATTATTTTGGTAAAACAGTGATATGCACGTCATCATGAATATGCAGTGAGTGAGCTGATGATGTCATATCCCCACTTTTTCTTTTGTATTTTATTATATGAAATTGCAATTATTCAAATTTTCTGCTCTAAGCCTATAACCAAAAGGACTGACTCCTTATTTAATGTGTAAGTTTATCATTGATGTAACTTATTTTGTTACAAGGGAGATATTTTTTATAGACATGTATGAAAAAAATGAAATAATGAAGATTCATGTAATATAGTTAAAAAAGGAAAGTGGGGACGTGACATCATCAGCTCACTCATTACATATTCATGATGACATGCATAGAACTGTTTCCCAAAATAATGCAAAACTTAAAAATTCAATAACTTCGTTACTTTTTATCGGATTTCGATGAAATTTTCAGTGTTTTGCTTGTTTAATTTTACTCTATTCATTCAATTAATGTTATTTTTAGGCCGGAGTACCCCTTTAAGACTGGTGGCAAACCCAATTAATATGTAAACTGTACATGGCTCACTAGTCCAGTTCCAGGAACAAAATGATAGGGGGGGGGGGTAAACTATTTACATTGTGACAATAGGATGGTCAGAGGATTTAGCGAGTATAACCGCTAACAGCGCACGAACAGAGGAGATAGTGAGTATAACCGCTAGCAACGCTCGAACACTTATATGGGGAGATCAGATAGCGAGTATACACTGTAAAAAATAACTGTAGATTAACAGGTTTTTTTGACTTGTAAAATTACAAGTTTTGGCCGTTTTTCTGTGAATACGGTATTTTTCTTGTGAAATGGCAGGAAAATTAGCAATTTTCCTGCCATTTAACTAGCAAAATAATTGTCCTGCCATTTCACAAGAAAAATACCGTATTAACAGAAATCTTGTAAGTCAAAAAACCTGTTAATCAACAGTTACCAGTCAAAAAACCTGTTAATCTACAGTTATTTTTTACAGTGTACTCGCTAACAACCTGCACTACTATATATACTGGTAGCAGTTTGCCGCTAACAATTTCTGCTCTTATGAGAGTGAAGAATGGCTTAGCGAAGTAGAAAAACACCCTGATAGGAGGGAGGTTTATTTTATTTTATTTATTTTAATTTGAAAACGGTCAAGTGTTATAGGCCCATAATAGGTCCTAGGATGGGGCGTACGCCTATATAAGTGACCATGTTCCGATCAGTATCACCTTTTTATATCTACTTTACATTTAGTAGCAAAGTGCATTTGACACCTTGCCAAAACCTTTTCATATATTGCTTTATATTAGTAAAATTGTTTTATTTGAAGATTCTGAACGTTATAATATAGCATACTCCCGTGGGGGCTCTTTGTCAATTACAACAACCAATGAAAGGGAAGCAAATGAATGAAACGCGTATAAGTCTGCTAAGCCGGGCCCCTCCGAGAAATATGATTTTCGGAATCTCTCCAGCCTTCACCCGACTCGTTGTGGGAGCGGGGGGGGGGGGTACTGGATTTATCGTGAGTAGAAGAGAATAATCTCGCTAGACCTCTCACAATCAGTCCGAGTTGGCAAGGGAGTCACAATGCATATGAGGAACTTCGGACACCTCGGTGCCCGAATGTTATAGGTGGTTGTTGGACGAATATCGGCACTTTAAAAATCCTCAGGGGGTGCACCCAGTATAGCCCCCCCCCCCCCTCCTCCCCCGCCTCGTTCATATATGCGACGGCATGCATGATCTCATCAAACAGTCTCCCATGTAATCATTAATACGGAACCGCCGTTGTATGATTTTTTGTTTGGGAGCGCTCACATCCGCAATTTCAACCATGTGACATGCAGTAAACTCAATTCATTATTGATCTTCCTAATAACGGTACTTGAGAACAAACACGAACTTTGCCTTATAGAACAATTCCAATGCATGTACAGTCCATGTTTTTTTCTTCTGGGGTCCTATACGCTTCGACCCTTCGAAAGCAAATACATCGTGATAAGAAGCTACATCGTCAAAAGGCTTCACATATTCACGAGATTTCAAGCTTTCTGGCAGCTTTTCTTGATCTATAGGAGTGAGTATGAAACATAATCATCAATTTGACTATTTGCATGCTAAAAGCTTGACTTTCTTGTTCCGCTCTTCTTTTTTTAAATATAGGCCCAATTAAAGAAACAAAGTATTTCTTTTACATGTGCTAATCTTCTAAATATCCAATATTTTTGCAATTTTACATTATTTAGACACTTCGGTTGAATCTTGAGAGGATTTCAGAGATGGCTGCTGTAATGACTGCTGGCGTTGGTGTAACCGTGTGCCTCGTAGCCTTTTCGGCATGCTTGGCGTATTTCATTGCCAAGTTTCTTCGCATATTCTTTCTCATCTGTAAGTTCGATGGACCTCCTGCAGTCCCAATATTTGGGAATACCCTTAGCTCCAAAGTTGATCCTAGAGGTAGGCATAACCAAAACGATTCGAGTGGATCTCTATCTCCCTCTCTCTCTGTCTCTGTCTCCCTCCCTGTCTCTCTCTGCCCCTCTCTCTCTCTCTCTCTCTGCCCCTCTCTGTCTCTCTCTCTCTCGCCCCTTTCTCTCTCTCTCTCTCGCTTTGAGGGCAAGTGCGCCGTCCCTTATAACTACCCCTACTGCTTCTGATGATATTGCATGGCTACATATTTGCTTGGGTGATAAATCGCAATTTTTAGGTCGTTGTTAATACCATGAATACTGGAAGGTTTATTTGAGTGGTCCAGTTTTTACCATATCCAACAACAAAAAATTATCTTTAAGCCATAAAATTAATATAATGTACAGCTGATAGGAGCAACTAATATCGGAAGATGTAAGAGCTCAGACCTTAATCTCTTACAGTAAATGGAGATAAATTTTGGCCTTAAAGCTGAAGCCCAGTTCAAATATTAATTGTTTTAATTGAAGCAGAAAATCAGACCTACGGATCAAAAAAGTTTGAGGAAATTGGACAACTCAGTATGAAAAACTAGGGGGGGAAATGAAAATCACTAGACGAATTGGCAACTCAGTCATGAGTTTGTCATGTTTGTGACGTCACTGGCTCACAACTCACAAATTTATTGTTTATATTGATAATACAAACTGTCAAAGAGTTGTTCAAGAATATGATTTTTACATAATTGAACCAATTGTATATATAGTAATATGTTTTTGGAAGTATAAAACTTTACGAAATAGTTCACTCACAAACCCCCAAATATCGAGATTGTTGTCAAAATATGACATTTTCATAATCACTCATGTTTATGTATCTTATATAATAAAATCATATTTTTACAGAAAATTATTTACTCTGTAATAGAACATACATTCAAAAGCATATTACTCTAAATATAAGTTGGTTTAAGTTATGAGGAAATCATATTCCTTGACAAAAAATTAAAAACTTGAATTATGAATATAAACAAAATAATTAGTGAGTTATGAGTCAATGACGTCACAAACTCATGATTTGTCTAGTGATTTTCATTGTTTTTTCCTAGTTTTTCATGCCACAAAAAATTCTTATTAGTTGTCTGATTTTCCTGAAACTTTTTTTGATCTGTAGGGCTCAATGTGTACTCTTCGCCAAAATTCATCACCATATTGTCAAGTTACACTTCCCACCAGAAATAATCCCAGCTAGCTATATTGGCAGACAAGATCAAGAGCCATAAGACTGTGGAACCACCTTCCAGGGCCTGTCGTAATGACCGTGGACCCAACATCCTTCAGGGGAGCTGCTTTACCTATCATTAGATCTATGCAGCCTCCTGTTGGATCCACAACACTGTAAGAGGATCCATGCTGTTTTTACTTGCACCAGATCGCCTTTTCACATCTTTATTGTAAATAAGTGAGTCATATGCCACCTTCTTCTGACGCACAATTTCAGTCATCCCAGTATAGCTTCGTATGTGAGCTGCATCAGGGATTGTTTCTACAAGGTACAAGGTACAAGGGCATGCCTTTGGTCTAGTGATTTCGTATAATTTGTTTTTTGCCTTTGGGAGGGGTTGTGTCGTATATATCTATAGTCGAGTACTTTTATTTACACTCTAAAGATTTTCTTAGCTATAATAACCATTTTCTTTGACTGATTTGCAGAAAATTTCTTATATAATCGACAAGTAATGGAGAAGTATCGTCAGCAGACGCGAGGTGTAATGAGAGTGTGGTATGGGCCAGTACCTGCAGTCATCATCTTTAGTGCCAAGCACTGCGAGGTAATCATGAGCGAATCAACGATGCTTTGTATAATTAGTCTGGGAGCCTGTCCCGAAAGAGTCACCCCATTTTACCCATAAGATTTGACCAGTCTAAGTCATTGACGAAAATGTTGTCAGTCTGACCGTGGCCGTCGGGTTTAGCCCGAGAAAGCACTACATTTTTCACAATTTAATAACTTGTTAATAAAAATGACCTATGGACACCCATTCGAATTGAATGGAGTTAACACTTTTGAGTCAGAAGGTTAAAGAGGTTTGTTTGTTCGTTGGTGTTTTTTTTTACATACAGAGCATTTTTGCGGGACAAAACGTTGTCAAAGGGCATTTTAGTGTTTCAGGTGGCCTGACACCCCCTTCCCGATGGGCAATTTTGTCGTTTTTAATTTTTGGAACGTACATCCATAGCTCTTCCATCTGACAAAAATTTGGTCCCTGGGCTTCAAGGGGAAAGATTTACCCCAATTTTGAGGGGCTGTCTGACATCCCATCCCGACAGCAATTTTTGTCGGTTTTTTTGTATTTTGCAATAATTATGATAGTTATGTTATTTCTATTTTTATATACTTTTTAAAGTAAATGACAGCATTTCTTTTTTTTTTTTAAATAAACATTACATTTTATTTTACCCAGGCACTCACACGGCCACTCCCTGACCTCCCTCCCCCTCCCCCTCTCTCCCTGTCTCTCCCTGTCTCTCTGCATGTCTGTTTGCCTCTCACCTTTTTTTTCTATTCATAATTTTTTATTCCTTCAGTTTTTCAAAATAAATATTAAAAATTAAGCATTAATTACACAATATAATTCAACATGACAATAAACGCGATACAATTATTTATTTCCATAACATGCCATCCATACTTAAACAGTAGTACAATTTAACTGAACAAGGTTAATTTAACTGAACACACACACACACACACACTTTCTCTCTCTCTCTCTCTCTCTCTCACACTCCCTCTCTCTCTCTTTCTCTCCCTCTCTCTCCATCTCTCTCTCTCTCTCTCAACATCTCTCTCTCTCTCTCTCAGCAATGTCTAACAGTCTCCGTTTTAGTCAAAATGTGATTTTTAACTCTCCCATGCAGGGACTGATGAATAGCAGCCGCCATATCAATAAAGGGACCCAATACAAATATTTGGAGCCATGGCTAGGGAAGGGTTTGCTCACAAGGTAGGTATACGATAGCAGAGAAAAGAACACATCCCTGGAAAACACACAGCTCTGTCCTCGTGGTCCGAACCCAGTGTAGATCAACTCGTTTACTGTGATTTTTTACGATGATGAATATGGTATAGTAAAAAATGAGAACTTTTATATTTATGATTAGATTGTGTTTAGACCCCACCCCTATACCTTCATTCCCCCTCCTCCATCATTGGTTCTTCCTCTTATTGCAATCGAGGGGAAACTTAGCATATGCCTCGAATACTGTGTTAAACAAAAAACAGCATCGTGTGGGATTGGGTATTTTGCAGCTAATTCAATTTCTCAATTATGATTTATAGAAACGCAGAATTAGCAGATACGATAGAGTTGGGTTTTTTTTTAAGTAATAGCAACATGTATTTTTTGTAACTGTCAAACATTGTATGTTTTGTTTCCATTTTACCTTTTTTTTCTCAGTAAGGATGAGGGAGACCGTCACTCCCGGGGGGCCACTCAGATATATGGGTGTACACATGCGCGTCCAAGCCGTCACTGCACTAAATTCGCCTGTAGAATAAAAGTTTGCATAGTCATGTAGAGAATAAACAATGGATATACCCAGGAAAAACAAGAAAACCAAACCAAGTTCACTATATGTTTCGTTTTGTCCTAAGAAATGCATCTCCCCTTTTTTTTGAGAGGGTGGGGGGGGGCTCTCTCGGACTTAAAAGAGCACCGCCAAATATATGCTATTTCTTCTTGTCATCGTCAGCCCCCGGTTTGTACACCGTTGACTATATTTTTCGAAGCACGTGTAATATTATCACTGAATGTATACATATACAGTGTGTCACTGAAAAAGTATACCCAACTTTGGTAGCTTCTTATAACCTCAATGAGCTTTAAGATATTCATACTGAACAGTAACCTATAATCTGTCTAATGATACATCATTCATATTGTGCTGCCACGGATGACTGAGCAGCAGGATTTTCATAAAGTATTGTCAACATGCTCTTGTACCAAGTTTGGGCTCAAGCAGTGAATATAAGTCATACCCAAGTATACATTTCTAGTATGCACTTTTTATTTCAATTTGAAAACAAGTGCTGAGTTTAGTTTATATTTCAATTGATTTCTGCATTTGAATAGAAAAGGTGTTAATATCAACTCAAACTCAATAGAAGGCCTATTACAAGAAAAAAAAATTCTTTGCCATGACGACACCATGTTAGCTTCCTTTTTATTGAGTCATTCAAAATAGACAAAGTTTATTTTTTAATTAAAATCTACTATCACTTACTTTGGTAATTATCAGCATGTATCCATCCTTCCTTGTATTTTTCAGTCTTTACGGTCAGTAAATCTGAGTTTATGTGCTATTCAAGATAAATGCCTTATGCACCTCAAGCAGGTGAAATGGTGCAATGGACAAAATTAATGAGCAGAGAGTGTTTAGTTATCATGAGCCAAGAAGTTAGAAAGATGTTAAAATAAGTTAAGATTATAATATGGATTCATGTGAAAGCTCCGAATCACTGGATCACTTTAAACAATAAAGCATTGAAGCACGAAAAAGAATTATACTTTCTAAAGGATTTTGGACTAAACTTGGTACAAGGAGATTTTGACTACACGTTTTAAAAATCCTGGTGCTCAATCATCCATGGTAGGAAAGTCATGAATGAGGTATCACTGGACAGAAAAAAGTTACTCTTGACCATGAAAAAAAAAAAATAAGGTAACATTGGTTATAACTTTTAACTATAGAAGATATGAAATTTGGGTATATTTTTTTTTGCTCCGCATGCTGCATAATTATAAAAATTGAAGGGCACTCTCTCTCATCATGCTAATGGGAAGCGGTGTTAGCGGTAATGTCCGCGGTCAGTCTTCTCCTAAACTGACTCTGATCGGACTTGGGTTTGAGTTACTTCTTTCGGATGGTCTCAGACGTAAATAATCATAATTATCTGATTGATACACTTCTGTAAAATGCCAATCACACACTCATCTCTGTTTTAACAGCGGGGGTCAGAAGTGGTTCCATCGTCGCAAGCTTCTCACTCCGACCTTCCATTTCTCCATCCTTCAAAACTTCATGGATGTGTTTAACGAGCAGAGCTTCATCTTGGTCAAGAAACTTGAAAAATTTGCTGATAAATCTGAGAACATTAACATCTTCCCTCTCGTCACTCACTGTGTATTGGATATCATTTGTGGTAATTTTCTTGTATATTATCCCAAGTTGCGTCATATGATTACACCCTATTAACCGCGCTGACAACTATAATTATATACCCGCTTTGACAATTTCTCTCGGCAGTTTATATTTCAGCATTATCACGGTATTAGTAGACCAGCCAAGAAGATTTGTTTTTACTTTGGACGGCATTTTTGGGTAATGCTCGGCATTGGCGGATCCAGGGGGGGGGGGGCACTTCCGGCCCGTGCACCGCCATTTTCTCGATTGTGCCCCCCCCCCCCCCTTTTAGAATGAAGACTTTTTTTTTTTTTTTTTTTTTGCTTGTCAGGGAATTATGGAGGGGAACTGGACCCCCATAACCCCCCCCCCCCACTGAGCAAATTTTGAAAGTCTGGCGAAAAAGATTTTGTTGCATGTTTTGCATCATACATGGTCCTGATGTAACAGGAATAAACAATAAGGTATATCATAAATTAGTAACAATTTTTATAAGAAAATACCAGTAATATAGGCATATAATAAAAAAAAACTAACGTAACAAGTAAAGACAACAATAATAACGGCTGTGAATATTTCAAAAATAAATGAGTATATTATGTAAGGCTAAGCCTAATGTGGAATGTGGATAACATCCATGTACTAATGAGACTACATGATAAAAAAACAAACAAGCATGACCGGTATAAAAAAAAAATCCCATACATAGTTCCTGTAACCTTGTGGATTGTTATCTAAGATAAGAACCGTAAAAAGTCAGAGTACTTTTGAAATTTATGTTTGAAAGTCATGCAAAGATCATAATACATACATATATCGCTAGTATTCATTAGGATGGCAACTAAGTATGGTATAATGACAAATTTAGTGTTGATGTAGAGTGTAGCGACTTATTAAATCACGAGTTGGCAACTAATCAATATTGGTCACAGACCAGGGCGGCAAAGCGTCTCGTGATAGGGGGGGGGGGGGGTAAAGTAGACACCAGCAGAAAAAAGAACTTCTGTTGAATAGGGGCATGCACAAGGGGGCATTAACAGAAAAGACACATTTAGGGAAAAGGGAAATGCATAAATGGAAACGTTAAAGTGAATACATAAGTTTAAGACATTATCATGATTATATACCGTACAATTTACATGTACTCTTTACATCACAGTGTGCAGTTGAGTGTGAGGGTCTGTGCTGGTCTGTATATTCATTTAATTTCCAAGCGAGCATAATATAGCGGGCTGTGACATCCAGAGGTGGATCCAGGGGGGGGGGGGGGGGGGCTTTGGCGGAGCTTTTTAAATTATCCCTCATAGACATCTAGGACTTCGGCCCCCTATTTTGGTGGCAGAGGCCTTTCTTTCTTTCTTTCTTTTTTATCGCCTATCACTCTTTCATATAGAGACCTGCCCCCCCCCCCCTTGAAAAATCCTGGATCCTCCGGTGACATCAGATTCTTATGAAGAGGAAAAAGTCATCTTAGTGGGATTCAAAGTACAATGTCATCATGAAATACTGGATAGACCGAGGGTCGCTAGGCCTTTCTCAGTTGGAGGGGGGGGGGGGGGGGGAGGAGGGGTGTCGAGACCACTAATTTACTAGAGTCTGAGTAAACCTTTGTGAACGACGACACCATTTTTTTTGGGGGGGGGGGGCAGGTGCAGAAGCAAGTAATAGAATAATTTGTTCTCAACCAGTGTCAACCGTGAGTCTATTTTCATTAACAAATCAAATTCGAATAAAAAAGCATTCTTGCCGATTTCTAATTAAAGCACCACCTACCATCACTTGTTCCACATCAAATGAGTGTTCATTTCATATTCGCGAGCGAGCCCCTTTTTAATGTTCAAATTGAATCATAATCATAATTAAGGGAAGTTAATTTTGGACTGGGCGAGCGAGCGCACCTCCTGGACAAGTATCCCCCCCCCCCCCCAGGACAATTACACCCCAGAACAACTACCCCCAGGATAGCTACCCCCCCCCCCCCCCCCGACAATTAATCCCATAAAATGATTACCCCGATACCCCCCCCCCCCCGGACAACTACGCCCTGGTCAATTACCCCAGAATCCAGGGGTAGTTGTCTGGGAGAGTGGTTGTCCTGGGGGTAGTTTTCCAGGGGATAGTTTTTCTAGAATCGGTCACTGGAAAAAAAAAACCTTGCCTCCTGCCTATAAGGATGAATCCTACCAAGTTTGGGTTAAAATCCAGCCACGCATTTTTCATGTTTTTGGAAGAAATTGAAAAAATTGAAAAGATTAGCACGACGGACGACAAAGATGGTGAGCAACCGCAATAGCCCAATAGAACATTTCGGCTTAGGTGAGCTAAAAGGCCAACAATTAGAGGTGAAATGGGCACTTCTTGCATATCATGAGTGATACTCACCAGCTATGAGTATGAGAATGGAAAAGGGACACTGGAGTATTTATTTAAAAAAACGGGGCAATTATTGCAGAAAGGGAAAAGAGACACCTATTAGATTTTGATAGGGGCATTTTGATCAGGGGAAGGAGCTCTTATTAAAAAACGAGGGCACTTATTAAAAGGATAAGGGGCACGTTTCATAAAAAGTGACACTTTTTAGGGGTCAAAAGGGCACGTAATGGAAGGAAAACGCCATGTATCAGAATGAAAGGGGTAAAATTATTGAGGATAAATAGGGCACTCAACCTATTAGAGGGAAAGGATCATTTTATCGGAAAAGGAATAGGGTTACTTGATAATAAAAAACGGGTAGCTCCCAGAATTAATAGGGGATCATAGATGAAGGGGTACTTATCAGCTTATGGAAATGAAAAACAATGTTGTTGCAAAGGAAAAGAAGAACTTATCGAAGGGAAAGGGGCACATATCAGAATGAATGGGGTTTTTCATTAAAAAGGAACGTATATTACCAAAAGGGACATTTTCAGAGGTGGAAAGTAATAATTTGATATTTTATATAGTGTAGCTCCTATATTCGTTATTTTATTGTGCTGTGATGTAATGTAACAGAACATTCAACAATTCTACTGAATAAGCACATAAAGAAACTATTGGGAGGGGAAGGGGTACTTGCTAGAGTAAATGTAGCACCAGTTTGATTTGAATAGGGAAAGTAATCCCAGTTAAGGATGGCTTTTATCATAGGTGGTAAGGGAATAAGAATGTGGAACTGGCACAAGTTAGAAAGAAAAAGAGACACTTTTCTGAAGTAAAATGGTTCACGTTTCCTATTTAAAAGGGGTACTTTGGTGATATTTTAAAAGTGAGAAACTGTTCACCCCCCAGATGTACCACTTTTGCATGTCTCCGACTGTCGGATGTACAACATTGGTTAGAACATGGAACAATTAGCAGATATTTTTCATGCAAAGGGAAGAGATAGCTAAGTGGTATCGAGATTCCCAATCATTGGTGTCGATCCCGGCCGGGGTGGGGGGGGGGGGGGGATTAAATATCCCCCGAAATTTGAGGTGGGGGTGGCCTGTATTATCACCCTCCCCCACATATGTTTGGATAAAATAAGTGAGGAATTATGAAACATTAACTTAAAACTAATAATTATCCAAATTCATTATTTAACAACATTCAACCACACAGAAACCATTTTGGGATGCTCTAAAATGCAAGTTTTATAGACAGATTTTGAAAAAGTCCCTGGTGTGGGACACCCTCCTCTTGCCGGTCATCCCCCAATCACGAACACGGATCAACACACCTGTTCTCAAGGAAAGTTATAATAAATGACCTTAAATTAATTTCCATGTGATAGATACGATCTATCACAAGATAAAAATCATCTCTGTCTTTCATTCTGAAAACATTAAAATTATTAATGTGCTGTCTGTATGGTAAATGTTTTGCACAGATTTGCACATTCATTGACTTGCATATTAGGATAACTGTACATTATTCCATTAGAGTCCTGGTTTGGATATTGTGTTTACATAATGCAATAGACAATATCATACAGAGTATCGTCTTCACATAACCCTCTTAATACTTTAGTCTGCTCTATATGGATACATGACATCACTGAATATTGTTGTTTATTTCTTTCACTTTCTGATATGATGTTCCACCTCCCGGAGATTGACCAATTGCATTCACATGATTTTATATTTTTTTTAATGAACATTCTATGTTTGTGGACCGCACAGTGAATTTATAACGAACCATAATGATATATATAAATATTATAATGTTCATATAACATGTATCATTTTCCAGTTATAGTAAGTGATAACTTATATTATAATAAATGAAATAAAGTTTGGCTTTTGCACGACATTTGCATGCATGTTGTTCAATTAGGAATGTGTGGTAAATTTCAAATTCCAATAGTTTCGTGATGTGTAACTCATTATTAGCCATGACAACGTCCATGAGGAACACATCCACAACTAAGTTCACCCCCAAAATTGAGTTGAATCAATAAAGTAAAATTAAACAAAAACAGGTTAAAAATTCATCAAAATCGGATTTAAACACGAGACAAAAGGAAAAGTGAGCTTATGAATCATCGGATCACTAATTTGCACACAGCTCATGTTATGCTTATCACTGTTTCACGTAACAATGCAAAACTTCAAAATGCCGTAAATTTCTTTATCCGATTTTGATATTTTTTTACTGTTTGTTTATGTAATTTTACTCTTTTGATTCAACTCAACTCATTATTTGGGTGGAACAAGCTGATTCTGAAAGCTACGGGGAAAAATATACGATTCATTTGATATTGTTCAAATTCTGTTTGTTTAACATTTATTTTGTATTGGTAGGTCACATTTCTTTCTTTGGTTGAAAGATTTCAGCTTCATTAACATTCTGTTTCCATGGCAACAGCTTTTTTTATAAATCAAATTTAGCTCTACTCCAATTAACTAAACTTTTGAATATAATCAAACAGGCGGCAAAAATTATTATGTTTACCATTATTTCATGTTGAAAACAACCATAGTATTTTGTTAGAAATACAACACAATAAATATACCATGGTAACGGCCTAAACATGTAGTGGTCACATCCATCACCCTTTTACTAAAACAAATTATGATGTGTGAGTGTCCTGTAAAAGAGAAAATAATAATGGTCAATATCATGATTTACTTCTTTTTTTTTCGGTAGTATCAAGGGATTTTTGCTCAAATATCAGTTTTTTCTTATTGTTTCCATGGAAACAGCCATTTTCATACATGTTGAACACTTTTTTATAACTCTTATTTGGGTTTTGATCAAGTGAGAAACTTTTGATACATTATTCTAAAATGTAACAATGTGTTTTTGTACTTTCTTAATCACGAATACATGACTTTTTCTGAAATTCTATTGTTCTTGATCCGTTGCCATGGTAATAGCCCTTGTGATCACGCCCACCTCTTAATTTAGGGCAAAGAAGCATATTTTGAAAGTTAATGGTCCCATGTAACAGAAAAATACTTCATTTCAGATTATTTCTAAGGGGTGGGGAAATTTCAGTTTTTGGCCCATAGACTATACTGATAATACATGGGATAATTGCCTTATGTACATGTAGATTTACATTCAGGTAGTGTTTTTCATTCAAAATGCGCATACAGTAAATATACATCATTCCATTTGGGATAACATAAAATGAGTTATCTATCACCTTATCGGATAATTTCTTTTCTGTGTGTGACATGACAATATACATGATATGTTTAATCAAGAAAAGGCGTTTAAATTGACAAATTTACGTTGGCTAAAAACTTGGAAATATTGGTAGTTTCCACGACATATTATTTTGAGTAAATCACAGTTTCATGTTTCATTACGCCACACATGTGTGTGTAAAATCCAACTTTCAATTGCATATTAATCAGGTTTATAACTTCAAACTCAAAATAAATATGACATCACTTGAAAAGTCTTAATCAGGTATTACATTTTAGGTCAAAAAATAAAAAATTGTACTTTTTGACATTCTTTCAAAAATTTGGGGAAAAAATGGCATTTTTAGGCAAAAATGCGCGTGGCATCCGCCCGTACCTTGTTCCTCAGTATTTTAGCAAGAGTTTTAGCATGAATGCCGAGCATTACCCCAGAATGCCGTCAAATCTTTTTCTAGAGCCTTTTCTGATGTTTGGCTGGTCTACTATAATAAAAAAAAAGTGAATAGACACCAAGTATTCAGTAATTGTTCATCAAACTATTTTACGTGAAATAAAGATGTTTCATCTTATTATAGAGCAAATATAAAGAATAACATATTTTTTATTCATGCATGAAACCGCCTATTCCATTTTAATTTGTTAGATACCGCCATGGGGAAACGCACCAATGCCCAAGGTGACAACGAGAATGAATATGTGAAAGCCGTTGGAAGGTAATTAAATCATGATATGCTTTATCAATTACATAGGTTACACATATTGCAAATCAATTCGTAAAGTCTACATTAAATGCATTTATGGTAAACATATGGGAAGTGTCGTATCTATGGGCCCTGAAAGCGGATGAAAGCACAGAAGGGGATCAGAAGTCCCTCATATTAAATGGGAGCTTCTTGAATGTCATCTTTATCGTGATCCCTTCACAGAAGTGAACGTTTTTCAAACAATGTATAATCATTGTTGATATTCAAAATCAGAATCTTCTCGTTCGGTCGCTACGCCCCTTAACCAGTTCATATAATCATGAATTACTTCTTTTAAAGCTGCATAACTCCCTGTGGAGATAAGTTTTAATAATATTTTTGTTTTTTCTCAACAGACTGAGCCGTCTTGTTGTCCGTAGAATGCGCAACATCATGTGGTGGCCTGATTTGATCTTTAAAAACATTGCAGCAGGGAAGGAACAGGAGAAAGCATTAGAAGTTCTTCATGGAGTAACGAATAAGGTCATTTGCATTAAATTTCAAGTAACATTGAAACGAAACAACCACTATTTCTTCTTGAAAAATAAAAAAAAACTATGTAGCGATAAGCTTGCTTTCATGGTTTCTTTACAGCAAAAAGAAACTTAATTGCGTTCATTTTTTCTTTTTGGCAAAACACGAAAGTATATATGTAAAAGTCAACAGAATAACAGTTGATATTTTACGGAGCTGTATATAACAACTATTTGTAAATATTTATTTAGTGTGTGAACTTGGCTCATCGCTAAAGTGTTTTTACAAGCTGAGATTTATTCGGTATAGCGTATTTGAATGGGACATGGGGGTAGTTTGCCGCCCCCGACTAATTTCCAACTAAGAAAGGAATAATAAGTGACATTTTTCAATGCAGTTATAAAGTGAGCAAATTATTGCAAGGTAAATAATAATCTAATTGCTATAAACAGATTAAGACCTCATGAAATTGGGCATTTTCTGGATTATGATGCCAGACTTTAAAAATGAAGAGAAAGGGAAACGGGGTTCTCGTATCTTCTTTAAGGTAATCCCAATTAACGCCGTTCTTATGTTACAAAGTGAATTCAATTTTGAAATATGCTCAAACATACACATCAATATACAGTATGGATGCTTTATGGGCAATGCATTTGTCCAAAACAGTTCCTAATTCAAACAGAATTGTGGCAAAAAATTCTCGCTTGCTTGGAAATGAATATAGATTTATTTAATACCCACCCACCCACCCCCTCCCAACTAATGGCACTACAATATGGACCGAATATCATATTGCAGTAAAAATCAGGGAATGTACAAATCGAGAAGAGATGGGCAAAAGATATCCGCCCCCCCCCCCCCTGTCCATCCAAATTTTAATTTAAAAAAAGTGAATTTCTGGCGATAATACATAATACATGGATCATCATTGGCTCGGATGTTTTACCCCCCCCCCCCCCCCCCCCTGAAATACGCTACTGTCTTGATATGATTTTATTGGCTATTGAAATCGGAATAAACATTTACAAGCATAGACAGAGTCTACAGTTCGATATGTCAACATAAACCTAGGGGCATTGTTAAGTATAGAAAAATGATAGCCAATGAAAAACACTTTTCGGCAACGGGATTCTTTCCAAAATATTGCTCATTATATTTTGTATAATACATAAATATTATGCATACCTAGATGATTCAGGAAAGACTCCATGAGCTCCCCCGAAGTCCAAATGGAACCACTCAGAATGATGCAGTTGCTGGGAAACGCAAGAGAATCGCGTTCCTTGATCTCCTCCTTCAGATGCATCGTGAGGATGCGAGCTTTACTCTAGATGCAATTCGAGAGGAAGTGGATACATTCATGTTCGAGGTGAGAGATGATGGTGCACCTTACTCCTCTTCTACTTCTAGGATCTTCTATTAATCTTGTGAAGATTTCATACTGATACTCTCTCCTTAAGTATTTTTTCCCGTATAGGTAAACAAGTTTTTATTGATTCCAACAAAGTTAGAACAAAACATAAAATATTACGTTGACGTAATTCATGTTAAAGAAAATATTATTATCAACCACTGGAGAATGCCTAAGATATAGAACAGCATGTATTGAGAGGTTATTACGAGATAGCTCCAAGAATTTCACTTTGGCATCTTTTGTTATCCCTCTTTCTAGGGTCATGATACGACAGCTGCTGCAGTCAGTTGGGCCCTCCTACTAATTGGTCATCACCCAAAGGTTCAAGCTCGTCTGCATGATGAAATAGACCAAGTCTTTGGTAAATAATTGCCTATTCTAGACAACGTTTGATAATTTTCTCTTAAAATAATGTTGTTTGTTTTTAAGTCCATCATGCACATGGCCTGAAGGAGTGCTTCAAGCATCAATAATCGTCTAGAAAATCTTGGTTGTATACTCTGGGAGAAAACTATCTATGACATCAGAGAAAGCGCATTTTGTTTTTGCTGTGGATGAATACTGTTAGTGATAAAGAAAGGCACATTAGGCAGCAGCAATAAAGCGGTCAATTTCTACCTCTCGAGTGGCATTTTTCCATAGTGGGAGGGGGCAGTAATAAGAGGATTATGCTTTAAAAATGGGTCAGATATAATTATTTCTTACTAAACAGTCCACTCGGGTGCAATGCGACCACGCATTAAACATTTGGGCATAACAGGGTTTTTTTACCTCTGACATTTTCATCTCTGACATTTTTGCCTGGCTCCCTGTAGTATCTACATTATTTTCCACATAATTGTGTGTACATTATTCGGAGCTTGATAGAGAAGAGAATGATATTGTTGTCGTTAATGTTGGTTTGATTTGATTGTCTTTACATTATGCATGTACCCCGGGGGTTCACTCTCAGACAAAGTCCTACCCAACCACGTCCACACACTTCAAAAATGGACTCTAAATGGCGTATTGCATAAAGTCTAATTTGCACCCCTATACAGCGTCACATCAGAAAGATATACCCTAAATGGCGTCAACAGGGTTATCACGCCACCCAAAAATACCCTAAGTGACGAATAAATTATTATAGTAACAAGTGCAATACCCTTAATTGTGTTTAGAATAAATAACCCTTATTATAGCAGGAAAACAACAAATTAACGCTTTTCGAGTACAAACAGATAAACTTTTAGTGATATATCATATTTAATTTGTCGGCAAATATTCTAAATCATCAATCGGTTTTACTCATATCAACAAAATAATCGTGAGAATTAACCATCGTAGAAACAGATGAAAAGCAGAATGTAAGGATTATCATAACATGCAATTATTTATACCCTAAATGTCAAAGACCAAATTTTTTATTTAGTATTCTAAACGGCGATTGAAACTGAAAAACAACCCTTTTTTGATAATAAAGGAAAACGTCGACGACACCTTAAGGCTGAAAACAGACCCTTTACGACGCTTCTTGTGGACGCGGTTACGTAGCACGTAATGTGGTGAGTGCCCCCCCCCCCCCCCCCCCCGGGACATGTACATGGGCTTACATATCGATTGATTTCATATTTACACTGAAGGTACATCTTCTGATCGACCGGTAACATCAGACGACCTCTCCAAACTGCCATACCTGAGTTGTGTTGTCAAGGAGACACTTCGTCTTATCCCGTCTGTTCCTGGGATAACTAGGAAAGTAGAGGAAGATATCGTCGTGGGTAAGTAAGAGATAACTGTATGGCAATATTTAGCTTGAAATTCCACTCTTAGCAGTCTCGATTAGTATCTCAAAGGACCATTTAAAATGATGCAGGATATCCATGTAATTGTTTTACAATGCTAAAAAAAAAAGCCTTTTCCTTCCAGATTTAATGTGTGGAAAAGTAAATTTTCGCACATACAAAATGATGGACTATTAATTTGGCGACTAGAATGTTACTGTGAATATTTGAGAGAATTGGACCCCATTCAGTTGGAATTCTTAAACGCAGTGACGTGATTAGATGGGAATTTGGGATGTGGGGTTTTACGCCCCTTATTAAACTTTCTGTCGGCAAATTTGATATTGTTATAAAACTTTGTCAGAAATCTCCAAAATTGAGGACTTTTCGTTTTGGGCTTATGATTTTTTTTTTCAAATATCTGTCCCCCATGCTCCCCCCCCCCCCCCCACTTTTTGTTGTTGTCGTTGTTTCTTTCTCCTTATTTCTTGGTAAATTTGGTCCGACAACCTCCAATTACAATCGTCAAAGATCTTTAAAGATGTAAAACTGCATGTTACATTCTAACAAACTTTTATCTATATACTGCAGATGGTAAAGTCGTTCCGAAAGAAGCGATTATCATTGTGCACATCTATGGCATCCACCACGACCCGGAAGTGTTTCCTGACCCAGAACGTTTTGATCCTGATCGGTTTCTACCTGAGAACGCGACCAAGAGACACCCTTTTGCCTTCATCCCATTCTCTGCTGGACCAAGGAACTGCATAGGTAAGAAATGGGCGACTGCCCTTATTTCTGACATTTTGTAAAGTATGTACATCGGTCTGTCGGGAAGTTTTATTTAGCAATTTTCACACGCCATTTATATATGAATCGTTTTTTTAAACATATTAGAGGTGTATGAACATCGGGCGTCGACAATGAAATCAAGAGATGAAATCTTGAAATTGCTGAAGTGTGGAGGGGTAATGAGAGAGAGAGAGAGAGAGAGGGAGAGAGAGAGAGAGAAGGGGTGGGGGAGAAAGAGAGGACCCTTTCTCTACTGTCCCAAGGAATTGTATGAGGGATAGTCATAAAACTGGTTTGATCAGCAGAAAGAGAGAGAGGGAGATACAATACTAGGTCTAAGCAAGGTACTGACATTTAAGAAAGAAGGAGTGACATGAAGATAAAAAGGGGTGGGGGATAGAGGGAGACGAGAGGGAGACAGAGATAGGGAGGAAGAGAATGGAAGAAGGAGATTAAAAATGTTTCTATAGATATCACCATTGCCTACAACAATCTATCGGCATACTTATTTTAAATGAATGATATCAGCCTTGGTAAAATTATGTTTATCATAGAGAACATTAAAAATTAAAAGGAAAATAATATAATATAGGGAAAGACCGACTGTACTTTGAATTGTCCTTTTTATGTATTTAGTTCATTGATAACTCTGGAAACGGTATACGAAAAAGTTTTCCATCAAATTACAGTAATTTTGCACTTGTATACGAAACTCAATAAGGTTCGTATACTGATAAAATATTTGTGTAGTTATACTGGCGTGAGATATAAATACATGTACTTATTTGCTTTTCAGCAACAGAAAATAACCTTCAGTCAGGTATTATGGGTGCTTGTTAATATTTGATGTCTTTAGAAACGATGTTTGCATTCTTGATTGGATCTGAAACCTTTCACAGGTCAGAAATTTGCAGTGATGGAGGACAAGGTTCTCCTGGTCAACATCCTTCGAAGGTTCACAATCGAATCAGTTCAGACCATAGACGAGGCTAAACCCGCGGGATCGCTTATCTTACGACCAGTAGAGGGCACCATGCTGGTCAAACTAAGTTTGAGGAAGTAGTAACAGAGTGCAGAGAGTAACGTAAAACGAGACAGGAGTTATCACTGTGATAACTCCTTGGTTTAAGAGAGCCGCACCTTTTTTTATAGCCATGTTTATGCGGCATGATAATGTAGCTTACCCTTTACTTTTTATAAGAGGTAAAACAACGGTGGTAAGGAGGGGACAAACAAATTGCAATACACAAGGCAAATATTGAAACAATATTGCTCAAGTTTTGAGAAATATTATTACTAATCCAGATAGAAATTTATGGGTTAAAGACCTCAGCCTGACCCAAAACAACCATATATTGACGTAAAGCTTAGTAAACAAAGAATATAATTACCCTGGGTATTCATAAATTTTCGTCTCCGTTTATCCATAAAAAATAAAAAAGATAATTTTTTTTGGTCCGCCCCCTCCCTATGGCGTAACAACAGAGGAAACTGCAGGGGGTCGCTAGACGTGTGACGACATGTCATGTATACAGCTCCGAGTGCGTCTACACGATATGTCGTCATCAAATTTTCACCCCCCCCCCCCCCCCCCCGCAAAGTAGCGTTCCTCAGAGACGGGGCCCTCGTCAGAAAAACCACCGGGGCTCAACATTCGGGACGCTGTTACTCATTCCACAGGAAACGGAATCTCATGAAGTTGGTTTCAATTTGTTCAGAAAATATATAGCTCCCCGTGGATGAATAAAGGGTATATTTCAAAATTCGGTCAGGCTGAGGTCTTCAAGGCATTACTTTCGATTGTATGTTTGAATGTTCTATTAGGTTATTAGTGTGATGTTGTTGTCGGTACGTGTTATAATGGCAATTAGTCAAATTTGACTATTATCACCAACAACATTTTCTACAAAAGTATATACCAGACCTAGGCACTGGGAGGGAGGAGGGGGGGGGGGGCTCAATCACCCTAACTTGACTCTCATCCTAGGACCTAAACAACGATGGTTAGCACATGGCTCAATGCTGAGCACCCAATATAGATTTAAACCTCAAAAAGGTGAACCCTTCCTGATTAAGGTCCTAAACATCGTATGAATTGTACTAGCAGTGACGTCATATATTAGTTCCATTGGTCATGGACTGGTAAACTGCAGTTACATATTCAGATTTCGATATTGACCTTAATATGACTATTCCTGGCCTTACCCAGGTACAACAATCATTACTGAAATTCGTTATGTAATCATATTGATATATTCAGAATCTGCACTGGGATCGTAAGGCATATCTTTCGCGATAATAAAGGACGTATAGCGTGAGCTCTGAGCTACCGTCTGCTTCTGCTTTATAAGATGACTTTCACCTCTCTCTCTCTCTCCCTCGCCCACCCCCTCCCCCCTCCCCCCTCCCCCTCTCTCTCTCTTTCTCTCTTTCTCTTTCTCTCTCTCTCTCTCTCTCTCTCTCTCTCTCTCTCGTGCGTTGTCTTCCCTAGTTTTTTGTCAACAAACCGGGGTCCTTTACCCAACAAGTTCTTGCTTTCAATAGGCAACTCCACAGTTACACCATCATTTACAACTATTTTCTTTTATAATTCTACTATAAGTGTATATAGTGCTTTGTCATATCATGCATATGTTATTACATTTATAGTTGTAGCTTGTAAGATGCTTGTTAGATGATTATAGTTTTTTTGTATATTAATCATGGAAACGAATAATTGGAATCAAATTAAAATTAAATCAAATCAAATTAAATACAGGTAGGTGTATTTTTTTCTTAAAACTGCTATGCCTCATTGTTATTGACCGGGCTATATCTCTGGCTCTATAATAAATAGTGTTTTCTATAACTGACCAGAGACTGTTCATAATCTTATTGCAGAACGTTTCAGAGCATTTTTACATGAATCATGAATTTGTACGAAATCGTCCTTCATCCCCTGAAAGGTCTTTAGAAATGCATCTATCATGGAATGAATTACGAAGTTTCCCATCTTTACATGAACATGTATAAAATGTAGGTGTATTATGGATCAATACACTCATTTTTTTTCTTACTACAGACATCACAGTTTTACTATGCATCTACTGAGTGTTCATTTTCTTTTAATATATATCAAGATGACCTTTATACTGAATAAAATAGAAATTTCAAAGTAAATGGCCATAAGGCTACAAAACTTAATTTGCTTTGGAGATAATTATCCTCCATGTGTTTTTGTTTTTTTGTATGTTTTGTTTTATTTTGTGTGTTTACTGTTGTTTTTGTTGGTGTTTTTTGTGTTGTGTTGTGTTTTGTTTTGTCTTTGTTATTGTTTTTTGTTTGTTTGTTTTTTGTTGGTGGTTTTATGGGGTTGTTTTTGTTTGTTTTTGTGTTTTTTGGGGCGGTTTTGGTTTTTTGTATGTTTTTTTTGGGGGGGTAGGGTATTTTACTTTAAATATCACCTGTGTCATAGCCTCCCCTTCCCAAGCAGTGACGTCTATAAACACGCACTGGTCTGCGGGGGAGGGTGCGATGATGAATTATGTTATGCCCTAGTCTTACAATAGATAATTATGGCCACCCCCTCGCCCTCCCCCTACCCCCCCCCCCCCAAAAAAAAAAGAAAGAAAGAAAGAAATAACAAAATAATTATATATAGAGAGAGAGAGAGAGAGAGATACAATTAATGAATTCCAGAGAAGACATTGGTAATGCATTGAATTCCAACTTTTATATTTATTTTCACCAAATTTTCGATCCTCACGGATCTTCCTCAGGGTATTTAAGAAGGAGGAAGCAGGTCTGCCCTTTCCCCAATAAAATTACACTTAGGCCTACATATATGCGTTGATCATGTTGCTAATATTTTACTATGAGCACAAAGTTTGGCATAATTATAATTCGAAGTCATGTTTACAGTATTTTTATGGCCTTCATGCTTCCAAAGCACATACGAGTTGTGAGAACATGATCTAAACAAATCTTGTCAATATAATTCAAATAAATAAATAATAGTAATAATAATAATATTTATATAACGCTGAAATACGTAGGCCTAAATAGCTTCTAAGCGCTTTACAAAACATGAAATGAACAACAATATGCTTGAGTTAATTAAACAGTAGCTTAACCCTAATAGAGCCGGGTTAATTAGACCCATCTCACAGCCGGTGGGGGGGGGGGGGGGCTGATTCCGCCCCCCCCCCCCTAAGATCTCGGCCACCCACCGCGCATTCGCAACGAAAATCGGCACACACGTCGCCGACCACGTAATCTACAAAACTGTATAGTCAATTTCTCCGAAAAATGTCACAACTAATTAATTATGCTAATTTATGCATAAAATTAATGGTTTGCTCTAATTAATTAAATAAAGCCCCAAAACTGCTAATTTTTTTAATAGAGACTCTTTGTCAGATTCTGATCAAATAAACCCCCCAAAAAATTCGGTAAAATCCTTTTTTTCTTATGTATTTTATTGTTTTTTTAATTTCTTATGTATTTCTTTGTTTTTCGACTTTTATTTTATTGTTTTTTCGATGGAATTCGTCGGCGACACTATTTTAATCATAAACAACATAAAATTAATTGTTTTTAAACAGTAAAAGTAAAAATAATGAAACATTTATGAATTTTAGCTGGAAACACAATTTGCATTGGATTTGTACACGAAATCACGTTTTTGAGCAATTTTGGGTCTGACATGCACTTACGAAATGTTGCGTAACTCCGGAACCGCACGCGCGGACATCACAAATTTGGTCTCAAAAGTTGCGCAAGACTTGAAAGAAAAAAGTAGTGAAGCGGCGTGGTGACTGCAAAAAAAAAAACTGCAAAGAATTACGAATTTTGGAAAAAATAATTAATAGCCTCTGTCAAAGCCATTCGAATGGCGGTAGTTCACAAATATTGTTGTATTCACTATCCAGAAAAGATCCAGTGTGTGTAGTGTCATCGGCTGCATGTCGTTGTTCAGGGATTACTCCGAATGTTCGTTACTCCGAAGGTTCGTAATTCCGATAATGAAATAGGGTTCATAATTCTGTAATTGAAATAGGGTTCATAATTATGTAAATGAAATAGGGTTTATAATTCTGTAAATGATAGGGCTCATAATTCCGAAAATGTAATAGAACCTTGAATCATAATCATTTAGGCTTGAGGGCCTGTCGATCCCAAAGCAGCATAAGAAAATACAAAGTGATAATAATAAACAATAATAATAATAATGATAGTAATAATAATAATAATAACAATGACAATTAATATAATAATAATAATAATAATAATAATAATCATAATAACGATAATAATAATGTTCGTTACTCCGAAGGTTCGTAATCGAAAATGAAATAAGGTTCATAACTCTGTAAATGATATAGGGCTCATAATTCCGGAGGGAATTTCGAAAATCAAATACTGTATAACCTTGCATCATAATTATTTAGGCTTGAGGGCCTGTCCATCCAAAAGCAATTTAATGAAATACAAAGTGATAATAATGAAAATAATGATTATAATAATGATGATAATATTGATAATAATAATAATAACAACAAAATCTCTCCTACCTCCATGGAAAAGGAGACTTGAAAACTAGGTAAAAGGATGGAGAAAAGATCTATCGGGATTGACAGAGATCCAGAACGGTCATAGCAGAATGAATGATTACCATTATCTAGAAGAGAAGTATAGTGTTCAGAGGAGAGGAATGGAGACGGTGATAGAGAAATTGAAGCAAAGAATCATATACGGCGAAAATGAAGAGATACACTGATAGAGTGGCACAGTACTAGGAAAATGCAATGTTCGAGAAAAATCAGAAAAGGTTCTATCAAGAAATCAATGGAAAGATGAAAGATGAAGTTCCACCACCTGAACCAGCAGGAACGGTTGCCTTCTGGAGCAACATCTAGAACAATCTAGAAGCTTAGTGGTTGAAGACAACCAAAGAAGAGTGTGCAAATATAATTCCCCAGGATGATTTGACAATCAACAAGAATCAGCTAGAAAAGATCATTCAAAAGTTGGCACCATGGAAGGCTGCCGGTCCAGACGGAGTGCAAGCTTTCTGGATAAAACGATTCACACTTTGCACGAAAGGCTGAGGCAGCAAATGGAGGAGATTGTTGCGAGCGGAAGTCCACCTGAATGGATGACAAAAGGAAGAACAGTCCTCATCCCTAAGGATTCTACCAAAGGTAATGTACCATCGACCTACCGGCCAATCACATGCTTGTCGGTCCTATGGAAGGTATTAACGGGAATATTATCCGAGGAGATTTACCAACATCTCGATGACCAAGATATAACGCCATGGGGAACAGAAGGGATGTGCGAGAGGAAGCAGGGGTACAAAAGATCAACTATACACCGACAAAGGAGTGATGAAAGACAGCAAGAAAAGGAAAACAAACTTAGCAATGGCATGGATCGACTACAGGAAAGCAGACAACATCAGAACGTTCCTCAGCAAAAGTATGACTAGATGGAGAACGAAGCTGGAAAGCAACGGTGAAGTGCTTGGAGAGGTCACTATATTATATACCCCCCCCCCCCCCCCCCACACACACACATACACTTTTCGAGGAGGGGGGGGGGGGTGTCCTGTACAAATATAACCCCCCCCCCCCCCCATTTTTCAAGGAAGAAATAATTTCTATATCAATCAGTTATTGATAAAGTGATGCAAATTAATATAAAAGACTGTTATAGTGGTGTAAATTCCTCCTTAACAAGCAGTTAAAATGCTAAAGATATGATTTGAATGTCCCAATATTTCCGATTTTATATAATCAAAATCTCTCATCCATGTCCATTACTAACATGTTTTCCATTGGTACATATGGGCATTATATCCCCGCCTCTATTAAAATCTGAGAGGTGCCCTTTCTTCCTTGACAACTGTCCCTTTTCCATTGTAAGAAGTGCCCTTCCCCTTTTATAAGTATCGTTTATATTATAACACGTGCCCTTTTTCCAATCTTACAATTGCCACTATTCTTTCTGATAAGTGATCCCTTATTTCAGTTCCGAAAACGAGCTTCTTTCCCTTTCATCTCCCATAACACCCCCAATAAAATCTTTCCTTCAACAATTCCCTTTTAAAGGATCTGCATCAAAATAATGTACCTATTAATCCCTTTCAATAACTGCCTTTTATCCATTCTCACTTTTCAGATATAAGAATTACTCCCCTTTCCATCTGATAGGTGCATCTTCACCCGTGGCAATGGCCTCTATTTTGAGAGGTGCCCTTTCTAATTTGACAAGTGCCCCTTCCGCCTTCTGCTAATGACACTTGTCATCTCTGATGAGTGCCCCTTTACACCTCTGATAAGTTCCCCTTAATTCATTTTGACACAGGCTCCTTTTCTTTCTAAGAAGTACACTTATTCCTTCTGATAAGAGCCCCTCTTCCTTAATAAAAAACGCCCCTTTTCCATTCTCATAAGTGCCTTTTTCACCTCTGATAAAGTGCCAATATTCATGTGCGACAAATACCACAAGTTTCATCCTCTGATAATTGCTCTTTTTAATACAACACATTCCTGCTCCTTTTCTTCTCTGATAAGTACCATTTTCGTTCTTGATAAGGGCCCCTTTTTCTTCCTCCATAATTTGCGCCCCTAATTTATAGCGATTTAGAGCAACTTTACTTTAATTTTGTCAAGGCTCGCTTACATTTATATTTGATATAATTATGTTACTTATTAGAGGTCTTTTCAGTCTCTCATGCCGAGAATGTGTTTAAAAACCTTTCAGAACTGGGTTTTTCCACTTTATAAGATGTTGATCACTGATGCAGCCCCACAGCTCTTTAAAAAAATTGCTCGCTCGCTTCCAATATGACTTTAGGTCATCAAACCTAACTGCAAACTTTGATGCTTAAATAAATTATACTAGAGCATGTAAGAGGGAAACATAATTAGAATCCCTATAAATGTAATCACAATGTAGGGTATATATGCCAATGTTTAGAGATGGTATATATCTTACCCGTTGTAGGTGCCTTTTTTTCTAGAAATAACCTATAGAATGCAAGTATACATGTTGATCTTTGATGATGTGTATTGTTCTGTACATCATAACATTTACAACCATTTGATCTGAATAGGTGTCATATATTTTTAAAGATTTTTTGTAATTATTTTATTTTACCTGCTAAACCCCGCCCCTAAAATATCCTTTGGAGTCTGATTCTTCACATGGCATCATCAGTCAATCATTAGTCACCTAAAACAAGCCAAACAATAGACACTGGTATGTACCTATCCCTCAGTTTAGCACCTGTTCACAATAGCATTGCATGTTTTAATACAATACCAACTCATAAACTCTCAATCACAATAGCAGATGCTATGTCAGAAATGCTCCAGCATCACAGGAAAAGAAAGCTACTGAATATCTGTTGTACATACGAAAACACTCGATGCTATTGTGAGCAAGTACAAAACAGAGAGATACTTTACATACCAGTGACTTTTATTTGGCTTGTTTTAGATGACTGATGATTGACTGATGATGTCATGTGAAGAATCAGACTCCAAAGGCTTTTTTAGGGGCGGTGCTTAGCAGGTAAAATAAAATAATTACAAAAATGTCTAAAAATATATGACACATATTCAGATCAAACGGTTGTAAATTTTGTGATGTATAGAACAATACACATCATCAAAGTTCAACATGTACTTGCATTCCATAGGTCCTTTAATATTGAGATCATAGCCCCACTCCTTGAACCGAATTTACGCCAGTGGTCCTTGCACTTTGCTTTGTAAGTACATGTATATCCCATCAGCAGCTCACTCAGGAAGCTATGGTATACGAAAGGAAGCACTCTGCCAATCAGTAGGTACATGATGCTTTGCTCCAATACAAAGATCAGGTAGTGGAGATGAGTGTTGGGAACCCTGAAATAACGCACATGATCAGACCAAGGAGTCTTCAATCAGACAAAGACTGAAGACGTGTGACGTACTGCATGTGTTTACCTGGCTATATGTGAGAAATACAGCGGGCACCTGAACGCAGTGTTCTTCCAAAGACGACATTTTCTTACCTGTATTGCTGTAAGCTTACAAAGCTATTTGCTATAATTTTGTTTGCATTATTATGTGAATAGGCCTATGTGCAAGCGCGTGTGAAATATGAAAGTTTTGACAATATTGACTGGAGAAATATGCAGGGTCTAGTATTGGCATTGGGGCTATTTTTTTAGTAGACCAAAAGCTTCAGTCTCTCTGTATCGTCGGTTGTTCCGTTGAGACTCCGTCTGGCTCCACTGGACCTCCGTACATGTCTATGGGGAAGGTTGAGAAATGTCAGAAATATTAAAGATTTCCCCATAACAGACGGTTATTTCTGTCTATTTTTTTAGTAACCATTACAATTTACCATAAAATAACTCGTTACAGATAATGTTATTTGACACCAGATTACATATATAGGAGATAATACTCGACCATCTAATCGGTATAAAAGTGAAGTCAATTGAATCAAACGCTTTGAGTTATCAAAGGTTGAAAGTCAGATTTATTTCCTTAATTCGAAGAAAGGAAATCACCGTGTGCATAATTGTGATTATGTATTGTTTCTGTTCTACTTTATGTATACTTATTATTGTAATTGTAATATATTATTGTAAAGGACCCCAAGGAAGAACAGTAATGTTCTATAAACATTGCTGAATTGGGCTTTCCTCCGATTTGAATTGATATCTACATATGTTTTTCTATCATTGTATGTATATATATATATATATTAAACCACTTACCCGTCTCCGTGGTCTAGTGGTTAAGGCATTGGCGTTCTGAGCCAACGACCCGGGTTCGATTCCCGGCGGAGACATTTTTTCAGCCTTTGCAAAAATTTCAAAAGGGGAGGACAGCTCTGGGGAACTTTGATTTAAGCTACGCAACCATTATTCTCCCAATTCTTTCACAATTATATATATATTATATATATATTTTTTTTAAATAATTTTTTTTTCTTTTTATATTTATCTGATTTCGGAAATAAAAACAAACATGACATTCAACATCTGTACAATTGCTGACCTTATTCAAAGCCTACTACTCATCGCACAAAGATGGCGGTTGTAATGTCTGCTGGTGTTGGCTTAACTGTGCTCATCATAGCTGTTTCAGGATTCTTGGCTTTCTACATCGCCAAATTCCTTCGTATTTACTTTCTCATCTGTAAATTCGACGGACCTCCTGCAATCCCAATCTTCGGAAATTCACTCCAATTTAAAAGTGATCCTAGAGGTAGGTAACATAATATTTTTCTTAATTTACAAAGCTTCTACCTTCTTTTATATTTACTTAAAGGAGAATGAAACTCAACAAGCATTAGCTGATAATCATGTGGAAAATTGTCATCCTGTTCAAAATATCTTAAATACTCTTTAATTTGATTACTCAGTAAGGAGAACAATCTCTGTAAAGTTTGCAGATTCCATGCTAGATATTATCCCATGGGGGCTGTCATTTTGAAAAACTGATGGCAGAGTCGTACATGTCCATTTACCTGTACATAATGGATATAATTTTGCATAATGAATATTTTACAACTTAGAACTAAAGCCACCAATGCAAAATGGCAGCCATCTTGCATGGTACCCCCATTGTCTCGCACAGGTGATATCTATATTAAGAGCAGTTGTAGGTCTTTGTCACTTCTTTGAAGAATTGACAAACCTTTGTCTGACCAAGCAACAACTTGTGCATGCCAAATCCTGCTTATCAAAAGAAAAAGCTGAACCAAATGTCTTGACACAATAGGTCATATGACAGGATAAAAGTATTTTCATTTGAATGTACATGACTAAAAAAAATGGTTTATGAGAAAATCAAGTGTCATGCATTCCACAAGTGACGATGAGTGTCTTGTATAGCTAGTATACAGGTCAGAGGGTATCTCACAAATATAACTGCTCTGTCAAAGCCTTTATGCATAATTGGTATTTTGAAGGTCCACTGCAACCCAAATGCAAGTCGATTTCTGTTCATGTGCATGGATGCATACAACTCATATTTTGTTATTCAAACATCTAAATATGTTTCATAGATTTTTAAATATTTTTTGAAATCATTTTCTCAAACATGCTAAGCTCCACCCTAAAATAATGCTCCAGATCTCATTTCTGCAGTGACATCATCTGTCAATCATTAGTGAGCCAAGGAGAGACAGTGGTATGTAGCTTTGCCGAAGATGGCCATCTGTTCCAATAGACCATACAATGCCTACATAGTGGTTGCTATCAGTGGCGGATCCAGGGGGGCACAGGGGGCACGTGCCCCCCCCCCCCCGGCCAAAAGAAAAGTGTTTTTTTTTTTTTGCTTGTCAGGGAATTATGGAGGGAAACTGGACCCCCATAACCCCCCCCCCCCTCCCCACTGAGCGAATTTTGAAGGTCTGGCGAGAAAAAAAATTGTTCGACACCCCCCCCCCCCCTCCCCCACTGCCCCACTGAGCGAGAAGCTGGCGAGACCAAAAAAATACGGGTCTACCTTTTCCAAAAGTTGACAAACCTTCATCCCCCCCCCCGGTCATGAAATCCTGGATCCGCCACTGGCTATGTCAGACATGCTGTAGCATCACCAGCAAAAGAATGGTAATGAGAAAGCAGGCAATTCTATTGTGAGCATTTGTTGAGCTGGGGGAAGTTACACTTCACTGTCTATTGTAGAATGTTTGTGTACCTGATTGATGATTGACAGATGATGTCATTGCAGGAATGAGATCTGGAGATTTAAAGTGGAGCTTAGGAGGTTGGAAAAAATATTTTTTTAAATATTTAAAAATCTATGAAACATATTTAGATGTTTGAATAACAAAATATTAGTTGTATGCATCCCTGCAGATCAACAGCAAAAACTTGCATTTGGGTTGCATTTGGTTGCAGGGGCCCTTTAAGAATCTGATTCACCTCGTCCGTATACAAGTATTTCATGAACGCTCAATGAGTAACACTTGAATTCAAGGCACCCCAAAAGCCGCAGTGACAGCTGCCTAGGGTGGAGTAATAGTGTGTGGGTGTGTGTGTGTGAGGGTGCGTGTGCGTGTGCGTGTGTGAAGAAAGAAAGAAATCTATAATGCACTTTTAGAAAGTATAGATAATGAATGGAAAAAAGCAATAGCTCGAAATAAGTTAAGTCTACATCTAAAAAAATTGACTTATTTTGAATGTTAGACGGAAGGAGGACATACAAGATAATATTACAAACTGCTTTAAAAAAAAAATTCATTGTTAAGAATTGCCCTATATATACTTTAATTCGTCACCTATGATTTTAATCTATACCTTGTTCAGTTGTACTATGTTTTATTTATGAATGGCATGTTATATGGAATTGCCATGTTGAATTATATTGCGTAATCAATGCTTAATTTGTAATATTCATTTTGAAAATCTGAATCAAGGAATAAAAAAAATGAAAGGAAAAAAAAAGTGTGTGTGTGTGCAGCGTGCAAGTATAATACAAGAACGGACATCGTGTAATAAAGTGAAGACGTGTTAAAGGGATACTCAACCGCAGATTGTGGACGTTTTAATGCCGCGAGAGGGCACCGTGATCGTTACCGGATCATGCCGTTGCCCCGCGGGGCGCAAACCTCGGATAGACTGGAACATGCACGCTCCGCCTGAGCTCGAGCTCTCGTGCGAGATTCGGTCTGCTTCGTGCAGTCGAAATGTAATCCCACTTAGTCCAACGGACGCGTTCGACGCACAAACTTTGTGTACGAGTGAATGGGGCTTACGCAATCCTGACTTTCCCCACGGCCGCCCGGTGGCGTATCCCTTTAACTGATGTCATACATGTTCTCAGTGAGTATAACACTGACGTCATGAAGTAATAACATTACTTTATGCTCAGGGCCCTCTTGCATAATTGCAACTCAAAAAATTAAACGCAAGTCCCAAATACGCGATCCTGATTGGCTGAAAATCAAGTTGCGTTTAATTTTTTGAGTTGCGATTAAACGCAACTTTTTATGCAAGAGGGCCCACTACTAATGTCGGTTACGATGTATAATCATTTCATTATATCATATCATTATTACATGGGATCGAAACTTGACACAATGTACTTTGTTTAAAAATTTGTCAAAACCCGTTTTAATTACCATTCGCCTGATATTGAGTAAACATTTCATGCCTTACATAATAATTCATGATATAAAAATTACGGGAATGTTACTTGATTCCAAGTGTAAACACGTAGAGTTTTAAACGTCTAGATGTACTTTGATTTGTAGAAAGTTTCCTGTACCTTACAACTATACTTGAAAGATACCGTCAACGTACAGGAGGAGTAACCAGAATATGGTTTGGACCAATACCTGCAGTGTATTTCTGCAGTGCCAAACACAGCGAGGTAAGAGCTAACAATAAATTTGTCTGAACATGGACCATAGCCAAAGAATTATTAACAAGCATTCCAAGTCTTCATTTTCCAATTTGCTGCCAAAGCTAAGACAAATATACAGCAAAAAAAGAAGAGAGAGGATGAGATATTTTAAATGGGGATGTCAACCCGCATCCCAATTTTGCGAGGCCGTTGAACATTATAAATGTTTGGTAGGCCAAATTTGAAACAAATTTTAAAGATGAATTAATTAATGCTGCTTTCTTTTTAGAGGGGTGTAGATGGCCCTGTCATGCATATTGTCAATTTTGTTTATAGGTATCAACACCACTTGAATACAAGTATATTTGACATGGCGGGTATTTCGTGTTAGGAAAATACGTGAAATACGTGGTATATTTTGATGCCATGCAACAGCGTTCTCAATTGTTCTCTCTCTCTCTCTCTCTCTCTCTCTCTCTCTCTCTCTCGCTCTGTTTGTGGCATAATGTTTCAACTTCAACTCCTGGTGGGCATTATAGTTATTCACTTTATGCCCATGAAAAGACATTATACAAAATTACACCTCACTATCGAGAATATCACTGATGAACATGAAGAAGAATAAGTGTCGACACAATCATGCAGTCATGGATGAGAAATGTGAGTGAGCGGATTAACCGAAGGGATAGGGCATCTTTCTTATGTTCCATTTCTTCTCCCAATGCTCTCTCTCTCTCTCTCTCTTTTTACTTTGTCATTCGACTGTACCAACATCGTTCTGTACATGTATTTATAAATTACGTTTAATAAGCTATTCTCCTTGTATCCTATGAACAGGCTTTGATTAATAGCAGTCGCCACATTGGTAAAGGAAGCCAATATAAATGCCTGGAGCCATGGCTTGGGACAGGATTGCTTACAAGGTAAGAATGTAACTAGGTTTATTGCATGATTATAATAAAATTATATAAACCTTTCTCCATTTATGCATTGGCGTAAAATTAAACTCGAACATTTGCAGATAGAAAACCTTTGAACCCATAAAAATGCCACTGTTTATTTACAACGAAGTGTCCCGATTTTACTTCCTCCCATCCCCTCCTCTTGTGAAAATCCTGAATCCACCCATGAGACCAGTGTGGTTGGTCCTAATTTTATGTTCTTTTTCTGTATAGGGCAATAAACTTTGCGTGTGGAGACCAATATTGAATGTTATTGAAATTCATCAACCTGGTAGTCTACTGAACTATCCATTTTTCGTTCAAATTTATCTTATTTTAGACTGTGTATATTGAAGGTATGCCTAAAACCTCAAAAGCAGAATTTTCCCCCAAAAAAATTATGTTTAACAGCTCGGGTCAGAAATGGTTTCATCGTCGCAAGCTGCTCACTCCGACCTTTCATTTCTCCATCCTTCAAAACTTCATGGAGGTGTTTAACGAGCAGAGTATCATCTTGGTCAAGAAACTTGAAAAATTTGCAGATAAATCTGAGACAGTCAACATCTTCCCTCTCATCACGCACTGCGTATTGGATATCATTTGTGGTAATTGCATGTCTTTTAATAATCTGTAGACATAATCACGTTAGTGTCTGAAATTGACTGGACGTTAAAAAATAATTCTAATTTCCCCGTAATTTATGAGTATACTGTGTGGGAATCGTTTTTTATGAAGGATTTTTGTACATGGACTCGTTTATGTTTCGTCACCGCTGTCATGCACGGTCGTAATCCTCTTATACTGAAGGGACAGTGCCGCGAATGTGCCTACACATTAACCATAAAGTGTAGGTTTGCCGATATAAGCTACGTTCATACTAGCCTCTTGTCGAGGCCCTGGCGCTGTTGAAGACCGAGGCGCTTTGAGGCATTTTGAAGTTTTGCATTATTTCATGAAACAGTGATATGCATAACATGGGCGGTATGCAAATGAGTGAACTGATGATGTCATGCACTCACTTTTCCTTATGTATTTTATTATATTTTTTTGCTTCAATAATGTAAAACATGGTTTGACTCCATCCTTCCACTATGTTCTTTTGTGAATGTACCCCGCTGGAACATGTAAAATCATCATTATTGTAACGTATTTTCATACAAGGAAGGGATCCTTCATTATTACATCTATAAAAATTGAAATATTTGCAATTTCATATAATAAAATACATAAGGAAAAGTGAGTGTGACATCATCGGTTCACTCATTTGCATACCGCCAATGCTATGCATATCACTGTTTCATGAAATAATGCAAAACTTCAAAATGCCATAACTTTCTTATTAACTTTTATTTTATATTGAGGTGGACTTCGCGCGAAGGGTATGACCCGGAAATTTAACATGAACTGCGAGGTCATTCCTAACCACAAGCTTGCGAAACTTAGACCCGAATTCACAAAGGAGGAGGTTTGTTTTAAACCATGGTATAAACCCCCTCCTAGGCTTTTTAAGCGTACGTGCGCACTGAATCCGATCCAATCATAATTATATTTCCTTTGAGCGCGCGCATGGGCAATGTGCGCTTATTTACGCTTATTTTAGAACGCTTACGGAGGTTTAAACCTTACCCATGGTTTAAACCTCCTTTGTGAATTCGGGCCTTAAAGTTATTACGTTCACATGGGCTGAGACTTCGACGGAGGACCCCCCGCTGCTCGTGGTTAAGGGCTTAACCACGAGCTCGCTTGTGGTTCTAGAACTACGAGTAAACTTAAAGTTTCGAAACCACGAAAGGGCTGAAACTACAAGATAACTACAAGTTAACTTATAGTTTTGAAACTACAAGGGAAAATTTAAAGTTTAGCTTCCATCGTGTGAACGTAACTAATGAGAAGGAGGAGGAGGTGGAGGTAGTTACCCCTGCTCCCATTTTTTTAAAATCGCTATAAGTGTAATGGTGAGACTGATATATTTTGTCTCGCTTGTAGACACGTGCTTTAACCTGAGAGGGTATTGACCAGGGAAGTGTTAGTTATTGAGGTTATATTTGTATTAATCATGAATTGTGTCATTGTGCCATGTGCTTCCTGGCACCCTCGCCTCGATCCTTCCACTATGTTCTTTTGTGAATGTACATTTCATTTTTGTATTTATTTGATTATGAGAAGGAAATATATTTTGAATCTGAATCTGAACATATTTTTACTACATTAATGATGAGTATTATGATTACCATTTTATTTTCTACATATGTTTCTCTTTTAGTTCCCGCTAACAGAAATAGTTATCAGTGTGCATACTCTTCCATTTGAAACATGGTGGAGTATTAAAAACAAATGGCCAAGATCTAGACCCCTGTGGTACGCTAAATTTTATACATCTCTTTATTAAAGGGGAATTAACCTCAAAAAAATAAAGACGATAGTGTTCAAAGGTGTTATTTATTCCTGCTTGTCAGACTATAAGGCTTCGCGTCAAAATATACGAGATCGATACGAATCAAGATTTTCTGAGCAAAATTTATCATCTGCTAGCAATATGTATCGTCTGCTAGCAGTACATGGGGGCTGCCATTTTCTTTATGTGTACCTGAAGATTTTCTGAATCCAAATGCCCAATTGCCTTTTTTAAAATTAAAAACCTATTTGAGATTAAAAATATAGAATAGATATGTCAATTTATTTTTAAGCTGAAGATTTCCTTATATATTTCTGTTGAAAATCGATATTCGCTTAATAGAAATCTATTTTCTCGATACTGTGACGTATGGGACGGAGCAAATTAATTCAAATTTTATGGATGCTTCTTCCCTGAGCATCTATAGCGGCAAACTATGCATTCACCTGCTTTCGGATAATGGACTTGAAAAGTCAGAATGCATGCTGCATATATTATGTTCTGCTCTGTTTTGCAAACCCAATAAAATAGATTTTTGTTAAGCAAAACCGGACAATTTGAGAATATCATTATAAAGATTTAATTTTTATAATACATGTAAACACCCACTTTATATTTTTCGTCACATATGGGATTTTAGGCAATGAAGAAAGGCAATTTAGGTCTTGGATTCAAAATATCTTCCTGACTGGAACATTTCTCAATGGTTCATGTACAACTCCAAATCAGCAAGAAAATGGCAGCCCCCATGTAAATGAGTCTAGACGATACCGGGTGTTGGAATATCTTTATTTATACCATTTTCTGATATCTTATTAGAAAAATGATTTAGGCCAATAAGTAGGAATATATTACAGCTTCCAATATAAGTAAATTTGTAATTAGGGGTTATTACTCCTTTAAGTTGACCTGTCTTTTTCTGCAAAATAACACTAACATACGGTGAGTAGTATGTACAGTAAGTACACGTGCTGTAATTTATTCACCAACTATTATTCTTATCATGTGACGTAAATTTAGCAAGGTCTTCATCTCTTGATAGTGAACATGGTCAGATGATAATTTAACAAGAAAGAATATTGTTTGTCCTACACATTATGTTAGATACTGCCATGGGGAAGCGCACCAATGCACAGGGTGACAGTGACAACGAATATGTTCGAGCCGTTGATAGGTGAGAGAGCATGGAATCTTGTTGAATATCCAGGCACATGACTGTATCAAACAAAGTTCGAAAGAAACTGATCCGCACTGGCGTAGACAGGGGGGCACCGGGGTGCCATGCCCCCCCCCCCCCATTCAGCCACAAAAAAAAAGCGAGAGCGAAAAAGCGGGGGAAGTGAGAGAAAAGAGGCTATAAAAGGCGCTATACAAGCTGTTATCTGGCTCTCAATTTTTTCTAAAACTCCCGGGAGAGGAGAACTCTCCTCTCCCGGCACCCACCCCTGTTACCATGGCTGTCATCCGGGGGGTATTATATATCCACAAAAATGAGGAGGGGATGGCCTGTATTATCCCCAATATTTTTTGATAAAATATATCGGAATTATGATACATTAACTTAAAACTAATTATCCAAACTCAATGTTTGATCTTGAAATACCATCACATTCTTTAATGATTAGAAGTAAGGAAATAAATGCAATTATTTCAATGCGAAAATATCGAAGAAAATTCGTTCGCTCGCATTGTTATTCTCAATTAAGGGGTTCCGTCCATTGGCGTAGATCCGTGCATTCCTTCTTTTCATTAAAAACCATTTTGGTATGCTCTAAAATGCAAGTTTTATAGACAGATTTTTGAAAAATTCCCTGATGTAGGAGGGGGATACCCCCTCCCACCCCGCTCGGTCTCTTCGCTCAGTGGTGTATCTAGGGGCAGGGGGAACGTGCCCCGGGCAGCACTTGGAGGGGGCGCAAAAAACGCAAAGGAGAGAAAGAAAAATAGGGGGAAATGAAGAAAAATCATAACCTTTAGGGATCACGCGCCCCCAAATCCACAAGGTAATGCACTAAAATCTAGTTTTTGAAGGTTTGAAATGGGAGAAATCTGAATTTCTCTACTCTTTCTCAAGCCTATAGGGTTTTCGTTAGTTCTGCTCCCGACCGACAGCCCTGGACACCGACAACATCCTCTCATATCTACCTTCATAAAAGTTGTTAGAAGACCCGCAAGATCGACATGTCGGTCAGTCTCTTAATATTGTGCCCTCTGTCCCATAGACTCTCTCATGTGCTGTAGCCGAATCTACCACAAAAACAATACATGAAGCAACGCATGAAATGTTAGCAACCGAAAAGGAGGTTCGCAGTGTCAGATCGTATATAGTCCCGTATGTTATCACATTGTAATACCGCGTGATACTGATGGTACTCTCACAAGTCTTGTCACATGTATCTTGATAGTCGAGCTCGATGGAGCGTATTTTAAAAGGGCGGGGGCGAAGGACCAACTAAATATTGGACTTTGGGGGTAAAAAAGGGAGAGACACCTAACAAAGGGTGAGCAACAAGCGGAAAAGTACCATTTTTGAGGCATTGTTATACATACCCCTCCAATCTGATAATACAAAATAATGTTCAAATTATTACATCATCTTCGACATTCTATTATATTTAAGTAGTTATGAGTAACGTTCATGATCCATTCATTTGTGAATGAGCGAAGTGAGCGAGCAAAAAAAAATGTTTTTTTCAATACCACGGAAATAGTCCTGTATTTTGAATGTTAATCATCATCTATTGTATTGACTTTAAGAGGGTACATTTCGTGAGTGAAAAGGAAATTAATTTATAGATATGAGGGGGCACCTTTCGGATGCTTGAAAAATGCTGGCACAGTCCCGTTCCTCCTCCCCCCCCCCCCCCCCCCCCCGGAGCCCCGCCTATGATCTTATTTAACCAGTCAATTTTGTACTGCAAAATGTAATAATACTCTCACATTCGAAAAGTACCATTACGATACGCAAGCCCTTGATAATTTTCCACACTATTTTTCTGTATACAGTCTGAGCCGTATTGTCGTCCGTAGAGTTAGGAACCCTTTGTGGTGGCCCCGTTGGATCTTTAACAATATGGAAGTCGGGAAGGAACATGAGAAGGCATTGAAAGTTCTCCACAGTGTAACAAATGAGGTGCTTTTTATCATTTTTAACGAAAATGAAATGATGAAAAGAAACATTGTCGTTTAAAGAAACCTTGATAAAATTTTTAACTTTAACTTTTTTTTTAGTTTCCCGATATTTTAACTGTTAGTGTAAATATTCATAATATTTTTTTGAAGGTAATATTCTTAAGAACGACATGAATTTATGTAGGCCTGCTTTTTAACATTCATAAAACATATTCAAAATGTGTAAGAATAATAAATAAATTTCATTTGCAGAGCTTAATCTGATACTTGGCCATGAGCAGGATGAGCGAAACCAGTTCACGAACAAACTTTCAATTAAATTACCATTAATATGATTATATATAAACTTATCGCGAACTTTGTTCTGTCAATACGTCTTCTACGGTGGATTCTTTCTTTGAAATAATGGGTTGCATTCTTCATGTCCATACCCAGATGATTCAGGAAAGACTCCATAGGCTTCCCCGAATAGATGATGCAGTTGACGGGAAACGAAAGAGAATCGCGTTCCTTGATCTCCTCCTTCAGATGCATCGTGAGGATGCGAGCTTTACTCTAGAAGACATTGGAGAGGAGGTAGACACATTCATGTTTGAGGTGAGTATTCCTGACACAAATGGTGAGCTGCATTTTGCCTTTTTGCTCTTATTTCGTGTAGAATTGGTTGATAAATGTTTGATTCCAATTAATGCCACAATCAAAAATTTTTGAAATAAAAAAATCATTCTAATAAGGCAATTTGAATAGTTTTGTCCGTCACTTATTGAAATATTCAAATACAATACAATGAAGTCTTGTGGAATCCGAACATGCATGATATACAATAATGTATTGAAATTGCCCTGGAGTTGATTTCTTGAAAGTCTTACTATCGTGTTAAAAACGCTTGGTGAAAAAAGAGGGAGAGGGGGGTAATGTCTTCAGAACATTCACAAAAGCAGCCTGTAGTGTAAAGAAAAGAAAAAATGTTACCAAACATTTAACAGATGTTCATATCGAAAACCATTTCTTCTGTCTTTAACTTTTAGGGTCATGATACGACAGCTGCTGCAGTCAGTTGGGCTCTTCTACTAATTGGCCAGCATCGAGAGGTTCAAGCTCGTCTGCATGATGAAATAGACCAAGTCTTTGGTAGGTCAATGGCAAAGAGGTGTCCACTGTCCTTCGCAATCATAGTAGATTTTTTTTAATACCACTTTGTGACAAATTTTAACACAAAAATCTGAGATTTAATTTGGAAGTCACGTTAAAGACATTTCCTATTCTAAAATTCAGACAGAGACCAAACAGTCGAGGCAATATCTCTTTTACAGACTGACCCAGAGAATGTCATTGACCCCGTTCTCATCACATTTCCTAAACTGGTTTCCACTAAACCAGTTTTCAAAACCAGTTTAGAAGATCGCTTCGTTAGCATTCACATTACGCTCCCCTGAACTGGTTTCCAAAACCACTTCACCGAAAGTGATCTTGTTGCTATGGGAACACTCTAAGCGGGGTCAAATGTTTCGCGCGGAATTTGAAACCGTCGAGCGTTACGTACATTAGCGCGTACAGCGTGGATCGTATACCGCGCGCACAATAGTACTTCCGGGTGAAGATCGGTTTCCGAAGAACGGTTGTGTCCACATTACACGTAAAACCAGTTTAACGACGAAAGCGGTCTTGAAAACCACATCGCGAGGTGGTTTTCAAAACTGGTTTCCAAGACCACTTAAGATCGCTTCCAAGACCACTTTGAGCGTTCTCATTACACCCCAAACTGGTTTCCACTAAACTGGTTTCCACTAAACTAGTTTAAGGATGTAGATGAGAACGGGGTCATTTTCACGTGATAAAGTGTATTTCAGAAACAAACACAAACACACACACCACCCGTCCACCACCACCACCACCACTACCACCACCACTTCCACCACCACTACCACCACCACTACTACCACCACCAACAGCTTCCCGACCGTTGGTGATAAAAATTCAATTTTGAATGTTCGCTTAGCAAGATATTTTTATAGAATGACCTTGAACAGTTATACGTGACAATATTATCAATTACCTAATTCAAAGGTACATCTCAGCGAGCGGCAACATCAGACGACCTCTCTAAACTACCATATTTGAGTCGCGTCATCAAGGAGACACTTCGCATTACGCCGCCTGTTCCAGGGATAAGCAGAGAACTTGATGAGGACATTATCGTGGGTACGTGTGTGTTTTTTATATTGGGACAGTGATGAGTATTAAATGCCGCTCCTAGCCAGTTGTTACCATTCCAGTAAGTCCCAATCAGCTTTTATGATGATACTCTTCGTTGGAGATATTACTGAAATCCCATTATACCATCAGTCAGATTAACAGTTCCAAGAAATGAATGAAACTTCTATTTCAGTAGACTTATACGAGTGTATGTATTTAGCTTATATATTTTGCCAGAATCCAAGATACAAATAAAATGAACAAAACAAAATAATAGCTTCAATGGTATTTAAAAAATCAATCTAGAATACTAAGTATCGTCAGTGTTTTGTGGCTAATACATTGTATATTACACTTCGGGACTATTGACTGTAGCAGCCAAATATATAGCCCGTAACGCATCCAAACAATATATTCACCCTTTTATTCGCGAGACAACTGCAAAGGGGTAATAATATCTATTTTTTTTTTTAAATCGAGTGATCACTGACGTCACTCCCAGGGTGAGTGAAAATAGAGTAAAAATAGAGTGAAACTCCACTCTTCCTCTTAGAGAGCACTCGATAGTCACTCGATATTCAATCCTAAACAAGTGGTCACTGACGTCACTCCCGGGGGAGTGAAAATATAGTGATATTCACTCTTTTTCTATAGAGAGAGTATGTAAAGCGCTTAGAGACATAGATGTATTAGGCGCTATATCCAGAATATCCTTATTATATAAATCAAAATCATTGATGTTAGACTGTTATGTCATTTTAATTCTAACTAAAGAATTGTGACCATGTGTCCAGATATTTTCTTCCCTGATCCAGTATGTAATACTCCATTAATGCACGGTGTATTTTAGCGTCTATTTTAATTTTCAGGGTTTAGAATTATATCTCTCTGAATTGATTTCCTTCCTTAACACGTTGATCTACTGCAGATGGCAAAGTATTGCCAAAAGAAGCGATAGTTGCTCTCAGTATATATGGCATCCACCATGACCCGGAACAGTTTCCTGACCCAGACCGTTTTGATCCTGATCGGTTTTTACCTGAGAACTCGACCAAGAGACACCCTTTTGCCTTCATCCCATTTTCTGCTGGACCAAGGAACTGCATAGGTATGAGATAAGCTAAGACTGCGTAATGGTTGAAGCTATAGTGAAATATCAAAAGAAGAGAGGGGGGAGAGAAAGACGGAGAGAGGGGGATTAGATATCGATGGTACATGTATTTGGGAAATAGGAGAGAGATACATACTGGAGAGACAGAGGGAGAGAGTGTGTGTGTGAGATAGAGAGGAGCAGAGGGTAAGACGGAGAGCTGGAGAGAGGAAGAGGAGAGAGGGGGCGGGGGCGAAGGGAATAAATATTGATGGTATAAGGGAAAGAGGAGAAAGCGAGAGAGATGGGGAGGGATGAGAGCGAGTGGGTAAGATGGAAAGACTCGGAGAGAGAGAGAGAGGATGAGGAGATCCATATCTCTCTCTCTCTCTGCTTGACTGAGGAACTGTGTAGGCCTAAGAGCCCTTTCACACTCACTTCGTTAGAGCGCTCTAACTAAGAACGGTTCCTCTGGAGCGGTTCCCAGGTGAGTGTGAATGCTCAAGTGGTCCAGGAAGCGTACTTCTGGAGCGCTCCAGAAGACCACCTCGCGAGGTGGTCTTGAGGAACGGTTCCTCGTTAGAGCGCTCCAACGTGTCAGTGTGAAAGCAAAGCGATCCTAAAGCGTACTTCAACCGGAAGTGAGTGTGTGTGGCGCGGGAAATCAATGGGTGATTTGATACATTGAGCGAGCGATTTGATACCTTACTTTACGCTACGCAGGCAATCACCGGTATAGCAGACGACAGACCGACCGGGCAGCGGCACAGCGCATTATACGGTTTGAAATTCCGCGCGAAAAATTTGAGCCGCTGATCTGAGCTGCCATAGCAACAAGACCACTTTGACTCGTTGAGCGATTCGAGACATAAAAAATGCGGTGAGTGTGAAAGCAAACGAAGCGTTCTTCAAGAACCGTTCCTCTGGAGCGCTCTAACTTGGAGCGGTCCAGAAGTGAGTGTGAAAGGCCTCTAAGAGATGAGAGAGACGTCTGCCAGTATTACTTTCTTTATATATAATATTGTCAAGTTGATTTTTTAATCGTATTCAAGATAATGTTCTATACCTTCACGATAATGTTCCTATACCTTCACAGGTCAGAAGTTTGCAATGATGGAGGACAAGGTTATCCTGACTAACATCCTTCGAAAATTCACAATCAAATCACTTCAGACTCTGCATGAGGCAAAACCAGCAGGAGCGCTAATCCTTCGGCCTGCAGAAGGCACCATCCTTGTCGAACTGAGTTTTAGGAAGTAGCTAGGGTCAAACAGAAATGTTTAAACGCGGTGCTGTCGTTTACAAGGACCAATAAATGTACGACTGCCCAAATTTATTTTGATGCACCAACACGGTCTAACAGCATGAAAAGTGTAATATATAGGTAGGGATATATCCTTACCTATCAACTAAATGAAAAAATCCTCATTTGCATGCGTCCCAAAAATAACTTATTCCATAACATTTACTATATTTTACCTTTATGTATCATGTTCTATTTTGTTACCAACCGTTTGTGAATGTTCATATCATACGCTATTGGTTTGACCAGTAGAAGAAGAATTTTCTATGCTATATGACAATAAATGCTATACCCAGGAGCGTCGCTATTTGAATAAGCCAGTTCGGGGTTAGCGTATGGTACTGAGATTGTACAAATGACCCCAAATATCCACAGATATTTTAGACATGGAGGGTGAATAGCTTTTGTTTCCCCCTTTAAAAAGAATACTTCCACCTGGATATCATGGAATGCACCATTAGTGCATAATTGAATAATGATTACATGACATTCATGAGCACATAACGAATATTAGTGTCAGTGGGTTTTAGAATTTGGTACAGATGACCTTTATCTGCTCATGCTCAGATTGCATCCCCGAAGTGGCTTATTGGGATGTGTGAGACACCCAAATTTGTCGACAAATAAAGTTGTTCGGATGTAACACCCAAATTTGTCGACAAAAATGCTGGACCCTAATCTCCCCCCCCCCCCCCAAAAAAAAAAAAAAGATTAATTAATAAATAAAAATAAATAAAAATAAAAATAAATAAATAAATAAATAATTTAAAAAATAATAAATAAATAAAAAAAAAATAATAAAAGAAAATCACAGATGTAGAGATTTGATCATACAGGCCCATTTTCGCAAGGAGGGGCCTGACAACTTTTGCCCGAATATCAAATTATCAATTTCTAAATTTTTGCGACTAGCGAGCAAATTCTTTTAACTTTTCGTAGTGAAAATGTACAGAGGTTACATACAGAAGTTACATTTATTAGCTGGAAACTCGCTGCCCAAAAATGTGCATATTCTTTCTCCTCGCTGCCCGAATATGAAGTGGTGGTTGCCCGAATATCTGAACTTTGAAAATTCTCGGGGGGGGGGGGGGCTGGGGCTGGGGCTGGGGCTGCAGTCTATTGCCCGAATATTAACTTTTCAGTGTTTTTGCGAGCGAGCGAACAAAAAAATGACCAGCTTTTCCTTCTATTTCTTTCCTTCCCTTTTCCTTTCTGGTTTTGTTTTCCTTTCCTTTCCCTTATTTGTTTTCTTTTTCTTCTCCTTTCTGTTTTTCTCCTTTTTTCCTTTCCTTTTTTCCTTTCCTTTTTTCCTTTCCTTTTTTCCTTTCCTTTTCCTCCTTTCCTCTTCCCTCTCCCTCTCCCTTTCCCCTCCTTTCTTTTTTTTCCGACAGAGGTGGCGCATTTGCCGACAGCAATTTTGAGTGGGCATCACCCTCCCCCCCCCCCCACCCCCACCCCCTTTAGCGACGCCCCTGGCTATACTCATACTTTGATATGTGTGTGTGTTTATTGCTGTGGTTGAAGTTAAATGTCTCTAGTAATATCAGTATCGACTGAGAAAGATTATCAAGGTAATATACTGTATGTATCTTTTTTCATTTAATATAGGTTTAATGAGTGTCTACCTAAAAATGTTTTAAGTTTTGTTTTTATGGGTCAGGGAAACGAGTGTCACATGATACGTGAAATGGGATTGTATGTGGGTAAATCAAGAGGCTATAAATATAAATACGAAAGACATAGTGAGCAACGTTTTTATTTTTTTTTCTCTCCAGGTTTTCATGTGTGCAACTTTATTTTATAGCAATTTTTATCAGTTTGTTTCCGGGCTGATGCTAGGAAGAAAAATTTATTTAATTTAATTTTAGTGCACAAGAGATGATAAAATACAACTGCTAAATGTCGTAGTTTAAAATTGTTTGTAATGCTTTCTTTGGGCAAGATTTGATATTCATGTATAATGCGTACACTTTTCCTTCCCTCTCAGACGTGAAAATTTGTTTCTTCTAAAAAAATATATAATAGCAGAATACGATTTTACTATCAGCATGTGATATTGAGGCATATAATTTGCTGGTCATTTTTCAACGATGCAGAAGTAAAAAAAAATGATTTATACACCTGACTAATAGTAACATTTATATACCGCCTAAAGAAAAACAATAATGAAGATTAAAACAAATAACGAGAAAAGCGTGTCTTGATCATCCTTTCCCAAAAGAATTACTAGATTGCATGTATTTGCTTTGGTTCTTACTTTCATATAATTATAGCAGTTAATATTGTACACATTTCAAGTAAATTATCTTGTATGATTGACTGTTAATCCAATTTACCCTTGCCCCCATCCCGGCCTGCACTCCACCCGCTGTTCCATCAAAAAATCCGGTCTCGTTATATTTTTTTGGTTCGAGGGGGCACGAGACCAACTGTCCAGCGGGCCATCTAACAACCAAAAGGTCAACTGCGTCGAATCGTATCGCGGGTCGCATGTGGTGCCAGTGGGCCTAAGCGATGGTGAAAACATATTTTAATAGGTTATGCTATTATCAGAAACATATGCCTGAGGGCTAAGGGCATAGAATTTAGAAATTACTAATAAGACAACCGCCAACTCGTTTTTTTCTTTTTCGGGCAGTGATGTTCCAGAAAAAAACGAAACCCTAAAACAAAGGGTTATTGTGACCACACTGTACTCTATGACAATAATCTATTTTCCATAAACTAAAAGTATTATGCTTTAAAATGATACCTTGATGGCATCCATCCATGCTTTACCAAGCAGCAGATTTCGAAACTGTCATGTAAAAACTCAGTTATGCCGGATTTGGGTTAAAGCGGTGAAAGCGTTAGGATCACATGCGATCATGACCCAAATGTAACATGACTTTTAAAACCCTATGAAAATATTTTTTTCATCTGTTTCTTTGAATACTGAGGGCAAGGATAATTCTCTCATTAAATAAAGTATGGTCAATATATTTTCAGTGTTGGGGGTAAAGAAAGTGCAATCGAAATGAAAAGCAGTCTTTTGCATTTTTTCTGAACAAATGTTTCTTTTAAGAACAGAGCAGACAGAAAGGTGATATTTTTCATAAAGTAAAGTAAGTGGCACATTCCATTGTCATCAAATGGAAAAACAAAATGGAAGGGGCACATAAGGCTAATGGTCTACATGTCCCCCCCCCCCCCCAAAAAAAAAAAAAAAAAAAAAAAATCAGGGGAAGTTTATTTTTATATTTTTAATTCTATATTTTTTTAAGTCTTGACTCTTGGGATTGAGCATACGCATACCCCATACGGACCTACGGCACGTGTACGGCCTACACTTTGCCGAGGTATACAACTATACAAGCGCAATCTCGCTTAAACGTTTACGCTTGTGGCGCATGGCGCATGGCCGTAGAGTTTAGTTAGGCCAAAGGAGCTCGCTCGCTCACCGCGCCAAGGCCTTATAATACGTAGGCTATCTACAGTAGATTTGTACATGTTATATAACGTACTACGCCACGTGCACTGCGCACTTTGGTTACTAAAAATGTAACTCTGGTTGTGTCACAGTTCTTGGCGATGTATATGTAACAGGTATGAGATTATTTTTTATAGAGTTAGACAAATTTGGCACCCAGTCGACGACGGCAATCTAAAGGGTTGTTGGGGGGACTCTCGAATTTGCTCAAACGTCAAAGCCTTCGCGCTTTGCGCGGGAGGGGTGAAACTCCCCCTCCCTGCACCCAACCCCCTGTGGAGCACGCTTCGCGTGCTCACTACCGCCCCCGGAAATGAAATCCTGGCTACGCGGTTGCGGTATGACCTTGACCTTAACCTTAACCTTTGACCTTTCGAGATATGGACTGTGGTGTAGCTGTTGCAGGAGCAAATGTCGGGGCCCCTTTTTTTATCAACTTGCAAAATAGCCAAGTTTTACAAAAGTTAAATCATGTGGTGACATTGGTGTCCCCCCCCCCCCCCCATTTCAAAATGGATTTGCGCCCATGATGGTCTAGATAGCTAATGGTCTCCCCGCCATACCACTAGAAACACTATTCTCCTTCAACAAATCACAAACACGGAAGAACCATGACAAGACCCTCCAGATGTACCACGCAAGAGGCGACGTAGACAAATTTTCATAGCGATAGGTTTTCATGTAAGAAACAGTCAAAATAATGAAAAAACGGTCTTATTTCAGACATTTTATTCACAAGCCTCAAAATGTTGTCTTTCACGTCAAAACTCCCGAACTGCAGGTAAAATGAATGTGTGCGCAGACATGGGCACCATTGTTTTTTCAATGTTGAAATGACACGGCCACTGTTTCTTGTGAAAATGGCATTGTTCTTGCTCTAATTTCGATGAAATTTTTTACAAACTTACTCTTTAGAATATCAGGAATAAAATAAAGCTTTAGAGGAATATTAAAGAAATTCTTGTTCATTTTCAGGTCAAAACCTTAAGTGCGCAGAAATAGGGCTCCCGGGGGGGGGGGGGGGCACTCGACCCAAAAAGTGGTGGCAGTATGTGCCGCCCGCAAGACAAAAAAAGGGGGCTTCGGAACGAGCGTATCATGAAAAAGGATGGTCTTCGCCTCTTCGGAACTAACATTTTTTAAAACAGGGCTCTTTGGAACTGGATTACAATATTATAATGATGCTACGGAACTTGGCATCGTTTCACCAAACCGTCACAAGCACAAGTTCGCCGACATCCTATTGAAACGCATGTTAATTTTAATACACGCGTTTCAATGGGATCTCGGCGAACCCGCACCTATGACTGTTTGATGAATCCCACACAGCACAAGCTCCCATACGCTAAATACGGTAAATACGTTGTGTGTGGCAAGTCTATGGTGTCGTCGAAGCGAAACGGGCCGGGGCGGGGCGGCCGGAACGACGGAATGAAAAAAAGCGGTGCTTTGGAACGGTTTTCTCTTTTTCTCAACAAGAAAAAAATGGTATGCTTTGGAACGGAAATTTGAGTGTCAAAATGGGGGTCTTCTGGGCGGCACATACCCACCGCACACTATATACTGAGTGCCCCCCCCCCCCCCCGGGATAGGGTTCCCCATCATACATGCTGACAATCCACAGTGCTTCCAGGGCCTAATCCTGTTTTACCCAAATCCGGCAGAACTTGAGGTTTTACGTGTCACAAAGTCTTCAAAACGCTGCTGCTCGGTAAAGCCACAGAACTAAAGACGTAAAAGGCTCGTGCGGGTGCGAAATTGTAGGCATTGTTCGTACGTAATCACGTGATATCCGCCATGTTGGTTAGTCCTTCGCTCTCCAGCTCCGGATTCATGAAGCTCGTCGCGTCAACGGCATTCATTCAGTTCAAATTGTTTGATCAACACTCGGGTTACCGGTATATGAAATCTTACTGAAATTGCTAGATTTTTCTAATGCTAGTATCCAAATGAACCAAGACAAAAAGAGAGGGAAGTTTCTCTCGAAATACATGAAATATAATTGCCAGTGTTATCAAATGTTGCTTGGGCATTTTCATGCTTATTTATTATAGAAATGCAGTCATCATCCACTCTTGTTGCTCATTTTGATAATTTTACTGCACTACATTTACTTACCATTTCAAACAACTTTGATCACTTAAATGATTCTCATGGTTCTGGCAAATTTGATTTGATTTTATTTTATTTCTACATTTTCCATGTATATAACAAAGGCAAGAGGTAACATATAAAGAGATACTGCATAATACAAAATAATACATAAATAAAAGCATATAAGCAAATGAATTACATAATATACATATAGAGTTTTACGTATTTTATAAAAATAGAAATATAAGAAATGTAAATACTAGTAATTTGTAAGTATTATGCAATACAGCAAGTTGAAAAAATGTAGGAGACTGCCATCATAAGCAAAGCTTGACGAGGATGGCAGCCTCAAAGAAATAAACATGGAGGTAACATCTTACTATAAAAACAAACAAAAAACAAGAGAAGAGAAAAGAAATATGCGCATTACTGCGCAGGAGTGAAATGAAAGTGGAAATTTATGTTCTGGTATTCATATCTTGATGCAAAACTTCATGCTTGTAAGAGTTCGATATGAGGTGCGCTCATTTCAGTACGTTGCAATATATAGCCCTCAAGAAAATTCTTTGTCTTTACAGATCACTGTTGTGATCCAGACATCTGTGTTTTGTTGACGATTGTCACTCTAAATAAGAACATTAAACATACATCAAGTCCAACGAAGTGTCACAAGTCACGACTGCCAAATTTTAAACAAAAGGTAGCTTTCGGAGAGGACTTTACCTAATCATTAATCATTAAAATTCTAATTTGATAAAAATAATGTCATTACAATTCTAATTCGCCCCCCCCCCCCAAAAAAAATCGCCAGACCTCCAAAATTCGCCCAGTGGGGGGGGGGGGGGTCCAAGTTTCCCTCCATAATTCTCTGACAAGCAAAAAAAGGGGGGGCACAATCCACAAAAGGGATCCTCTATGGTCAAAATGCATATTTTTCTTCCAAAGGGGGGGGGAGCACGGGCCGGAAGTGCCCCCCGGATCTGCCAATGCTATGATGATTATGCTTTTGATGCCTTTGCTGTATGTGCCAATGTTCCGAGTTTTATGCCAAAGTTATTTGCAGTTGCAGATACATCTATCTTTGATTATTATACATATAAAACAAACAGCATAGTCATGGATATTAATGATTTTTTTCCCATGTAGGTTACTAAATTATAGAAATTACAAACATTGTCAAATGATATTCCACTGATGGTAAGGACCAACTTTAATTGAGATGATCCGGGATGCAGTGAATTCTGACTGTAAACAATAAGCACATCATCGTATTCATCTGTTTCTTAATATCGATTAGACACACTCAAAATCTGCTGGATTTTATCTTGACACTCATATAGTGAAGGGGCATGAATAATAATAAAAAAAGAAATACAATGAAAGGAGAATCTTGAGCCTGGCTTGTAAAAATACAAACGTTTCTTCAAAGTTAAAAAAGAAAGTGGTAGGAGTGCTACAGACTTACCCCCCCCCCCCCCCCTCCTCTCCCCGTTCCCCTGCCAATCTGATTAATCCACAATTTAAAAAAAGTTCATCGATAAAGTCCTGACTTATATAAGGATTATCATCAAAGATAAAAAGAAACATGGCAGAGTATGTTGAACACATCCTTAATTCAAAAAATCAATTAGGCATCACGGCCCCGACATATGGAGGGGGGGGGGGGGGGACAAAAGAAAATTTCGTCAAACCTTCAAAAATCGCTCAGTAAGGTGTTATGGGGGCCCAGTTTCCCTCCATAATTCCCTGACAAGCAAAAAAAAAAAAAAAAAAAAGGTCTTCACTCTAAAAAAAGGGGGGGGGGACACAATCGAGAAAATCGATCGGGCCGGCTGTGCTCCCCCCTGGATCCGCCAATGCTTACGATGTCGGTCTCCTGCATCATTTCACTCTTCTTAGCATAGAATCGCCCCACTATTCTTGTTATTCTATTTATATCTTATTTTGTTAAAGAATCAAGTAGATTTTTAACCGACAGCGAATAGCCTGGTGTTTAAGTCGCTGCCCGGCAAGCAGTAGATGACAGGTTCGAATCCCGCTGGTTCCAATTTTTTCTGACTTGTTTTTCATTACAAATCGAGCATAAGATCTTTCACACTGGGAGTAAAATGCCTACAAATTTGTTTACAAATTAAAATTCCTCCCATCAAGCTTCTTCATTTACTAGATTTTTATCTGTTTGTCAAACATATTAGTCTAGTTCGATGCAAATTAGATTTTCAACAGTTCCGCTCGCTCACAAACTTAGAGATTATATATATTTGATATTCAGGCAAACGGCATTAGCCTCCTTCGGAAAAACGCTGTCCAATATCCTCTGTACATGGATGTACAGTATTTACAAGTGTTTTTGCACCTACATAAAACTCTGCCTCGTTTGTGTACAAATAATTTCTAGAGTTTGATCTTTAAAAAAAATAGTCAAACAAATTATAAAGGCATTTCCATATCCATTAACACGACTGACTTATTAAAGGTTTCATTCATTATATTAAGCCTAGTATCAATTGCCGGATCAATTTATTGTTGATTAAAACAGTATAGGCCTACTCAGTAGGCCCATAATATCACTATTCTTTTCCCTCTCGACGACACCGTAGATAGCTGTCCCAGTTTAATAACCGATATGTTCAGCCCAGAATATGAATCTCGTTTGTAAAATCTCGCGGTTAATTCAGTTTAATTTCGCAAAGATGGTTTCTCGTAACGACGTGTAAACAGCATTTAGCAACAGCTAGCTAGCTGATGAGTGATAGCACAATTACGGATAAATCCACTATTTCTCAAGCTCATCACCATGTGAAAGCATAGCAAGCAATCCGATGGAATTCATTACTCTCTGGTACACATCATGAATATAGCAGTTTTGTACATTAATCCTTAGAAGAGAGAATGACTTCTAAAACAACGTCCGGTGCTGGTGACAAAAGCGATGAAGAGAACGAAAATGGCACAGGGGGAGTGCTATTTTATGTCAACAAAGATGGCTTCCCAATGACCAACCAAACATGCGAGAAAATGTTTAATCACTGTGCAAGGATTCATCCAGATGGAGAAAAGATGGTCCACAAAATCCAGGGCAATAAAAACTTACCTAAGGTAATTTGGAGTCTACATTTTGGGATTGTATTTGTAATTTTTAAAATTATGACGTAGGGCCTAGCTGCCTAACTTTAAAACTTAGACATGCTAACTGTTAGGCCCTATTTTGAAAACAAGTTTTCTTATCCCTTTTTTGTCAACACTTCTTATTATTTCTTTTAAAAAAACATGTATTACAAATGAAATCAGAGTAAAATTTATTCATTTATTCATTTATTCATTTCTGATATAATTATACAGGGTGGCTCATTAAATCACCAATGAGCAATAATGAATAGTGGTGGTCTTCCATGACCGAGGCCCAGCCCAGATAGCATTAATATTATAATAGCAAAATCAATCCGTTGAAAAATAACCATGCATGATGCCTTTACCTAATACTGACCTCTTAGTCTTAACGATGTTTCCAACGACTACGGGAAAGATTCTTCATGAATCTTAATGAAAATTCATCAGACTACTACCCAAATACTGGGGAACAAGATCCAGGTACTGACGAGCAATAACACTTGCGTGTTCCTGTAGGAATGATGTCATCTCATTTTACGCGTAGAGGGAGAAGTGCGTCTTATTACCGACCCCTGCACATACTCGATGGCAATTTATTAAGATGGTATGAAAAGAGATTATTTTAATGAAAATATGAAAAAATTGATAATACTTACGTTTTTATTCCTCATCTTGCTCTATTTTGGCTGTTCTCAACGTTGCTAGGCATTCTACGCGTAGTCCCATGTGCTGATTTGCAAGATGCGCGCTAGATGCCATGATACGCTTAATGGTCGGTATTATGACTGGTGGGTGTATTAGGTGAAGTGATCATACATACAGAGAGACTGAAGCTTTTGGTCTACATGTAATTAATGACCTGCTAATTTGATGAAACATTGAAACCCTCTGTATATTGTGGAGTTGTGGGGCTGTATCGTTTTCCACTGAGCACGATTCACACAAGTGCGAGGATAGACCTATCTGGCCACTCACAAGGTTATTGTATAGATAACAATGTGTCTGACTGTAGGATAGCGTTGCATTTTGTATTGCATGTGTTGTGTTAATGTGCACTCACCTGTTGTAGACGGTCTCGGCAGTACAGTTGTAAAGTGTGCAAGGATATTCTGGTGCATGCGTGAGTAGTTAAAGAAAAGATAATACAATGTACATGCTTCAATATGGACTTAACGACGTGTATTACTGATGTTTGCTTCTTGTTTATCACCATGATTCATCTTTAGAATATAAACAAGATGTGGAAGAGGCAGAAAAAGGAGTGAATTAAAAAAAATAAAAGGAATAACATGTGTGAAAACTTATTTCGATATAGGTGGTTGCAGTCTTGATTGGCTACCCACACATTTGTTATTGTTTCTACCATTATATTTTGAAATGATAAAGTGACTGAGATCTGCTTTGTTGCCGAGCTAACTTCATGTAACAGCTATTAAAAAGGCAGTAAAACTTTAAATAATCCAGATTTTTTTGTTTTGTTCCACTGATCAGTTTAAAACATAAAAAATAACCTTGAACATGTATTAGTGGATATACACCAGTTTTTATCCCACCAGTCTTGATCCCAAGATTGTTTTGATTATGCAATGTAATAATCTGTAATTGTTATTCTCATTCTGTACTAGGTTCCTGTCCCTCCTGCTCCCTCTGTGCACCTTTACCAATCTGTTGGAGCAAGATTAGAAGCTATTCAGGATTATATGAAAGAACTACAGTATCCTTTAGTAAAATCAGTGAAATATGTATAGAACTTCTAATATTAGAACATTGATTTTTTTTTCCTACTCTGGAAATTATACTGTTGTCTGTAATATCCAGGTACAATTTATTTAAATGGCTAAAAATATATAAATTCATGCAATTTAGTAGCCATCCATCCATGGGATTTTATTACAGAAGGATACTGTGTTGTGTACATGGAGATTGCTGGTTTATAAATAAATGATTTAATGGTAAACATACTTCTCATTTGCTTGTTAAAAAAAAAAAAATAGTCCTGGTTTTGATGGTTTCTACGCCATTATATAAGACAATTACACTCAAGAATGACCGTCGTATAGCCAAACGATTTGGCCTTTTCATTTTCTTTGTTTACGAGTATGATTTGATGTTACAAACCTCAGATAGAAAGTTGCACATAACCGTAACCATATATTCATTCAGATACAACCACACTGGTATGCAGTTCTATGAGATAAGAAAGAACAGGCCATTATCTGGGTAAGTATATTGTAGGTACTTGCTGAAATAGGCCTGTGTGTTCCATTACTCTTGTTTGAAGATCAAAAGTAAATGATCTTCAGTCACGAATTAAAAAAAAAAAAGCTGGTATAATATCAAAAAGATATTAGCTTGCGTAGCATCAAATCTCTTAACATAAATAATGGTAACTGTGATTGTATGTCCATGCATTGTAGTTTTATTCTCACTTTCATGACCAAATGAAGCACATATTGACCTTGGCTTCATAGTGGTTACGTCTTGGTGTGGTAATGTCTTTGTGAAATCTTCAAGAAAGTTGAATAATATAGAATGATAAGACATCCTATACAGTTAAATTTGGAATGAAGCATTGTTTGAGGTCGAGCATTTAAATAAAAAGATATTGCATAGTGTACATGTATATCTTACCCTGTTCCCATTGGTAAATGATTTCTGTGTTGGAGCCTTTTAGGTGAAATGAAACATTGTGGCATTTTGATGCAATCCCAGATTATCTCAAATGTGATATTTCTGTATCTCTGTCATACAATGGTATGACGGAATAACATTTGACATTTTCTTTTCTATAAATATTGTAAAGAGATTAATTGTCAGTATTAGTTTTGTGAGCTCATATCATCAGCTACATGTGTAATACAGCACATCAGATGTTTAATTGTTATATTTTTACTATTCAATACATACTTGTACATGTACTCTGTTAGAAAGAAGGTTTATTTATACTTTAATTATATTTTTCACTCTTATCTAAACCTTTTCCTACTGCAGGTTGATGGATTGTGCCAAAGAAATGATCAGGGAGTCACTTCCCATCAAATGTCTTGAAGCAGTCATTCTAGGAATGTATCCTTCACCTACATGTACCAGGCTATAGCATATTTTATTCAAACATCAGATTGCTCAGAGTGCATGAGATGAATTTCACTCTCATGTTAACTTTTGAAGTATCTGGAGCCCATGATGCTTTAAGCTAATCATTTGATTAGGAAACACATTTTATAACATGTATGACATTTATTAAAAGGCTCTTTGAACCAAAATAGCAATAGGCCTGTGTTTGTGTACACATAACATGTACTGTTGTATTTATATGCTATATTACCTTCTCTGGTAATCACCAACTACATGTATCTATTTATATGACTATTGTGATTTTAAGCACACGTATGCATGTAAGTCAACACCCATATAAAAGCATCCTAGCTTTACATACAAGCAGTATGAGCCCCTCAAATACTATTTTTCTCATTGACTACAACATTTTATCCCTGAGACTATCGGCCTTTTCACACAAGGGTAAAATTCATCGGATGAAAAGCTTATTAGTTTAACCCTAATAGGCCCCAGGGGGGTCACCACGCCGCTTCACTACTTTTTTCTTTCAAGTCTTTCGCAACTTTTGAGACCAAATTTGTGATGTCCGCGCGTGCGGTTACGGAGTTACGCAACATTTCGTAACTGCATGTCAGACCCAAAATTGCTCAAAAACGTGATTTCGTGTACAAATCCAATTTGCAAATTGTGTTTCCAGCTAAAATTCATAAATGTTTCATTAGTTTTACGTTCATTAATTTTATGTTGTTTATGATTAAAATAGTGTCGCCGACGAATTCCATCGAAGAAACAATGAAAAACAAAAAGTCGAAAAACAAAGAAATACATAAGAAATTAAAAAAACAATAAAATACATAAGAAAAAAAGGATTTTACCGAATTTTTTTTTGGGTTTATTTGATCAGAATCTGACAAAGTGTCTCTATACAAAAAATTAGCAGTTTTGGGGCTTTATTTAATTAATTAGAGCAAACCATTAACTTTATGCATAAATTAGCATAATTAATTAGTTGTGACATTTTTCGGAGAAAAACAGTTTTGTAGATTACGTGGTCGGCGACGTGTGTGCCGATTTTCGTTGCGAATGCGCGGTGGACGGCCGAGATCTTAGGGGGGGGCAGAATCAGCCCCCCCCCCCCCCCCCCCCCCCGGCTGTGAGATGGGTCTAAATAACCTGGCTCTATTAGGGTTAAAGTTGATTAACTTATCAGCCCTAGAGCAAATTTTCCCTGTGTGAACATCGAACTATACGATGTTCGTACAGATACGAACTTCGTATGGAGGAGGCAAGAGAGTGTATGAACGAATATATGTCTCTGACTGGGTGGAGCTAAGACTAGGTGCGTGCTTTGATTGACATGACCTGCTATTATTATGGGCAATGGCCCTACTACGCATTTAATCAACAGTGAATCTCGAACGATCGCACCGAATTTTTGTGTGTGAAGGACATCCTTTACCCCTGTGTGAAAGCAGGGTATTACTAGTGAGAAGGCAAGCTCTTTATGATAACATTGATTATCTCTCCTTGACCAATCCATGTGTGGTTCAGTTATCTTACAAATGGTACACCAGGGTTAGAACGGTTTCCTATCAGCTTCAAGACTCAGTTTCATGGTAACATTCACAGACATGTGGTACTGGGTGTGGTGCACAACTCACGGTATGGTGCTCTAGGTATGAGCAGGAGGGAAGATCTCATGGATAAACCTGTCGAATTCAAGGTAGGTTTTTTCTATCACTCTCTTTGCCTCTCTCCCACTGCCCCCCTTCTTGTTTTCTCCTTCTCACTCCATGTCCCTCTCTTTCTCTCCCACTCCCTGTCTCTCTCACTCTCTTTCTCTCTCTTTTTCTCTCTCTCTTTCTCTTTCTCTTTCTCTCTCTCTCTCTCTCTCTCTCTTTTTAACTCTCCTTAATTTTCTCCCTTTGTTTTTTCCTTTGTTTATGCTTTCATTTATTTTGTAATTAAGTTCTTAAACAGATGAGTGGTTCTAAGTTGTACTTGAGTTGGTGATTATAAAACTAGAGCAAATTCATTGCAAAATGCCTGGAATTCCCTGTGACAAGTCAATTTTTTATTATTTTTTTTCATTTCTGTAAAAAAATGGTATTTTGAGATCATTTGTTTATAATCAAATGCCAAAGACAGTGTTCCATTTGATGCTTTCAAAAAGCTTCTTTAACTTTTAAAGACTTCCATCTCATTGATACAAAAATTGCTGTTAAACAAAAATCAATGCAACCTATCATTTTCTTTCCTCTGCAGTCATTATCAGAGTTGATCTTCAGCTATAAAGATGCATATAAGAAATGTAAGTATTTTCTTGTTACATATAAATGTAGTTATAATTCCTTTGATAAATTGACCACTTAGTTCATGTGTCCATTCTTCAGAGCAATATATGTTTCTATCGGTTCAGTCTAGAAGTTACTAGAATACAGGATACGGAACTCTACAAGTCAACGTGTCAAAGGCTTTTGGTATATTACTCGGCCTCACACAAAGTAATATATGTTTATGTATATGCAGTTGAAATGTAATGTTTGGTAGTGAAGGCATATTTTGCAGGGATCCTGTGTTAATTTTCAACATTCTTGCTGAATTGCTGCCTCATTGGTAAAGGTTTTATTTCTTTATTTTTACATCTCCAGATTGGCATGTAGTGAAGAAATTAAAAGTTGGATTACCAATAGCACATGATCCACACAGCTTTGAACAGATACAGTGGCGGGTAAGACATTTTCTCTTATTCCTCCTCTCCTTCTCCTTCTTCTTTTCCTTCTCCTTTTCTTCCTTCCCCTTCTCCTTTTCTTCCTTCCCCTTCTCCTTTTCTTCCTTCCCCTTCTCCTTTTCTTCCTTCCCCTTCTCCTTTTCTTCCTTCCCCTTCTCTTCCTCCTCCTCCTCCTTCTTCTTCTTCTTCTTCTTCTTTTTCTTCTTCTTTTTCTTCTTCTTTTTCTTCTTCTTTTTCTTCTTCTTTTTCTTCTTCTTTTTCTTCTTCTTTTTCTTCTTTTTCTTCTTCTTCTTCATTTTCTTCTTCTTCTTTTTCTTTTTCTTCTTTTTCTTTTTCTTCTTTTTCTTATGCGTTTTCTTCTTTTTTTCTGTTTTCTTCTTCTTCTACTTCAAACTAAAGTTATAACATTGAAGCTGAAATCCATCCTGATGAAACTCTGATAAAGGATGAGAAAGTTATTTTTTTTTAAAGTTGTGATTGATCAAACACAAATTGGCAACTCTGCAAATTCCTTTGCAACCAGCTTTCTATTTTTAATGAACTAAAATTTTGTAAATACATGTATACCTTTTTTTCTCCAAAGAAAATGTTTTATCATATTATATCCACCGTGTATATGCATCCCCTTCTATGAAATAGATATATTCCTTCATCAATAACCAAGAAGGCCAGAAATATGATTATTTGAATGGTGACCTGCTTGTAAGTGATTTAGAGGATTTGCCAATTCGTGTTTGAGCAATTACAACTTTAAAAATCATAACTTTCATATTTTTATCAGATTTTTCTTTAAGCTTTCATTTATTGTTTTCTCCAATATTCTGCATTGATGAATTCCAACGTGTTATCAGGGTGTACTTCCCCTGAAATAAAAATTGAGACAGTGATCCGCAAACTGATATTAACTGACTTTTAGATATTGTGATGTCTCTTAAGTTTTAGTTATATCTTTAACAGAATGTAGGCTTCACATACTGACACACAAGCAGGGAAATAAATAAGCATGTTATGAAAGAAATGTATCACATATGTAAGGATTATTGTATGTGTGAATCTTATTGTCACTCAGGTCTGGCTGAAAAATAATTATCATTATCTTTCTCCATTTGTAGCATCTATCTCTGAATATGTGGAAGACGAGCCGCTCTGAAGCAAGCAAAGAGATTGACAAATATGCCAAAGATATGAAAGCATGTGTAAGCATTCTATTTATATCAGTTTTTGGTTTTTGTGAGGCAATTTCTATTGTTCACAAATCAATTGAAAAGATACACCTTATACGCTTGTATGAAAGACTTTAGACCATCCAGTCATTTAATTTGTGAGAACATGTGTATGACATTATTTAAATGAACTCATTTTACAGTAGAAGCTTGCTATAAAGAGCTCCGATGTAACAAGATTCCTGATATACAACAAGTTAGTTTTTCGTGGTTCCGGGTCTTTATGTTCTTTTTCTATTTTTACCCTGATATAAAGAGATTCCTGATATAACATGGTAATTTTCATGGTCCCAAGGTCCTTGTTATAGTGAGCTTCATTTTTAATGTCGGGTCAAAAAGTTGGACTATCCAGTCTGAGTCAACATTTAGTTATAGTTAACAGTGTTTTCTGAATTTATCAAATACCTGGTTTACATTTTGTTATTGAGAAATGGAATTGAACAATTGATTCAGTGGCGAACCAGACTATTGATTAATGTTTATTATTTGCCATTCATACTATGTCGTTCAGTGAATACGCTAGTAAATCGATTCATGCCAACTGTCATGCCATTCTTCAAATGTCCATGTTTGCTTGTTGCAGTACAAGTCGAGTCGCTCCGGACAAACTAGCTATCAGTTTGTCCAGGAGACTAACCCTTACAACTCACCTCGGAGGAATCCTGTACCAACCACCACCCTTAGGGTTAATAGACCATCATCTCCTATCGTTGTCAGGGTAACGCAAGCAGGAGCAGATGGTAGTGATGATGATGGACCAGTAGTTGAGAAGAAGTTAACAGGTGGTGGATACGAAATCAGAATATGAACTATTGGCCTCAACCTTTTGGTAATTAACTCCTGTGCATTACAGTTATGTGTAACTTATTTATTAGTGATAAAATGTATATATGGGAAGGTAGACACAGTTTAGTAACATAACATGTAGACTTTTCATTTGCCATAGATGGAAGTAACTATGTTACTCTTTTGAAGATGTAGGTATATGTTTACATATTATGAGTGGTCTAAAAAGAGAAAGAGAGAGAAAAAGAGATAGAAGGGAGAGGAGAGAAAGGGAGAGAGAGAGAGAGAGGAGGTGACAAGATGAAGAGAAGAGAGATATAAACAGACGTGGAAATTAAGGAGAGAATAGAGATATTTATTTATAAAACTGTATTCAAAATCTTTTTGAGAATAATCCTTTCTAGTTTTTTGTCAATATATATGGTTTGTTACTAAAAACTATGCATCAAATGTTGCTAATTCACATTAAAAATGTTTTAAAGATAGTCTTTCAAAATCAATAAGTACATCAAAATCTAGTAATCAATTACTGCACTTTTGTACAAGTTTTGATACCATAAAAATTGTGTTTTTCCCAAATTATAATTGAAGGAAATTATATACAATTTTATATGATTATGTCTTATTTCAATCCGTACTTTTAACCACATCCCTTGCAAAGGCATGTACTGTACCTACATGTATTTGTACCTTCATTCTTTTGGAAATTTGTAGTTTTCTTACTGAAAAGAGTAATCATAGTCTTTCAGATCAGATTTTTGAAAAGATTTTGTAATGAGTATGCAGCTGTAGCGCGTTATTGCTTCAGACATTCAGCTTATTCATCAGTAACATATTAATGAATGTTCAATCTTCATCCGTCCATTATTTGTGTGAATGGTGCATGTCAAGCAGATAAATTTGTAGTACATGTAGTTACTTTTGTTTACCACATCACGGTAGAAAGTTTCCTATGATTGTAATCTCTTTGCTTATTCAGTGACTTTGTCATTCGTAACCAATCACTGACTTTGAAATTAGACCTTTTTGTAAAGGTGGATAGAGAATAATATGTTATATTTTCTTGGATATTGTAATATTGTACATAACATATGGTTTTGAAAGATTTCAAAATTACCCATATGCATTGATAAGTTTATAGTACATATTTTTTTTCTCACCATCTAAATCTAATATTAATGCCGTGAAAAAGCAACTGAATGGTTTACAGTACCCATGTCCTTGGTGTGTTTTTTATTCATTATTTATTCATTGAGAACTTTAGGTGACTTGTGGAAGGATATGGAGATGGTTTCTTGCCAGATAGTATGCTTTCAGTCGTTTTGGTGCCAGTCATTAAAGATAAAGCTGGTCGCATTACTAGTAAGGATAATTATAGACCGATAGTGTTAGCTAGTGTTCTCTCCAAAGTGCTCGAAAAGATTTTGCTGAGTAGGTTAGAGTTGTATATTTTAACCAATGATAACCAGTTTGGTTTCAAAGCCAAACATGGTACTGATATGTGTATATTTGCTTTGAAGGAAATAATTGCTAACTATCGAAGGAGAAATTCATCAATGTTTCTATGTTTCCTTGATGCCTCGAAAGCATTTGATCGAATAAATCATGAATAGCTGTTTAATAAAATGTTGGATAGGAATGTTCCTGTTTATTTGATTAGAATATTACTATATTAGTATTTTGGTATGCCCATCAAACTATGATGGTTAGATGGGGAAGTGCTATCTCCGAACCCTTTCATGTTAGTAATGGAGTTAGACAAGGGGGAATTCTTTCTCCCTTCCTATTCAACTTATACATGGATGGGCTTTCTAACAATTTGAATTCTTGTAAAACGGGCTGCGTAGTTGGAAGCACTCTAGTGAATCATTTATGCAGACGATCTTGTGATAATTAGCCCATCTACCACGGGTTTACAGAGCTTACTTAAGATTTGCTCCAACTATGGAGTTGATAATGATGTGAAATATAATGCAAAAAAGAGTCATGTTATGATAATTAGATGCAAAGATCACAGTAAATTAAAATTTCCAGATTTCTATTTGTGTGATAATATAATAAACTTGATGTCTGTAAAGAGGCCAAGTATCTTGGTCACTTTTTTACCAATGATCTCTGTGACGACAGAGATATTTATCGTCAGTGCCGTAGATTATATGCTCAGGGTAATATATTAGTCAGGAAATTTCATATGTACTCACAGGATGTGAAAGTGATGTTATTCAGATCGTATTGTACGCCATTGTATACTGCACATCTCTGGTGTAATTTTAAGAAGAGTAGTATGTATAGGCTTACAGTGGCCTATAATGATGCCTTGAGAATGTTACTTCGGGTATCAAGGTACTCAAGTGCAAGTGCCGAGTTGAACATCCCAGCCTGTCAGGCAGTATTGAGAAATCTCATATTTAGATTCACTTGTAGAGTAGACAAGTCTGTGAATTGTATTATAAAAGTAGTTGTCAATCCACAGTATAGCAGCATGAGGTACACATCAGACTTGCGAAAATTTTGGCTTGATAGCCTACTGACACATGATTTAAACGGTTGATATTGTTTATCGGTTTGTACAGTTTTTTTTATGTTTTAATGTATTCCCTTGTGAAAAAGTGCTGCAGTAGTACTGTAGTAAATTGGACCCAAGTACTGCAGTACCTGTACTACAGCTGCTGTACAGGTACTGCAGTAGTACTACCTCAAAAAGTACTGCAGAAGTATCATGAGTACTATGCAAGTACCTCAAAGTTTCTACGCTACTGCAGTACTACCTCAGAAAGTACTGCAAAAGTACCACAAGTACTGCAAAAGTACTATGAGTACTGCAAAAATATTGCGAGTACTGCAGTAGTACTTTGCATTACTTTGCAGTACTTTTTTACAAGGGTCTATGTAAAACTATTCTATGTATTCTGTATCTCTGTATCCTCTTTTCATTGTATATACACTTATATGTATGTTGTATTCCGCACCATATTCCTGTCAAACTTGTCTATGGACTCTGTCGTGTGCAGATGAGTCTGAAATAAAGTCTTGAATTGAATTGAATGTAAGTCCAGTACAAAGTCTGTCATAGCTGCAACATTTGCCTTATAAATGACAGGTCTGAAGGGTTTCAAGACTTCCAACCCAGCAACTCTTTTTCTTAATATCTGTTTTGAAAAAAGAATCGGTGTGTTGGTAGGTCCTTCATGCATGGAATTTTGCAATATTTGAAACATTGAACTGCTTAAGGTTTGGATAAGAAAAGGAAACGGTTACATGTCGTTTTTCCGAAGGTTCGTATTTCCGAAGGTTCGTTTTTCCGAAGGTTCATAATTCCGAAGGTTCGTTATTCCGAAGGTTCGTTACTCCGAAGGTTCGTTTTTCCGAAGGTTCGTTTTTCCGAAGGTTCTTTTTTCCGAAAATGAAATAGGGTTCATAATTCCGAAGGTTCGTATTTCCGAAAATGAAATGAGGTTCGTATTTCCGAAAATGAAAAAGGGTTCGTATTTCCGAAAATGAAAAAGGGTTCGTATTTCCGAAAATGAAATAGGGTTCGTATTTCCGAAAATGAAATAAGGTTCGTATTTCCGAAAATGAAATAGGGTTCGTATTTCCGAAAATGAAAAAGGGTTCGTATTTCCGAAAATGAAAAAGGGTTCGTATTTCCGAAAATGAAAAAGGGTTCGTATTTCCGAAAATGAAAAAAGGTTGTAAATTCAGAGAATACGGCGTCAATCCGTATTTCGGATAGGGAGGAGGGGAAAGGCGGCCAAGTGTAAAGATATTAATTTCGTACTCAATAATCATAACAATTATAATAAAATCCAGAGAAATAGCTATTATATTATCGTAATTCCTATCAATATTATCATTATTATTATTATTATTATTATTATTATTATAATTATCATCATTATTGTTATTATTATTATTATTATCATTATTATCATTGTTCCTATTATAATAACCAATATTTGTGAGCGAGCGTAGAGAACGAGCGCCTCAGGAATACATGTTTCATTTCTCATAAAATGATATTACTTCGGTGATTAAAATACATACTGATGTATTGAAGAAAGTGAATGATCGGATTCCGGATTAAATTTGCTACAACGAAATGAAGTTATTTATATAATGTATATACCGCTTTGGAAAATGAGACACACCAAAGTTCCAAGTAGATCTTTACAAGCAGAAAATGGCCACGTAATGTTTTTTAAAGGGGGAGCTGATGCCTCTTGGCAGAATATCATATTCCCCGTTTCTACAATTTCCAAGCGAGCGAAGCGAGTTATAAAAAAACATAAAACCCTTTTTTTTATTGTAATGGAAATGCAATTTCGCCATCAAAAGACAAATGTAGAACATGTAATAATGAGCCATGAATAATATTACTTAACCCTGCTGCCGAATATGGAATATTTAGGCACTTCACTCGCCCTAATGAAGGGCGTTCCCTGTCCCAAACTATTCCGTTTATAAATCTTACGCGCTAGTGAGCAAGTGAAAAAAAGGAGATATTGTCTATAGAATAATGATTACCAGATGATCCAAACAACGATAACATTTTGAGTACCTTCCCGCCCACAGATAAGGATAGCCGACCATCTCGCTTCCAAAAATAAAAGGATGTTCGGGCACCACGCTGCTGGATTCCAGCGAGCCAAACATTGACACTTTATTATCTTTAAGACATGTAAGATGTAATTACTTCGTCAACATTCAACATAAATTGTGATTTAAAAAGTATCCTATGAAAAGTGTATACTAAAAATAAGGTGGGGCGTCCTGCATCCCTAGCCCTCAGAGCCATCTATTACACAGTTTGGCCAACTCGGCTCCATGTAGAAAGCAATATGGCGCTTGTTGCTTTGTTAGGCAAGCACTAAACAAAGGAATATACGCCATGTTGTGCCCAAATAAACCGAGTTGACCGAAGTCTGTAATATGGCTCTGTAGATGACTCTACAAGCCCTCCCCTCCGGTCCCCAAAACAACAACAGCAATAAAAACAACAACATAATATTACAGAGAGTTCATAAAGGAGTCACTGCTATGTTTAATAAATAGCCTGGCAAGTAGCACAACATATTATAACAAGCATATTATTGATACGTATAGGCTATTGGCCAATTATACGATCATGACAAGGGAAATAAAAGAAGCAATAGTAGAGTAACCGGTGCAATATCTTAGTCTGGTCGCATAACTCCATCCAAAATGACATCGTCATCGTAATTCTGGGTAGTCCACTTCATAATAACAATTGTAATAATAATAATAACAATAATAACAACAACAATAATATTATCAATAATAAAAATTATAATACTGATAATATTAGTAATAATAATAATAAAAATGATAAAACAGATAATACTACTACTGATAATAATGATATTTATATTAATAACATTAATAATAATACAAATAATACTAGTAATAATAATAAATAAATGAATAGATACCATAAACAACCAAAGCCGAAGAAAGATGGATCGTAACAAGTTAAAGAAGGAGTCTTATCATCAGGCTGATATGATTATCATAAAAGGAAAGAAAAGTAAAACCAAACTATAATGCAAAATATCTTAAACAATTTATGCAGCAGGGCAGACTGAAATCATTGAGCATGTTTTATAACCTTGCAATAGTATTAACATTTCTTAAAACAGATTAAAATCTTAAATTGTAGAGGTAAATGAATGAAATGCAGCATAGTATGCTGTAAGTAATGACCTTGCTTACACAACTATACAGCATTTTGTTTGCCGCATATCTGAAATGATCTATGACGCAGATAGTTTTCAAACACTTTACAATTCCAACAGAACTTTACAAAACCCGTGCAGCAGCTACTTCTTAAAAAAACCAAATTCAAGAAAAGAAAGATAACAAGTGGGCAACAACAAAAATGTTAAAGCCACTGCACACCGCACCTGAAGAATAAAAATAACTCTTTATACTGGCATATTATGTGTAAGTATATAGGTCAGGTGCAATTGCTAATTGAATATAATGATAATGATTAAAGGCAACAAACAACCAAATTTGAAGAATAGTGGATCAAAATGTTAATTTTTTTTTTCAGTCGGGCTAAAATAATTATCATACAGGGAATAATCCTAACTATCTATGCCGCATAAATAGATTAAAATCATTGAACATGTTCTTTAACTTTGCCAAAATACCATCATTTCTAAACATGGATGAAAATCTTTCATTTTATACAGCTGCTTACAGCATAATAAATTTGTACAGATTCTAATGAGTTGCTTCATTTTACTGCACAGTCTGCGTTTTTAACAGTTACAACCGCTGACCTGAAGTTTGAAATAACTTTTACAAGCATAACGAATTACAAAACACTAAAAGACATTGAGAGTAAAACAATCCTCATCGTAAAAAATAGAAATAAGGAATTACACATGGAGAAGAAAACATTCTGACCTAAATTAATGGCTTTTATCAACCAGTGCCCCGCCTTATAAGGAGTTGAAGCGATTTATTTGAAACAATCGCAAGTTAAAATCAATCGCAACTGTGTACTTAACATAGGCCTAGGCATAGGCGTACGAGAAGGGGGGCTGCTGCAGCCAACCCCCCCCCCCCCCCCTCCCCCGGATTTTGAAAGTGCAGATATTCCGGCAACTCACACCTCATATTCAGGGAGTGAGGTGCCCGAATATCCCCATATTCCAGTCATTATATGCAGAAATATGTTATTTTTATGATTATTCACAACGGAAAGGCACAATTATTTTTGGTCGCTAGCTTCACGCGCTCGTAAATTAAAAAAAAGGAAAGTTGCTATCATATTTTTTACAACAAAAAGGCCATAGGTGCCGTAACAGGGATCAAACCCCGACCCTTCGCGTTTCCAGTCAAGCGCTGTAAACCGTTCGACTACGACACCTCCACACACGCACACACACATAAACACTTATTCGATTTTTCTAATCTCGTCCTCTTATTTTTGGGTCTTTTCTCTTCTCCTCTCCTCTTTTATAAACCTTCCCAGTTTTGTGTCTCCATTTCATTTTTTATATTCATTGCGGGGGTGGGGAGGTGTTTTTCGTCGAAAAGAGATCCACTTTTCGAAGATGGCAATTAAAACCATAATATCCTATCGTTACCCTTAATTTTCCCTTTAACAGTGGCGTAGCTAGAGTCTAGCCATTGTGGGAGCACTGGCACCATTGGAGGCACAAGTCTTTTGGAATAATCTTAAAGCTAATCTAAGACGCCGCTGGTGGAAGAGGGTTGGGGGGGGGGTTGCCGGAAGGGGTCCAACCGTCTTCTTTCCTATTCCATTTTCTTTCTTTTTTTCTTATTTTTTCGCCATCCGATGAGGGAGAAGTGGGGGCGTGCCCTCCCCCCCCCCCCCCCCCCGCTGCTACACCTCTGCTCCTGATGAATTCGCCTTTTTTTACCAGGAATTATGAACCCTATTTCATTTTTCGGAAATACGAACCCTATTTCATTTTCGGAAATACGAACCTTATTTCATTTTCGGAAATACGAACCCTATTTCATTTTCGGAAATACGAACCCTTTTTCATTTTCGGAAATACGAACCTTATTTTATTTTCGGAAATACGAACCCTTTTTCATTTTCGGAAATACGAACCCTTTTTCATTTTCGGAAATACGAACCTTCGGAATTATGAACCCTTTTTCATTTTCGGAAATACGAACCTTCGGAAATATGAACCCTATTTCATTTTCGGAATTATGAACCTTCGGACAAACGAACCTTCGGATAAACGAACCTTCGGAATAACGAACCTTCGGAATAATGCAACAAATGTTCGGAATTACGAACCCTTTTTCATTTTCGGAATTATGAACCCCCAGGCATGGGAAATTAGTGTTTCGGAAATACGAACCTTCGGAAATACGAACCTTCGGAAAAACGAACCTTCGGAAAAACGAGATGCCCCCAAGGAAACATATCGTACTGAAAATATCTGAAGAAGTTCAAAGTTATATGCCTTTACATAGCAGAGGTGTCATGGTGCAGTACAGTGGTCACATCACTGGACTGTGGATTACATGGTATACGGTTTGAGTCCCAGCCAGTTTACTAACATCATTTGGCAAAACATTAATCTACATTGTCACTCTCACCCAGGAGAAAGGAACTGGGTGTTGTGGCGTGCGCCTGTAATCCCTAGGGGTGGAGAAGGTGCACACTTGTGTGGGGGCTTGAAATCCAGTGATCAGGGGTAATGCTAAATAACATTGTAAAGCGCATTGAAATATTCACGAAGTGCGCTGTATAAATGTAAAAAATCATTATTATAATAATTATCATTATTCATTCAAAGAAATGTGTATGATATGGGAACAGATATTTCATATTCATTATGAGGTTTGTCACAGCATACACTTTTATGTATTGAAAATGCTAATATGAATACGGCTGACATAATTTTTGAACATTGCCGTCAGAGAGTAATAAGCCACATTTATAACATTGTCTTCTGCAGAATATATTTGTTGTGTTTCTTTAAAATGCTTTGGCCGTTGTTGACATTTATGAGTGAAAATAGGCTATGTAAGCCGATGTATTTAATACATTGTAAATTATATGGTTTCTCACTCGTTGCGGGGCATGAGAGAAAAGTATTCCTGGATTTTATAAATGAGGAAATGTATTGTTATTCTTGTACATGTATGTTGGCATTGGACTGAAATAAAGGTACATGCGTATAATTTAAGAGCATTATTTATACAAGTTTGTGTAGTTTATTTGATACGTGTTTTAATGGCTGTACCATGTCTATTGATTGGTTGCACCTGATGTGTGTATAGGTTTGTTTTAAATATTACCTGTTAATAAGGAGATTGACAATTGGGTTTTGACGAACCTGTATTACTATGACTATTTGGAGGGATATGGGGGGGGGGGGGAGATCGCACCCTAGATTCGTTGGCAAGCATACTTGCGGTTACTGAATTTTATTGAATTTTCTCCTATTTATGAGCTATTATATTTTATGGATTATCAAGTTGAAGAAGATATGTCATATTGAGAAAACACAATCGTTACTTTTGCACTATAAATTATGTATAAAATCAGGAATGATTCCATTTTGGCTAATGTACTAATTCAAATGAACAACTCATTGGTAGTGGAAGAAAAAGTTTTGCTAAAAACTCATTGATTTTAATTTTAAAAAAAGATTCATAAATTTGCATAAACGGCATTAAAGACTGCTTGTACATGTGTAGTACAAGAATATGATGTTAGCGGGTATCCTTCCGGAAGAGGTCAACCTCTCTCGTGCATAATACAACGTTTTATTATAAAACAAGATGTCACTTCAGATGATCTTTGAAGGTAGCGGTTTGCATGGTGGTATTGATAACATATGAGAAGGCTAATTTACAGTCCTTTTCAGGACTTCACACTTTCAAGAAAGACTACTTCTACACTCTCTGAATTTCTATCTCGCCTTTCCTTTTCTTTTCCTCTCCTTTTCTTCTCCTCTCAACTTTTGAGCCACTTTCTTCTTCTTACTCAATAGTCCTTTTCAGGACTAACCACATGGTGAACCGTAAACCTTCTCCACGTTAAGATGTCACTTGTTTTATGGGAATGATTTCTCTCAGTCTGATTTATTTCAATATACAACTTGAGGTTGCTTTAAAAATGCCATCAAAACTCATTTGTTCAAAATTGCGGCCTTCCAGTAGATGTACTTTCATATTGTTGGTGTTCCATATTTGTGTATTTTCATGTACTTTTTTTCCCCTATACATTGCGCCTTGTGTACATTAGTCATGTGGAGTTGGCGCATTACAAATACTCTATATTATCATCATTATTATTATCATTATTATTATTAAGATACATTGGAGCATACAAAAATGATACGTCAAATAGTAGTATTCAGGAGAAATTGAATAAAATCGAATTTATTGTTTTTGTACACAGATTTAAAAGACGATTCTGGAATCAGTCGATTTATCTTCTGCCACTCTGTGGGACACTATGATTTTGTCCAAAAAGAAAATGCCACAAGTGAACCGGTCCTAAAAGATAAAAAACAAGGAATATGCATGCCTAACGTACAGCAACAATAAACATATAGTTTATCAAGGTCCCATCCCTTTAAACGGGCAGAGCTCCCGGGAGAGGAAGGGGGCATGGGGTACAGTCCCCCCCCCCCCCACTTTTCCATGTACCCCAAAAGTGCCCTTTTCATTTCTGAAAATGCCCCCTTTCTGATAAGTGCCCTTTTTACTAATAAAAGGGCCCCTTTTCCTTTCTAATAAGTGCCATTCCCCTTCTGACGAGTGCCCTTTTTTCTCCTAAGAAATGCCCCTTTTCAAATCTGATAATTAGGTGCCTATTTTTCTTTCTTATAAGCGCCCTTTAATCTTTCTGACAATTGCCCTTTTTCAAATATAATGATTGCCCCATTTTTCCCTAATATGTGTCCATTTCTCTCTAATAAGTTTATTTTTGATTGTGATAGGTGCCCCATTTCCCTTCTGATAAGTTCATGTACCTATTTCCCCCTTCTGATAAGTGCCCATTTTCAAATCTGATTAGTGCCTCCCTCTATACTTCAGATGAATGCCATTTTCCTTTCTAATATGAGAACATTCCCTCTTTTCATAAATGCCCATTTTCATATCATATAAGTGCCCCTTTCCAGCTCTGATAAGCGCCCTTTCCTCTGTTCTGATAAGTGCCCCCTATTACCTATATTTTCCCATTGTTTCTTACAAAAAGAGGCATATCTAGCTTGAAAGAATCGGTGCGGATTTATGTAATAACAGGTACCCATATCCTACAACTACAATGTAAGGCAGTGGAGCTGGAGGCAAGAGGGGCACAATGCCCCTCACTCGAATGTGCCCATAATTTACAGCAAGTATAAGGGCTATATTTTCTGAAAAGTTTTCCAAACTCGCTCGCTCTTATAGTATATAATGAAATCAAGCAGATTGCATAAAGTATGTTGATATCGGTGTAATCCTAAAGAAAAGCGACAGGGATAATGTACGAATTAAAAGATCATTAGACATCCCCCCCCCCCCCCCAAAAAAAAAAAAAAATAATAATAATAATAATAATAATAATAATAATAATAATAAATAAATAAATAAATAACTAAAAAAAAAAATAATAATAATAATAATAATAATTTGATGTTGTCATTTTCATTATATCGCTGTAAATAATTCACAACCCAAGGACTTCACCATTAGAAAAAGTCTGAAATTATTTGCTCGCTCGCTTCGCTCGCTCGCACATGAATCATTAGACCATTACACCCAACTGCCAAATAAGGAAGCTGAAGCAGTGTCCAGAACCACAATAAGTGAAACGATGATGAAGTTGATTACGTATTAATTAGACTGTAGGGTAATACCAATGTCACAAAATGGTACCTGTTTATGCTTTATGTTCACCCTCTGTAGGTGCCCCCCTTTTCTCCAAAAGTGCCCTTTTTGGCTGGTACCCCCCCCCCCCCCCCCACTTTGGAAGACGCTCCGCCGCCCTGCCTTTACATCAGTTTTGAGATATCATAACTCTATAAAATGAGAAAAGACAAATTTCATGGGACGTATAGTTAGTTTTCAGAAATATTTATTTTCTGTATAATTCAATGAATGACATATATGCGAGAAAATAAAGTACTGGTTGGGCAACTGATTTCAGTATTTTTTATTCTTAACATCATTGTACACTTTAACATCTGATTACGATTCAATACGACACGTTGGTACTTTAAGAGCTCAGTATGAGCATATACATGTATTTGTCAATCTACACAGTACCCTCTATAAACCATTGCAACCACTTTCCCCATTTCAATTAACACGTAACATAATATATATACCTTTAGTAGATTTCAAATCCTCTATTTATATATTTTCTATACAATTGGTATCTTATACCCTATTCAACTGATTCATGTATACCGACTATTGTAATTAGTTCATGTTCCAGTCATAATCATCATGCAGGCGTTGGACATTTCTAATATGTCTATATTTTAACTCAAATCAAATACGTATTTCACCACTTCACATTGATTTATAAATCACAACTTTGACGCACAGTGGAACGAGGTCAAACCAAAGTGCAACAAAATAGGAATTTGGTGATTGTGATTTTTCTAAATTTTTACGATATTGCCCAAACGAATACTTTAGAGCATTATTTCTCTTTGGATTGGTATTTTGGTATTTATTGAGAAACTTCATCATTGACATTGACATCAATATTTTGTTTTATAATACAAAACATTAGTATAAAGAAAAGTAACAATCATATGGAAATGAAATGGAAAGAGAGAGAGAAAATATAGCAAATCATAGTACTACTACTCAGGTTTAAGCTGTGACAAATTATATATTATCAAAATGGTTACCATATTGATGTAAATAATGAAATAGAAAATCATAATGTCACTACTCATGTTCAACATGTGACAAATTATATAACATTACATCAAACTGGATATCATCAGTGATATAAACAATGCAATAGAGAATCATAATAGGACTAACATGAGACAAATCATATAACATAGTATATCAAATTGGAATATTATATTGATATAAACAATGAGTGGGGTCAAAACAATAATTCAAGGATTCAAAATTCACCTCGTTATTTAATTACCAGCTTGATCTAAATGTGTACTCTACGTCATCAGACGTCCTATCTGAATGTTTTGATTGGATGAGGTCTTTATTTTAATCTAAATATGTATACTTTTGTTTGTAAAGCGCTTTGAGAACCATTTCTGTGTTGAATTGCGCTATATAAAAACATTATATTATTATTATTATGATGGCTTTGAAATATTTTACAGAGCAATCAATTGCATTTTCATTGTCCAATTTCATGATTTTTACAAATTTCTCTTCCTTATTATAACCTTTGAATGCTTTATATATTTCAGTCATTTCTGTGAAAATGTATTTCTTTCAGTACTAAATCTCGTATACACTCCATTATAGTTCATCTCCAACTTTTCCCATATTACATTCGTTACAAATTCGTAGATGAGAGGGGATTTTTTTCTGGACGCCTATGTCTTCCGGTTTCTTTTGGTAGATTGTGTGAGCTGACTCTAAGTCGACATATATTTTTGCGTACATGCAGTTTGTAATTTTTAACATGGGACAAGTATTTTTCAATGTTCATATCCTGCTTGAATAATCTTCATGTTCTAAGTTTATTTTTTTTTTCATTACCATGTATACAATCACTACATAAATCCATCTTGAACCGACATTCATATAAATTAATTCTTTTCATTTCTATTTCTTCTCCAACAATTTTGTCACTATCTGTAATATCTTCTAAATCTAAACATTTATTATTGTCATCTACATATGATTTACATTCCCTGAGCAGCTGGTACACGTTCCCTAGCCAACATACATATTTTTTCGTTACCATTATTTTGTTTTCTTGAAAAGAGTGATATAGTGAATGAATGAATCGTTATCTATACTCCTGGATTGTATGTTAAGTGTCTTAATTTTTTATACTGAAACCTGAAAAGTTGTTCATTTTTACGGTATTATGTTTGAGAGTCATTACTTTGCTAAGTGGATGATTTTTTTTACATTTATCCGTTTGTTGTTACTCATTGTTATTCCTAATAGAGGAGAGCGGGGTGAAGTGGAACAAGAATCGTGATTTGGCACTCTTTGCTTTGTAACTTCTAAAATATTCATTGTAGCCTCTCCATTTTTACGTGGTAAATAGTATCAATAGTAGGCTACAAAACAAGGTATTTGACACAATCCTTATATTTTTAGTTTTTATGCAAATAATCATTAGAAATTAGGTACTTTTTGTGTTTTACTTATTGTGTTATCTCCCCTCTGGCTCTCAGCACACGATACCATGTTTTGTCTATGTTTCACATATTGCATGTAACACCAATGGAAAGCAAATTTCTGTATTATAATTATATGGACAATAAATCTTGATTCTTGAATCTTGAAATCTTGAACGGGGTGAAGCGGGACACCATGGAGGTGAACTGCGACAGTAATAAGGGTGAAGTGGGACAGACGGGGAGAAATATGGGACAAAAGTCTTGAAAATGCTAAAATCACCCTTTTTCTGGTAGTTGTCTAAAATAAGTGCTGGGAATGTTAAAAGTAATATATCACTTTTAAAAAACTTGCTTGAAAGTCACTTGTAAAGTTGACTTAAAGATTCTTGCCCATTTAAAAAATATTGGATTAAATGATGAACGTTTTGTAAATTTTAAATTATATTTCGAAGGTTCTTGGCAAAAGAAAATAGTATTTTGTTCATAATAATTTACATTTTTTTTTTGTTCCACAAAAGTTTGTCTGAAGTAGTATGAATGAACTGTAAAAGGGAATTGACCGATATGAATTTTTACGATTTTTACGTAGACCCAAAGATACTTTCAATATATCTATAGATTATGACTGATAAAAGCTCATTTTCCTTACATTCACAAAAAAATAACCGGGAGAACTGGGACAAGATGTCCCAGTTCACTCCGATAGTAAAAAACACAACAACAAACTCCTGCACAATATTAGTGTTGGTATTTATCGCTATATTGCAATAATATTGCAAATCATAGGGTCATATATGAGACTTATATGCTGTATGCGGGATGTTGACTATAGCCAATTGGTATACTGATAAAATATATTTGATAATGAATGATGAAAAATAGAGAAAAAAATGGTCAAACAAAGAAGTGAAAATTAAACCTACAAGCAAAGTCGCAGTATATAGGTGTGGATATATTTGTGAACATTGATAGTTAACACCTTTCGTAGGGTTCAAACTAATTTATAAAAGGTTAATTATTTTTTTAGTTAGGGGTGGTGTCCCAGTTCACCTAATATTCATAACTTATTTTGTGATAAACTTGCTAAAACATGTAAAAATAATATTTTATTTATTCACTAAAGGAAAATGTTAAAATTGCGCTTAAAGATTTATAGAATCAAAGTCATGCAGGGTATGAGCCAGGTATGAGCTTCATACTGATACCAAACTTGACTGCTACTTTTTGCTACTTTTTAAGTTAAAGCCCTGCAGTTTTCTACCCTTACGTTTTACTCTTTTTTTTGAGCCACCGCGGCGTGTGCAACATGTAATTTCCTATTACAATGGTGTATATTAAAGCTCATGATTTTCTTGGGTTTTCTTCAAAATATAGCTCAATAAAACTAATGGGGTGTTGCAAGAAAGTTGCAATTGATTGCAAGTTGCAACTGATCGGTACTGACCAATAAAAATCATTGTTACAAGCGCATCTTCTTGAATGGGCAGACCCTGAACCATTCAGAATGGTTGTTCTAATTTGCTTTACAATTTGCAATTGATTGCAACTTTCTTGCAACACCCCATAGGATTAATTTATATGTAAAAAACGTATTTATGTACTTTGAAATGATCATAACGTCAAAGCCTAAGGGAGGTGTTTATTTCAGATTTCATTTAAAATTCAAAATGTTGACATCTTATAATTAGAAGTTGAGTGCAAGATCAGGCCTATGTTAATTCGTCATTTTCATAAAAAGGCAGAGATGTGCAAATTAACTGTAAATGATGTAACACTCCTTATTCCGAATTTTTCCTCATGGAAATGCGATACATTGTGATAGTCATGTGTCTAGAACAATGTGAATTATGCAGAAAAGCAATATTTGTGCTTAATGTTTAATGACAGACAGCTGAGAACACATTTCCTCTCTTACTTCTTTTTCTCATTTGATGGCGTGTCCTTTGTTGGCGGGTCCTTTCCTCCTGATTTAGCTTTCTTACTGGGAACACCGGACTTGGCATAAATGCTCAACATCTTGTCGTTATTTTGTCTGTGGTCTCGTTCATGCTGGACAAGATCGTAATCACATTCGAGCGTAATCCCACAATAACGGCAAATGTGTAACTGCTTTGCGTGAATACGCTCATGACGTTTCAAGTGAGCTTTGTAGTGAAACGGTTCTCTGCAGAACCGACAGAAATGATTCTTGTCTGCCCGGTGACTTCTTTCGTGATTTTTCAGTGAAATATTTTGCTCGAACTCCTTGTAGCATGTAGAGCACTGGAAGGTCTTAGAACTACTCAATTTATCTTCATCTGACTTTTCTTTACTTGTTTTAGATTCACTGCCATGAGGTGGCGGTGAGTCGTCGAACGCATATACATCCTCACTTTGGGGAGTGGCATAAGCGGCATCCAGAGATGCAAACTGCGATTGCATCTGGGTTATACCGAAACCAGGACTGGTGTTGTTGTTTGCTTCCTCCACAGGAGAAACAGGAGATTGAGCTGAATTTAATGTTTGGCCCGGATGAATCTTTCTTGAGGAAGGCATACGAGTGTTGTTGCTGAGTGGTATCCAGTGATCAGCTAACGGTTGCTCGTCAATTAGCAAGTCTACTAATGAGAAATTACTCTGATTCTGTTTGGAAGATGTTATTGAGTCGTTCGGCGATAGTAAAGTACGTTCGCTGTCAAGACTGTGTGAGCTGGAAGGAGATATGGGATCTTGCGACGATCCTGTACTTCTGGACCTCAATAAAGTCAAATCAGAGAGTGAAAGTTGTGAAGGCCTATATGGAGAGTTCGGAGAACTGCCACTGCTTTGTATATGCGCTGAAGTGAAAGGATGAACCTTTCCATTCTCATCAGAAGCGTACTGAAATACATTTGAATTTAAACTTGGAGAGAATTCCTGTGAAGAGGACGAGGGTAATCGCACCCTGGATAAATTCAATGCTGTTTTCGAAGACATCATGGAAGAGGGGCATACCATGTGAGGAGGCAGACTTGAAGGTGACGAAATGGAATTGCTGGCGATGACGCCTCCAAGAACCCTTGATTGATGTAAATTTGACTGCTGTCCCCCAAGTAAATTACTGGGAGTTGGATTAAGAAACTGTCGTGTACCTTGAGAAGACATTGTCGCATTAGTTTGCAATTGAGGTTCAGCCACCATCACAGCGGGCATGTTTGAAGATGGACTATAAATGTCGGTAGGCGACAGCCCAGGACCAGACATGGGAATGGCAAACAGCACTCCCGACAATGGCGGTTGAACGGTAGGCACTGGACTCACAAGCGCAGATGTGCTGGAATAATGAGACGTTTGTGATCCATAAGAAGGTGGTGACATAGTCGCATCAAGATGAGGTTGATGGCCTGCCATTGGATTGTTTTCTAGGTCTGACATGGGACTTTGACTGACTTTGTCGGTTGGTGAAAGTCCATAACCAGACAAAGGGACAGCCAACAGTATCGGTGGTTGCCCTGTAGGATCCACCTGCAAGACAAATCCTTGATTTTGTGGTTCGCTGGGACTAGCAAGTTTTGTTTCAGGATGTCCAGGACTAGAAGAAGGAACAGTCAAGAGCACTGGATGTCGCACCCCGGTGCTTACTGTTTCAACGCTACCTGGCCTCGAAACACTTTCTGACGCAACTAATACTGTCTGTTCGTCTGACAACCGGTGAGTCGTTGGATTTCGGGCTGAGGGTACTATAACTGCATTTGATAATAATTGACGATACTGTGTCTGTGGCACCCCCGGTTGTGATGCTTGGAAACTTCTCACATCGTCTTCTTTTACGCCATAATACAAAGGGACGCCTGTTGCATTTTGTAAGACACTTCTTTGTATTGCACCATGTACCCTTGAAAGGAATCGCCTCCCTGGATGAGCGTTCTGGATTACGTCCTTTTTTGCTCGAGTCGACAAACTATCTTCCTTCCCTGGGAGTCTATTAATCTGAAACGTATTGATTAATTCTGGCTTTTTAAAAGGATTTTTCCTTTTCCTACCTCCAGCCGACATTGTATTTTCGTCAACCCGCTCGTCATACACCCGTCACCAGCTTGTCATCCGCTCGTCACCCACTCGTCACCCGCTCGCCACCCTCTCCTTTCCGCTCCTCACGACTGTCGACACAACCTTAAATACCAACGCTCCTTTTGAATATTTCTAGACGAGCAATTCCTTTTTATTGGTGACTGTATTCAACATGATAAAAAATAGTTCTTCAGTCCTTCTCCACTATAAATTAAAGCAATTCCACAAAACGCCTATCAGACAATTCCGCTTTCTCCTTAAGATCCCAAAATGAATAGTAAGCATATTCGACTTTTAAATTACGGGTCTGCAAGTCTGATAGACTGTAAAGCAAAAGTCACTTGGGTTGAATCCATTAGCCAAATCACTCCAGCTCTGCTTCATACCCTGATTGTAATCTGATACAAAAGACACAAACAGAAAAAAGGTATTATAAATGTATGTTCGGTCTTAGTTATTCATATAGTTTCTCCTAAATAAGTTTTATCATTATCACATGTATTCCGCAGTAACATGGTATGTCTAAATACACGAAATGAATTGTCTTCGCTCAAGTACGAAATTCCGTTTTTCACAATCGATATCCATTTTCGCATACATTGTATGTCTCGAAAAAAGGTAGGTACGGCAGGGGGTACTCGTTATTCCGAAGTTTCGTTTTTTCCGAAGGTTCATATAGTTCCAAATGTTCGTCATTCCGAAACACTAACTTTCTATAGCAAGAGGTTCATAATTCCGAAAAGATAGAGTTCATAATTCCGAAAATCAAAAGGGGTTCCTAATTTTGAAGGTTCGTAATTCCGAAAATGCAATAGAGCCCTACATAACTTTTCGGAATTACGAACCTTCAGAAGTATAAACCCCTTTTCATTTTCGGAATTATGAACCCTTTTTCGAAATTATGAACCTTTGAAATTACGAACCTTCGGAGTATAAAACCTTTGGAAATACGAACCTTCGGAAAAACGAGCCCTTGATAGGAAAAGTATGGCAGTAGGTCGACAATCTTTGCGGTTGGTTTGCTGTTCTTTTTGAGCGGTTAAGTCGTAATAGTGAAAATTATTTATTCTTCTATTTTAATGTTCCTAAATATGCTTGTTTGCAGAGTTCTTGTGTAAACAGTTTTTTCAAAAAAGAGAATCTAATCTCAATGAAATAACACAACAAAATACTGCCGAAATCAAAATAATTTTTGGTTTACATTAAATGGAACTCAACAGTTCAATATAATTTTATTACTATCAGAATAGTAGACACAATTTTAAAACAAACGTATATTTATAGAGGGACAAATAAAGAGCAAATCAACATGTTAATGTCATGGTGCTGATAGCCTGCAATGCTCTCCTTTACTCAGCAACATTTAAAAAAAAATTATAACTGAACATTATTATCTTAAGAATACAAACTTATACAGTTACAGAATTATTCTGGCAGAATAAGTTATAAATCATGAATGTCATGATAATCTACGATAGGCCTATACACAGTAAAAAATATTTTAAACAAATGTTTAAAGTTTTTAAGCAACGCTGTTCAAGCCGGTAACTCTAACAACTATTGTTTAAACTGTTAAACAACCGAGGTTGTTTAAATTTTAAGCAGCCTCTTGTCTAAAATTTAAACAATTTTATAAACAACAGCTTTTAAACATCTAGGTTGTTTAAATTCAGTTGTTTAAACACACACAGTAAGTTGCTTAAAACTTTGTTCACAACTATTGTTTAAAAAAATTGTTGTTCAAAACAACTGTTTAAAACATCTAGGTTATTTAAATTAAGTTGCTTAAAACTTTTTTAACAACTATTGTTTTAAAACATACATTCAAATTTGTTGTTCAAAACAATTGTTTAAAACACTATACAGATGTGTTTAAACATATACACGGTTGTTTAAGGCTGTTATACACAAGTAAGTTCCAAATGCCAGTCGTTCAGAGGTAAGCATTTAGACTAAATATATTGTAATCTGACCGAGTTTATACTCAAGACATACTGTATTTGTGCTGCCGTGAGATCTATATGATGTCTAGATCTTATCATCTAGACCATATTCACAAAATAAATTTATGATCTAAACTTGCAACTTTGCAAGTCGCCCTTGCAGCGCAGCGCAGGTTTAAATAAGTTAGTTGCACATACAGTATAGGACCGGACCGGACCCACGCGCGCGTTGGAAGGGCGACTTGCAAAGTTGCAGGTAATCTGTGACTGTGGCTTACTAGATCTCTAGATCTAGACATCTTATAGATGTCATGACAGCACAAATATGTCTTGAGTATAAACTCGATCGGGGCCCCGTTGCATAAAACTTACCATTAACGGTAACTTTACCATCAATGCTAACTCCCATGGAAACCTTGATTTTGATTGGCTGTTGAGTGATGTTCCCATGTTATACCACTGATAGCAGAGTTACCATTAATAATGGTCAGTTTTATACAACGGGGCCCAGATTACAATATAATTATTTAGTCTAAATGCTTTACCTCTGAATGTATCAATTAGCTCCGGCATTTGGAACTTCTGCAATATGTCAACCGCAAAGTCATCCGCCACGATGAAGCCGGCCGTGTTTGGCGGAGATGGAAACCCCGTCTAGCGTGAATTTTCAATCTTTTTAAACAATAGCCTATGATTATTCTGCAATATCATTGATGTCTTAAACATCGTTTGTTTAAAATACACGTTCCGTCTTTTAAACAATATTGCTTAAAATTTGAACAACACAGTACTTTATTCATATACGTGTATGTATAAATATTCCTAAGTTTTAAAAAAATAACAGATAAGACAATGCAGTACACGGTGGTTTCCATAGTCCAACTTGGATCCTATAATCATGCGCCAATTATTCTCTCTTCTCTCTCCCTTTCTCTCTCTCTCTCTCTCTCTCTTCCTCTCTCTATCTATCTATCTCTCTCTTCACTGTCAAAGTTCACTCTTTTCTTTCTTACAAAATACTGTTATTAACTGTTATAACTGTTACATGGAGTCAACTATGAATGGTCAAAACAGAACTAGAACGGAAATAAAAGGAAAATCGGTAGTTCCAGCTGCACTAAAAACCCTACTTAGGGATGAGGGTACACCCCCACCCCCACCCCCCCCCCCCAAAAAAAAAGAGGAAAGAAACAAAAACGAAACAAAAACAAAAACACAAACAGCGAGTATAATGATCTTTTAGAAAATTGTTTCACCCCCCCCCCCCCCCTACAGAAAACCCAATCAACTGTTAGTAAAGATTTATTACAGGTATACTGATATTCATCAAAATGAATTGGCCATTTGTGTGTATCAAAATAACGGTCATTACATAAACGATATTTCTAGCAAATCAAAGTCACTATATATAAGATGACAGAAATGCGATCGACTTATGTAATCGCTATTTCTTTAAAAGCCCATTATCATATTTTGTAAGCTCGAAGAGCAATTTTCAGATCTAATTGCCTACTCATAAATATAAAGAGCTGCATATTTTATTATTATTTTTTAAAAAGGTGTAACAGTGGCGTATCCAGGGGGGCGCGCCTATTGGCCGTCGTAAAAAAAAATATAGCACTATATAGCACTATTTTGCATCTCAGCCCTTCTTTAGAAGCAAAAATTTCTCCCACATGACGGCGATCAATAATTCCTGCCCCCCCCCCCCCTATTGGGAAATCCTGGATACGCCGCTGTGTAATAAGCAAATGACAGTAAGAATGATTAGCTCACTGGAAGTAATCTAATCTACTAGTACCATCCTTGTATTCTTTGTCAAAATGTATATTTTCCCTATAGTCAAGAGACAAACATCTCTTAGTATTTTCAATGTATACAATTGCTAATAAATATTTTTTTAACCCGAAATAACGTTGATCCATTGTTCATGATAATGTTGTTCATTTGATATACATGTGTATACGGTTCATTAAGATTCCCGTCGGCAATAACACTTATTGAATTTCTAATCAGGAACTGTCAGCTATCAAGGTTAACAAACTTCCCGTGTAAACTGTTTATCTTATCTTCATGTCTTTTATTACTCGGAGTGGTCAAGGCAACATGTTGGAATCATTTTTTCAGCCTCATGACAATTATATTAAGTTGTGCGTCCCAGAGGGTGGGAAAATTGATGACTTTGGAGACAAGACTTAGGAATATGTATGTTATATGGTTGATGTGTGGGCCTAAAGCACCGATTATGTACGTAGGCCCCTCAACCTATGTGAATGAATCTTTTTTGTTTTTCTTTCAATGTCCCGTTCAGCCTCATGAATCTAAAGTGGGAGCAAAGAAAGATGCTATCAGTTAAAAGAGGTACTTGTACACTAGTAATAATGCAGTCGACATGTTAAGGGCGTGTGTGTGTGGGTGTGGGCGTGTTTAGCCGTATGTCCGAGGACATTTTCGGACAGAGAACAAAAAAAAATCATGACAACAATGGTCCTCGGAAGCCGGACAATAGTCCTCGGACTGGGAGGAACAATAGAGGAACAATACTTGTCCTCGGAAGTAAAGCAATACAAGACTCTGTGTGTGTGTGTTTTTACAGACGTGTATCAATCAGATATGATCATTTACGTCTGGGACTGACCTTTAACGTCACCATCCGAAAGACGTGGATTAACACTTTTGAAGGTGGGGTGGGAGATGGGGGGGGGGGGTTATTGTGAAAGCCTCTGAGCATGCGAACGAGCATATCATTTTTTCCTATGTACAACGTGTGCATGGATCATGACATATGTCTACTGTAAAAAAATTAATAAAATAAAAAAAACTAAAGCCTCCAACACCCGTCCCTTGGTTAACCATGAACGGAAAGGATGCCAGACAGGAGAAAGTATACCCCCCCCCCCCCCCCCCCACCCTGCCGACAAAGCTTCTGCGCGAGCTACTTGGGGAATTTCCCCTCGCTACCAAAACGTAGGTTAATAGCGGTACCGTACATGGCTGTGTGGCGGTATTTTGTGTGAACTTTGCTTGAAACTTCTTCCATAAAGTTACCGGCTTAATTAAGAGTGAGTGGTACGTGCGTTGATACAGTGCCAAATAATACTATTGATAATCTATTTTGATTCATCTCCGCGCCGTGATCGTAGTGGCGCGGCGCGCGCGGTGTACGTTCGTGCCGCGCCGCTCCGGTATACGTATGCGAAATAGGTTCCCCTCGATTCACTATTTGCCAGTATCTAAATTGATTCCTTTGACAATATTTAAGACTTGTCTTGTACTGCACTTGAGAGCGAAAATATTTTAATATGGCAGCTTTCTGCAGACTAGGCTTGAAGCAGGTGAATCATTTTGGAAATGCAGTAAATTCATTCACAAACACTGCCTTTCGGAGCTCCAGCGCCTTTTGTTTCCCGCGGAACAGATGGGGTCCCAGCAGCCTGACCATTAGGGGAGCTGGCGTTAGAGGGTTCCGCTATACAGCTGCGGGACACGCCAAGCAAGTTTCATCAACTAACATTCCAGAATTGAACGAATTTGAAGCGCTTGGATATTCGTTCAACACACATGAAGAGCTGTATAACTTTTCACTTAATGAACCAGAAATTTTCTGGGGAACTCTGGCGAAGACAAGGCTGCGATGGTACAGAAAGTTTGATGAAGTGATGGACTGCAATCTTCAAGAGGGGAAAATTGCCTGGTTTCAAGGAGGCAAAATAAACATATCAGGTGAATATGTAGGCCTACACTCTTTTTTAACATAAAAGGTTGCTTAGTGAAATGGAGTGGCATGAAAAGATGTGTCAGGAAGTTACATGTATGCGAACACCTTTGCACGTTAAGAACCCACTGCACTATTCGAATAAGAGTAGGGGGAAACCCCGGTGTAGTGGTACACCTGTACATCGCAATCTGCCCCTGCCCGCTTTACCCCTTTTAGGGGTGTTGGGCAGTATCACCATCAAATCAAAGAACAGCAAAATTGTTGGTTTATACTTTTAGTGGGGAATTGAAAGTTGTAATTTGACAGATGCAATGACAGTTTTGGTAATATAGTCAACCTCGCTTAAGTCGACGTCGCGTGTGTCGAATAGTCGCTCAAGTCGATGAAAATAAAAAGTCCCAATTTATCCTCATAGACTTGCGTGTGTTAATCCTTTGTACAAGTTGATTTTTGTAGGTCGAATACTCGCCTAAATCGATCAAATTCTCAGAACAATACCATGAAAAAACATTAAATATACACCGCACAAGTCGAACTAGACGGCGATGTGAAATCAATCATTGTCGAAACTTCACACACCGATTTTGTTTACAAAACTTCCCTGACTTGCTGGCGCGATCTCCGCGTCCTCTCTCGCGCACTCTCTCGCGCTGTCATGTGAAGAACAAAATGTCATGTGTTAGTCATGTTTGCCCGGCCGGCCGGCAGAACGAACGCCATACCTGCATGTTTGTTGCCTTCACGGCCATGTGCATAAAAAGGGATGTAAGGGAGGATTTAATACATTGAAATTAATCACTGGACATGTCTGGTATTATTCTTTATTGTCCAACTTGTAACAGGAGTGTGAAGCAATATACTGGGTACATGAAAGGTACAGTCACTCATAGCTACATTCCTATACTTCGTGTGTATAATGTAGGCAGTCATACACCTCATCTTTTTAAAACACCACTGCACAAAAGTCACCAATATTCACTCAAAATCGGCATTTAATTTTCAAAAACCGACCCCAAAATATCCAAGAAATACAATAAATTCAACTCACCAATGTTGGAAAAGATATTTTCAAAAATCAAATCCGTAATTTACTGTTGATTCTCGCGAAACGAGCTATCGGAGTCATTGTGTACATTTCCTGGTCGCCGCGGGCGCCGACATCTCCCCAAAAGAGTTTTGTCCTCAAAAATTCGGTCCCTATGGCGTACACGGAAAAGTTCCGATTTTCTGTGTGCGCGATCGTAAAGATCGATGTGCGCTTGCGATCCCGAGTTTCTTCGTGGACAAAAATTGTATTGGCCGATTTTAGTCTAAGACATCGGCAGTTTGTAAACAACACGCGATCGCGAAACAAATCGGCGGGGATTTCTCCGGTTTTGGACAAGATTTTGACTTTGGATTTTGCTGAAAATATAAAAAGTTCTTCCTAACGGCCATTTGAGGTAGGAGTGAGATTTTTAAGGGCTGAATTTGAAAGCAAGTATTTAAAATATTTATCTTATTTTTTCCCCCATACCTTTAGTACATGCGACAGAAAATACCAACTATTTTACAGAAATGTACCCGGGAGTGGGTACAGTACTGTATGTTCTTATTCTCTCGATGTCGGCACAATATACAGTAAATCATGGTACATTATGTGATGAGAAGTCCCAATCGATCAAACCGCCAGGCCGCCGGCCACAGTCTGCACCGCGGCGTCCCCGTGTTATATATTCTGTACACGCGTAAGTCAGATTTTCTTCGACTTCCGCACAAGTCGAAATCGCCTACGCCTATGTCAACGCATTTCACTCAGTCCTGTCATGATCGACTTAGCCGAGGTTGACTGTATTATTATTAAACCTAATCAAGCTAGTAGAGCCTAGAGGTAATGATATGCGTTTACCTTCTGGCTTAATACAATAAAATTATGGTTTTCAACAGTATGAAATTTGTCTTTCCGAACACGTCTTTTCGCGCCGCTACTTATGAATTTAATTATTTGCTTTTACAAGTCCATCTGGACTGATAAGACATAAGAACTGTATTCTTCTTGTTCATAGAGCAGAGGATTTGGGTCAGGGTCATGGATTCCAAGGCAAATGTGATCATGAAGACTGAAGCATGACATGTCAACCGCTCAGATCATGACATAGACAAAAATAACCGTCAGTTGTGGGGAATCATTTATTAAACTGACATTGGTCAACCTTCCCCATCTAGACAGACAGTACGATCGTATCAGGCACAAGGGGTTCATTTCTTCGCATGGCATGCAGCCGGATTGCATGTTGTTTTGTCTCGGTTTTTCTGTAGATTATTTTAACTGCAAATAGACCTCAACTCATGATACAAAGATCCATAATCCACTGAAAAGGCATAGATCTCTGTATAGGCCTATGTATATAAACACCTATGAGGTCTTACAAATTCAAAATTTAAACTTAGTTTGAGCTAATGATCCATCCCATTTCGTGAAGCTGCTGCACTGCGATGATACCAATACTTACAGTCCATCGTTAGACTGGGCTCCTTTGTCAGCTAAGACGCTCTCCCCAAAACAGGAAATTTTGTCGAACTCATTTCTTTTTGTGCACTTGTAGATATACAGAATTAGTGATATTTTATAACTTTATCAAGCTGAAATATGAATTTCTTTTTCTCTCTGTTACTTTTACTTTTCCAGGTCTGTTCCCAAAATGTATGGACATAATGTGTCCACCAGTTAGAAAAAAAGAAAGAAGATCAGCAGTGAAATAATAAAACTGACACTTCAGCCATTTTGTGTGTTAGAAAAAATGGGAGAGTTTTCTTACTCTATGTGACATTACCAATACTTTTCAAATGCAAATAAATTATCATTAATGATACCTATTATCACGAAAGGACTCTACATCTTATCTATGCACACATGAACATGTTTGAACTTTGGAACTCCTTTGTTTGACAAGAGAGAAATATGAAAATATGATAATTACAAGTGTTTAAAGTACTGCCATTACAGTGTATAGCAGATATGGGATAATTTTGTATTCTTTTGATTGTCTTCGACTTTATCAGATCCTTGTCTGAGTAAACATGAATATATAAATTATGCTTTTCATCTTTCTTTCTTTCTTTTCTTCAAACAGATGTGAGTGCACCTTGTTGGGTCCAAGTACATGTAGTACACCACTGCTATGTGGTTGAAGTGCATACTATGAATAAAATTGAATAGGTTTTTCTCACCTTTCCCAAAATAATTAAAGATGTAGAATTTTAGAATATCATGTGGGAGAAAGTGTTGCAAAATTTACTACAGGTCAATTCAAATGTTGGTACAGTAACTTGTATGTACATTTCTAGAATGGGCATCCTTTAGCATGTAGGCTACAAATCTACAGTACAGTACCAAAGTGCATTCTTCTGTTGGGCTGCCATGACAAATAAATCAATATGATGCAAATTTGATCTTTTTAGTAAGACACTTAGGACTAATAGAAAATTACTTTTAAGCCTCTGTAATTTATTCCAAACACCTTTTATGTCTAGACTCTAGAACTAGATTCTAGGTCTAGAACAGTGATCAATATACAATGTATGTTCTGGTTATGTCATGACAGAAGCAAAATTCTCGCAGAATCAAACAAAACAAGATTACAAAATACAATACAATACACAGAGGCTCTGGTTGAAAATGTGGTAACCAAGGTGACACGAGTAGTACTATCTTCTTCAGCCTACCGTCATGAGAAAATTGAAAAATCTATTTTTTTTGCCTAGTAGTTTAACCCAGTAGTTTAACCCAATGCCAACATGAAGCATTCCATAATGAATCTCTGTGTGTAAGACTGTAAGTATACTGTTTACTTCCAGGTTGTATCATCTGCTGTGATGTGCCACGTGTATTTAAGTAAGTGCCATGTGGGCTCTTCATACATGGTGGTACATGGTACACAATGTAGAAATGTAGAAGACTAGATTTTAACAAAGACCTAGAGTTCACACACCGAACTGATCCTGTGTTATAGTGGGCATTTCACCCCCCCCCCCCAAAAAAAAAGAAGAAGAGAATGATCAATGTACTGGATGGGCTCTTAATGAATTATGAATAAAATCCACTCATAAAAAAATAAAGTTCCATCGCTTTAATAAAGTAAATGTATTATGTTGATGAAAAGTTGGTACATGACAGACAGAATTGTACTATTTACATGTAAATCCAATATTGATACATGCATGTATTGATACGCAGGGTCGTCTATGGCTAGCTTTGGCCCGTGATTATTATTAGACCAAACGGTTATTAGACCAAACGGTAAGGTAATTGGACCAATTGCTAATTAGACCAAGTGGTTATTAGACGAAATGGGTTTAAACGAAATGACATTAAACCAAATAAAGTTAGACCAACTGCAACATGGAACAAATGAATGATGGACCAAATGGATATTGGACTAACCTTGCTAGTCATAAGGACCGCTATCCATAATGCGTGACTAAATGAATAGCGGTTTTGTATGAATAGCGGTCCTTCTAAATAGCGAGCAAACCATAGACAAATTACCTCGCTATTCATAAGGACCACTATTCATAACTCGTGTTAAATGAATAGCAGTTTTCTATGAATAGCAGTCCTTATGAATAGCGAGCGAACCCCGGACTAATTGGGTTTAGACCATTTATTTGATGATTGGACCAAATGGTAATTGGACCAAATGATATTAGAACGAATAATGTTACATTACATTTTGATTGGACCAAATGGCAATAATCCGCCTGAATAGACGTGATCAACATTTAACCAATAGCTTTGAGACAATGCAATGACAATGACCAGAACTCATCTTTAATTTCTAAAACATCCACTGTCCGCTCTGTATTATTCCATGATGAAAACAGTAATTATATGTTTATATGCATAAATTTGCTAACATATTAGAAAACAAATCAACCAAGATCAACTGCAACAATCAATAAGACAAGAAGAGTTTTTGAGCATTTAGTTTCTAATGATATATCATTTCCTCAAGTACATGTACAAAGACATTTTACATATAGGTTATTAAACTTACCCGTTTGTATATTATACAGTGTACATGCGTCATCATCAGAAATACGGACCCATTGTAATAGTTTATGTATGGGTTGTTGTTTTTTGTACAACTGATGTATTTTAATATTTTAACTGTAACTCTTTTTCAGTTTTCCAGAGCTTAGTGCTCCTTACTATTTTCTTTTCACTGATAGTGATACAGCCATAAAGTCATGCTGTTTGCTCAATTCTTTGTGATTTAAATTATCACATTATTTCCACTTGCAGGACACATCGTTTATAAAAACATAATTTTCTGCATGCTGCCATTTTGAGAGGAAAACAGAGAGAATAATAGGCATTGAATTAATATTTGAAAAAAAAATGAAATGTATATTCAAGGCAGAGTAGTTAATTCCCCCAAAACTAAAGCATTATTAATACTGCCTTGAACTTTATACTGTTGTTCTGTCTAGCTTGTCAGGAATTTCAGCTGACATGCATAATACTTGTAAGGTGTAGATTTCATGCAGAAAAGAAGAAAATAAACTACTAGTAAAAGGAAAAAGTGTTCCAGATCTCATTTCCTGCAATGACAGCTGCCAATTGTCAGTTAGCTACACTAACATTCTGTAATAGACAATGGAATGTAACTTCCCCCAGCTCAGCACATGCTCACAATAGAATTGCATGCTTTCGAACAACACCTCCTCATTACCATTTTTCTGGTGATGCTACAGCATGTCTAACATAGCAACTACTATGTAGGCATTGTATGGTCTATTAGATCACCTCTAGCAAAGCTACATACCACTGTCTCTCCTTAGCTTACTAATGATTGACAGATGATGTCCCTGCAGATCTGGAACATTTTTAGCTCACCTGAGCCTAATGGGCCAGTCACAAATCAGTTGCGATGCGTCGGCGATGGGTAAAACCCGGGAAAATTTTAACAAAATCTTGAGACAGATCTCACGATTTTGCACCCGTCGGAGGCGCTCTCCGGACGCCTGCGGCTTGTCGCAGATTTTTTAGACATCGCCACACCCGTCGCGGTCCCCAACTTTGAACTTAAAATTTTAAGATTGCTCGCAAGATTTTTCACCCATTTTGGGCATCCCAGACATAATCTCCGATGACCTACGATGCCCTCCGATTAATCGGAGGCGTCCTCCGAATAATCTGAGACTACTCGCAAGATTCTGTGTGGGATTGGAAATTCAGGTTGAGATTCAATGTCTGCGAGTAGTCTCCGGCGCCCTCCGACTGAATCGGAGGCGCCCTGCGACGATTCGTACGCTTTCTGTGATCGTCTCCGACGAATCGTACGGTGGAATCGTAGTAAATTGCTGTGTATATAAGGGCGCCTCCGACCGGAACGCTAAAAGTTTGAGACGACCGAGGTCAAGAAACCCTCCTTTTCCCCCACATATACCCAGGGGGAAAAAATTTAAAAGAAAAGACGCTCGCAGATATCGTCTCCGATCCCCTCCGATGCAATCGGAGGCGATCGGAGGCTAATCCCACGATTTTTCGACAAAACCGGGTCAAAATCCTTGAAAAAATCTCAGACAATGTGACTGCTCCACTTTTATTAGGATTATTGCTAGGATTGTTCAAGGATTCTTTATTTTCTACGACGACCCCCGGCCAAAACTAATCCCCGACAGATCGCCGACATTGTGACTGGACCATAAGGCTCGAGTGAGCTATTGCGATGGAAATTTGTCCGTCGTCCATCGTCCGTTAACTTTTTACATTTTCATCTTCTTCTCCAAAACCCATGATCAACCAAACTTGGTAGGAATCATCCTTAGGGGTAGGGGACCTAAAATTGCTAAAATGGTACATGTGACCCCCAGGGGGGCCCAGGGGGAGGGCCCCCAATTGTAAAAGCTATGTAAATTTCAAACATCTTCTTCTCCAGAACCAGGCATAGCTCAGACTTGGTATTGTGTATGGAGATACCTCTATAGATGAAGAATGAATGTTCATGAAATTTCTCTGAGTGGCCCTATAGGGGAGGGGAGGGGGGGGGGCGCTGTCAGGCAAAATGTACATTCTGATCTTCTCCAAAACACATGATCGGAATTTAAATAAACTTGGTAGGAATCATCCTTAGGAGTAGGGGACCCAAAGTTGCTAAAATGGTACATGTGACCCCCAGGGGGGCAAGGGGGAGGGTCCCCAACTGTAAAAGCTATGTAATTTCAAACATCTTCTTCTCCAGAACCAGTCGGGGGAATTATGTTAATTTCTAACATCATCTCATGTACATCCTCCTAGTTGTTTCAATTTCTAACATATCTCCTGGTGGTGCTAGAGAGAACATGCACCAGATGTGAATTGATCCACCTCAGGTGAGCGTCGTGCCCCCTGGGGCTCTTGTTTATTAGGGTGGAGCTTAGCATGTTTGAGAAAATGATTTCCAAAAATATTTAAAAATCTATGAAACATATTTAGATGTTTGAAAAACAAAATATGAGTTGTATGCATCTCTGCACATCAACAGAAATCAACTTGCAGTGGACCTTTAAGGTATTAGCCCTTCATAGAAATTTAACCCGAGTGGTGGCAGAATGATTAGAGGTAGAGAAACAAAAGTAATATCAATTATATATTTGAGTGAGTGTGTGAGAAAAGTCAAAGTATAAGAAGTTATGAATTTTAGAAATTCAACATCATTATGTTCAGAATTTCCTGTCTTACAACACTTATTTCTACAAATGTAGTATGTCATAGCACATGGTAGTACAAGGTGTTGTGGAACCATAAGTGTAACAGACATTGGCATTGTTTTATTTTGAATGAATAACTGATACACACAAATTCTATTGCCTTGATTTGTAGAGCTGCCTGTATAATATTGATATTCGATTTTGACTTTTGCTGGCTATATCGCTTTCAAATGATATTTAAAAAAAATATCCTCAATATTCATTTATGTTCCTAGCAAGTTTTTAGAATTGATCAATGAGAAAATTGTCATAAATTATGAAGAAAAAAACTCATTTAAGAGACCTTAATAGTCTTTTGACAAAGAGAAAGCCGCATAACATGTACGTGACGGGTCAACGCTTCTTCACCCCAGCTTGACATGATTTACTTGTACCAAGCTAGCAGGATGGGTGGGTAGTGTCTTTAAACGGGTGCTGGCAGTGTACTGTGGACCAAGCAAAAGGATCTTTCTTTGCCGTTTGGAATGTTTGCAAGAAATTTATGGCAGTCATTTCTAAGGACATGATATATTTGTGTTGCCCTATTTATTAGAATGTAAAAACCTGTTTCGAAGAATGTCTGGACTGAAAACTGTGTTACTTTGCAATACAGACATTTAGAAATGGAAGTACATGCTTCACATGTCTGGTTTTATCATACATTCAAGAGTTTTATGTGATTGGAATTACATGTGACACTCTGCACTCTGACACTGCGATATCTAGACATGTACATGGTTTTTAATGCACCTACAGTAACATACATTATTTCAAATGGTACCCTTAGATAATTACAACTCAGATTTAGTCTACATGCAATGTATAACTGATATGCATTGTATCTATGATTTGTCTGCACTTGGTGTGTTTGGACATAACAATGTTATTCAAACATTATACGTGTCACATTATGTTCTAGGCACCCCCTGGTGCGTTTCCTCAAGTCTGTGCCAAAGACCAAAGGGTCACATGTATATCTGATTCATTTTTGTTTTTCTTCCAGGCAACATTGGGAGGTGCAGCAGAGGAACATGAATTACTCGTTCTTATACTACATGCCCTCATTGCATTGTGTTTTTGAAATCCTGAATAAATAACAATGGTGATAATAAAGATGATAATGACTGTTCATAGTACTCGTATTTCAATTTTTAACCGAGACTTGTCTAGTGTACAATTACAATTCAAAACTTGGGAAGCTACAATGCATTTCTCTGGTGCTATACCTTTGTTCCCTCAATAGGTTTGCGTAAGGAATAGTATTAGGGTTATGATTCACAGTTTATCAGGCCAGTGTGATTAAGGCCCACTTGGATATTTAAAACTATTAAAGAGTAAAATAATTATTGGTCAGTCTTTGTAATGAATTTTGCAAAAGCCCAAATTATCATGCAACACACACAAAACTCAACATAATTCAGGCGATAACACAAAAAATGGTTTGGTGTCTTGAAAATTTCCCTTCTGAATTAGTAAATTCAGATTCAGTTACAAAGTACACTTCTTTTTTCAAGTAAAAAGACCAATGATTTGGTCCATCAAAATTTGATTGAAAGTTCTTGATCATAGCATTTCTCCCATAGACATTGGTGTCTTAATGATATTTGTAGGTTTATCTCATGCATTTTAGAGCCCCACCCCAAATGAAATTGTAGTCCAATCAAAATTTCTCTTTGGAAAAGTAAAGGGGAGAATTCTCACAGGCGATTGACATAAATTTTATTACGATTTGACAAAGTTTAGGTCAGTTAAATTAAGCATTCAATCAGAGAAGTTATTGCAAAAAGACTCTTGTTGCCATAGATCCGCACACCGCCTGCAATACAGAAGTTACACTGAACAAACCGTGTTCGTTCAGTGATCTCGCTTGATCTCGGCAGCGTGAAAATTGGTTTCCATTTTCGCATGAAACAAAGTCATATGGATGTTAATTAATTTTACTTCAAATGTTTATATATATAGAGGTACAAATGTATTGTACATACAAATGTAACAGCCTTCTGAAGTTCTGAGCCTCAAATAGATTATTTTTTAATGGGGGATAAGGTTCATTTACTTATATTAACATTTCTCCTCATTTTTAATGTGTGTACTTGGCAATCCATATATAGCGATTATGTGAAGTGTAGTATTGACAGGCAGTTGATACCATTCATAATTTGATGAACCTTTGGATAAACTTTAAAGGAATCAAGGTTAAACATTTGTAAAGGAAATTAACTTGCGAACTCTGCACTCTATAAACATGATTATTGCAGACATGATTAAAGTTCCTCTCCACATGGTAAAGTACTACAACAGTGACTTGATGGAACTGAGTTTACATGTACATGTATGTACTACTATGTGTATGTTCAGGTACATTGCATACTGACTGTTTGTATCACATGAGTTTACAAATTTAGTGTTCTATAGGATAACCAAAATAAAATGTAATAAATAGGGAGACTGGATTGTATTTTTAGATGTCTGTATGAATGATCCAAGTTCAATTTTTTTGGGGGGATGGGGGAAGGGGGGGGGGGGTCTAGTGTTAAGCCCTGTTTAATGGCACACATATACATAAATACAGAGCTACGGTATTTGGTATTAAAGTCATGAAATGAGCAAAGCTAAAGCAGCTACTAGCATGATTCAGTATGCTTGGTAATTAATAGTTTCAATTATATTGTGCACATATCCATCCCAGGGGGTTCTCAACGGTAACTACAAAGTACTACATGTACATTAATCCTGGCTCTATCCAAGCTGCCCTAAGGTGCTGAAGCCTGAAAGCATTTTAGGAATGAATTTTTACTTGTACATGTATAGGTACCCACCTGGGTTGAGAGAAGCATATGTGACCCTCCACCACAAAACGACCAATAAGTCGGAAATTTGGGTTTTTTAATTTCTGCACAGTTTGAAAGCTTAGATTCTTAGCTTTAAAATGATATATAACTTGTGTTCTATATACTAAGCAAACCCTTATAAATTACAATGAGAATGTCCGAGTGTCAGACAGGCTAATGACCAAAACAATAGAGAAAACGGGCTCCAAAGAAGAGTGACCATTTAAGAGCGCCTAATCTGTGTCCTATTGTTTGTCGGACAAAAGGTTGAGTCAAAACTCCACAGCCTACACTGTGAATTACTCATTGGATTGGGTTGAAACTTTCCATACCTTTAGAATAGATATATTTCTTTCTGTAAATTTTGAATATCAGACAGTGCATAGTTTTTGAGCTATACCACAAAAGCGATGTGAAGTACGATCCCAGCAAGCTGACTCACAAAGTTTGAATATCCAGGAAAAATGGTCATTTTGAATGAGAGTAAAAACATATTTCAGCATGGTATTTTACCCCGAAATTTTTTTCAGATGGTAGATTAATGAATTAACTTTCAGAAAATACCAAAAACTTAAAATTGAAACTTCTACCCCAAACAACCTTTTTCAGCTGTTTACTCTAAAACTCCCATTGCGACTTATTGGTCGTTTTGTGGTGGAGGGTCACATGCAGATTAATGGCTTGTCATGCATATTAGTGTCATGAGTGGGACTTGATCTGTGAACCCTTTGATCCAGAGTCTAGTGACGTATCCACTAGCACATGATTCCTCTATATTTACTTGTATTATATGAATTAATGGCAATAAGAGAGAGAGGGAGAAAAAAAAATCAGCTTCAACAAACATGTACATGGAAGCTTAGGGTTGTTTATGATTGTTACTCTAAAAAGGAGGAAAGAAATGTAAGAATCCTCCGTACTCAAACATTGTTATTTACTTAAAATAATATACAAAAAAAGTACTCATCTGCATAACAACAACCCCCCCAAAAAAAAAAAAATAAATAAATAAATAAATAAAAAAAAAAAATAAATAAAATAAAATAAATAAAAAAAAAAAAAAAAAATTACACTGAAAAGAATAAAGCAGCTTAGCCTAATGTCCGGAACGCAAACGGCGAAATTGTTGGTGAATTAAAATTTGAAATTTGACATACCTACATGTATGCTTAGACAGTTTTGGAAATATTAAGCCTATTGATGATAGTAGAGGTATTTTTACAATCTGTGTGGCTTAATGTTTCTACATATTTGTACTTTAATGCAATAACATTTTCAGCAAAATGCATTTTGCATTCCAGACACGTCTTTTTGGCCTCTTTTTTTTTTTTTTTTTTGCTAAGCCACCTAACAAAAGTAAGTGTGGGCTCCAGTTGTAACTCACCCATTTTGTGTTTCCTTGCATCCCTATGGCCACCATCATGTCATTTAGGGCCAGCCACGAAAATCTTTAGAATCTTTGCTTTGTATAAATAATCCATTTCTTGTGAAGTATTTACAATTATGGCACAGTGTCCATGTTTGAGCAGAAGACCAGACATAACAATAGAAATAAACAGATACCAAAGTAAACTATCATGTGTCTTTCTAGACATCATGTCAGAGATAGTCTGGGAAAAGTTCTCTTTCTCGTTTTCACCTGTAAAGTGTAGAGGAACATCACACTTGATTGCACTCAAGACGAACAAAGAAAATGGATTGTTTGAGGGACACACCCACAATTCAAACCCACCAGTGCTATTCAGTCAGGACTCAAAGACCTACACCTTTTTCTTTCTAATCTATCTCTCTGTCTGTCCTTTCAGCTTTTCAGTTCCATGGCATATTCTTTACACTATTTCTTTAGCTGGGGTGGGCCCATAGTAAATATGATTCTTTTGTACTAGGTGTTAATAAAATATAATGAGCAATTTTTTTTAAACCAAAAATAACTAGCAAGCTTCTAGTTGGATAAACATATTTTCAGAATGTATAACATAAGTGGAGTTCTATGCCCTCAACTTGTGTTACTATTTTAGGGGGATGTACCATTTTAAGGAAATTGACAAAAACAAGAACATCGTGCTCTGAAGTAGTTGTTGAAATTCGGAGATCATTATGGATTTTAGATGATTATTTGCTCACGAGTCTCTTTCCTGTCAAGCCCTGTCTGTAGAATGTCAATATTTGGCAACATAATTTGTGGAAGACTTTATTAGTAAATTGGTAGTTTAATGTACTTCATGTAGATATTTCTGATTGCATTTGAATGGGGTCTTGCATAATATGTATGAAAATGCATATATGTCCACTACTGCTCTATGTCCAATGAAAATTAGTATTTAGATACAGTATCTATATATTTTGAAATGGAGACTAAGCCAAAATTGATTTTGTTATTGCTATTTATCATGTTATGGATATCCCTTGTAGTAATGATGCATAGTCAAAACACCTTAAAGACACAAGAGAGAGAGAGAGAGAGGTGGGGGTGTCACAATACATGATATGGCTGGTCTAAGAGAAATATCAAGGGTGTTGTCTCTTTATTTATATATGAACACAAATGTTTAGAACTTGACTTGGATAAAGTCGTTGAAGGATTTTAGATTCCTTAGATGGCGAGAGAAGTAAATGATATGAATGGAGCAAGTTTACTGAGATACATTTTTAAAGGGGACCAATTACCTCAGAAGTTATTTGTGTATTGTTTGAAGACATATAATCACCCCCCCCCCTTTAAAAAAATACATAAAAAGGAGGACTGCATGAGACATTCACAAGGGGGAACATGATTTTATGTTAAGACGTGCACGGAAGTTAACTTGGAGTCAACTTCCGTGCACGTGTATATGTGTATGAGTACATTGAATAGTCTACTCACAAGTCTCTTTTAATCTCTATTTGGAGTGTATTTAACTTGCAGTATCTCTTTACAGAAGCAGTATTTGAAGCTGATAGAATAGCAAAATGGAACCCCAAATATACAAAGCAAAATATTTGTTGACGATTGGTCCCTTGTAACTTTATAACATATTCCTTTATATTTCAAGCATATCTCCTTTTTTCCATTTTCTTGTTTAGTTAACTGTATTGATCGTCACAAGGAGTCTTCACCAGACCGAGTAGCCCTGATATGGGAGAAAGATGAGCCCAACCAAGAGGAAAGGATCACTTACAAGTATGTTCACAGTATGTCATTTGCAATGAGAATTATATTGTACCTCCTCTAATCTTATCAACAAAGAATTTGGTATAGCCCCTTTTCCTTGCAGTAACAAAGCTCTACACAATTTACTCTACAAAGGAGTATATTGCCCACTTAAACAATGAACACTTCAAAAAGACCAGTAAAGCCAGTGAAAATGTGTTACTGTTCTTTCTTGCTTTGATTAACTGATTGAATTCAGATTTATTTTTTTAGTTGCAGTCAACACTTTTTCTGATATACTGTACATGAAGTTCTTTTTCAGATATTTTGTGAAATTAAGTGCTGAAGAGATTCTGTAGAAATATTTTTGATTGGCAAATGTGACGCAGAGTAGCTTAGTAAATTATCCGTCAGGAAGTGATGATTGTTCCAGGATTTCAAAATTGCCCCCTATCTTATAGAAAAGGAGTAGATTTCTTAATACAATTAATCCCCTTATTTAATATGAAAACCAGGAAAATGTGATCTGTACCTCTATTTGTACCATTTCAAGGAGGCTTTTTGATAAAATACCCACATTTAATGTATTTTTGGGGGGATTTCAGATATACCTTGAGAAATCAAATATGTACCATTACTTTCCAAATGGTGGATTTTGTGAAAAAAACCCAATCACATGTATTCGATTTCAGAGACACTTTAGCCCAAAGATCCCATCTTTTTAACAATCACACTTTTTGATGGTGAGTAAACATCATGGAAAAGAAAACAACATGAAACAACATGAAGCTTCAAATTGTTACCACTTGAAAATTGCTAAGAGACAAAGTTTGTGATTCATGTTTATTCTACCCCCCCCCCCCCCCCCACCACCACCAATTTCCTCTTCCTTCCTCTCGCACTCTCATCTCTCGCTCTCTATCTCTCTCTCTCTCTTCACATAAACTCATGTGCTCGCACATGAATGTTATCAGTATAGGGCTGCATGTTGTTATGATACCTATTGTGGAGGTTTTCTTCAAATATGTTAGAATTGAACTTTACGATTGCTTACCACTGGTGCAAAGGATTGGAGTAGTGCTCCCTTTACTCCGATAGTCTGCTTTCAATGTATAGTACTTCCAACGTTTCTCACTTGTAACAGGATAGTCACATTTATGATTTTACTCACTTGTTGGTTTTTAGCAGCTTTTCTTCATAAAATATGATCCCCTGCTCCTATCTGTTTGAAGAAAAGCTTCCTGAATTCTGCCTAAGGCTACTTGTTCTTATTCCTAAGCAGTCCCTAAAGTGCACTTATTAAAACTGCCCTGTCATGTATGAAAATTGATTAATTTTTTTTAATTTTTTTTTTGCGATGTTTGTTCTCCTCCAAACTCTTTCAAATGAACTTTTGCAAAATAAATTGCACAAAAGCTGGTGATCTTTTGTTAGACTCTTGGGTTCAGTAATCACATACAAATCAGTGAACCTAGAACCTAGACTTTACATTTGAGAAATTTTATGAAAATTCCACTCTGCTTTTGAATACTTGCTGCAACCGCAGCTTAAATTGGAAAAAGCATTATCTGTGCCTCTTGAAACACATTGCATGCTTCATAGATATTCAGCTATGCTCAAAACTCAGACAATAAATACTATGTAAGTTTGAACACACACATATGGATATGCTCATAACAAATGACTATTTGATATCATCATTAAGATTTATTGTAGATTATGATCACAAATACATGCACATTCAGATAGGACTCTGAAATGTAAGGGAAAGGAGAAATGATCTGAAATATTGAAGACAAATTTTTACCTTAAGGCTATTTTTATACCATTTCAATACAATGATAATATGATATCAATGCAATTTGAATTTATTTCAAGTTGCTGTAAAGAGATATACATTTATAATGCATTCATTTTACTGAAAATGTAATGGATTACATGTATGCTTTATTTATAAGAAAGAAATTATAAAGAAATTACTTTATATTTCAATAATGCAAACATGCCATCGCATATTCTTACCTTGATTTCAATTACTTTGAAACCTACATATATCAGTTATTTGCTCCTGGTTATGTGTGACTTAGAGGAATATGACGATTAGATTTTTTAAAAAGAGTATTAACATCAAATATTTGGTTACTTTCTCTGTTTACAGGCAACTGTATGAGATGACCAATCAACTTGCCAATTCACTACGTCGTCAAGGTGTAAAGCGAGGTGATCGGGTTGCTATCTATATGCCTGTCTCACCTCTTACAGTAGCTGCTATGTTAGCATGTGCAAGGATAGGAGCTATTCACAGGTAGATTACATGTAAAGCCATGCTGTAGTTCTTTCAGTCTTTCATATTTCTCATAAATTTCTGATTGATTTTTATTTTCCATATGTTTAGAAATGCCAATTTTCATGCAAATTCCAGTTATAAAAATTACAAAGCTTTTGTCTTTAGTTGATTTAGGGTTTGTTATTCCAATTCAGGTTTGAATTGTATGAATTTATTTTCTTTTCTGCTAATGCATAATAAATGCATCTGAACCATCCATTAATAATGCAATCTTATAAAGTGCTTTGTTTTTTGGTGGACCTTGCTGTCCTCATATCCTTCTTAGATTAAAAATTGGGGAAAAGCGGTTCTTGTTGTGACCTACAATGCAATTATTATTTTATTCTTGTAGGCAACACAGATTCCATTATTAACCATTATGTTCTTCATGGCGTAGAATAAAATTCAGTTGTCTTTCATTTCACAATTATTTTTTTTCAAACATATACGGTACATGAAAATGTTTTGTAGAGCTTTTTAACACAAATCAGATTAGTGCCTTTTATTTATGACTTGCAAAATATGCAGCATGCAATAAGTATCATTTGAAATTCCAGCGTAGGTTGCATTTTTTTTTTGCAAATAAATATTTAGTAGTTATTTCAGGCTCTACTGTGGGTTTTGAAGAGTATTATACAGAGACTTGATCTCAAAAGAGTTTTCAACAAACAAAATAATTACACAAGATTATAATACATAACATTGCAACAATAACAACAACAACAAAAAATCAGCTTATGCACAAAGTGTCACACATTTGATAAAGAATAAGTCAGTGCATTTTCTTTCCTAGCCTGATATATTCTTCAAAAGTGTAATGATTGGAGGGGAATTTAGGAATATTGGTATACATTGTCATTATTTATATCTCTCTTTCTCACTCTCTCCAATAGTGTTGTATTTGCAGGGTTTAGTGCTGAAGCTTTGGCTAGCAGAATCATTGATGGTAAGAAGATATGTACCAAAGGGTATAACCATTTTACTCACACACTCAGGCACCCAAAACATATCAATCTACCAGAAGATAGTAATAGCTATACCATGCAACAACAACACAGTGACCTTGGAAATGATACAATACTTTAAGTTCATTATAGTGCACTTGACAAAGTGAAGTGTTGATTCACGGTGCTTTTTATTGTATTGAATTCAGAAAAGGGAACGCAAAATGGTTCTTGAAAAGATTTTAGTCTGAATGCTATAGTCAGGCACTGTTGGTAAGGGTACATGGTATGAGAGAAAATAATAATGATTCATACTACATGGTTGAGGGGGGTGGGTCTATCTCTCTTCCTGAAACATAGAAAGAATCTGGAGAAATACAAGAGATAAGTTAGGGTATGTTAACAAGTAATATTTGGCTGGAGGAATATCACGAAAAGCGTTGCTGCAGGGGAATATTGTTTGAATGCCTACTAGCAGTCATATCACCCCAGCTTCTATGCTGACTACCTTGGGAATGGAACAAATAATGGGCTATATCATTTTTTTTAATAATCAATTTCTGTTCTCTTTTTGGGGGTAGATTTTACATTTTGACCCCTTGAATTCACTGTCTATATCCCAGCAGTTAATATAATTTAATGTTTCTCTTTCCTTTCCTCCCTTCTGATGGAGTTAAAGGGATACTTTTTTTTTTATGCCACGAGAGGGCACCGTGATCGTTACCTGATCATGCCGTTGCCCCGCGGGGCGCAAACTTCGGCCAGACTCGCTGCACAACATGCACACTCCGCCTGAGCTCGAGCTCTCGTGCGAGATTCGTTCGGCTTCGTGCAATCCAAAATATAATCCCAGCAGTCCGACGGATGCGTTCAACGCACAAATTTTGTGTATGAGTGAACGGGGCTTACGCAATCCTGACTTTCCCCATGGCTGCCTGGTGGCGTATCCCTTTAAAGAGTGATAGAGGAAGATATAACACAGAACAGCCCAAAGTTTCAGTCTGTTTGCATAACTTTTATGTACACAACATTGCCAGACACTAAAGATTAACACGCTGCGTGATGTCACTTGCATATGATTTGGAAAAAAAGCAGTAGTGAACAGACCCATTGTTGCTGTACTTCTACAGCACATGCTCAATTGGCATTTGTTTCTTACCAGTGGCGGATCCAGGGTTTCATGACTGAGGGGGGGCATGAAGGTTGGTCAACTTTTGGAAAAGGTAGACTCATATTTTTTTGGTCTCGCCAGCTTCTCGAAAATTCTCTCAGTGGGGGGAGGGGTTAGGGGGTCCAGTTTCCCCTCCATAATTCCCTGACAAGCAAAAAAAAAAAGGCCTTTTTTTTTTGTTTGGCCCCCCCCCCCCTTGGGTCCGCCACTGCTTACACTAATCAAGTTGCTTAATTCAACCCTGGACCAAACACTATAATTATGTAACTCTTAACCCTAACCCTAAACCTAACCAAAACCACTGCAGCACTAAGCCTATATGATGAAAATTTGGCCCGAGCAAATTTCGTTTCAGCTGGTGCTTACATTTAAACATGCCAAGACTTGAAAATCACTAACTGTATGAAATTTGTCTTGTGTCCAGCTGGTGTGGAGACCGTTCTGACCACTGACCAAGCTGTGAGAGGAGGAAAGATCATTGATCTCAAGGCTACCGTGGACAAAGCAATGGAACAGTGTCCAAGGGTCAAGCGAGTCTTTGTCTCTAAGAGGACAGGAGCTAACATCCCCATGTATGATAGAGATATACCAATGGAGGAGGTGAGATATGGTTACAAAGAAAAACCTATAAAGGAAAGTAAAATAGATACGTGTTGAGGGGGATATTAACCCTAAAAAGACTGGGGGGGGCCTAAAAGGCCCTCCCCTCGACATAAACTGCGATTATTTTGTAACGCTTAAAGATTTCGCGCTGCTGTTTCATGACTTTTTTCTTTAGAGTTTTGCGCAACTTTTGATACCAAATTTGCATGCCCCGCGTGTACGATAACAGAGTTACGTCATGTTTTCACAAGGCATGTCAAGAAAAATTCGATATTTTGCATTCGTTTGTGTGTAAAGTCAATGGGGACTGGAATGAATATTACAGATACTGTTTTCAAACTATATTTTCATATTTTCAAAAATAAGAATAATAAGATTAATTTGACTATGCATTCATGTAGAAAACATAATGAACTATGTGTATACCAAATTTGGTTGCAATCGGACAATCAACAGCCGAGATCTTAGGGGGGGGCCCAGTTTTTCCAGCCTCCAAATTACCCCAGTCTTTTTAGGGTTAAGTAACCCATTGAAAGTTATCACTTGTATCCTGTGGGTCGTTAAATTTAATATGTGTTTGGTACTCCTATCTATTATCTGTTTCATCTTTCTTTCCCAAATAAGAAAGGCAAAGGCATAATAAATTGTGTGTTTGACATCATGTTGTATGACAACGGAGAGTTACAAAGACCTATGATTCAAGGAAATTATTCTCATTAATTGCCAACACATGTGTCATGTATAGGTTAGAGTGTACTATCTGTTAATGTGTTGTGGTTATCAAGATATATCAAGATGATAAGGGTCAGAAAATGATTGTTTTAATATGAAGATTGTATGTGAATAATTGTGACAGAAAAATATTACATTTTGAGGGATTCTTTTATCACATTTGGGGTTTATTATGGGTTTTTGTGCTTTCATTCAGGTGTATTATTTCATTATAGAGTATTTGTGTACTAGTAGTAATTCATGTGTTATATTGATGTGTACAATCCTTGTTAATCCTCTCAGGCTATGGCACATGAATCAACAGAATGTGAACCAGAGGTAATGGACAGTGAGGACCTTCTCTTCATGCTCTATACATCAGGGTCAACAGGATCTGCTAAAGGTCTCTCTCATTCTCAGGCTGGGTACCTTCTATATGCTAGTCTCACCCACCAGGTAGATATAAAGATCAGGGGTGGTATTCAATTCAAAACCTGCATTAAGTAAGCATTATAGTTAGCATTTGCTTGGCTGAGTATAATGGCTTAACTCGTATTCAGATGAAATTTTAGCACTTTACTTCAGCCAGCCGACTTTAGGGCAAAATACTTGTGACGTCACATACCCTGTCCCAAAAATGTGCAATACATTTGTAGCATTAGACGCGCACTTGTATAATTTGCTTGTGCACAGCGTATAATGCTCCACGTAGGTATGAAAGCCACATACCTGCCAATCAATGCTTCCAAAGTAATTGGCTTAAGTCTGCTCGGGGCTGTCTTAGACTTAGGGTAAACTACTTAGCCAAAAGATTCAGTTGAATACCAAAGTTGCTTAAGTATTTGATCCCAGCCGAAAACTAAGTAAAATACTTGTATTTCGTAATTATGTGTTGAATTGAATACAAGTCCAGCATCTCATGAAGGTCTCTTTTAAGTCCACTACATATAATCACAATGTGATTGTCACCTGATTTTAGAAAAAAATAGAAATATTAGTAGAGGTTACCATAAACATGTTAAACTTTCCTGTTCGGGGTTCATCAAAGTCACATGAATAGTACAATAAAAAATGTGGTGTATGGTGACCCTTGCAGTGGGAGAAAAGGCACGATCAGGTTTCCTCTAACCAGTCCCTGATTAAAGCCAGATTCTCCCATTTTTCTGACTGAAAGGCTTTATCAATACTTATCAATACTCTGCAATTATGACTTTACTATTCATTTGACCATTGCGAAAATAAATCGAGAAGACTTTTACATTTCCATATCTAAATGTATTTCATTTTTCCATAATTTGATTGCAGTTGAGTGTATAATGTGCATTGGACTGTATTCCCAAGTGGGTGCCCTCTTTCTTTTCTTGTTATTACGATATTTACTAATTTAGTAAACATTTTTGTGAAAAGGGCAATACAAAACAATTAAATTTTTCAAGAAAAGGCTACCAATATTTCTCATTTTCATAGAAATATAGGATTTAGAGAATGGAAAACAGTTGACGTAATAGGTTTGAAGTAAAATCTAGTTGTTATGTTGTCAGTTTTACACATTTGTGTGCATACAATGTTTAGTCATAATGCTCTCAGTCCTCCTGTTCATTAATGTTCATTTCAACAGTTTGCATTGACAATATCCATTTCTGATGTATGAGCAAATCGTATGATACCATTCAAAAGTAGACTCCATTTCCTGAATAGCAGCTCTGGGGAGCGTTTCATCAAGCGTTTTGTCAGTGATTTTCACTGACAAATTTGCTCTCAGCCAATGAGATGCAAGGATTTCAGTAGCTTATAACATAACAGTTGTCGGTAAAATCACTGACAAAATGCTTGATGAAACGCTCCCCTGTTATGAACTTGCATTTGAAAATTGATCCTTTACAATATGAAGGGAGTTTATTGAAAAGCCGATTGTGTTTTCTATCCATGGTTTGCTATTGTAATGTGGCCTGTGATGGATTCCAGACATTTTTTATAAAAGAAAAACTTTTGTGTACTACATGATCTTTTCAGTTTGTGCAGTCTTCATCATGCAGATATTAGTTTTTAAAAAAGAAAAGATTTCTTTTTGAGCTAGTGTAGTATTGTGCAGAGAGCTTTTTGCAATATATAACATGGCACCGATATGTTTGGATGAAATGCTAAAAATAACTAAGTTAGATATGACAGAATGAGATAAGTAGAAAGTTGTGAATAATTATGGCCTCCAGAACTGTCTTAATACATGTTTAAAACTAGAATGCATATATGCTGTAATGTAACATATTCATCGTCTTCTTAATAACTACCCATTTTGTGCATCTGTAGAATTTTTCCCCGTTTCTTTGCATCAATACTCTCTCTCCCTCTCTCTCTCTTTCTCTCTTTCTCTTTCCCTTGCTCTCAATCTTGTACTACTCTTTTCATTTGCAGTCTGCCGTTACTCTCTTTGTTCCTTATTTTTTGATTATCTGTTTCTGTTTTGCTCTGTTTCTCCTATAGTTTGTATTTGACTACCAGCCGGGTGATATCTATGCGTGTGTGGCGGATGTAGGGTGGATCACTGGACACAGTTATGTTGTATATGGCCCCCTCAGTAATGGCGCTACTACCGTGTTGTTTGAAAGTGTCCCAACTTATCCTAATCCAGGTACCTTATCCCATTAATATGCAGTTTGATATCCCAGCCTCTATGTTTGTATGTTTAGCATTGAAGTTTTAACGAAAGTGCATGCAAGATAGTGATGTATGTAATGTATTTTTTATAAATGTTTTAAAATCTCCTTATTACAATTCATCCAAAGTGTACATCTGTTCTTACCTTTTTCCTAGCCTATTCTGTTGTTTGTTGCTAACATATTTTTTGTAACAATCCTGTAGAATGAGCACACGAAAAGGGTTAGATGCATTGAAATCATTACATTGTATATATATATGTAAAGCTGTGTATACACCCCAAAATCCAGCCTCCTTGCTCTGTGTGTGAAAGTACCCTTATAAACCAATATTTCATACATATAGGCAGTAGCTTTGACTTATTAGTTCATATGCAGATGTCACTTAAACAAAATATTATGTATGCAAGATGTTTTTCGTTGGCAACAATTTATGGCACACACACAAAAAATCAAACATAAGGTTCCTTATCAAATAAATACCCCCCCCCCCCCCTCCCCATACAAGAACATCAGTTTTGCATGTCAAATCAAACAAAGTAAATGCTGTGAATTTGTTAAATTTCTGCAGGAAGATACTGGGAGATGGTGGAAAGGTTAAAGGTCAACCAGATTTATGTAGCCCCTACAGCAGTTAGGTTGCTACTGAAATCAGGAGACTCCTATGTGACCAAATATGACAGATCCACTTTGAGAACACTTGGATGTGGTAAGATTTGGTGTCAGTGATTTTAATATTCAAGTTGAATGATGAAAGGACATCTTTTTGATATGTCTCAAATTAGTTAATTTCTTAAACAGTTATAATTATGATTATGATTGGGAGAATGAATAATATTGAATACTGTATTTTAATGAGGAATGTAGTTACAGAGAAGAAAATTATGACAAATATAATGATGTAGATTGTATTCCTGATAATGATGTCAATGATGATGATGATAAGGAATAGTGTTCAATGATGTAAAGATGATCTTCTTGTATTTGATTCAATAGTTTTTGAGTCATGGAAATGATATGAATTCATATGTAAATATAAAGTTTTGTTTTGAAGATTTTAAATTTGATGATAAAAAGTATTGAAATACCTGACAGTGTTCCTTGTTTTTTCAGTTGGTGAGCCACTCAACCACGAGGCATGGGAGTGGTACAACAATGTTGTTGGAGAGGGACGTTGCTCGCTTGCTGACACTTGGTGGCAGACGGGTACGTTTACTTCAGCATTTCCTCTGATGGGTGCCAGAAGGGCATTACATTAAGTGTATGAACGAATGCCGTTCTGGCTCTCAGCAGATAAGTTCTTCACATCTCATAAGAAATTAGTGTTTCAGCTCTATATCTACACATACCTTACTGTAGCAAGGCATTCATAATATTCATTTACATGTAGTCCATTGCTCTCTAAACTCGTACAAATAGACATACCTTTTTTTCTGAAGTCGCAAGATTTTACATCTCTTTAGGTACAAGTTTACTTATGGTATTTGTATTGTTCTTTTATAGACCACAAATATTTATCATGAACTTGTCTTTGTGGTTACTTTCTGACACATTTTGGAAGATCATTCATAAGAACGCTAAACACAGTGTGTAAATCCTGTGATCTTAAAATGCATGTTCTATTCTCATAAGTTCCTGTGCTCTGTTTCATCCCCAGAAACTGGAGGAATATGTATCACCCCACGCCCATCAGCACCTAATGCTGAAATAACAGGGGGTCCTATGCGCCCCTTCTTTGGAATCGAACCTGCTCTCCTTGATGAAAAGGTACATGGATAGATTCTCATTTCTTTAAGGAATGATCTCACTTTGTAGTACGGTAAATGATTTCTGTTTATGATCTGTTCAGTGGTGATATATCAGACATGTACTTTCAAGAATTGAAAATTGAGTTGCACCCTATTTGAATTATTGTTCATTTTGTTTTCATATTTCCTCTTCACCTGTAAATCCTGAACTAGTGTATTAATTTCTTACTATGATGCAGTAAATATGTATTAGTCTATGTCATTTGATTGTCTGTATATGCCCTTGAATCCTGCTGATCAAGACATCTGATTTTCTTAAGGAAAACATCTTCAGTATATCTACAATATACATGTATCACCATCTTTTCTTGATAGCTTTGTCAAGACACTACAGTTGCTGATATTTTCCCCTTCAATTAAACTTGTCTTGAGCTGCTTCTAAGTTTATCTCATTAACCTCTTTGAGTAGCATCTCTTAAAACCAAAGATTAAAGAACTTCATTGTATGAAATATAACAGAGATAAATTTGTATGTTCAGCGAAGGTTAGGATAGTCAGACAGCAAAGTATGCAGTAGATAGTATATTTACACTTACAATTACACATTATGATGATTGAACTATTTTGTTTGCACGCCACTGATATGTCAAGAGGGTATATATAAAGTCTATAGATAAAATCTTATCTGATAAGATCTACTTACTTTATTTGTGAGATAAGTGTTTTATGTGGACTATGTTCTATGAGATTTGCTGATTATCTTTTGTCAAGCTTATTTTAGTTTATGAAAACAGAAAAAAAATGTTTTCAGGAACAATGAAAAGGTTTTAGTTATACATCTCAGTCTACTGATATCTATAGATTGATACGTGCTTTGGAAACATAGATTAGTTGACTGCAAATTAAAGCAAATTATAGTTTGATGACCCTTCAAAGCTTTCCAGCACTTAACCCAGATTGATAACACCCTTTCTTGACATTTGATGAACTCATATTCATCCATGTTGTATTTGTTTTTTTTTTCAGTGTCAGGAAATCAAAGTGAACAATGAACCTGGTGCCCTCTGTATCCGTAGACCATGGCCTGGAATAGCAAGAACAATATATGGAAATCACTCGCGCTACCTGGAGACATATCTAAATCCATATCCCGGTGAGTTCCATATAGGGTCATGTCGGGTCATATCAGGTCATGTTAGGTCATATTAGACTCTGGCCTTGGATGGCAAGAACAATATATGGCAATCACAAGCGATACCTGGAGACGTATCTGAATCCATATCCTGGTGAGTTCCATATAGGGTCATGTCGGGTCATATCAGGTCATGTTAGGTCATATTAGACTCTGGCCTTGAATGGCAAGAACAATATATGGCAATCACAAGCGATACCTGGAGACGTATCTGAATCCATATCCTGGTGAGTTCCATATAGGGTCATGTTAGGTCATGTTGGGTCATATTAGACTCTGGCCTGGGATGACAAGAACAATATATGGCAATCGCAAGCACTACCTGGAGATGTATTTGACCCCATATCCAGGTGAGTTCCATGTTAGGTCACATCATGTGACAGGACATGACTTTATTATGGAGGAACTATTAAAGCCCTGTCTCATGTAAGTGATAACAATAAGTACTAAATTTAATCATGATTGTTGTTGTTGTTGTTGTTGGAGCTTGATGGCGCTCTTCAATCTTCATAGATTATCTGCGCCACTGACGTTCCATATTACTTATTTGGCCTCATCTTTGTGATGTCCACTTTGTTGAGGTGGGTTCGCTTTTGATTAAAGGTAAGCCTTACTATTTAACTTTGGGAATCTACCCCTCCCCAGCTGAGAGACCATCGATAAAGCCCAACCATTTTAGGGTTAACATGTTAAAGTATAATCCTCCTTCTTATTTGGCTGCTCTAAGCTTTAGTACAGCTATTTACTTATTTCAATCACGAGGGCCCGTATTATAAATGAGTTGCGATTGATTACAAATAATTTGCAAATGAATTCAATCGCATCTCCTATCCTTTAGTACAGAGTTGCGATTGATATCAGTTGCAAGTTATTTGTAATCAATCGTAACTCTTTTATAATACAGGGCCCAGATATACTAAAAGTCTGTGGTGTAGTCAGTTTATACGAAAGTTAATAATGATATTCAGTTTTTATATAGTATCACATAGTCAACAATGTGTATATGTGTTTATTACCGTGGCTCTAGTCTAGGTGCCTTGATTAGATACTGAAGTATTCACAGAATGTCTTCCTACCCATTTGAATTCTTCACTTGGGCTGTTGTGTGGCAATTGATTAATGTCTTGAGATGTTAGTACTGTGGCATGGATGAACTCCATGCCTTGTGATTTACAGTGCAGTGATTTATCCACTAGATCACAACACTTCTACATTTAGTCTCATGATTTATAGTTTATTTGTGTCTACCCATTTGCAGGGTTTTATTTCTCTGGAGATGGAGCAATCAGAGATGATAAAGGTTACTACCACATCACAGGTAGAATGGATGATGTCATCAATGTCACAGGTCATCGCTTAGGGACAGCAGAGGTCGAGGATGCTATGGTGAGGGGTTTTTTTTTAATGATTGAAGTAGAATTAGCTACTCTGAGCTGTGAAAATGCACAAACACCTAGGTCCAGATGTCAATTGACACAATTAATTCAAAATTGGGCCTATTTGATGACCACGATTTTGTGACGTGGTTGAAAACTTAACCATATTATTTTGTATTAGGTGAATTATTTTCCATGTTCAAAGAATTGGTTATTGTATTAAAAGTATGGGTTTGTAGACTATGCAAGAACATTGTCAGACTATTCATTACAGAACATTAATTTGCATTTCTATTTTGGTGATGATATGTGACCCTCCACCACAAAACGACCAATAAGTCGCAATGGGAGTTTTAGAGTAAACAGCTAAAAAAGGTTGTTTGGGGTGGAAATTTCTATTTTTGGTTTTTGGTATTTTCTGAAAGTTAATTTATTAATCTACCATCTGACAAAAATTTGGGGTAAAATACCATGCTGAAATATGTTTTTTCTCTCATTCAAAATGACCATTCTTTCTTGGATATTCAAACTTTGTGAGTCAGCTTGCTGGGATCGTACTTCACATCGCTTTTCTGGTATAGCTCAAAAACTATGCACTATCTGATATTCAAAATCTACAGAAAGAAAGAAATATATCTATTCTAATGGTATGGAAAGTTTCAACCCAATCCAAAGAGTACTTCACAGTGTAGGCTTTGGAGTTTTGACTCACCCTTTTGTGCGACAAACAATAGGACACAGATTAGGCGCTCTTAAATGGTCACTCTTCTTTAGAGCCCGTTTTCTCTATTGTTTTGGTCATTAGCCTGTCTGACACTCTGACATTCTCACTGTAATCTATAAGGGTTTGCTTAGTCTATGAGTCTATGCAAGACAAGTTATATATCAATTTAAAGCTAAGAATCTAAGCTTTCAAACTGCTGATATTTAAAAACTCAAATTTCTGACTTATTGGTCGTTTTGTGGTGGAGGGTCACATATGAACTAGTGAGATGAACATTTCAATCATATTTCCATTTTATGATATAGGATGAGCATCCTGCTGTAGCAGAGACAGCTGTGGTAGGCTACCCTCATGACATTAAAGGAGAAGGTATATATATATAATTATCATCAATGTAATCAGTAAAACTACCATGAAAATACAATCCCTATCAAAAAAAATTAAATCCAGTGAATTATTGTCTTACTGGGAACTTTTGAATATGAATAGGAGAGACTCTTTGGTGTTTGTCTCCAGTTCATTATGTCACATCTATGATCCACCAGTAATTTAGTGTTTGCATAGCCCCAATAATGTTTTCCTGTGTTTTGCGACTGATGTATACAGGGAAATGGTTGCACTTTTAAGTTACGCCCACTGATAATTTGATCTACTTGAAAGATTATCATATCACCTTAAATACTCAAGAAAACTTTTATCAATAATGTCATATCTTACAATCTTGAAATCTAAAGTGCAATGTGTGGTGATTGTTATGTGGAAGGAAGAAGTTCACATAGCTCTCTTTCTTATTTGCATGAACAGGACAGGGTGTTTTGATAAGTTATATCTCTTTGTATCTCTACTGCTCATAGTCTGCCGAGAGCTAGAAGAATGTTATCATACATCACTCTACATGGAGCTAATATCCTTCTGGCACTCTAACATATATTATTTTCTTGAAACAATGACAGGTGTCTATGCCTATGTGACTCTGAAGGATGATGTGACTGAGAGTGATGAAGATATCATCAAGGAACTCAAGGCTGTAGTAAGACAGAAGATTGCTGCATATGCAGTACCTGATATTATCCAGGTAGGATGGACAAGATTTTTGTTGTCATGTTGATATTTTTTAATGTGATTTCAACTCATATACCTTTTTCTTCCTCTTGACAAGAAAATTTTACTGTATGAATGATGCAAGAGCCATTTTTGTCGTAACAAATCACAAAAGCCTTACATTAATTTAAATGTGTTTATTTAGTAATGTTTGCCTGGCTATGTAATGATTTTGATAAGGTTTAATGCCTCTCAATCTTTTAATTTCTCCATAGATCACTCCAGGATTACCGAAGACTCGTTCTGGGAAGATCATGCGACGTGTCCTTAGAAAAGTGTCAGCTGATCAGAGTGATGAACTGGGAGATGTATCTACCTTGGCTGACCCTTCCATCGTAGAGGTCATCATAAAGAACCATGATAAACTAGCCAAGAAATAAAGATATGTAAGATTTATTTGTCCAGCTGGGAATTTGAATGTTTGTCATACCTTATTTACCCACGGTTGCTGTAGTTCCCTTTCTAGCTTAAGGTGACTCTTGCCAGCTTGGGTGATGGATTCTGCAAAGTACATACAGTGGAAACTCCCTGCAGGGGAAACTCGATATAACAAGACCGTCGGGACCGAATCACTTTCCTCGTTATATCAGAACATACGTAAAAATGCACATATGGGACTAGATTCTAAATGTACACTAATAATGAATGTACACATTCTTCTGCCCCCGCTTATGTAGTCATTTGAAAGCTATGAAGGCATTAATAATATGTTAAATCTCGAATTAGCTAATTAAAAATATTGGATCATGTCAGAAACTGCGTTAAAAGGTATTATTTTCAGACGCTAAGTTACCGACTAAGAGTCATGTCCATCACACTTCCGCATTGAATATCGGGACTGCGCCTGTACTGTCAGCATAGCGCATACTCATGGTATGAAATAAACTCTCATTCACACTTCGGGGGCTGGTCTCGCTGCACTGTGATATGAATAAAAAGACACCCTCTGCACTGTGATACGGATAAAAGGATGCTGCTTGCGCTGTGATACAGATAAAAAGACGCCTGTGCTGTGTGTGTGATACAAATAAAAAGACTCACCCCGCTTCGCATCGCGATCTCTATTATGCTTGTGTGTGTGCAGATTCTTCAGCTGAATGATTTCTGTCCATTTGAGGCGCAGTGAAATTTACTTGCTCTTTATGACGTGAATGATTACCAATCTTTTTCTTTGTTTTAGAGGCACAAGATTTAGCTTGTTATAGCCGTTATCTCTTTATAGCTGACCTCGCTATAAAGGTTTGTGCTGCCATAGAATTACATGCAAGTAAATTTGGGACCGTGAAAATGTTCTCGTTATAGCCGTTACCTCATTATAGCCGTTACCTCGTTATAGCCGACCTCGTTATGTCGAGTTTCCCCTGTATAATGAGGACCTCAGGACCATGAAAACTACCTTGTTATATCAGGAATCTTCTTATATCAGGGTAAAAAACAAAAGAACATGAAGACTGGGGACCAGGCAAATTGCCTTGTTATATCAGAGCTCTTTATAGCGAGTTTCCACTGTAGTAACCATGGTGACAGTATTACTTGTTTGCTGAGAGCCAGAAGGGCATTATTAACTCATATCCTTTTACATAGAGTTAAGAGCCTTTGGCTCACAACAGATGACATCGGTTTCAGCCCAATATTCTGACAGCCCTATGTTCTGGCAAATTATTGCACGGGCTATGCTGTATCGATAATCATTGCGAAAATCTTGGTTTTCTTGCAAGATTCTCGGACCAGCACATTGCGACACTCACCAGAACATGTGCTTGTTGGAACACCACCCTTTTTTAACCATCATTACACCTACAAATTGTTCACCTGGGTCTATGTTTTAGTAAAGTAAATGGCAAAATATAAGATGTATGGAAGGCCTTGTAAGAAGGGTAACATATTATGTTCTGGTGCTATCACAGATGTAGTCAGAGGAGTTTCCTTGGACACTTCACTCTAAGTTTATCTGTGAGAATGTCTTGAAGCTCTGTTGCAAAGGCCTTTATACTTGAATGGTTTACAGTTTGGGTCACAAGCAAGAGAGAGTCATACAGCCTGTACACTCTCTGTAAAATCTCAAATCTCTTCTCTTATCAGAATGAAGTAAAGGGTGTACTTTACACTGAAGAGTCATCTTTTTTTTTCATTGTTTACTTGCTTTGTGTTTTTAATCTGAACACAAGGGAACATGTGGAAAGTTTACACCCTTACAATGCGATAGACAGTTTTTGAAAGCCCAAATTCTTATTATATATATATATATATACACACATGTATATCTATTTTTTTTTAGTAAGAAAGCTTGTATTTCTTCTTGAATTTTAAATTGGGCTCACAGATTATGAAGTTTGATACCACAAAACGTTTTTTTTAAATCAAGATTTGCAATTTTTAAAAAAGGAAAACGTGATTAAAGATTTGTCTCATGAAATTTTGTTTGTGATTCATATAAGGAATGTTGGTGAGAAAGTAAGGGTCAACAATGTAATGATGCCATCATTTCTTATGTATTATATCAATTTATTTTTGAAATAATTTTTTATAGAAGATTTGTATGTATTAGCCAGAAGGTGCACATTATATTCTACCTTTTATTGGTGAGTCTTTTTAACTAGTTAGTAGTTTTATATAATCTATGCAACACATTGCAGGTTAGGATAAAGTTTGCTGGTTAGGCGTGGATTAAATGTATCACTTTAACAGCTGTAGGTTAGAAAAATGCAGTGATATGTAAAACTACAGCTTTTTAAGAAAGGAATGCACGTGGCCTGTGAACGTTGATCATCATATTTCCCCTATGTATTAGCATTCTAACCAAGGCAGGCAGGCAGGCAGGCATCGGAACTCTGAAAGATGTTTGTAGAGTTGCAAGATGCTGTCTTTGTTAAAAGCTGAAGTTTACATGCCACAACATTTCACTAAACTACCCCTGTGAGGTGATACTGTCATTTTGGCAGGATATCACTGTTACTGATGATCTATCTATTGTCTATAGACATGTATGCCTATACTAACATATGTTATCCAATTGTAGAATTTTTTTTCATTGGAATTGTAGAAACATGATAAACAGAGTATTAAACAGAGTTATAAACATGAAATAATCATACTATAAGAATGACTATAAATAGGCATGTCAAAAGTTTTATGAGGAAGTCTGTGCCACAATTCAAGGGTTTACTGTGAAACCAGTATATTATGTTAATGCCAGCTGTAAATATTTTTTTGTGATTTTAGCATAAATTTAGTGTCGGGATTCATTCACTTATTTTGTGGCATGAAACATTTGCTAATCAGGGCCCTGTTTCATAAAACTTGTTATCAATAACAACTGCCCCATTTCTGTGACAAGTTTGCTCTCAGCCAATCAGATGCAAGGATTTCAGTAGCTTATAACAATTATTGTAACTTGTTATTGATAACGAGTTTAATGAAATGGGGGCCCTGGTATATTTGGTTCATTGTTGCATTATAGAATCTAATTTGTAATCATTAACCAATATTAATGTATCACACTATAAGATTTTAGTTAAGAGTTATTTTGAATTTATGATTTCTGTTGTGTGCCACAATTTCAAAATTTAAAAGTTTTAGAAAAGCTTTTGCAATTAATGAGTTTTCAGACAATTTTCTCATTGTTTTTCCTTATTTTGTATTAAGGTATTTATGTGAAACTTCCATTTAAAGACTCAATATCTTTCAATTTTTGTCAAGGGTACTGTTGTCAAACATTTACTATTCCACAGAAGGCATTTCAGTTGACTGGAACAATGCACAAGACATAGGCCTTTATTCTGATAGCTGGTATAATTTATCTCTAGTCTTCAAGTTAACCTTGCTCATTCAAAGTGTAATATATAGTTTTAGTGGGCTATTATGTCATATTTTTGTACATGTATTAAAATTGATACAATTGAATTTTATTTGATAACGTGTAAAGTTCAGTATGGTAATTTTTTTTTAAATATAGACATCTTCAAAGATGCATTTAGGGATAATTTTAGGTACTGGTTTGGTTATGAAATTGCATTTTGAAGAAGTTTGCTCAAATTAATCCTGAATTTATTGTGAAGTCAATACCTGCAAAGTATAATGCTATAAAGTATAACTCACATTTGCAGCTAATGTGACCAGATATTTGGCATATGTCAGGACTACTTACTAGCTCAACCACCTTATATTTCTATGCTCGTAACTGGGAAATCAATTTTCTACCAGATTGTTTGACATTCAGTTTCATTTTATTATGTGAAATTTGTTTAGATCTTTTTTTTTATTAGTACTCAAAATCAAGATTACTTATAACTTGAATCCCATGCATACATACAAGATTTCAAGAAAAAAAATCATGAGATAAAGTAAAAGACTTAATAGAAAATTTTTAAAAAGACCTAAGCGATAATTGTTATTCTTCAAATGTAAAAAAAAATGAAATAAATATTATTTTAACTTCAACAAGAGATTTTAACGACAGATTTTCATGTATAAAGGCTCTAATGCATTCCCTTGGTCAATACAACATGTACTTAATTAGTTTATTCCTACTTTATTGATGTAAAGCTGCAATATATAATTTTGCTTATAAAATTAAATTTTCCTTTGTACATCTATGTTTTTCTAACATTGCCAAACCTTATATCATGTACCATTTCATGTTTTAGATTAGACTACTTATGGTTCTGTTTTGTTACATTTGCCTGTTTATCACATACAGCACGATTGTGTTTTGGTTTTGTTATGTCTAGAAAATATCACTGAAATACAAAATGTGTTGAATCCCAAGCTGTACAAAGAAAGAATGAGTGAAATATACGTTTGAAATATAGTATTGTTTATTTGCATGTTCAAGAGAATTGCTCCTGTTTCTCGTAAAATATCAACATTCAAGTATCAACTTTAACAAATCTATTATTACAATTTTGATGTGGTGTGGGTTTTGATTTGTGTGTATTATAGCAGAGATATCATTTGCAATGTTCTAGTTTGAAAATGTTTCAACTTACATCTTTCAAAATAATCAATATCTTCAACTTTAGTGGCTTTTAAAAATCCTATTTTTGAAAATTCATGACAATATCTGACATAGTCCTATACCTTACTCCGTCAGTATTGTAAAGCCTAAATAAGTTGGAATTGAAATAATCTTGAATTGATATTATTTTATATCATTCATTGTATAGATATTCAACAGCATGTGTTGCTTTGCCCAACTTTGTTTTTTCTTTTTTTTTAATCCAACTGCAAATGTGAAAACTTGATTATTTTACTTCTTTTTTTTTTATTTGTTAGTAAAAATGTATTGAGACTATGGAATATCCTACTTTAAGGTATAAATTTTTGAATATTATTACACTTTCTTCCAAAAGACCGTAACCTTTCATGAATGTTATTTTATAGATATGTAGTTTTAATTCTTTATTATTCAAGATTGATATTATCATGAAGCAATATTTTGAGAACAATGCACAAAATTGTTACAGGTTATGATGGCGACAGCAAATGCCATTTGGCATTTGTGTTCATCATGTTGAGACGGAGAAATATAACTTTTAACAATTAAAGTTTTGAGTGCTATTTTGTAAAGAAGTGATTCTCCATTGTGCATTATTTCTGTAAGTAGCCCTATGGTGCATGTTTAATATTTAGAAATTAGGAGTAATTGTTACTCCTAAAACAAGATTTTGTTGATTTGAGAATTTCTGTTCTTCCTTTCCAGTCATAATTATTTTCACTGTTCATGAAAATATTTAAAATTATTTTAAAACGCATGAGCACATACTGAAATATAACAGACTACATCAAATTTACAATGAATTGATCAGATACAACAGATGAAACAATGTAACAAGGAGATATGAAAATGTTAGTACCTAATACAAACTAAGGATATGTAATATTATCTCCTTTGAGAGAGTACATGATGCATTTGAATAGAAGACCCAAAGCCCAATCATAGGTTTTATGTCAGATTTCCGAAAGTCTATTTTGAAGAAGCATAATTCTTGTCCAGTACTGGTCAGTTAAAAGATGGGCTTCTGACTGACCGAGCCCGTTTAGGCTACCTAGTCTTGGTTATGATATATATTTCCAAAGGGCTATTCTCTCATTGAATGAACAGCGCCATCTTCGTCCTGGTTTGTGCTCATCTGGTCTCATATCACGGGACATGAAGATCGCGCCTTTTCGTCCATTTATTGCTCCTCTTTTGTGGAACTCGTACCCTTCCTTCCTTCGTTAAAGTTGACAGTCTAGAAAGATCACTTCAAAACATCCTTTTTTGCAATTGTTTAAATGCAAACTTCTTTTGGAGGAGCCTAGTGTGCCTTTGAATGTTTTTGACAAAAATATTGCGCCATATAAATGCTATGAATCATCATCTTTCTGGAGGGTAGTGAGAATGGACATTTTCAGTATCAAAATGGGTATTCTTATGGCTTGAAAAAGCGCAATTATTTGTCATTAATTTTGTGTAGGAGTTTGTTGTAAGGGTCAATCCATTGTCACAATAAAGCATACGGTCAAAGAACATGCCTTTAACACCAACATATAAAACGAGTAAATATTTTATGATCACAAAAGAATTCATGAGCTTTTAATCCATCTAAAACAAGTTAGATATTTAGGTTCCATATAAATAGTAGTATAATCTACTGGTATAACGAATAACAAAGCAAAAAAGAAAAAAAGAAAAAATCTGCTATATCAAGGTGTACAGCAACGATTTCATTTAGGCCCTACTGAAAGTTATGAATAATCATGTCATGTAAACCACGGGTTAAAAACACCTCTACTTATAATTCATGTGTGTGGTATAACTATACTTTGCATGTACTTTTAAACAACACCAAAATACTTTTATATACAATAATGACAATAACGTGGAATGAAATTGCCCACAATACTGAGACCGTCTCAGGACCACTACTCCCCGGACTATAGGCTATAATATATACGGACACATACCCCGGCCAAGAACCCACTTGTGAAAATTTAAAATTGTGGAAAATCTTATACAACATTATATACATGTGCTTTTTACGTCTGGTTTTTAAGGTTTCCCATTTTAAGAGATCATGAATTTGGAAAATTGAAGTGCGAATTTGAGGGTTAATCTTAATTATTATTCTCCCAGCCCTATTTTGAAGTTTCTGAAGTTGGTCCAAATAAATATTTGGGGAGGATTGCCATACAATATCGGCATAATCGAAATTAGGAAGGATCACAGATTGATAGATTAGATTTAGATAAGATTCACTTAAAGCGTTTCTCAATCTGCCTAAAAAGCTTACCATTTTCCCTACTTTCTTAACAACTTCACTTAGTAATTAACATGAAAATTCCATTTTAACTCAGAGTCTATATTCATTCCCAAATATTTAATATTACTAACCTGTTTAATAACGTTGGTTCCAAGTTTTAAGTTCAGTGTGTGATGTTTGACTTCGTCATTGACTTTGTCCCTATTAACATTGATACTGTTTTTTTCACAATTGATGTAAAGTTTATTCCGGTTCATCCACTCTGATAGAGAGACTAATTCATCATTAAGAACCGACTGTATACCACAATAGGATTTTCATGAGAAAAATAACAGTGTCATCTGCGTATAAATGTAGACGACTATAGAATGTAACGCATTAGCTAAATCGTTGATATATATCAAGAATAAAATGGGACCCAATATTGACCCCTGAGGGACACCATATTTTAAAATCATTTCATTGGAAGTAATATTATTTATAAAGGTAAACATTTTGCGGTTAGATAGATAATTATAAAACCACTTGTGCATTATACCATTTATACCAATATTAGACAACTTTCTGAGGAGAATTCTGTGATCAACTAGATCAAACGCTTTTCGTAAATCTATAAAAATAGCTCCTGTATATAAACCTTTATCAACTGATTGAAGCCATTCACCCGCAACCTTTGTAAGTGCGGTGCAGGTATATGCTTCGGTCTAAATCCCGATTGATATTTGGTTAAAATGTTGTTTTTTGTAAAAATCGAATTAAGTGTTGTTGCACAATCTTCTTTAATATTTTTGACATACACGTTAGTAAAGATATCGGCCTGTAGTTTATCACCCTTTTTATGCTGGGGTATGACCTTGGCCACCTTCCATCTTGAGGGGACTATACATTCAGATAACGATCTATTAATCAGATAGGTGACCGGTTTTAAAATTTCCAGTGCGCAAGTTTTCAACATAAAACAATCTATTCCATCAACCCCAACTGATTCTTATTCTTTAAGCGGTAAATTTCTTTCATGACATCAGACTCTGTAACTTTGGGAATAAAGAAGGCATTATTCGTACTAAAATCTGAACTTTAAAATTTGTCGTTCGTGATGACACTGTTATTTATTTTTCTCATGAAAATCCAATTGTGGTATAAAGTCCGTTCTTAATGATGAATTAGTCTCTCTATCAGAGTGGATGAACCGGAAAAAACTTCACATCAGGTGAATGTTAATAGGGACGAAGTCAATGCTTTACAAACATCACACACTGAACTTAAAACTTGGAACCAACGTTATTAAACAGGTTAGTAATATTAAATATTTAGGAATGAATATACGCTCGGAGTTAAAATGGGATTTTTATGTAAGTGAAGTTGTTAAGAAAGTAGGGGAAATTCAACCTACTTCTGCGATCTAAGATCGGCTTTCAGCTTTACAAATCTACTTGATGGGATTTTCTAAAGGTTACGTAATTAACAAACGAATCATCGTGATTAGCGTGAGCTTTCCAGATTAAATAGCTCATTGAATGGTCACTTTGTCTTATACCATTGTGTAAGACACCAAAGGATCAACCAATGAAGAACACTCAAGCGTAACTCGAGTGCGTTCAAATCTCTTAATTTGACACAAGCCATGCATGTACATCATTAATCTTTGAGTATTTACGAGTATCAGCAGTAAATGGATACTTGACAATATTATAATTCACATCGCCCATTAATATTATCAGAGTATTGAATCCGCCTAAATACACCAACAATTCTTCATGAGAGTCCAGTGGATGTGTTTTATTTGGTGGCCGATACCAGTTTTGAAAATAAAAGGCTTTGTATGTTTCAAACGAATAAGAATGCAAAGAACTTCCAGTCGTTAAATGGAAAGAGGAACCGATAACTTTTCAAATATAATATTTTCATGTATATATATATATATATATATATATATATATATATATATATATATATATATAACAACTCCTCCACCTCTCCTATTTCTATCATTTCTTATGACATTACAATGAGGGACATATATTTCACCATCTTTAATTGAATCATCAAGCCTCGTTTCATTTAGCGCTAGAATGTGTATATCATTTTTACATAAGATAGACACGATTTCATCAAAAATGTTTCAATATGCTTACAACATGTAGATGTACTAATCTAATTCCATTATATTATATTGTATTCATTAACGATTATAATTCAAGAGATCATCTTGATTTTGTTGTGTTTTACCGTTCACATAGTCTGATATATGACCTTCATAAAAGGGTAACCGTTTCATTACGCAACAGGGACAGATCCAAGCTATGAATAATTCGGACGGATCATTGTATAATTCTTCAGACACTTGAGCACATGATATATGTATCCATTTTCTACATTGAGTGCATAGTAGACATTTTTGATTGACCTAAACAGACTTTTGGCAAATCCCACAAAGATAATCCCTAACCATTAAATTGTAATATAAAGAACTTTAACAAATCAGAACAACTTAAAAAATAGGTAACAAAGTATATAATGAGAAAATAGCTGTGGAGTGTGGACCGACAGGGACCGACAGGGACCGCACAGGAGCGTAATAAATACATAATACATAATACATAATACATAATTGTTCTGAAGCTTCATAATTTTCCAGCTTCTGCGACAGACGTTATCAGTTTCTTAGCAGGTTTTCCAGAACTTGTCGGAATGGAAGCATGTATTCGTCCGTCTAGTGACCAAAGTGCGATGGCATTTTTCGATTCCCTTGTCTTCAGGATTGAATAGCTAGTTGCAGTGAGGTCCTCCAGAGATCGACTTCCCGGTGTTTTTAAGTTTTCTTCTTATGCATAAATATCTTGTCTTTTTCGATATGTTGCCAGCTTCACAATGATGGGCCGATACCGCGGTTGCTGCTCTCTTCTCGTACCGGCTTCGGACGTCACTTCGGCGTAGGATGTCGTATCCGGACCATTCCGGAGTCGAAGTCGACGACGTGATATGACGAGTGTGATCATCAGACGCCAGGATAGGGAACGCACCAGTCCGATGACTGCGATCGATATCGCCGAAGGACAGGTTAACACCGAAGGACAGGTTAACACCTAGCTCTTTTCGTGCAATATTAAGTGTGATTTGGTCAGTGTTTTCCCCTTGGTTTCAGGGATTCCGAAAATCCTGATACAGTTCCTTCGGGAGTATTGTTCAGCAGCATTTGACTGCTTTTGTAGGTTCTTGATCTTCTCGGCTTGATCAGATATGTGTTTATTCATGTCATTTATGATTGTTGATTTCGAATTATTGTCAATTTCAAATGCTAGGATTCTAGACTCATTTCGCTCAGTTAGATTCGACAATCTAACCACTTCTTTCAAATCTTTTATTTCTTCTCTTATTACACGCTGAACAGTTTTTCTAATTGAATCTAAAAATTCAACGTGTTGTAGAACTTCTTTTACCAAACAAGTCATTTCACTAGGATTTTGCAATCTATTGAAATACAAAGCAGATTTGCTTGCCCGCTATTCAAAATTCTCAAGCAGTGAAAGTCATGAACAATAAGCCAGTTAAGCAGCTTACCAGTGTGAAAACCCCATCCAGTAGTCACAAAGAAATAGGGATTTTTGTAAATCATGTCATGGATTCATTTCTTCCATCTTTTGTCACTTACATATTATTGGCATCCACTTGTCTCTTTTATTGAATGAAAATATTTTGCTCACAATAGGCAGGTTTACATATTCAAATTCTATGCATATCACAGAACAAAGGTAGACAATCATGTAAACAATATCTTCCTAAAAAGATCAAGACAAGTCATTCATTAAAAAGACTCATGGTTGTGTTTAAGCAAAATGTAATTGGAACTCTGAAAATGGCTCATCATTTTGACATTCATGACTTATTTCATTTTGGAAAAGAACATCCAAATGCCCTTTATTTCCTATACTAAAGGTGATGATTTCGGTCATAAAAAATTAATGAAGCAATCCCATAATAGTTATAACAGATAAAAACAAAACAGTAACTTCCTTGTCAAACCATTTAAAGGAGTGTGGAATTGGGAATAGACCTGTTTACTAAGTGTTCAAATTTTATGCATACTTTTGAAACAAAGGTTGTTCTTGACAACCTGAAAGCTTGCCAGAGGCTTGCCAGACATAGCAACAAGTAATGTATGCAAACTGGATTCCAAGTATGGTAGTTCATTCATTAATAACAGGTTACTGGAATACCTCGTTACTATAGGTCCCCAGGAAAGAAACGTCCATAAATTTGAACACCAACAGGGTGTTCAGACGCTAAAAATCTATACCAAAACGGTATAGCTATACTAGAACGGTACAGCTATACTAGAACGGTACAGCTATAGGATGAAATTTTGCGTCTGAACGCTGACTAACGAAACCACGTATAGCGAAACGACGTATAGCGAAACGAGGGTCGGAGCATCGTTTCGAACTAGAACTCGATAAAGAATCACTGTTCCGTGTCCGTCTGAACGTATGGCGACCATAGAACGGTATAACTGGGCGGGGCTTAACGGGAGCGCGCGTGAAAGGTGGAAGAGGAAATCCAGGCAGGGGGGCTAGCGGATACCTCGTGATCATAACAACACGCGCAGTGGGAAACTGCGCATCTATACCACCTTTTTCACGACGGTCGCAATATGCGTCTGAACGACCCGTTAGCTATACGATGATTCTTTATACGTCGTTTCTTTATCGAGTTTCGGTATAAACTGAATAGCGTCTGAACAGGGGGATAGTAAACAGGTCTATTGTTCATTGTGCCTTGCGGAGTCTCTCTTCTGTCAAAACTTGAATAGAGGGGACCAGTGACATACGTTACAAAAATCCTTATTTCTTTGGGTCTACTGAACCAAATCGGATGGGGTTTTCGCCGAGATGCAGGCATTTAGTTTATTATTTCATAATCTTAAACTTTATTGAGATTAATTCAAAATTATGAAATGCTGAAACTCCGATTGTAATTTTGGGGCACATACTTTATACAAAGTTAATTATAACACTAAACGTTTACGAGAAGTTGGAGCCATTTAGCATTTTTAAACAAAACCTCAGTACTATGTCCCTGAGTTTATTTCATTACACCTTTTCCTCTTCGTAGCTTTCCTGACATGCCTGAGTGTCTTTAATGGCTGTTCCATTGTCGTCTGTCACTGGTTGCTTGGCGCCATTTTCCAGTTCGTGTTTCATTCTGATGTTCAAAGGTGGAAAAACGTACAGATTAATATCATTGACTGTGACGTGTTCATTTTTGTTAACATCACGAAGAGCTTTGTTTATAACGGATTGAAGTGCAAGTATCCAGTTAACATCTGTTTATCTCATAGAGCGGATAAACAATTCTGTTTGATATTGTATTTACATTTATAAAAGTTTAATCATCCCGGGTTGTACAATTTGCCGGTGCTATCATAAGAAAATGGCAGATCTGTATGGGGACACGTGTCATTTGAAAATGAATACATACCTTCCATAGTTTTCTCCATCTTCAATGGTCTCCGGTAATTTTCTTCCTATTGTTTCAGGTAAGAGAATACCAATCAAACCACCTAGGACCAATGTTGAGCCGAAGATGACAAGTGGAGCAGGCTCCCAGTAATGACTGGTCAGGAGGGTGAGAGGGGCTATGATGCCTCCCACACGGCTAGTCATTGAACAGAACCCCATAGCGATATTCCTGAAAGAAGAGTTAATAAGACGATTTGACTTCTTATCAGCGCTATTACTCTGTACACACCCTTCACGTTTGAAGGTCTGAAACTTGCAGTGGGTCTGCACATGGGTTCAACCCGCGGGCCTCCCCCGAATGTATTTTACGCCCTCGCCATGTTTGTCGATATCCGGATATACGCTTTTTAGTATAACATGGGAAGTTCAAACTCATTGATATTGCTGTATTTGATGAAAATGAAAATTTAATACCGAGCACATTTTGTATTTAAAAATTTGTTTAAATTTCATAAGGGCATTTAGGGAGAATTTGTGAAAGTCAATTAGGGCCATTTCCCCGGCTCTGCCTAATCCTGATCATACCTGATTGGAGTTGGATTCAATTCGACTGTGAGTAGGTAGACGATGACGAAAGCACATGACGTCGCAAACTTTCCTACCATACCAACAGCAGCTCTCCAAGGACCTGGGCCTGATCATAATCGACAAATAGGAACAGGAAATAAACATTTCCATCAGTTTGATTAATAATTTAATTATGAGTGCTGACCTGGCAGTAATAAGATTAGAATCCAGACAAATCTATTTATCATAATCTTGTTGGTAAGGATCTGTTTCACCTCTATGTTCCGGAAACATTTCCATACGGAGTGTTAGGGTTGGGAAAAGCGGCCATGTCATAATCACATTATCTCTATTGGGCATCATTTTCAGACGTTTTATTTCCCTAACGGGAACGCTTTTGTTTATCGATAGCAAATCACTCTTGCATTTCATTCTGATTTATTTTCAAAAATGGTGTTAAAACCAAGAAATTTTTTTAGATTTAGATTCAACAAAGTTTAGAAAATATGGCTGAATGTATACAATGAATTATCACAATCAACAGCAATGTATTATAATCTCAGATGAAGAGAGACATTTACTTATGAATATGGTCATCAAACAGGCAATTCCACTGGTTAACAAGGATATGACCATGCTTCGACGTCGTCCAAACCAAGGTATCTCGACGATGAAAATACAGAAGAAAATGGCGAAGAACTCCATAGCACCAGAGACCATGAATGAGATGAAGACATTGACACCTAGAGATGAGGTACTCAGGTTGAAACCATGGTAGGATGCTGAACACACAGCCCTGAATTAAAAAAAAAAGTTCATAATGATGTGCTCTTTACAAGAAATTGTTTTACCATCCCATAAACGAGAGAAAGATAATAAATATACCATGCCCATTCCTCCCCACGTAATTATGAACAGACTCATTTATAACTTCTTCGTCTAGATATTTTAGTCCAGTTGTAATGAACCGTTTTCAACTTCAGTCATATTAAAAGTAAAGTGTATCTGAGAAAATTTACTCAAAATTTAATATAATCATATATAATCATATATTTCAGATACTTACCATACATACATCAAAACCAAAGTTCGCCGAGAAATATTGCGATGTCGGAATAATTCCAATGGAGTATACTTAGTCTGTTTTTGTTCAATTTCCCCCTGATACAAAAAAACATGTGAAAAAAATGTGATGGAACGTGTTCAAACAATGGGTTTCAAAATTACACTTTAAGAAAAATATTTCGTTTTGACTTAAACTTAGTTTTCAAAAGTAGGTTAGAACTTGTGTAAAGGGGTAACCTCGCTAGTCATAAGGACCGCTATTCATAAGGACCGTCATTCATAAGGACCACTTATTCATAAGGACCGCTATCCATAACGCGTGACTAAATGAATAGCGGTTTTGTATGAATAGCGCTTCTTCTAAATAGCGAGCAAACCATAGACAAATTACCTCGCTATTTATAAGGACCTCCATTCATAAGGACCACTATTCATAACTATTTATAAGGACCGTGTTAAATGAATAGCGGTTTTCTATGAATAGCGGTCCTTGTATGAATAGCGAGCGGACCCCCTTGTAAAAGACTTCCAATAACATGTAAAACTGTACTAATTTGGTGCTTTAACTCCTTGTATCACGCTTACAATGTTTACTTTTACAGTTTGGTAAGTTATAGCGGAATGGTAAAAGCCCGTAAAACATTTTTTGTAAGCCCCGCAAAGCTATTTTATTTAGTCAAGAAATAGAAAGAATTCTAATTTTTAAGCTTTTTAAAAGTATTTGTCTTCTTAAGTTGAGTTTGTCTTCTAAACCCCGTAAACAGAAGCCCCGCAAAACGTTTTGATCAGATTTCTTTTACTATAGTCAAGAAATAGAAAGATATTCTAATTTTTAAGCTTTTTTAAACTGTTTGTCTTCTAAAGTTGAGTATTAAACAAAATCAATGTATAAATAGATTCATGTACTAATAGTCGTTATTTAAATTACATGAAGTTTACGTTTGCATTTGTTACTCGTGCCATATCATTGCAGGTACCGGTATATGATAAAAGGCTTTCAAGAAGTTATTTGCACGATGCTCATTATTTCCTCGCTATTGTCATTTTAGCCTATAACTAGAGCCCTTTCACACTCACTTCGTTAGAGCGCTCTAACTAAGAACGGTTCCTCTGGAGCGGTTCCCAGGTGAGTGTGAATGCTCAAGTGGTCCAGGAAGCGTACTTCTGGAGCGCTCCAGAAGACCACCTCGCGAGGTGGTCTTGAGGAACGGTTCCTCGTTAGAGCGCTCCAACGTGTCAGTGTGAAAGCAAAGCGATCCTAAAGCGTACTTCAACCGGAAGTGAGTGTGCAGCGGCACAGCGCATTATACGGTTTGAAATTCCGCGCGAAAAATTTGAGCCGCTGATCTGAGCTGCCATAGCAACAAGACCACTTTGACTCGTTGAGCGATTCGAGACATAAAAAATGCGGTGAGTGTGAAAGCAAACGAAGCGTTCTTCAAGAACCGTTCCTCTGGAGCGCTCTAACTTGGAGCGGTCCAGAAGTGAGTGTGAAAGGCCTCTAAATAAAGCATTGAAGAAAAGATTGAAAGTGCACTTTATTCGCTATTGGCTTCACTATGTAATGTTAATACCAAGCATTAACGTTAATAGGTTAGAAGATCCCTGTATACCTTTTCTGCCAAGAGAGATTGATCCGTTATCAAATCATCGCGAAGAGTAACCCCGTTCACCTTGGCTGCTTTATGGATGATTTTCTTGGCTTTCTCAATTTTTCCTTGACTAATCAGCCAGCGAGGAGACTCTGGCATATATCTGTGGATAATAGTTGCATTTTACATAATAGGCCATCATTTCCCCCTTTTTTCGAATGCACATGAAGAGTAAACAAAAAATGACACTATAAAAATAGATTGTTTTCCCGAAATTCGAAAACCAAAAAAGGTGAGTCAAAAGCAAAGAAAGACGTATGGCCCGAATTCACAAAGGAGGTTTGGTTTAAACCATGGTTTAAACCATAGGTTTAAACCCTCTCCTGGGGTTTTTAAGCGTACGTGCGCACGGAATCCGATCCAATCATATTATTTTCTTTGAGCGCGCGTATGGGCAATGTGCGCTTATTTACGGCTATTTTAGTACGCTTACGGAGGTTTAAACCATGGTTTAGGTTTAAACCCCCTTTGTGAATTCGGGCCATAAAGATCACTGATAAAAAGTAACTTGAAAAATTAGTTCAGTATGGTTTTATCAATACGGTTCAAGAAGAAGCTTTTTGAAAATATTGTATGAGAGTGAATACTTACATCATACATAAGAAAAGAAGCAGTTGGGGGGTTGTCACTGCCACTACAAGCATACGCCAATCCCGAATAAAATAGGCTATACCTGCTAGCATCATGTGACCCATGGCCGAAGGTATCCAGCTCAGCATTCCAGAAATATTCCTCCTAGACGTACCGACGAATTCAGTTCCTGAAAAGATTGAAAGTACCAATAAAATTTCTTGTTTCTTGTTTCTTGCACTATGTTCAAAATTAATGTTACAACTTTGTGTGCACCCATCAGCCAAAATTTCTTCAAGGCTATCCCTAACATTCCTAGGACCACACATATTCCTATATAGTACTGTAGGTCTACTATAATTCTGTTTGATCATACCTATCTAAAACTGTGTGAATAATTTATTACATGCCTGCAAATAGAATAAATGAATGAACAAAAGAAAATATTCAGTTCAAATCACTAATAATTTAAGGAATATCTGTTTTTTTTTTTTTTTTAGGGCAGGAATTTCTGCATTTATTGTCAAATCAAAATAATAACAAATTTACAAACAATTATAATAATAAATATACAACATAATTGTTCCAAAAAAAATGTGACAATTAAATAAGAATGACAATAGAATAAAGACATGATTATAAATCGAAATGAACAAGTAGAAAGAACAAAAATGCAGGGGCCAGCTATCTTAAGCAAAATGCTTGAATGAATAGCAGCCAGTGGAAAGGGCTACATGGAAACCATACTTAATATAAATGTCTATATCATAAAAGCGATGTCACTAACTGGAAAAAAAAAATATTTACTACAAAAAAAAAGGGGGAAGGGAAGGGATTAAAGTGAAGTGTGTGCAAGTGGGTGCACGTGCAGGTGAGAAGTTTACGAATAAGTATCGGTATACAAGGGAGTCTGTCTCCAAAACTTTTGCACCATAAATGTATTAAGTTTAAAAATTCATTATCCTCTTCCTCATAACTGGAATAGTAGTCATATCCTATTCCTAGATTATTAAAAATCCACACTAACCTACGACGTAAGCAATGACAAATTTCGCTATGTTAGCAGTGCCTTGAAGGAAACGGAGAACGATGTAAGCCCAGTAGCTACGAAATACAAGATGAGCGTAGCCGTATACAATAGTCAAGACTATGGTGATCATCAAAATTGGGTATCGTCCATGCCTTAAAGATAAAGACAAAGCATTGCTACAGGTGAATAGTTGCAAGATAAATGTCTAAGATCATGATCATGATCTTTTTTTTGTACATTTTTCAAAATTAATACAGAATATCTATAATCATAATTGGATTTATAGATCATCTTTTCTAAGGACACAAGGCGATGTCATTTAATAGTAATTTATGAATAAATTAAGAAATTAATATAATCATATTGGGCTATTATAGTATGATTCTTACATTGCATGATTGATACAGGTCTTCTACGGAAAATGAAATAAATTACTACGACTATCATCGGTGTAAATATCTTCAAGGGTGCCTGATGAATTGCCAAAAGTACCATAGTCACCTTTTGACCTCTGTCCTTCTCTTTATACTATTAATGTGTAGACATGAAATATGATTTATTCTGAACGAGGTTCAAGTCTATTTCATCTAGTTTTTAGTGCAATAATATTTTGTTCTGTGTAGTTTGTATTTGTTCGGGCTTCTTTTGTTAGCATATAGATTCGTGGATCTCATTATTTATTTTCCATAATATTTTTAAGTTCGGTGTCACGACTAATCCTTTTAGAGTAACGTAATTCTCCGAATGTGGTTTCATGACCTATATCTGTATATAGAAGGAATATTTTGAGAAATGACAGTTTTTCAACAACAATGAATCTGATCAGTACTGACTTCAATCTGTCTTTGTAACTAAATTAAGACTCAATTGTTATCATTTTACGTTGGTTTAAAATCTGTAAAGGGGAGCAAATGGTCTCCATCAAATACGAGAGTACTTCTGAATTTACTCACCTATCTGCCAACGTTCCAAACACCACACTGCCGACTAGATATCCAGCATAGTATACCGATTGAGCATACTGTACATATGTCTCTTTACCGCATACTAAATTATTCTATTCGTTTAGAATCAATTGGTTTGGTGAGAGAAAAGGCGAAAGGGAAAGGAAATGGTGAAAAACTGAATTATCAGATGAAAATGAGAAATTTAGAACAGTTTTATATCTTGGTTTCAGGGGGGAGGGGGTACCAAAATAGGCTTTTCCACGTTTTTGCAAAGTTAAGAACACCAACAAAAATGGCATGCGGTTGGAAAAGGATACCTGCAAAGGATGGGTGAAAAGCTAGAAAATCAATGTTTTGATATAATACGCCTTCATCCTGATTAATGCCATTTTCATGAACCATCTCCATTGTTCTATTTGTACTTTTGATTGATTGTAATGGTTTGATAATCCATTTGCGAATGAGCGAAGAGGGCGAGCTCAAATTTTAATAATTCTCTATTTGGGTTCTACCAAAGGTTGATCTTATGATACTTTCAGGGGGACATTGAAGGTGAAAAGGGTCACTTATTAGAGGCAAATGGTCTTTGGGTTACTTATTAGAAGTGAAAAGGGGTCTTGTTAAAAGGGGAAAGGATCACATATAAAAAGTAAAAAAGGGGCACTTATCAAATATGACAATGGCAGCTCTGGGGTAATTTTAAAAGTGGGAGCACTGTGCATTTCAGAGTGAACAAAATGAAAATGAATGTCGTATACCTCTTGGATGATAGTTCGTGTAAACTCGCTTCTGTCGTATTCCCACCCAAAGTCACAAGGTATGATGTCACGTGACTGGTTACTTGGTAGACGATAAGACACTTCATTGTACGTTCCATTGATCATTAGTGGAACAATTTCATTAGACAGGATAGAGAAATCCGTCACGTTATACCTGCGAAGTAATCAAACTGTAACTGTCATCACGATCATTGAATTTACACCCTATATTTTGTCAATTGCAACAAATGAGAATGATACATTATCATTTGGTCAATATGTTAAGACTCCGAGACGGAAGCAGGAATTCATATTACTAACTCAATTTTTTTCAAAAAGCATTTGCCCCCAAAGTTTCCTTTAATTCTAGTTGATCGAGATATCGAGATATCATTGACTTTAGAGGTCAATTTTCTTTTCTCACAGAGTGGATTAATCATGGTTAATGAGGACTTAATATTTTCTTATATTACAATAAATGCGTGAAGGCCACGGCACCCTATAGGACCCGACAAGACTAGATTTTGAAATGAATTGAACAGGAACAGAATAGCGGTCAGTGATATTGTGTAGGCGCAATTACAGGGAGTATAATTATTCGCATAAAATTTCTTCTTCCCCCCCCCCCCTTTTTTTAGCAGGCGTGATTATCAAGAAAAGACGCAGTAATAAAGCGATTTGTCATGTCATCACCTTTTTGTTCACGTTCATTTTTTTTTCTTTGCTTCCCATCCCCCCTCTCTCTCTCTCTCTCTCTCGCTGCCTGTCTGTCTCTCTCTCTCTCTCTTTCTGTCTTTCTCTCTCTCTCCCTCTCTCTCTCTCCCTTTTCTACCTCCCTCTCTCTCTCACGCCCTTTCCCTCTTTCTGTCTTTGCCTTTCGACACGAGGAGGGGGCACGGTACCCATTGTCCCGCCACTGCTTGTGTTTATAGTGTATGCGGTATTAGTTTTAATTTTTGTCTAGGATGTCATGAATGAAGGTGGGAACGAACCGTGAGCATTTCTGAAATTCATGTTCGCCTACGTCACTTGCGTTCTCTTTCTCAACGAATGGTATGTTGATAAGTTTCTTCACTGATACGTCACAACGAGCAGCATCGTACGCCAAGCCTTGACAACTGCTCATATTCCAGTTAGGTACCTGCATTTGATGTGAATATTCAAACACATTTTGAAAATCAATTCTACTAATTATTCAAGTCACCCTATCTATTTCATCCTTCCCGTTACTTTAAGAAAAAGATATAATCGATTTAACATATAATGTAAATTGAATGAGACAGTGAGCCCCGCAGTAAGCTTCAATATACAGCAGAATAATTCCAGTACATTTTAATGGGACTGATCGGTTGACAAAAGAGCACAACAATCTTCTGTCTTCTACAACTGTTTGCTTAAAATCGGGAATTCGTTAACCAATTTAATACACTGAACCAGAAGCCACATTGGTTTCAGTGGAATAATAGTGAGCTTTCGAATGTGTCGACTTGAACGCCGTCCTAGATCCTCCCAGCTTCAATGGACTGCTTTGTGTTAGCTGCATATCGTGCAAGAACGGCTCACCCGTCCACTGGCTTCTCCCTCGTCCACTAGTCAGATCGAGAACGCGTCAAACATGGTTTTTGCCGTCTTCTCAAAGCCCGGCGCACACTATACGATCCGACCGCGACCCGATTTTCGAACAAATTGCAATTTGCATTAAATGTGAAAGTTTAAAAAAGTGAAATTATCTCATTTGAATAATAATACGAATACTAATATCGAAATTTTGGTTAACTGCAATTCTTCTGGTGAGAGTAAAGGCCAAATCGGCTTCAAATCTTAGTCGATCGCAAGATTGGTGACGTCACTACGAATTGAATTCGCTTTTATTCCTACACGGGGGCTTGCAGTAGCCCGGAATTTCGATTTTAGTATTCAAACTACTATTCAGAACTTTGATCACGAAGATTTTACATGTTTTAAGGTTCATATCAAATGTTATAACAACTTTTCCCAAAATTGCATCGTAGTCAGATCGTGCAGTGTGCGCCGGGCTTAAAACGCGAACCTCGCTTCAACCATTGTTAGCTTCATGCTTCACCTCCTTTGTATGCAGTAAACACAAAGCAGTCCATTGTCGCTGGCAGGATCTAGGACCGCGTTCTAGTCGACACATCCGAAAACTCCTTCATGTCAAACGTATTAGAACTAATAGAGAGTTTTCGAATGTTTCAACGTGAACGCCGTCCTAGATCATCCCAGCTACAATGGACTGCTTTGTGTTAACTGCATACCGCGCTTTGTGCAAGAACGGCTCACCCGTCCACTGGCTTCTACCTCGTCCACTAGTCAGATCAAGAACGCGTCCAACATGGTATTATAGGGAGTTTTCGTTCTGAATCAGCAACTTACCCAGGATTCTAGGACGGAGATTAACAATAAATTGCACATGACAAAGGACACCTACGCAATACCGTGCTAGATCAAGAGCGCACGATAAATTTAAGGCTAAAGTCTTGCCTCAATTGTTGTAATTGTCTTCTGTACTTTGTATTCCTATTCCAAAATCCTTTTTTTTTTTAATTGATACGCTCCTCTTCAAATTTCTTTGGAGTAATGGTAATGACAGGGTTCAAAGAGAATTGCTTTTTAATGATTTTGATAGTTGTGGCTTGCGTATGATCGACCCTGAAACTTATGCTTTTGCTCGAAGAATGGTTGGGTGGGTCATCTCTTTCTGTTGGATCCTCAGTGCGCTAGTTTTTGGAAGAATGTGGAATTAGAATTTTTGAAGTATTTTCATCAAGACAAAACAGTGTTATTTAAGACAAATTCCCCTAAATGTGTTCTTAATAAAATACTGAATCTCTAATTACATGGTATAGGTATAGGGAAAACATTTTGATTGATTTCAATTTGAGTAATTTCCACCTCCAGGAATTCCTGTAGTGGAATAAAGAAGTATGTCTAAAACATCGACCTTTTTTTACAATCCAATTTGGTTTGAGAAGGGAATTTGTCAGGTTTTAGATTTGTGACTGGGTAATCGTATGAAAACTTTTGAGGAATTGGTAATTGAAATGATTTACCTATTCGGGACAGAAGAAAATATGAAAGTCCTCTGAATGGCATTTATTTATCTTGGTTTGATAACTATGCACAGGTTGATGAAAATATACATGATTTTAACACATCTTTTGAAAGTTAAAAAAGATTCCAAGGTATTCATACAGGATATTGTTAAAGAAGGTTAATCCAACCGAGGCTGAAAGAAGATGGGATGAAGCTTTCAGTGAAAATATAGAACAAAGTGATTGGTCAGAATATCACTCTAATAACTTTAGTTGTACGATTGAAACACAAGTACGTTCCTTTTATTTTAAGCTTTTCCACAATGCCATTGGTACCAATGCTTTTTTTTTGTAAAAGATAAAACAGATAGAATCTCCAATTTTTTTTTTCTGTTCACAATCCCCAGAGACACTGGTTCATATGTTTTGTAACTGCCCCAAAATTACCTCGCTTTTGCAAAACCTGCTGTCTTTTATAAGTAGGAAAACAGGGTGCTACAATAATGTCACAAGGTTTGAGAAGAAGTTTGGTGTATCTAACGATTCATAAGCAATGTAAAATTGCTTGTTTCTTTACTTGAAATTCTATATATACCGTTGTAGATTTCAAATACTACAACCAAAGTCTGATTCCTTTAAGGTTTTTATTAACTACAAAAAGAAACTTGAATGTATAATAGCAGAGAAAAGGAATAAGTTGGGTGTCCACTTTAAAAATGGTGTTTTTCAATTGAAATCACAAGGCCTCAAGCTCAATCCTGAATCCATACTGCAGCTGTACTATAAATATTATTAGTATTATGTTGTGTGCTTTCATTGTATTAACATTGGTATTAAGTCTCTTAACTGTACCTATTTTACTGTTTGTCTGTGCATACATGTATAAAAAACATTTTAAAAAAGAGTGCACGATAAATTGCAAATACATCGTTCGCTCTGAATCGAGGGCGAAACTACTCTCCCGGTTCTCCAATTTTCCACAAAGACTTTAAAGGACCTATGGAATGCAAGTACATGTTGATCTTTGATGATGTGTATTGTTCTGTACATCATAAAATTTACAACCATTTGATCTGAATATGTGTCATATATTTTTTAAATATTTTTTGTAATAATTTTATTTTACCTGCTAAGCCCCGCCCCTAAAAAAATCCTTTGGAGCCTGATTCTTCACATGACATCATCAGTCAATCACAAATTCACAAAACAAGCCAAACAAAAGACACTGGTCTGTAAAGTATCTCTCTATTTGTACTTGCTCACAATAGCATCGTGTGTTTCATACAAGTAACTTTCTTTTCCTGTGATGCTGGGGTATTCCTGACATAGCATCTGCTATTGCGATTGAGAGTTTATGAGTTGGTATTGTATTAAAACATGCGATGCTATTGTGGGCAGGTGCTAAACTGAGGGATACATGTAGGTATGACACATATTCAGATCAAATGGTTGTAAATTTTATGATGTGCAGAACAATACACATCAAAGATCAACATGTACTCGCATTCTATCACTATGAACACGATGACAAAGAGAGCGGACAAAATATACAGCTCCTCATTGTACCCTCCACAATTGCTCTGGTAGACAAAAGAACATCCCTCATTACTATTATGTAAAATAAGCAGAACAGGTGAATATGCATGTGACACCTGTTCTACATATTTTTACATAATAGCAATGAAGGGATGTTCTTTTGTCTACCAGGGCAATTGTGGAAGGTACAATGAGGAGCTGTATAGTTTGTCCGCTTCTTTGTTCGCCATGTTCATAGTGTATAGGCCCTTTAAGACGGGCGTCCGGGCGTTCTTTGACATGTGCAATTGTTAAAGGAGAATTAACCCCTAATTACAAATTTACTTATATTGGAAGGTGTAATATATTCCTACTTATTGGCCTAAATGATTTTCTAATAAGATATCAGAAAAGGGTATAAATAAAGATATTCCAACACCCGGTATCGTCTCCTACTCATTTACATGGGGGCTGCCATTTTCTTGCTGATTTGGAGTTGTACATGAACCATTGAGAAATGTTCCAGTCAGGAAGATATTTTGAATCCAAGACCTAAATTGATTTTCTTCATTACCTAAAATCCCATATGTGACGAAAAATATAAAGTAGGTGTTTACATGTATTATAAATATTAAATCTTTATAATGATATTTTTAAATTGTCTGGTTTTGCTTAACAAAAATCTATTTTCTTGGGTTTGCCAAACAGAGCAGAACATAATATATGCAGCATGCATTCTGACTTTTCAAGTCCATTATCCGAAAGCAGGTGAATGCAACTGTTTGCCGCTATAGATGCTCAGGGAAGAAGCATCCATAAAATTTGAATTAATTTGCTCCGTCCCATACGTCACAGTATCGAGAAAATATATTTCTATATATTAAGCGAATATCGATTTTCAACAGAAATATTATAGTATAAGGAAATCTTCAGTTTAAAAATAAATTGACATATCTATTCTATATTTTTAATCTCAAATGGGTTTTTAATTTTGAAAAAGGCAATTGGGCATTTGGATTAAGAAAATCTTCTTGTACACATAAAAAAATGGCAGCCCCCATGTGCTGCTAGCAGACGATACATATTGCTAGCAGATGATAAATTTTGCTCAGAAAATCTTGATTCGTATCGATCTCGTATATTTTGACGCGAAGCCATATAGTCTAACAAGTAGGAATAAATAACACCTTTGAACACTATCGTCTTTATTTTTTGAGGTTAATTCTCCTTTAATCTCCGTCCTAGAATCCCGCGTACGTTCCTGAACGAAAATTCCTATTGCCGTCTTCTCTAAAACGTGAACCTCGCTTCACCTACCTTGTATGCATTTAATACAAAGCAATCCATTGTAGCTGGGAGGATCTAGGACGGCGTTCACGTTGACACATTCGAAAACTCTCCAATGTTCGAGTCACCGTGACCTCTAAGTATACATGGGGCATGCAGCGACGCGATCAAGCTCTTTTATATTATCTTCAATATTGTGCTTAATATACTTCAATGACGAAACAAAAACAAACACACAAACGAAACGCTATTGAGAACAGAGTGTATCACCAGTGGTTGAAACAAATACGAGTCTCTCTCTTTTTTTTTTACAACTGAATTAAATACCTTTCAAGTCTTTCTATGTGCATATTTGTGCAAAACACGCCTTTTCGCTAAATAATAATTCCATTTAGAATGAAAGAGTCGATTACCAATGTACTTGTACACTGGGAGTAAAATGCCTAAAAATTTGTTTACAAATTAAAAATTCCTCCCATCAAGCTTCTTCGTGTACTTGTACTTTGTTTTGTATTCATTGATTCAATGTTTTATATTTATATTTCTATGTAAAATGTATAGTTTTATTGTGTTGTAGGTGCCTTTGTAAACCAGTTTCACAACTGAAAGGGCTACCCTGTGTAAATAAATAAATAAATACACTGTACTTATTAATATGTCACTTAATGGGCTTCATTTTCTAGGGATGGGTCAATCATGGCGTACCCACATTTTCGCTTAGTGTTCAGGTGATTTTCTTTTTACTTTACGAGGTTAAGGCCTAGTTTGGTAAAATGATGTATGATGAAACAATGCGAATTAAATCAAAACGACTCGGCAGAAATTTTTAAAGAAACACATGTAATCTTTGGATTATTGACCCCTCCCTCGAATAACTGCAATGAGAAATATGCCCACCCTATAGGATGAAAATTGGCCTTCTCCCCCCCCCCCCCCCCCCCCCCGGCATATAGGCATTTTCTATAATTATACGGGCACTTTCTTGCAACTGAAAGGACTTTTTCATGTATTCGGATTTGGGCTTGGGTATATAGAGGGGAAAGTTTAAAGCATATCTCGCTTTTATCTGTGGGGTTCTAAAAAATATTGATTCTTTTATATATTCAGGTGCAAGCCCATTTATTACCTTGAACATAAACAGAATTGGTAATCGACTCTTTCTGAGAAAGACTGTCAGTTTAACTCTTTTAGTAATGTTATGTGAGGAATAAAAAAAAAATCAGCATTTAAAATTAAACGTGCATATCTATTCTGAAGGCGTTGTAATTTCGTAATAAAACACAGGCAAGATTTTGCCCATAATTATAACCAAACCATAATCAATATGTGGGAGATTGAGAATGAGAATCTTTTTTAGGTATAAGTATTGTTTAATTTGCCGTATAAATCCAATGGTCCTCGAAATTTAGTTACATGTTTTATCAATATGTTTATCAAATTTGAGTAAGTTATCAAATATAATTCCAAGGTACTTATAGTTGTTCACCTGTTCAGTGACCTGACTTTCGTATTGAATAAAAATTTGTTTGTGCTCACTTCTTTGCGTGTTCCAAAGAACATTACTTTACACTTATTTTACACTGGTCTGAACAGTGGTCTGTATAACAATTTAACGAATTTCTTATGAACAATCTTTAAATGTAAACCACCCCCATCAACCTTTTTCAACAATAAAATAACTATAAATGAAAATATTATGCACCTGTTGCAGTCAGCTAATTAAATAGTCTAATAGTCTAAATAGTTCTGAAGAAGTTGACCATCGCGGTAATCCTGAAGTGAGTTGAAGAGTTGTCCACTTGTCTCGCGAAGAAATCGTTGTATGGTGTACGACGTTTCGGCCGCTCCAGCTGGCCTTTGTCAAGTACTGTGGAGAATGTTTTTTTTTTTTTTTTTTTTGTTTTGGGTGTTTTTAGGCATTTAGTCATTTTAGGCATTTAGTCAGCAAATGACTATTCCTGCCTTAATGTGTGTGTGTGTAATTGGGTTTTTACAGACGTGTATCAATCAGATATGATTATTTACGTCTGGGACCGACCTTTAACGTCACCATCCGAAAGACGTGACTCAGTCTCGAACCTGGGTCCGCTGAATCAGTTTATAACTTCCACTGGTAGCTGGATTACAGGCGCACGCCACAACGCCCAGTGTGTGTGTGTGCGTTTGTTTAGCATTATGTCCGAGGACATTTTCGGACAGAGAACAAAAAAAAATCATGACAACAATGGTCCTCGGAAGGCGGACAATAGTCCTCGAACGTCGAACAATGAATTTATGCCTTATTCCGTCGACTGTCCGAGGACGAGTAACAATAGAGGAACAATAGTTGTCCTCGGAAGTAAAGCCATGTAAACGTGTGTGTGTGTGTGTGTGTGTGTGTGTAATTGGGTTTTTACAGACGTGTATCAATCAGATATGATTATTTACGTCTGGGACCGACCTTTAACGTCACCATCCGAAAGACGTGACTCAGTCTCGAACCTGGGTCCGCTGAATCAGTTTATAACTTCCACTGGTAGCTGGATTACAGGCGCACGCCACAACGCCCAGTTATGGGCGTGCACGTGTGTGTGTGTGTAATTGGGTTTCTACAGACGTGTATCAATCAGATATGATTATTTACGTCTGGGACCGACCTTTAACGTCACCATCCGAAAGACGTGACTCAGTCTCGAACCTGGGTCCGCTGAATCAGTTTATAACTTCCACTGGTAGCTGGATTACAGGCGCACGCCACAACGCCCAGTGTGGGTGTGTGTAATTGGGTTTTTACAGACGTGTATCAATCAGATATGATTATTTACGTCTGGCGGCTCTAACATCCTCGGCGGGGTTGGGAGGGGATTTCCGCTGCCTATGGAGTCGAATGCATCGCATCCACAATTCTGGAATCTCAAACCCGTTATCCCTGTTGATGGTATCGTGGTGGAGGCGGATCTGAATTGCCTCTTTCACTCTCCTGGCGTACCAGTGTTGTGAAGTGTCGATGCACTTGACTCCTGTCCAATCTGGGTGATGTTACGCACTCCATGCATGTTCAGCTACCGCTGAGAGTTCTGTCCTGTTGTTGATGACGTCCCGTCTATGTTCGGCTAGTCTTTCTCCCACTGGTCTACCAGTTTCCCCGATGTAGCTTTTGCTGCAACCCTTGCAGGGAATCTGGTAGACCACACCATCCTTCCTAAGTGCTGGTACCGGATCCTTGGCTCTCACGAGGTGGTTTCTGATAGTCGTGTTTGATTTGAAGATGACCCTGATGTCATGTTTCTTCAGTCGTCTCCTAAGAACTGGGGCGATGGACTCTACATAGGGGAGGACAACCGTGGACTTGTATTCATGTTCCTCTTGGTCCGTTTGGTCCCTTGCTTTCTGAGCTTTGTTGACGAAGGTTTTAGGATAGCCATTTGCCGACAGTGCCGAACGTAGATGGCGTTTCTCAGTTGCGGTGCCTGAGGGTCGGGTGATGACCTTGTTGGCTCTGTCGTAAAGGCATCTGACCACTCCTCGCTTCGCAGATATTGGATGGTAAGAGTCGAAGGCTAGCTACTGGTCCGTGTGGGTTGGTTTCCGGTAGATGGTTGTGCTCAGTCCCCCGTCTGATTCCCTGTGTACCCTGGTGTCTAAGAACGCGATGCTTCCCTCTGCTTCCTGCTCCGAAGTGAACTTGATAGACGGTTCTCTCTCGTTCATGAAGCGGAGAAGCCGGTCTGCGCTTGATTTCTTGATGATGATGAAAGTATCGTCCACATACCTCTTCCAGATCCTGGGAGAGCACTCCGCGGGGCACTCCTCCAGTGCTGCTTCTTCGAAAGCCTCCATATACATGTTGGCAATGACAGCCAACATCACCAAGGAGATGCAGGGAGCCCTGAAATCGCTCAGGAATGACCCTGACATCATGGTTCTACCAGCTGACAAAGGTCGAGCCGCAGTAGTAATGGATGTCAGCACATACCGTGACAAGATGTCGGAGCTCCTAACATCAGGCCCGTACAAGCAAATCAAGAGGGACCCGATGGACAATCTTTCTAGGAAACTCTTAGCCAACCTCTTAGCCAACCTCTCTAGCCTACAAAAGAAAGGGAGTATCGACGACCAAACGTACCACAAACTTCGTCCTAAACAGAAGCAGCCTCCAAGAATCTACGGACTACCGAAGATCCACAAACAGAGCATTCCTCTTCGCCCTATAGTTTCGTGTATAGGGTCGTTCGCCTACAGCTTGTCGAAGTTCCTTGCCGGAGTCCTCTCTCCACTCACAGGGCAGACCAAGCACTCGGTCAGGAACTCGACAGACTTTGCCGAGTTTGTCAGCAAACAAAGGATACGGGCGGACGAAATGATGATCTCATTCGACGTGGAATCACTGTTCACGAACGTCCCGATTGATGGAGCTTGCGCAGTGGCGAACCAACGATTAGAAGCGGACCATAACCTCCCAACCCGAACCAGCCTCAATCCAGCCGAAATCACCAGCCTTCTAAACTTTGTGCTCCGGTCCACATACTTCCTCTACAATGGGGGCTACTTCGAGCAGAAAGAGGGTGCCGCCATGGGCAGCCCGGTACGAAACGTCGTACACCATACAACGATTTCTTCGCGAGACAAGTGGACAACTCTTCAACTCACTTCAGTCTAAATAGTCTTTAAAAAATAGCTGCACTGTTTATGAACAGCTAAATCAGAGTGCAAGAACGGAATATATAAAACCCCGCACGATTACACAGAAACAGAGAAAAACAATTCCTATAAGATGATAAGGGGTCACTCGAGAAGGCATGCAATATTTCAATTTCTGACGGTATAGGCCTACCAACAATTATTCAACCAGGTTTTTGGAGGTGCCCCCTTTTCCCCTAAAGGCACTTGGGGGTGTCCCCCACTTTGAAATATGTTCAGCCGCCAGTAGATCTGTTTTTATTCACTTTATGCATACTTCTTAAACAAAAGTTTCTCTTGCCAATAGGCCATTTTCGTAATGCATTCAAATTTAATGTTTACCTCTTTGTCAAACTCCTGGTAATGAACTATTACATCCACCTGTTACAAGTCATTGTATTTCAATAGTCACAATGCAGATTGCAACATTAAGTGTTGCTAGGTTGGGCAAGCCAAATGTCTGTCCAGCCTAACAACACCTAATACAAGCAATTCACATTCTGACTATTGGAAATGAATAGCTTTGCAAATGTAAATGGAATATTTGTAAACAAATTTTTAGGCATTTATGACTCCCAGTATGACACTGGGAGTAAAATGCCTAAAAATGCCTAAAAATTTGTTTACAAATTAAAATTCCTCCCATCAAGCTTCTTCGTTTACAAATGCCTAAAAATTTGTTTACAAATTAAAATTCCTCCCATCAAGCTTCTTCGTTTACAAATGCCTAAAAATTTGTTTACAAATTAAAATTCCTCCCATCAAGCTTCTTCGTAAATGGAATAGTTTGTCACTAGGCAAACGTGTATAAATTTGAATGCATTACGAAAATGACCTATACGAAAGCTTGCCGGAGGCCTGTCCGACATAGCAACAACTAATATATGCAAAGTAATTTCCATCAGTAGAGATTTCATTTTGCATAGCAGGTGAATTAAATAGTCAGCATAATAACATTTTAACAACTATATAGAGAAGTCGATAGATGGAGATATTACCAACGACAATATTTCATGACGTGGGCCCTGTTTCATTAAGCTTGTCATCAATGACAAGTTGCAATAACTGTTATAAGCTACTGAAATCCTTGCATCTGATTGGCTGGGGCAAATTTGTCGGTAAAAATCACCGACAAGACAGTTGATGAAACGCCCTCCTGATGATCATAATTATGTAGATCTCCCTCTGTAAGAAGGCATTGGTGACCCCGACGTGATCGGAGGCCAACGTGAGCACGACGCCGATGTTAGCTCGACGCGCTCAGATACCGACGTCAGCCCGATGTAATAAGAGGCTGATGTGATTGATCAGAGAATCTGACAAGATCAAAAGCCTACGTGATCTAACAGAAGGACATTTTATAATTATTATGCAGACTTCTTGAAATGATGAACTATTTGTTATTGGAACATACTGATACTCCAAATCTATATTTGTTATTGAATATACGTATTGTATTACATTATTTTGCATTATATTACGTTATGACAGAGCGAGACAGCACCACCACACTCTTCATATTTACCACTACATTTTTTTGTTGATTCTTCTATTAACAATGTTTTCCAATTTTTAAAGGTACCAGACTCGATATTAGCATTCATGCTATTTTCTGGTTCCTTTAAATCCTTAACTCTGTTGTATCTAAACTCCAATACCTTTTTGTTATTGTTATTGGATAAATCATCTCCTCCTCCTCCTCCTCCTCCTCCTCCTCCTCCTCCTCCTCCTTCTCCTCCTTCTCCTCCTCCTCCTCCTCCTCCTCCTCCTCCTCCTTCTTCTTCTTCTTCTTCTTCTTCTTCTACTTTTTATCCTTCTCCTCCTCCTCTTTCTTCTACTTCAGTTTACGAGTAAAAAAAAAACCCTCAAAAAATGACTTTCCCCCTAAATATTCTATCACAGAATTTTCGGGCTTATGCCCCCCCCCCCCCCCCCCCCCCTCTCACTGTCAAAGAATCCTGGATTTTACATCGAATGATCTAATCAGTACTCAGATAAAATTAATATGGGACAAATTCTCCAAACCTACCTGACACCAGTGATCTGTGGGAGCCATGGCAAAGACATGCATGAGAGTCACCCATGATGAAGGTAGGACGAGAACACAAACGAGGGCGTAGATACGACGTTGATATGAACCAAAGTCACCAATCTCGCGTAGAATATCGTCAAACTTCATGATTCCAACTAACGAAAAGTGTTCCAGGCGAATTCTGATGTGAAAGAATATGCAAACTGTAGCAAAGATTCACAAATTGAATAAGTTACTACCTGCATTGTAGGAAGGAAGCCCTGTGTTGTAGCTCAAGGTTTATCACGGTGTGATGGATATGAGCGCTTTAACATCGACAAAAGCCGGGATAGGCCTTTGTAAGCATATCCCTTTGCCCCCCCCCCCCCCCCCCCCCCCCACCTCAGGAAATGCGATTATACAGTGCATGGTCAAAGAAAAAAAGTTTTACAAAAAATTGGTAGTTTCCACTGAATCCACTGCGACCCTCACGTCTTCCATGGTAAAAAGTAAACTTCATTCTGTTTAATTATAATTTATTCACACTTTTGCTGCCACTGATGACTAAACACCAGGGTTTTCAAAGTCTTGTCAAACTTTGTAGCGTGTTTGGGCTGATGCAATTAATGGGTCAAAGCAATGCTTGACGTGATATTAGCTTTTCTGCTACTCAATTACCAAAATTTTAGGCCTTAACATTGTAAAGCAAAAAGAGAATCACTGTGCATTTAGACTTATATTATATAGATAACAAAATTTGTATACATGATAACTTTTGACACATTTGTTTTGCTTCGGCCCAAACTCATTGGTACAAGGGGATTTTGTCAAGACTTCTTACAAACCCACAAACCCTGGCGGTACGTCTTTCACGGCAGCAATCTTAAATCAGATTACAAGTTACTCTTTACCATGAAATAAATTTCAAACGTAACAGTTTGTTAATATAAGAAGCGACCAAAGTCGGGTATACACTGTAAAAATCGCAATGAAATACTCTCGAAATTAATGATTTCGATAATACCACACAACAAGAAATATTTTATTCACACATTTTGCAAATAGAAGACTACATAATATCTTGTATTGTACGCAAGCATAAGCCTCTTCGGTAAGTGAGGCAGGATTCAATAGCAAGGCTTGGCTCCTAAAATTCATAATGGAAGAGATTTCAGCCTGTGTATTGAACCGTACAGTCGTTGAACATTGTTACACTCTCTTCAACTGTATAACTGTAAAAGCTATTTCCATGCTTTGCTCCCAAACAAATATGAAACGTGACCTCTGCATATCCTGGGAATAAAAAAAAAAACTTCTCAAAAGTTCTCATATCAGCACTAACTGTTCATTTTGACCATGCACGCATGCATGTATTGTTAGAGCCTGCATGCTGTCCCTATTTGACACCCTATTTGGATCCAGGGGCTTTCATCTCCCAGGACAATGTTATCTGTTTGAGAAAAAAAATGTCCTCTTCTAGACTGAAGGCATACATTGTGATCTATAGCAACATCTTCTGGGTAATCACACGGTTACACACGTTACAAGGCCGTACGCAGCGGGGGGGGGGGGGGGCAGGGGGGGCAGTTGCCCCCCCCCCAGAAATTTCAAAATCATACTTTTTTTTAATAGGGTTTTAGACTTTTAAATGATCCAATAATAAAAAGCGATCATCTTGCCCCCCCAGGAAAAAATTTCTGCGTACGGTTACACACGTTACATTTGGAGAGGTTTTGAGTAACATCTTAAGCTCCTGTTCTCTTACTACATGTGTTAGCTTGAGTTTTAGTTACTTCCTTTTTTTTTTACTCAATTAAGAATTCGAATGTTTTTATTGATGCATTCGAGTAATGATTATACATGTAATTTCTTTTAAAGACTCTTGCAGTATTAATTGGGAGGCGGGAATACTCAGTGGTAGAGCAGTATGCGAAAGGTCCCAGTTTCGTAACCAAGATGATGCGTTAGTGCCCTTTGGTAATTAAGGCATTAATTCTCTTTACCAAGTCCATCGGAGAGGAATTAAATCCGTAAGTCCCCTGGTTGCTTAATAACAATTATACACTTGCTTTCTTAGCAGTCAGGTAAAATAAACCAATTGTGTGTTTCTAAATCGTGTACGTCACAATCTTGCCTTGGTTGTAATCAAGATAAAACAAATAGCAAACAAGTTTCAAGTTTCAGGTATGGAAAAACAGCATCAACCTCATGTAGCGAAAGTAAAAGTTTACTGAAGATATTGAAGAAACGAGAAAGAGGGGTGGAGAGAGAGATAAAGATAAAGATAATAATAATTGTTAAAATCTTATTCATATTTTTATACTACTAAGACAATATGAAATTGACCACATGTAGCGAAACCAATGACTGAAAAGAGGTAACGAAAGAGAGAAGAGAGAAGAGAGAGAGAGAGAGAGAGAGATCGCATGAGAGCAAAAAAGAAAAGAAAAAATTCTTCTAAATTTCCGTATTATTATTTTTGTCTTGTCTTATTTGTATTCTTGTCTTGTCTTATCATAAATTATGACGTCACGTCTGGGAAAAGGCGTTAAGATTATATTTTGAAAAAGGCAGCAAAACCATGGTCGAAGCGTTCTCGGTTTGGGGAATGCAAGGGGAAAGCAAGGCGTGATAATGAGCATAGCTTTCAATATGACGTCATCACGTCAATTTCTAACAACTTGGTTAGACAGGACCAGTATCGGCTTTCCGCTATCATCCAAAATAGCAGGTTGTCACTATTGGCCCTGCCAATGTAGCATGTGTCAACACGTGTTGTGGCAGTAGGAAAAATCAAACAAAATGCCGTTTTAGGCTATGTCCTCTCTAGATCATTCGAATAAATCTCACATTGCTGGTTCATTTGTTCTTCTTTTTTAATTTAGAGACCAAAAGACTAGGATCACCTATCGAGGGCACATGCAACATTGTTAAATAAAAGTGCATTAGTTTATTCTAATTGAGACAAAGATAGGGAGAGAAGAGAATAGAAAACTTGGAAGAGAGAGAAAGGAAAAGGACTGCAACATATAAACAATGGCGCTGTGCACTGTGGCATGCATGAATGGCAAAATATACTGTGAAGAGTACAATATCGAAATATTTACAGGCATTCTTACAAATTATACAAAATGATACTGGAAACAGGTTGGGTGATAATAATTTAGATAATAATCAAGTAAGGCTTTGTATAAGTTGAGTCCCAACCAGCCAGTAATAATGAGGATAAAAATGTTTTGATTTCCCCCTCTTCTGTAGTAGGGTATTGATATAGCCAGTAACAAAACTCTCGGTGACTATTTCTCTTTTTTCTCCCAAGAGTAGCATATGTGAGGGATTAGTTATTTCGATTATTTTCTGAAAGTGACATTTTTCATAATTTCAAGGCATGTTTTTCTTTCTCTCATTCTTCCTGATTTCTCTCCCCTGTCTTTCTCATTTCTCACTTTATCTCTCACTTTCCCTCATCCACCTCCTCTTGGTCTCCCCTCCTAAGAATCAGTATAGTATATTCATTGTAAAAGAACTGTACAATAATATCTTGTTTCTTTTTAATATTCATGTTTGAATTTTCGGATGACTGTACTTTGTACAGTACAGTGAAAATCGCGATTTTCACTGTATTGGAATAAAATTTTAATTCATCAATGACATTTTCTATCATTTGCCACAGCATTCATAATTGTTGTGTGGTGCAGATTATCTTGATCATTTTGATGACGAGAGCGCAAAACTGACAAGCTTCTGATCAAATTTTACCAGATCCCGAATCATAGACTGTGACTATAGATTTCTAGTCAAAATGTTTGACTAGTTTTCCAGATCATATTCACTAGAACCTGGTCAAATTTGACCACATCCCCTAATTTTGACTAGAATATTGCAGGTGCCCGTGTAAATAGTTATTCTAGTCACAATTGACTGGATTGTTTTTAGAGTGTAATTAATTTGCATCAAAAGGGTTGGGGTGGGTAGGACGTCTGATGCTCCTTTCACCCATCTGTTCATAATTTGCAAGTAATCATAGGCGTAACATGCAGGCATCTTTTGATAGGGTGCTGACACCTTTTGCCCGAATATCAACTTTCCAGTTTCTAAATTTTTGACACTTTTTGTATTGAAAATGTACATAAATCACATATTCGGTGCCAGAATATGAGATGATGGTTGCCTGAATTTCAGAACTCAACATTTTTTTTTTTTTTTTTTTTTTTGGGGGGGGGGGGGGCCTGCAGCCCCTAGCCCCCGCCTCGTACGCCTATGCTTTTGTTTTAATTATATATTTCGTCTATAGTTAGTATAGTGTCATTAGCAACAGTACAATGACTCATGAATATTTGCAAGTCATGATTAAATGTGTTTGGACATGTTAATTCTTTACAATTCATGCACTATTGATTTGTATGTTCTAAGTTATTTTGATTTAATTTCCATTCATATATATTGGCCTAATACAATAGAAGGCTCAAAATCGCTCTGTTGGGCTTTACGCAAATTAGGGTCAGGAAGAGCTTCCTTTTTTCCTGGATCACCATTGACTCAGATGTTTTGCCCGCCCCCCCCCCCCCCTCCCCTGAAGCCGAGGTCCACTTACGCCAATGCTGTAGTCAATCATCTGATCATTGAAGATTGAACTTAAAGTAGAACTTTAATGATTTTAAATATTGGCTTAATACTTATTATTGCATAGATGGCATAAATTAAACAAGGTTATCCAAATTCAACGCTTGGAAACATTTGAAGTAATGATTATTATCAATTATAAAACGGTAAAATACAGCCCCCGATATAGCAGCTGAAGAGCTCCTCGAACGCTGCTGAGATATGTGACGACACACCATGGACCAGTCCTGTCTAAGCAGACGATGTCCCATAACATCTTACACATTTTTCAGAGCCTATTTTGTGACCTCCTCTTCACTTATTTCTCTTCCTTCACTAGCGTCAGTCTTAATGTTAGTCTGTTGCCTCACTCTTAACTTCGTGTATGGTATTATTTTGATGAAAAATGCAGCGTTAAAAAAATAAAGGAATCAGTCACTTGTAAACAAAATAAGACGCCATTGTATTTTCAGCTGCTTGCACCGGGGCATGTTCGGCGTTTCAAGAGGGAACGAATACCATCCTGCTATTATTCGGAGGGCTTTTCAATTTGAAAGTGGGGTTTATTTCATTGATCATTGACCCTTCTCCTGTGTATTTACAATCAAACGGTTTTAGCTATCAGAATCAGTTTCACTTTCCCTTTATAATGGTGTGAAATAAGGTCATGTTTAAATACACCAAACTCTTTATAATTTGATAAATAATTGCATTGCAATTACGTTCATTCATTATAGGACGTCGTCTGCTTAAGCAGGATCGATCCCGAGTGTGACGACATCAAAACATCGCTATATTTCTGGCGAATCCTCGGATATTCCAGATGCTGAGAAGAGCTTTTATTTGTGTTGTTTTTATAATCATCAGATACGCAGTTGACATAAAACTTATACGATTGCCATCTGTAAGCTTCCCAGTTTCTAGTGATACATTAATTGCCATATTTGTGATTTTCTTTGAATATCTACCTTAATTGAACTAAAATCTTATGATCAAAATGATTTTTCTTTTTTAATTTGTCTTCTCGACACACCGCAATCACATCTAAATATCAGCTCGGTCGATGAAAGAAGGAAAAGAAACGAAAATGGCTACACCTTCTCAAGTAAGTATAATCCTTGTTCATTATTTCATCTGTACTGTAGGTATACTGCTGTATGACACTTGACAAGTGCAAGCCGCAGTCCAATTAATGGCAATGTCGTAAGCCACGGCACGCGGGACTGGCTGACATCATGGATTCATCATATGATCATTTCATGACCATGGAGCCCCGGGGACTGGCCCCGGGCCGCGGCCCGTGCCCGTGGCTTCACTGCTAGCTACTGCCACGCCGCTTCGGTCCATGCCGTCCAATACAGCTACAGCTGTGACCTTAGACTAAAGCCCGCCTCACACTGTGCGATTTCCTGCGATATCGCCTCGCATCGCAGGAAATCGCACGATATCGTGCAGTGTGAGAGGTCTTGCGACGCAACAGCTTGCGATTTTCCCAATATCGCAAGCAATCGCCTCGCATCGCAGGGTTTTGAACATGTTCAAAAATTTTGTTGCGATGCGATGCGATGCGATGCGATGCGATTTCCATCTAGTGGACAGAGGAACAACGGATAAAGGGCAGGAGGTTCTCCTTCAAATGTGGCAGGATAGCCGGATAGGCCATCATTATTTAACATCAGCCTGCCGGCCTATCACAATCGCGTGACAAAAGACAGAATGAAGACGGAAACATGTTACGAGATTGGATATAACCGTAAGTAATTTGATGAAATTGTGCACTATGCATTTTTTATCGCACAAATTTTTTGCATATGTAGTCCCGTACATAGGATTTAATTGGAGTGTGATTTCATCGTTTTGCGCAGTGCAGGAATGCAATGGGTCGAACTCGAAGATCTGACTTGAGTATGGCTGTCACTTTGGATGGGAATTTTACCCTGAAAATTTAACTTTATCGTTTTGGCGAACCTCATTTGGTCTGGGATTCTCATTGCCAAATCATACCAGAAGTTGAAGTCTGATGCACATATTTGTACATTATAAATTATCTAGGCCTAAGATCATGAAGATCATGAAGATTAACTAGGTAATTGTGGGACGCTTTGACTTACTACTTAGGCCTACTTTGTAACTCTAATTAAATCTAATTGAAATCTAAAAAGGAATCTAATTAACCTAAACTATAATAGTAAAGTAAAACAAATTAAAGTAAAACAAAGAAAGTTACAAGGCACTAGATTTAAATTACTTACAGATAAATAAATGTAAAAACCCCATGCATATATTACTGACCTCGAACAGTCTACTCTAAGTCTAACTTTTTTAGGGACTACTATTTGAACGTCCTTATTCCCCCGAAATTCGGAGTCCTTTAATCTCAATTCTAACCCACAAAGTACACTCAACAGCGGCAGAAGCAGTGACAAGAGTAACCCTACACATCCCTGTCGCGCCGTCTGGTCGGGCTATGACATGAGTTGTACTAGGCCTACTAGTAGTCTAGGTCTAGTCTACGTTGTGGGCACAAGAATAAATAATATGTAAGTTGTTCATAGTTGCCTCGTCTAACTCTAAGTTAGAAGAGAGAGAGTTGCAGCTGGCAGCTGGCCGAAGAAGTACGGTATGTACGGTTATTAAAATTATTTGGCCCTTAGGGCGCTGGACCGACGCTTGCCTCGTTTCGGTACCTCAACTTCCCTGAGATATGGGCTCGGCAGCGATGTCCATCAGTGCTTTATACATGCGTCGTAAACAGCATACAAATTTTAGGTAGCTGCTTTTCTCGATATTTTTTTTCTCAATATATAGATGTATTAGATCTATAATATTTTTAAAAATTTCCTCTCTCTTCTACTGTAGGATTCTTTGCCATGCTGGATAAATGGATTTTATTTATATTAATTAATAGGCCGATATATATTGTGCCTCTCAGTTTTTGCACTCTACTAAGTACTATTATCCACAGCTCACCCAATACTAAGCTGAGTTGAGATGACAGGCAAATTTATTTCAGGTTTTTGCTCAAATTTATGATTAAGGATCAAAGAATTCTTCATTATTCAATTTGTTAGGACTGAAAGTGAGGTTTTGGGTATCATTTACCTTGTTCGCATAACAATAAGTGTTTAAATACTTTTATAGCTGCAATGTATTTTACTTCCCATTATTCAAACATAATCTCTTTTTCAGTTAACCCATTGCCTTCTTGAATCAGGTGGGTCCTGTATCAAGTTTTGAGCAAACTTTAGGGAATAAGAGAATTCAGCAGTCAACAGCTACATGTTAATACTTTGAAAGTTATTGTGAGATCTACTTTATATGATCATGATTATGTTGTACTATTTGTTTCAGAATATTCATATTGATAAGTTAAGAATGTATTTTAAAATGTCACTCATAAATCACAAGTAAGCTGGCTACTTTTTTTACTGGCTTTTGTTCCCCCACTTATTTTTTTGCATAGCTCATTTTCTAATTGAAACTTATTTTACTATCTTTTCATAGGATTTTTCAAGCTGTCTCTTGGAAGCTGTTCTGCAAGCAGTATACCATCCATGAGAAACGCAGTGCTATCAACCCTCGATCTTTCCCACAATGCACGCACTGTAATGTCAAAGAAATTGCCTTGGAAAAGTTACTGGTAAGAATTGTTTTTGAAAACAGACTTTTAAAGAAAATCATAACTTGTCATGCAGGTTCCTTTTTTTAACTTTTACCTTGTCTTTTTTCTTTTATTTTGATTGAATTTAATTGTTCAAAAAGATAGTCGTATAATTTGCAGAGAAATGACATGAACACAACAGATATCATAGGGACGACACTTTTCATTCAAATAAAATGCTTAATTTTGATTTAATCTGTCAAAACATATTTTTATAAATGAATAGATTTTCATTTTAATTGCAATTGCACAAAATTATTTTGAATGATTTGCATTCAGGCTGAGCGAAGCAAAGAAATCTCTTAATCAGTTTTTATTCTTTGTCAAACATCTATCCAGTAAAGTGTATTCAAGTACAGTATAATGCTGATAATTTGTTTGCTGTTTGATTTAAGCCGGGAAATGTAATTAACTCTTAGTTACATTTCCCTGATTTAAGCCAGTGAGAATGAGTTTGATTGTAGAGTAATCAAGGGTGTTACTAAACTGATGGATTTAGTTAATGTACCCTTTGTTTCTTTTTATTATTAGCTCTTTATTACTTATCATTGTACCTGTCATGTTTTATTAATGAAGCTGTAAACATCAGATGAAATCTACCAGATGACCATCCTATAGAAGCTATAAATGCCTCACCCAATATCCACCTTGCCAGAGAGTTTCTATGAACTGTCATCCCTCAGAATTTTAGATTTGAGTGACAATGAAATCACAGGTATGTTCTCTTATTTCTCACTCATATGTCTGAATAAATATGAAATGTGAATACATGAATAATAAGGATTGAAAACCAGGAATGAATTCAGCTTGTGCTGGACTTTGCTGGATTTCTGTCTTGTATCGAGCAAAACAAAATTCCCTATTTATTCCCGGTAATTATGATTTTTGGAATCCAGCTGCCAGCCCTTCCCAGGTAAATTACATCCATGGTTATAACCTTATTTAGTCCAAAAGGGGGCTGCAGGAAAAAAAAATCCTCTAAAAGCCCTTTTATGTCTTTGTTTTTCTCTAAGGGTGGGGGGGGGGAGGGGGGTTGGCCTCTTCAGTTTTCACTTCACCCCATGAATCTGCCTGCATGTATGTTTGAGTAATACTGGCATCCATAATTTCATGATTCACAAATTAAAATCCATATTTGAATATTAATAAGAACAAATGAAATGACAATACATTTGGTTTTTCTATCAATGAAAAATTAAATACCGTACATGAATTTCAAGCAAATGTGTTGATAAATAAGAACATCTATTTTAATCCCTCGATTACCTTGCAGATCTGGATGCAAGCAACTCTTTGGCATGTCTGTCATTGAAGAAATCAACTTGGAGCACAATCCCATACCTGGTGATACCTACTCAGAACTGTTACAACATCAAACCGTTAATATCTGAGCCGTCTCCTTCAGATCATATGGATTGAAGGTGGTATTTTCTTCGTTAAATCCCCCCCCCCCCCCCCCCCCCACCCAATCACCCCCACACTTGGAAATTATGTTGTCTGCAAACACAGACCCTAATTTGACACTTAATCAGAAAATCATTGTCTTGAGAGAAGCCTAATTCAGCTACCTTCTGGTCATGTCAGGAGCAGCTATAGTACATAACATATGGTAGTCTTACAGTGCAGACACTCTTTTACAACTGACCAGGGTTTCTGCATGCAAACTATCAGTATAGGGGCATTCACAAACAGGGCAATGTTGATTTTCGAAAATCGGTACTAGTTTTTGAGACATTATTCAAAGCTTTTTATGTATGTGGACATGAAAATAGTGAGATTCTAGTTGTTATTCAAATTGTGATTACTAACTTTACAGTTAAATTACTTTGCAGGCACAAAACTTTGTCAATTAGCATAATTCAATATCCAGATTTGACCCCTCATAGTTCATAAGGCTTTCCTATACTAAAGGTTTTCTTGACACAGACAGTGACATAGCCAGCATATGGTGAAAGCCTATACCCCTTGGCTCAAACTATTTGGAGACGATTCCACTGTCCTGATCAACAGCCTCCAAACCAACTTTGACGGACCCTGGTTTAAAACTGAATCCTGTCTTTCAGATGGCATTTTTATTTCCCCCAAAGTAAATAATCATGTCTGAACAGTCTGATTAATATGTGTCTGTAAAAACCCACTTGTAAACATTGGTGCAATCATAGCTAACAGAAGCAGTGGCAGATTTAGGGGGGGGGGCACATCTGGCCCGTACCCCAACCCTTTTTGGAAGAAAAATGTGCATTGTGCCTCCCTTTTTAGAACGGAAACCTTTCTATTATATGATAATTGTATTGTTTGTTATACAGTATACTATATATTGATGATTCAAGCAAAATTTGCATTTGAAAAATGCAGTTACTTGAAAATTGGGAGATGAAATGTTTTTATTTTCAACAAATCATGTGAACTACTGAGAATCCATGAAATAAATGTACAATCAGGAACAACATCTAATAGCACAACTCTCTGTCTCAGCTAGTTGTGATTCAAATGGAAAAAAAAAACAACACCAAATCCATGCATGAGCATGGGAAAAATGATTGACTTTCAATTACATGTATTTTTCTTTTGTTGGGGGGGGGGGGGGTAAACTATGGTTTCATTACATGTTACAGGTTTTAATAATTACTGAATTTCTTTTCTGTTTGTATTGCTGAAAGAAGAAAAAAATATTCTAGTGTGCTTGCACTTCCTTTATACAATGACTGGAAGGCATTCTATGCAATGCATTTTGTTTAGCCTCTGCTATAAAAAGAAAGTGCGAATTGTAATTCTTTAGTTATCAGACAAGTATAATAATGATTAACAATTATTAACAATCTTGTGAAATGAAATTTAAATTTGGGTTTATTGGACTCACTGTGACAAAATACAAAATTTGTATTTCATATTTAATAATAGGTTAACTATTATGTATGTATAAACTGTACTTCAAAAAAACATGTTTATAGACTTGATAAATAATTGTCGATTTTTTTTTCTTCATTCATAACCAGAATATTTATATAAATAAGGATTCACAACTTCAACAAACAACTGAATATTTTTATACAACTTGTTAAATGTCATCAATTTCCAATTTGGTTTTTAGCAGAAAGAAAAAACAAAAAATCCACTCAGTATTATTCACCCGCTTGTACCTTATTTGGGTTATTTAGAGTTTCGCTCTAATAGAATACCTCAAAAAAGTGCTCTCCAAATGTCAACATAAGATATGATTGCTTATATCATGTTTGTGCAGAAATATAATTTGATATTTTCGAATCATTGATAATGAAAAAGGTGAGAATGAAAAAAGTGAGAGAGGGGGAAAAGGATACAGAAACATATGAAGGAATTTTATTTAATACTACGATTATATATGGTGTGTTCTCATGAAAGTGAATATACATGTTATGTAAATTTTGATCAAGAAATTATATTATATTTGTATAGCTAATTTGTGTTAAGATACTATTTAAGATCATGATGTGCATAAAACAAGTAAAAAATGGTTGACAATGACAAATGTATTGAAATGCTCCCCCAGATAGACAATTATGTTACTATACATGTAATTTGTATACTAATATTTGTTATAATATTGGTAATGTTTTTTGAGGTATTGATTTGCTATTAAGCAGATATTCCACTAAATGTAATGCACATGGTTTGTTTGTTAAAATGTATACATACACAGAGGTGGGGTTGTGTCTTCATTTCAGGAAAATGGACCTTGTGTGTTTACTGGAACTATGCTTGACTCACTGTAAGCACATTCTCTCTCTCTCTCTCCCTTTCCCTCTTTCTTTCTTTCTGTCTTTTCTTTTCTTTTATCAAAATCATTTCATTTGTATTTCCCATAAAATAGAGTAACTTTTCTTTAACATGCAGCTTTCATCTTTCTATTGTAAGGGATATTCAGCACGTCTCCAATAAAGATGCATGATACCTATGTCACGAACAGCTCGGTGTTTCACTCAGTCCTATGTGAATATTGTTTACTGAGAGGGGATGTGAGAGAGTTCCAGAGAGAGAGGGGGAGGGGGTGGAAATAATTATAGTTCTAATAGTCATTGAGAAATATTAAGAGAGCAATAGCGGGGGACAGGAGAGAGAAAGTGATGTGGAGATTTGAGAAAAGATAAGAGAAGCAAAGAAAGAATGATATAGATAGAGAACGGGGGAGGGGCAAAGATCAGGGCACATCCAAACTTTTAAAGGGGCGGGGCACACACAGAAAATACCTGACAATCAAACAGAAGAAAAATTTAAAAAAGATGAATGCTCGGAAACAATTACCCTATTAAACCCATACTTCTGATGAAATAACGCCCAGAGCAATTGTCACAGAAGCAAATGCCGGATCACCGCTTAATTAAAACAATGAACTGATTCTATTATATTCTATTATTGACCATAGACGATCCGCCCTTTTCTTACTGAGCGAATTTTGAAGGTTTGGCGAAAATTTGTCGCCTCCCCCTCCACTGAGCAACTTTTCGAGAAGCTGGCGAGAACAAAAAAAATAGGGTCTACTTTTTGACAAACTTTCATTTGCGTGCCCCCTCTTTTTACTCAATCCTGGATCCGCCCCTGATTCATATTATCAATATTTCATTCTGCCAAGAAAAAAACAACAAATCGGTGAATCCAAAATAAACAGAGTTCAAGAGAAGTCAAATGGATGTCGGGGAAAAAAATAACTTGATTAACTAAATAACTATAACCCGCAGTTCATCTTTTCTTTTCCAATCCATCTAACTTTACGTAGCATAAAAATGTATCTCTCCCCTAAATGTTGGTTACCTCATATAAATCTCTATACTAATTTCAATTACTACATAGGCTACACATTCGTTACACATGCGTTTCATGTCATTTTTATTTAAAAAACATAATTACCTTTCAAGTTTTAGGAATTTTGTTTACGTGTGTCAGTTAATACTACTACAAATCGCGTTATCAGTAATAAAGTACGCATGCGCGAAATGCTAAAATCGCACAGTGTGAGACATGCATCGCAGATCCTGTGGTAGCCTGCGATGGCCTGCGATATCGCTTTGCATCGCATCGCATCGCATCGCAAGTGATCGCTTGAAAAATCGCAGTGTGAGGCGGGCTTTAGTCTAGTGTGCATGCCGTGGCGTGGATCAGGGTACTTGTAGTTGTACTTGTACAATGAGGGCTTGTGTGGCCGGAAGTTAACAAAAATGGCTATATTGTGGAATAAGTCTCTTCCGCTCATTCAGTGTGTACGCACACACTTTGCCGGTGTTAAACTGTTATTCGTTTAGGCCTATCAAGTATCATGCCTATAGTATTGTTAATGTCTATAATAATTTAATAATATGTCTATGAAGTATGAGAGTGGAACGCTGTCACCAGCACTGACAAAATAAACGGCAGTGAATGGACTGGTGACAAATTTCACGATAATGCCACAAAAATTAACCTGTCAATTTTGCTGTCAGATTTTACAAAAAATATGTAGATCGGCATTCTCGTGAAATAAGCCACCTTGTCCCTGCATTCACTAAATATACATGCAGCTTATTATTGCGTGTAATGCCTATGAAGTATGAGGGTTCACACCCTCCATTCACTTTACACGCCGATGACTGGTGGCTTATTTCACGAGAAGGCCTGTATTAATTGTGTGAACATTTTTTCAGGCCCCCAGTAACTTTTTTCCCCTTTCTTTTCAATGTAGATGGAGTTTGCTGTACAGATGACTTGCCATAGTTGTGTAGAAGCCATCAAAAAATCACTGGAAGGGATAGAAGGTACGTTCATTGTTGATAATGTCTTATATTTACACTTAGTGAAATGTTCAAAGCAGACCACTTATAGATTATATAGAAAAAAACCCTCCTTGTTAATTTATGCGTTGTTTTCAATTATCTTTAGGATATGTGTGACATGATGGCTCAAAACTACCAATAAGTCACAAATCTCAAAACGGAGCAAATGGTGGAAAGAGGGTGAATCCTGTGAATAAATGTCATTGATTGCTTTGACTTTAATGATATTTCATTAAGTTTTACTAGAATAAACTAGCTTGGTTTTATGTCGTTGTAAAGCTTGGAATCTGTAGTGTCAAATATTAAGTAAAACAAGAATGAGTTAGAATTGGCAACTTATTGGTTTTTAGCTGTCAGGTCACATGATTTCATTTGTTCAATGCCCTAAGTAAGTCTATTTTTTTTTTCAGAAGTAATTCATTCATCAAGTATCTTACCTTCATTGCTTTTGTGTATTTTTTTTTTTTTGGAAGGTAGTCTCCTGTTGTGATGACTGAAAATAATCTCACATAAACTTAGCCAAGTATCCAGACTACAAATAAATGAAATCTGTAAAATGAATATGCTGGAAAATGTGACATAGCTGAGTGATGAGTAAGATGGGAAATCAAGCTAGTCATCCCAAGCACTAACATATACGGTCTTGTTTATGTGTGTCTTGTGTTTTTCAGTGAATGGGAGTCTTATTTTGTTTCCAAATTGTTAATGGAAGAAAACAATCTACTACATTATGAATAAATCCGAATTGATTAGGCCAGTTACTCCTAAAATGAACGTCCATTATAAAAATGCATGTTCAACTTGAGACATTGAGGCTATTATTTGGGCTTTGAACAATACATATATGTATGCAGGAACAGCAAGAAAACACATTTTCAGCAACCTCTGGGATTTACCAATAACTTTTCTTCCCACTTTTTTCTGTCAGGTATCCAAGGAGTTGATATTAATCTTCCTCAGGAGCAAGTGATTGTCACTACTGTTCTGCCTTCAAGTAGAGTTATAGAGCTGCTGGAGTCAACTGGTCGTAGAGCTGTCTTCAAAGGTCAGGGGTCAAATGTGATGGGTGAGTGACAGAATAATGAGACTAGTCTTATTAGTAGAAATAGTCAGTGGGGCGGGGACACACAGCAGAGAGTATATACAGATCTTGAATTAGTTATTGGACCCAATCCTGTGGGGCATATATAAAAGTGTGACCTATATCAGCAATGGGACTAGCAAAACGTATTTCTACTAGCTAACTCCCGATAGAAAACTAATCCCCAGGACAGTTACCAATGGGAATTCAACCCCCCCCCCCCAATATAAATGGTTTAGAACCACCCAATAGACTAAGTGTTGAAGGGATAAGTTTCTTTGGGAGGTGTGGAGGGGTAGTTTTCATGGAGATGTCTGGGAGGGGGTCACAGTTGACTGTTGGAAGGGGGATTGTCTGGATGCTGTTTCACTCTTGCACTCTGCAGAGGCTTGTTTGTTATGTGATGGTATCGCCTTTACTCTTTATGATAACAAGTTTTGTGGAGTGAGAAAAGTGATTCAATATGCAAGACTGAACTAAAATCCATATGAACACTGCATATGTCATGCACAAAGACTGGATAAATTAAAAGATTAAATTGTACAAGTATTTCAAAGGCACAATCTTCAATTGTTTTCTTCTGTGGGTTAATTGTGGTCATACCAATATATAATATGTTGAAATTACCTACGTACTGTTACGCTATCCTTGTGAACATGGTCTTTGTGGAATCAATATCTCAACAGGCAAACACTTGGGAGCAGCTGTAGCGATGCTTGAGACAGGAGACACTGTAAGAGGAGTGGTTAGGTGGCTACAAGTTGCCCAGGAAACCTGCATCATTGAGGGTACCATTGACGGACTGTCACCTGGCAACCATTCTCTCCGTGTCCATGAGTATGGAGATATCTCTCAAGGATGTGCAAGGTGAACAGGTTTTCACTCTAGAAGAATTTTTGAAATTGAAATTTTGTTATTGTGATAGAGAATTATGTTGTACATTGGCAGTTGGCCCAAGAAAGTTGTTAAGTTATGTCTAGGATTGAACTCCAGTTTTTGTTATGGCTGACTCTTGTAAAGCAACTTAAAGGACTTCATGAAGGATTTTTATTTGTGATTTCCTTGTGCTATTTATTTCTGTTGTGTTTCTCAGCTGACAAAGACACAGTTACCAAGATTAATCTTTCTGTTGGCTTGCAAATGATTCTGTTTGTTGATACTACTGACTGAAGAATATTATTTCATGGAATGTAATAGATGAAAATACTGGTAAATAAACAAACAGGACTGGTTGTATATACATGACTTTTATATATTATTTAGAAATAAAGAAATAAATAAATGAACAAATCTTCTCTTATGTTTATGTTTATCTTTATTTTATGTATTTTTAAAAATTAAATTCTCATATCTGTTGAGGGAATAGGGTCAATAGTTCAGTCATATTTTTATATCTTAGACATGTAAAGTTAGCACTATAGTATGAATAGAAATTTCTATGCATGTACAATGATTCTTCAAACTTAATTACCATTTATACCATGGATGAAACACAAAATACCTAAACCATTGTCATTTTTGTTTTATTGTTCTAGTTGTGGCAACATTTTTGATGCGAGAGGTTTCCTTCATGGGCAGAAAGCTGGAGAGCAAAAGGTGAAGTATGCAATGTTTAATATAAAAACAATGTTATAATTCTTTTTAAATATGGTCTATAGGAGAGATTTTTCAAAATGTTGCTGTGAGAACTCTGTTTTTCATAGGAAATGATTTCTTACTAATTTTGAAAAATATTAATGAAAAAGAACATCTAATTTTGGCACTTACTGTATCATTTTATTTATCTACCGGTATTTATTTTGTTAAAGTTCATGAACATGCCTGGTCAGAATTTGAAGGAAAAAAATGTCTGCCCAGATAAGAGCTTACCATGTCTTACCATGGATAATAATTTTTTCAAATGCTAATCATGTTTAATTTTATTTTATGACTCACTACAGGCAATGGGAGATCTAGGAGAGATTGCTGCTGGAGAAAATGGCAGGTCAACATTCAGAATGGAAAATGATCAAGTCAAGGTATCATTGCTTGAAAATGGGACCTACAGCTCATTACACACCATACTCTCAGCCTCTCAGGCAAAAATAGAAAGCAAAGGAAATGAAGGAGAAATTAGATATATTTATCTCATTTTCCACTTCTAGGTTCCAAATGTTCATGTAACTTTCAGATCAAATGTTTTTGATTGTAGAAATAAGCAAATCTATTGCTATCTGTCAGGACGTCATGCACATACAAAAATTTGTCTCTGATTTAAAGTGAATTCCACCTTTACCCTGATAGAAATATCTTACAAAAACATAGAGCTGTGCGTACGATGCCATATCAATGTGGGGTAGAGATCGATTACTTATAGTGTGTTTTGATGCTGCTTCCATCCATCAGCATTGCAATACAAACTAGTAATGTCATCAGGTATATTTTTGGTAAATGCATTATTCATGGTTTGTATGGATAATTCACATCCATTACATGTACCACTGACACACTCTCTCTCTCTCTGTCTCTCTCTCTCTCTTTCTCTCTCTCTCTCTTTTTTTTCTCTTTTTCTCTCTCTCTCTCTCACTCTCTCTCTCACTCTCTCTCACTCTCTCTCTCTCTCTCTCTCACTCTCTCTCACTCTCTCTCACTCTCTCTCACTCTCTCTCTCTCACTCTCTCTCTCTCTCTCTCTATTTTCCTGGGTTTCTCTTTTATTTTGTGTTTTCATTTCTTACTATTTTAAATTCTTTTAAACTTTTCTTCTTTGATATCTTGAATTAGGTTTGGGATATTATCGGTCGATCTCTAGTCGTTGGAGAAGCTTCTGATGTTACAGCAGAAATTGGAGCTAAATTCGGTCCTGGGTAAGTTCTAGATGGATGAAAAAAAGTCTGTGGATGTATTATTGGTTTTTATCTTTTCATTTTTGATTGCATTCTATATCATTTCAGTGTTGAAGAACATGTATGTTACACCAGTTTTGTTTTGATACACTTTATAGAGTAGGTATGCTAATTATAGGTAATCAAACTATTTTTTAAAAAACCCACTATATTTACAAAAATGTGTGTCTTTTTTATAGAAATTTATTTTCTTGGTGAATCAGTAATGTCTATAAGAAAGACCACAATTAGTTTCTTATGTTACTATCCTTTTAATACCTGATTTAAATACATTTATCACATAACATGTAGGAAATATATTACCTAAAACTGAAATCAGCATATTGAAGTGGATATCATAGTTGGTAAATTGATACTTTTGCCTCAACGATATCTTACTGCAAAAAGACCTTTGTAAGACAATGTTCGGTGTATATGACATAAAATTGTGCACTCTGTATCAAAAAACAAACAAGGAAAAAAAAAATCTTAGAGCATACTTTAAAGCAAGCAACACTTCACCAGCAAGTAAAATAAAACACAGGCAACATTGCCAAAGTGTAATGTGCACTCTGATAATAAACCAATAATGTTTGTTATTGCATAATACACAAAATTACATGTTAGTGGAGACTAAAATAACAGAAATTGCCCAAAGTTAACCCATAATTGCACTGCCTGAACTGTACATGCACATAGTCCATCCCAGTACAAGCTATTGGTTTTATTCTACTATCAGCTGCATATGTGTACACCGGCTAATATGATCATCAACAATCTTTGTTTATGTACACACCTAAGAATGGAAACTTTCTGATATCCATCTTCAATAAAATGTAAACACAGTAACAAATCAATAAATAACCTATGATGGCAAACTTGTATAATGTGTGATAAATACTGTTTTTTGTATGATATCTAGTGAGTAGTATAACAAAAAGAAATCTTTTCATACTTGCATTACTTTGGCAACATATATATTGCATCATTATGACAGCAATAGAACAAGTGCAAATCATCTTCTCGACATATGAAATGTTGTTAGCCACAGGCATTTAAAAGGCTACATGTAGGTTACCAACTGTTGCCATACATTTTCAAGCAACTTTTCAGAAGTACTTCACAGAACATAATAATAAATGATACAAATCCATGTTTGGAATATCAGCTCATAATGAAACTGCTTGCAATGTACATTGCATTAATTCCTGGATACCAGTATTTGCCAGTAAAGTTTTGGAACATAAGAAATCAAACTTCAGTGTGAAATCTATGGAGTCCAGGAAAGATGTATCTTTATCCATTTACAATATATCAGAACCTAAAATAGAAAGCAAAGTGCAAATATCACCATGATACCATGAAATCAGTAGTTAAAGTTTCCTCTAGATGTTTTGTATATCATCATAGCATTATCTTTAAGTACAAATCCATTGTTGTTTCCTTGACATGTTGATACTTTGATTCAGCATCTACATGTACTAGAAGAGTACTCTGTTAAACAGAAAGAATGAAACACATTATTTGTATTAAATATGAACAAAAGAAAAGTCATTGGGAAGCAAAGTCTTTCAATTTTGATGACATCCAGGATCGCAGTCCAGCTAGATTGAGCCTTCTAAGTGGGTTCCGAGGAAATGAGGGGAAAGCATGATGATGCCTTGAATCTTTTTCACTGAAGATTTCTCCTTTGTGCAGGTGATGAGCCAATTTCTGCACATCTTCACTGAGATCTTTCCTCTTGTGTACTCCTTTGTAAGTTCGTGTATGAGTCTCTTGATCAACTTTGGTTAGAATTTTCTCTGAGGTTTGAGCAGAATGACTGATTCGTGCAACATTTGATTTGGATACTTTCCCGTGAAATTGCCGATATTCTTCTTTGAAGACACTGTTATGATGCTCATTCTCTCTGTCTAGTTCGACATTCGTGTCTTCCTCGCCCATGTTGTTCACTCCCCTGTTCCAAATGAGTTGATATGCAAGCCGTGGGGAGAGAAGACATTTCACTTGTGCCAGTAGCCGCAGACTGTGCAGTGCATACTTTGTTTTACCTTCTAACTTGAAGTACAGCATAAGAAATTTGTATAGTCTGATGATGCGGGCACCATCGCCAAATTTTCTGGCATCTTGAAAGTCCATCCACAGAAGACACATGCTAATTGCTGAACAGCTGTAGTTAAAGATGGAATCCTCTGTGTTTGTACTGTGTGGTTGTGGGTTTGGTACATTGGCATGATGTTGTTCAGTATGCTTGCATAGACTACTTTGCTGGACATACTCTTTTTGACAGTGGGGGCAAACATACTTTGAAGGCCGGGCATACTGTGGGCCTTCATGGAGGGCATATTTGTTGAATATTTGCCCCAGTTGCTCCTTCACATCAGCAGACACACTTGTAGAATCCTTGTTGATTTCATTTCTAGTTGGTTGGGAGTGGACATCCTCCATCCCAAAATGATGCAGTGTAGCGGGACAATGAGGGACTCTGAGTATCGTGTCAGGAACTCAACTGCTGCATTTACGTCCTTCAGTGGACTTGCATTAACATTTGTTGCCCTTAGGAAGTTCCTGGCGGCATACAGTGTCCCAGGATCTCTAGCTGACTTTGTGGAGTAAAGCACTTTCCATATGACCTGAAAGAACAAATGTATGAATGAACAGTATAAGATGCATGGGGACATGCAGAAGCAAATGGACAGGAGAAATGTCAGATCAAATGGGCACCTCATTAGGCAGCAGGATGTACACGTACTGTAAGGAGGTGGTGATATGGCCTTGGCAATTCTACTTCAACAAATGAAATATACATAGGCTAACAATTTTTGCCAGATTGCTTGTAGACAAATTTCATTACAGTGTGTGGAACAAATGCTTCAAAGAACAGAGCCACAATCTTGTGACCGGGCAACACAGGTTTGAAACCAAGATGAATCGTTCATGCCCTTTGGTGAGGTATTAATCCTGATTACCAAGTCTGTCAGAGAGGACTTAAGGCTGTCAGTTTTCTGGTTAATAACTTGGAAGATGCTTTCTCATCAGTTAGATAACACCTGACGAAGACGAAGGAACCACTTAAAAATTTGTACTTAAAAGTTGTATTCAAAAGACATAAATTTCATACTAGGATGAGGCTGCTAAAATGTACAAACAAGGCAATAACCATAATGTGTCTCGCCGCATTTGTGTGCAGGATTCTTGCAAATAAATTTTAACATTTTACCTTATTTGATCTCTGACATACATACATGATCTTTGACCCCCAAATTACATTGAGGTCCCTGAAAGGCATCTACAATCCAAGTTTGGTTACAAATGGGCTAGTGGTTCAAAAGTTATTAACCTTAGTTGAAACTTGCAGGTAAATTTTAACATTTGACCTACATTGTACATGCATGACCTGTGACCAAATGGTTGCAAAGTTATTCAAGTTTCATAAGCGTCACGATGGATGAGGGACAAAAGATAAATGGACGCTGCCAAGGATCCCTCAGTCTCGTTCCATCTCGGTGGCTCATCAAAGAAATATCATTAATCTAATCAATACTACAATAAAGAAATACAAACTATCGCAAAAATTTGATACCTCCAAAAAATTGGCCATGGCATGGAAATCATCGATGACTGGGACAACACCTTCCCATTTGCTTGCAGATGATGTGCTATCCTGGAGGTCCCTTCTAGCGTTGAGCTGCCTTTCACATGTTAGAAGGTCTCCTCCGCTTAGAGCTGGAATCTGCATGTTGCTGTCTTTCTCCACAGGGATGTAACTATTCATCTTGTCGAGGATAGCAACAATCCCTTCGTGTGTATTTTCGTCTTCTGTGATGACACCCAAGTTTACCTGATGCGAAATAATAGTACCCAGAAAATTATTGGAAAATCACAAAATGTCACAAAGTTGTCACAGCACTTCAACTGCACAATGTAATATTACTTTCCTTGATAATACAGCACCATCACTAAAAAAATAATAAATAAATTCACTAACATGTAGAAAATAAGCTGCGACTTTACATGGCAAAGGGCTCAATATGATGACAGAGAAAGAAAATAACTTTGAAACTGGTACATCCCTAACATGAGTATGCAATAAAACATTTGTCATACTATCAGAGAATTGCAAGTGCCAAAATTTTAAAAAGAATTTGAACAGGTTAACAGATATGGAACAGTAAATTTTCACTGTGAAGCTCATTCATGTGACAGCCCAATTCATAATTTCCCACTTTGTTGTGTTTTGATCTCAAACTTTGAAGAGGCTCCTTTCATAATCTCATTTTGCTAATGATAAATTTCAAGAGGTTTTTTTTTTTTTTGAATGGCTTGCAAATCCCAGATTCCCCCTTGAAAGGTAAAAAAGGAAAATAAATAATTAATATACTTACAACAGTGCTCTTCTGTTTGGTCTTGTCCATGTACTTGTGTTTGATTGTGGTCTCAGTGAACTCATCAATCCATGAGAGGGCAGGAATGTTCTTTGTGACCACTCGCGCCACGAGTGCTGTCCACTCTTCCCGCAAGTGCTCGATGTCTTCTGGGGAGGGTAGAAACATTGTGAGAGATGCATCCTCCGCATTCATTGCTGGTGCAACACTGGACAAAGAAAAATCAGCTATTCTATTCTTAATAGCCAGATATTGATAGTAATGCAAGTCCTTTCCCTTGTCTGCCATAGATGCTTGTCTTGGTTTTATCCGCACGTCTACATTGTCCTCATTCAATATATATCCTGGGTGACGGCTGGCATTTAATGTCTCTAATTCACTCACCGCATCCACGTCACCCTTTTCAATCCTTTCCTTCAGTTCCTTTTCGCGCTTAGATGCCTCCTCCACTTCCTCTTTCCACTTCTTTACTTCAACATCAAAGTCCTTTCCATAGGTTTTCTGTCTTCTTAACGTGCTTTGGTACGATACTGCCAGTCCTCTTCCTTGAAGACGTGTAAATGTCCTTGAGGTCGCTCCTCCTCGTTTTAGGGCAAGGGATGTCAAGGTCTGCGTTGCATTCACTTCTTGATTCCTGAGATACAAAACTGTACCAGCTGCGGTCATGATCCCAGGCAAGATGGAATCGTAGGATTTCGTTTTACGTTTTGTGAGATCTGGATTAGTTGCAGCGGCCTGCAGACAGGTGAGCAAAAGTGGTGCCTTCTCTTTCAGCTCCTCCTCCTGGTCCTTGAAGGAAAATTCCTGACAGGAAAGAAAAAAAGATTTTATTAGTTATTTAAGTGGGCCATCAACATACTTTTGACAGAGGAGAGGAAACTCTGGTACATTAAAAATTCCATTTATATAAAGTACACTGTTAAAGCCAGCCTATTGTGGAATGGTATGTAAATGCTAGTATTCTTATACTTTTTGCTTCCCCAGCCTGTATAGTCACACATCATGCAGTTAACACTGGAAGAAATGAGAGTAAGCAGTTTTTCTAGCCTAGAACAAACATGAGCAGAGAAACACAACCAATATACGCACTCATTTGCGACTCAGCCAGTGGAATCACAAAGTCGTGCACATTGGCTGTAGCATACACAGCACAGTTCTACACCTCCTTTTGATTCCAGCCTAAAAAAATTTGCTGATTCTGCGGAGTCGCTCACTTAAATTGTCCATTACTATGAATGACATGCTACGTGAATGAGCAGGAAAGCAAATTTTACGTTACTGTCTATGTTTATGTTACCATCCTCATGATGCACCTGCTTGTAAGAAGCTACGGGTAAAAGAAAAGAAAAAACCCGATAAATTCCACAACATTATGCTTACTTGTAAAGCTTCCTTGCTTGTGTTACGAAAAGTTGACTGGCTATTCTGCATGCTAAACAGGTTTGAACATTCTGCACTGATCTCCTTTGACAGGCAATGGCTGAAATTATTACAAAGATCTGGTGATGATGTCACATGCTGGACAACACTCTGTAGGTCACCTCGATCCAGAGCCTTCCGTAGTTCATCTATAGTTCCAGAAGTTGGTTCAGCTGGGGTGGGTGTCTGCAAATCCTGCACTGTAAAAAATATGGAAAAGAATTATTTTATACCAAATGAATTTTGTGCTGGCACATCTACTTAAGTTAATCATACAGATGACTAGACCAATAGCTTCAGCCTGTGATATCGATGGGTGCTCCCCCGAGACTATGTCTGGCTACACTGACTGCCGGTACAGAGACTGAACGCCCTTGTATGGGGTATGTAGTACGGGGGGGGGGTGAATATTTGGAGTGATTTGCCAAAAAGTAAGCCCTTATAGCTTTTTATTTCTAAATAGTTTAAATTTATACACCATATAACTCTTAAATCTGTATTCTTCCATATCTGCAATTGTTTAATTTAATCGGTAACTTTAAATGCACAATAAATTGGGAAATCATTTTTGGCCAGATTCCAGCCAAAACTGGCTGTGAATCCCTTTATGCCTTGTGCTGTACAGTGCACCATCTGTGTTACAGGAAGGTTGTCAAATGTTTGTTTTATTAAAAAATTCCCCAAACAGAAGGAACTTATTTCTGTCAAACAGATGACGTATAATTAAGGCAGGACTGCCAGACTCAATAAAATGGAATATATTATTTTAATAGTAAACAGTAGCCTATACGACAAATAAATAAAAGTGGGACCCAAGAAGGGACCCAAGAAGGGACCCAAGAAGGCCTGCATGAAACTGTACCTCTATAAAACATACCTGTTTTCCTGCTCTTTCTGTGAATTGTAGCTGCTTTCTCCTGACTGTTGTTGCCGAGGCAGATGCAATGCTCGGTCCTGCTAATGAAGCATTACTTGTTGTTCGAGTCCTTTGGGCAGGTTTCTTCAATGACGAGGTGGATGGGCTTTCGGTGTTCATGCGCTTAAATCTTTCCACGACTCTCATGTTCTTGGGCAATCAGTTTTCTCACTTCAAGTTCAAGTTCAAGCGATGATGGGTCATCTTTTGATTTTATTTTTGACACTTTTGCTCTGCACACACCACAAATCTTGCTATTAGAAAAGTCAATTTTAGTATCCGACAAGTTATTCAGCTTCACAGCAGTTTCACTGTCGACGAGGGAATATTTTTTAAACAAAATCACGTCTCTATTGCACACACAACAAACACGGTCACTTGCCCTTGGACGTCCTCTTCCCCTCTTTACTACTACTACTTTTGTTGGGGTATCACGCTTACCCGCAAGCAGCATGATGATAGCCAGTCAAACTATAATAACTTACGTCATTTTCATCGACTCACTCCCTAGCGATCCGAATACATACTCCCATTCTCATTTGGCATGTAATCTTCCACAAGATATTGTATTTTATTTATGAAAAAGAATGCAAACTTGTGTTATTACGTAAAGCAGCTCAATCAGGTCGTGATGAAAGTGTCCCACGTGTGGGCAGAAATCAGCTGTTCTTCGTCAACAAATGGTAGTTAGTCTCAATTTTTGTTCGTATTTCCGTGTAACATCTCGTACTCGCGTGATATTGAGCACTTTCTGTAAGCTTCACTTTCGAAAAAAGCTTTGATCATAGACTAAGTCAACTTTTCAGAATTGATGGAGATGCATCTATTGTTGAATGGTGACTTTTATTGCCCATTCTTCATTATTTGTAAATATATGATGATCTCTTGAGAAATATGTACATTTGTCTTATTTCAAATTACCATGGTTTGTAAGCTAGAGATCGAATTCTTCATAATGTGCTTGTCTGTGAATGTATTTTGAGCAAGAGATTTATGTAATCCCCCTAAAAAATAATAGACTAGTCCAGAACTGAAGTAAGAAATCCTTGAGATTTCATTGGCCAATTTGCTGGGCGATCGCCGCGGTTATCTAACTATTCACGTTTTCATGCATAATACAGTAGGAAATCGTGCCTCATGAATATATAATTCAGATCAGGTGTCAAGAGGCCCTCGGCGCAAGCGCCTCGGTCTTTCTGGCTCGCTTCGCTCTGTGTTAATCAATCTATCCCTGTCTTTCTACCATGTAGGATTGCATGTGGGATCATTGCTAGATCAGCAGGATTGTTTGAGAATACGAAGAAGATCTGCGCTTGTGATGGCATCACTCTGTGGGATGAGAGAGATGTTCCCATAGCTGGTAAGGAGAGAAGTCAGTTCTCAAGTCAGAAAGCTGGAAAACTCTAAATCATGAGCGGATTGGTTTGTATTCGTTGCTAATGCGATTGTTCAGGGACAGACTGACATTGAAGACTACCATAGAAGACTTTATCATGGAAGACTATGTCATTGAGAGAATGGGATGAATGATGGATCAAATTTATGATTGGGTCATGATAATATCATGCTACATCATCATTTGGTCTCAATACAGGAAGTAGAAGCTATATATGTAAGAGACATGCAGGATGCCATTTTTAGCAGTTTAAATGTTTGTTATACAAGTATGCAATAGTTTGACACTAGGTTTGGTTAATCTATATGTATGTAAAATTGTTTGTTTTTATGAAAGATATTTGCTACAAAGTGATAGTGATTTCCAGTTCCTGCAGTTGATGTAAGTTTCTTGTTCTGAAATGAGTGCCAATTAGAAACTTCCAGTGCCGTATATAGATAGAGTCTGGCCAACTCGGCTCCAGTTGGGTAACAACATGGCGCATATTCCTTTGTTGCAAGCTTACATAACAAAGGAATATACGCCATGTTGCTACCCAACTGAAACCGAGTTGGCCAGACTCTCTCTATATACAGCACTGGAAACTTCCTCTTAAGAGCTCCCTCTGCTGGAACACTAAAGAGGGGCTAGATTTGGGCATTGAATTGGATGACAATTCCAAAGAGATATATTTTAATGTATTTTTTATTACAAATTTAAAGCCTCTGATATTATAAATCACTGTTCATATAGTTTGAGCATTAAATTGTTCTCTTGGATTGAAATTTGAACTTCTTATATACATGTATTTGGAAGGTCCAGAGTCAGTAATTGCAGGAAATGTAAGAATTTGTTTCAAATAAGCCTAACCAATTTCTCTTGGATTTTGAGCCAGCCTATTTGCTAAAGACTTACTATCATGGTTTCAAGTTGGTCATTTTACCTGATTTAATCACTGAATATAATGCTCAACAAAACTACATATTCAACATTTTTGATAAATGTTTCAGTTCAAATTCTAAAAAGAAAGAGAGAGGAAAAAAAATACCAGTACCTATAGAGTTTACAAATGAAGTCACTGTTCATGGATATGCATAAACAAAATTGATCATCAAATTACATGACATGGGTGTTGTTCAGAAATAGCTCCCTCTTGTAAATAAACATATGTAACTTTACACATCGTATTTTGCTTGTGTGAACTTCTACAGTTGTAAGTAACATTTTTTCAATGTAAGAAATTTGTATGTAACAGGGTTTTGAATACAGGATAGATCAAGTTACTAAAAGATGCAGTGAATAATCTCTGAAATTCTGAATCACATAAATTCGTAATTGACTTTGTTTCATGTTTATTCTTCAACTCTTAAGGGGAGGGGGCTTTTTGTATGGGATGAGTTTGTATATTGCTTTAGACAACTTAACATGAAGGAATTAGTTTTCATGTTTCTTTCTTCAATATTTTTGATAAGTCAAGTTGAAAACATTTATTGATTAGTTAATAGGTATGCTACATGTATGAATCCACCAATTATTATCAGACTTTGACAACTCGCAAGTGTGTATTAGGTTGAAGGGAAAGTCGGTGACAGTAATGTCTATTTAAATTATATTTATGTTCATGTGCAATTTTGTATTTTAGATAGATATTATACAAGTATGATGCACATGATTTTCTTGTAATGTTTTTTGAAAAAGAAATGTATTCAATATTTCATAAATAAGCTTCGAATTCAGAAATCCTTGTAGGGCCAGGGAATATATTCAACAGATGCTTATGATTATGTCATCTGTTTGGAGCCAGAAGGGCGTTAACTCTGTGATTACATTGTTTTCCTCCTGTTTAATGGAATGGCAACGATGTGCTTTTGAAGCACGTTGATAAAAAACAGTTTTCTTAAAGGTCATGGATTTATTAAAGAAGATATTTGTAAATTTTTAAAATTTACTGCTGTTTCTACTCTACCTGTAATTTTCTGCTGATAGAGAAGGCTTTCTACATTTATGTCAAATGGATGAATGGTGACCAAGATAACTAAGCATTTTTGCCATGTGTGTTGAAAATGAAATGGACATGGTATATATCAAGTATTTTTTTTACATGCTATGAGAATATCTAATGAGAGTATAATGTTTTCAGTGTATGAATTAAGGATTTAACTGCATATTAGTCTTTGTTAGTTTCTCTGTCGTTCATATTTCAGTCACATTTAGAACCTTGATATTGACACAAACCCTATGTTATCCTTCGTTTTTTCTATAGGCATGATTTCATTTTTGCTTAGATGGTTTATGTTGGTTGTTTTGCAAAAATGAATATTGAGGGTATTAATTGTGGTAGTGTACTGTGCTGTGGTTGGCTTCATAACACTGTGCCTTGATTCATAAAAGCCTTCCATACTGTGATATGAAAAGGATAAAGCTTTTTTGTTGAATAGTATTGGAAATGAGTGAATGTTAATATTGCAGTAATATCACTAAGAAGTAATATACAGACCTCATCAGTAACCAACAAATCTTGTTTCAATCCAAAGCACCTTCCTAAATATTTGTTAGGAAAGAGAATCCAGTCAATGAATATATAAATAGTATAACTATCGGAACAAATATGTAATTTTTTTCCTTATGAGTGAAATAGTATTAAACATATATTGTCTTATGTAAGCAATTTCAATCTATACTATAATGCATTTGACTTTGAAGATTTGACAAATTTTTGAAACTAAGATAATTTCATTGCATTGGTATAGAATTTACAAGTAAAATTCTAATTAGGGTGCTAATCATATTCATAATATTTTCTGGAAGGCATTTTATAAAGAAAACTGAATAACCTTTGAAAGAAAAAATTGTTTTGTTTTGTGATGACAAAAATCATATTTGTAGATATTTGAATACTTTATTGTTGGGTAAATGTTCAGTTATGTAATAGACTATGCATTCCCTAGCTTGTGTACTGTACAAATATATTCCTACATTGATGTATAACATCGTTAAATTGAATTGAATAGGTATGAATGTTCATGGTATGCATCATGTAAAATAATGCAAAAGGTGTATCTTTTTATGAAAAGGTGTAATACATAAATGTATAATGAGCATCAGTACTTTTAACATCTGTGTCACTTTTGCGTTTTATTTAATTGTTTGAAATTCATCTTAGAAGAAGTGTTTCGGAGTGCGTGGAAAGTAGAGCTAAAAATGAAATTGTCAAGGATATGAAAATTGTAAAAGGAAAGACAGAAGAGAGAGAGAGAGAGAGAGAAGGGGGCACAAAGGGAGGGATAGGACAGAAAAAAGTACAAGGTATGCATGTGAAAGCTGCTTAAAGAAAGATATGAATAAAGATACGGTAAGAGAATGTGTGATACTGAAATACAGGTAGAACGACATACAATGGTCGAAATCAGAGGGTGCATCTCAACATGATAAAAGAAGGAGTGAGTGAGTGAGAGAAAGAGAAAATTTGATTGGTTGTGTGTTCTGCTTAAGTGTTGGAATACATGTACACGTAAATGCCTATAAAGTACCGGTAAGGTACTATTGCGGATTGAAGCCTAACCCAAGGGCGCTTGTTATCAGTGGCCCTGGATGTCGTGTTTACAAGAAAATATTGCTTTATCAACTGACGAAAAAAAATCAGTTGGAATTGCAATGACTGATGTACAGATAACTTTTTGTAATGTGCAACCAAAAATATGAAAAGGTGTGACAAGGTACATACGTTACCTTGAAAAGAGACAATGCTCCATGGAAATAGCTTCTCCTCCCCCTTTTTCATACACACACACACACACACACACGCACCCGCACCCACGTTATACACACACCCACGCCCCACAACACACAAACTCAGGTGTGAGCACGCACATAAACCTCTCTCTCTCTCTCTCTCTCTTTCTATTTCTATCCGATTTCAAAAACATATTTGTCCAGTAAAATGAAATGACACTTGACAAGAAAAGGCAAAGGGAGAAGAAAAAGATGAGAATATGATGAAATTAAATCGTTAGAGGTCATCCGATCTAAAGATTATAATATTATCCTTCGGTCATTCCTTCATCATAATCTCCCCCTATATAGCTGGTATACTGGATTTTCCTATTGCAGTTTAGAACTTCATCTTCTTCTCATAAAAGTAGATCCATGACAAGTGCATTACACCGATTGGCGTCAGTTATTCAATGATGTAGAAACCCACTCGGTTGATTTGCGTTTAGTATCAGTGAATTCCAATCCTCCATAAGTCTCTTTGTGACAAATCTGCTACCCAGGAAGCGAATTTATCCTCGTGAACTCCTGAAGGATTTTGTTACTCTACCCCGAATGATTAAAACGTTATTTTTTCAAAGTAAAAACTCATAAAATCTACCGGCAGTTGCGTATCGAAGATTGTTGTCCGGGGGAGGCGGGGGGGGGGGGGGTAGGGGCACACCTTTAATTATTTCCAATAAATACATGACAAGCAGAGAGAATAAATAATCATGATAATAACTCAGGGGAGGGGTATGTGCCAACTTGGATCTGTAAAACTGTATGTTATTTGACAAAGGTACTATTAATCCTACTTTGGATTTCTATTTTGATTTAGATAAGACCCCCGCACTATGAATCATCTAATTATGTTGATCGGAATCGACGTTATTTCCTCACCGCAAGTATGAAGATAATACTGTTTAGCTATCTACTTACAAAACATAATGCATATCACATTCATGTTTTAAGCATGAGCATCTCGGTATGAAAATGAGTAAAGTTTGATCCTTGTGAGGCGAATCGGATTACTATACTAACATGCACCATCTATACTTGTACAAAGAAACTTGCACATCGGTGATAATTTTGCTACTATAAATCTGTATTTGAATGATATTGGTACATAAACTTTGAAGAAATGAGAAATACCAGGCAATGCGGGAAAAAAAAATAAGTTGAAATTACGAGAGAGGAATGAACCTAATTTTGTCGAAACGGCATCACAAGCGAGGAAGAGAAAAAACGATGCAAAGAAATAAGGTAACGTCATGTAAGTGACAGAGATTAAGAGAAAGGACTATACAGCGTGGATAAAAATCATTATGAGATATATTGACGAGTATTTCCTTCTGTTATTTACGGCTCTATAAAGCCTATGTTGTAGACCTATATCAAAACATTCAGATAGTACTTCTGAATACGTAGAGTACATATTTAAATGAATCAGGTAATTAAATGTAGGGATGTTTGCAATTTAAACTATTTCAAACCATATTTTAAGTATATTAAAATGGATTTTCCTACACACTTCGAAAATATAAAAACCGTTTAATCTTAAAATGGCAACAACAATATTTTGATACTAACCAAACAATAAACAATTAAGAACAAGCACATATTATATCTTGCGACTGAACACTGAACAAATACTGTACTCTGAAAGTTTATTTTCGTCGATTTGGAGAGTTTTACCGAACAATAAGAGAAAGTGTTTATGTTCAGTATGATGCAGCCAAATTGTTAGATGAAAGTATTATACATAAATCATTCAAGCGTGAATGTGCAATTAATTCCATAAGAGAAAATGGTAATAAGGTAACCCTCACTCTCGTTTCTAATTTCAAGTGGAAAGACTAGTATTATTTGCTGAATCAATATTTGAAGTCCCTTGCTGGATTTGTTTTGAGTTCGGCGTCTACAAACGTTATATAATGGTATATAACCCGCACCCAGTTGCCTAAAATATACTCGTGTTACGGCAAGAACTGTTATGATGGAGGGCAGTGGTGGTGCAGAGGCGTATACTGGCATGATACGGTGACGACTCTTCATATCTACTTTCTACTTTCTAAATTTTACAAGGGAGCGAGCAGAGTTTTTAACATTTATCGTAATGAAATTCCCTGTCGGTACATATACATTTGTACCTTTTCGATTTAATTTAGGGCTTTTAAAAATAAAACACGAAATTTCTTGATAATTTTCCTTTTTCTCTCTTTTATCATACTTTCGCTACTTTCGTTTCTCTCATTTTTTTTTCTTCCTTCCAGGCCAACTTAAAAATGGATTAATTTTCAATAAAGTGATGTTTAAAGTAGCACGACTCATTATCTCAAAAGCCTTGTCCATATATCTTTTTAATTATTCATCTGAGTTATATCCCAAGCTTCATTTACACAATGAGACTGATTAATGAAATTCTTGATTTTGTTTTTTAAATTTGTATTATAGATTATCGACTTTAATTTATTCGCGAAAGATAAAGCGAAAATTTGATTGGAGAAAAAACACCGCACCTCAGCTTGACAGGAGCCAATCCCTCCAGGGTATTATACCCTACCCACCCCCATCTCTCATGTTTACTATATTGAATGCAAATAAGCTTGAGAAGCCTTAGGATAGGATCATTCTCGTTCCAAACTTTCCTCCAAAGAGCATTGGACATAACTCATGCTGACAGAAGAAGGGCTTATTATCAAAGTTTTTTGTTTGATAATTCTCGATTAAAATAATGTGCTTGGTGTGTTTCGTTTTTGCGCTTTGCGCGTTTTCGTTGATTTCCGTGCATGGAGCATTAGTAGGTAAGTTTTTATCATAACATTAGTTTAAATTATCGAACGGAAAATATGTCTTTGATTTGATTTACAAGCACTGGCGTAGACAGGGGGTGGCCAAAGGGGGCCATGCCCCCCCCCCCTATTCAGCCACTAAAAAAAAGCGAGCGCGAAAGAGCGGGGAAAGTAAGAGAAAAATGCCTTGAAAAGGCGCTACAAGCCGTTATCTTTCTCTCAAAATTTGCTAAATCGTCAAAGTTTACAATTCGCGCACCAACCCCTGTCACATACAGTTCAGTATTGCGTCCAAATAACTGAAAAGCAGTCAGGGCATCGAACTTTAACTTTCCGCCTTAAAATATTGCTACGAGCCGTTTAAAAAAGGTACTAATTAAAACGTCAGAGCTATCGCGTGCAGTATTACGTCCGAATAATGCAGTCAGGGCGTCGAACATTCCACCTAAGAAAAAGGTTCTTAAAATGTCAGAGCTTTCGCGCTTCGCACGGGAAGGGGGACACCCCCCCCCCCCCCCCCCGCTCCCTCCCTGCACTCACCCCTGTTACATACAGTGCAATGTTGCGTCAAAATAATAGAAAAGCAGTCCGGACGTCCAAATAATGCAGCCAGGGCGTCGAACTAACATTCCGCCTTTAAAAAAAGGTGCTAAAACGTCAGAGCTTTCGCGCTTCGCGCGGGAAGGGGAAAAATTCCCCTCCCTGCACCAAACCCTGTCACATACAGTGCAGTATTGCGACCAAATAACTGAAAAGCAGTCACGGCGTCGAATTAACATTCCGCCTAAAAATGGTTGCTACGAGCCGTTATCTTTCACTCAAATTTGCTATAAAACGTCAGAGCTTTCGCGCTTCGCGCGGGAGGGGGAAACTTCCCCCTCCCTGTACACACCCCCTGGGGAGCACGCTTTGCGTGCTCATCACCAATTTCGCACTCTTCGCGTGCTCACAACCGCCCCTCCCCCTAAAATGAAATCCTTGCTACGCGGTTGGATCCTTCACATCTGCCCACCCCCTATTGAAAATCCTGGCTACGCCTGTGTTTACAGATTTTAGATACTTTTCGAAATATCATGACGGCGATACACAATAACTTTATTATTGATTTTCCTGTTGTACAGTGTATTTGTTCGTTCTCCGATATCACTTTAATTCAAATGTTATTCCACGTATCATAAAAAATAGGAGCAAAGCTTTGTTTTGCCCCCCCCCCCCAAGATCTGTTTATATCATTATTGTGTGCGGTATTCGAATCCCACTTTCTCCTCAAGCCTTTTAAGAGTATTAAATTTTTCATGATAGTTGTGTTAATCATTTTTGACAATTTTATAATTTACAATAATTTTTGTGTACTCGTAATTTTTCTTTTCTTTTGAGGAAAACACATATAATATATCGGTACTGTCTATAAAAAGGAGGGCTAGTATGGCTAAGCAGGTCCAGAAATGGACTCGAAATGAGACTTTCAGATTATCCTATTCGGAAATAAAACTGAAAAAATAAATGAATGATCCAAAATATTAGAAATGCAAAAATAAAATTTAAGAAATAGCTCATTGTAAATCGATATTGAATTAATTGTATAGGTGTACCAAGTAAGTGTGGAAAATATGGCTTTTTATGACATGATCATTATAGTCCCGAGTTCGTGTATTTTAATCGTGAATTCGTGATCAGACTATATTTTTCACATTTAATCCAAGAGATATCATTTCTGTACAAGGTTTCGCCATTGATCAGATCGACTTTATATACAAGCGCACTATACACTTAACAAAATTATATGAGAAGGTATATTTTTCACATTTTTTATTAATCGGTCACTTATTTTTAGGCTTAATGCTTTAATTTTGAAATTAGTGAAACTTCATTTTCATTACTTAAATGTATTTGGTAATGTTGTCTATGGGCAGGATAATACTTGTCTTCTTTGGGCTTGTAAGATATAGAGAACATAATGAAGTGGCAAAAAGAGTTAAAATGATATAATTATGGTCCATGCTTTAGGGTTCCTCTCTCTCTCTCTCCCTCTATCTCTCCCTCTCTCCCACTCTCTCTCCCATATCTCTCTCTCATTCTCTCTCTCTCTCTCTCTCTCTCTGATACCATTCCATCTGCATAATTATGTTTCCCCTGATAATTTCTTTATATACGTGTTCTCTGCTTGTGCTTCTAACATGCAGCATGGGTTATCTATACCTACAGGTGTTACGTATCCAATCAACATCAAGCTTATGTCTTTGTTTGTGTGCATCATTAATTTTGCTCTTTCGGAAGAAGAAAAAGAAAATAAAAAAGAAGAAAGAAAAAAAAACACTGTGCGTGAATAGTCAAAGCTAAATCTTTTTCAGTGATTTGACAGTTCAGTTATTAAATTACTCATTCGTTAGAAGTACTTTCTTCCTTCTTACCCATGCGTTGGAGTATTATTTTCTTTTCTTTTTCGCGATTAGCAATAGATCCTGTTATGTGAACTCCCAATGATTTTTGGTTGCCTGAATAGCATCTAAGATGATAGCTAATCGTTCTTGTAAGGACATGTGGGATTTTATTACTCAATGCATTAGCTGCTTACAAACCAAATATGACCGATTAATGATTATGTCAACCGGTACAACAATGCCTGTTGCACACATTTTGCCTGACGTAGTACCAGCCCCATGCAGTATAGGCGTGTTTTAGGTCTTTTAGGTGTTCAAACACCCCCACTTTAGAAGTGTTAGGTGTTTAGAAATGAAACAAAAGCTTGTTTTGAACCACAAAATGCTGATAACCTTTTTTGTTTGTTTTGGGTTTTTTTTTGCTTGTCAGAGAATTTTGGAGTAAAAAGACACCCCAAAAATGCTGATAACTTAAGTAAGTAAACAACACCCACTTTGAAAATTCCTGGGTCCGCCACTGCCCATGCATGTGAGGATGGTGTAATATTATTATGCTGCAAAGTGAATACTGACCACATTACCACATTGTGTTATACTATACTCACTGCGTACGAGCTAATATCCGCCACGGGCTTGATTATTTCAGTCGAAATGACGCCTCGTTTGAAACAGGTATTATAATAATTTTAAGACTGGTATTCCATATGTGCGTTTTTAACATCAATGTCGTTCATAAATTTCCAAAGGCTCTATCATTTTATTTCATTGACTGGTGATCTGAACCTCATTTATTCTATCCCAATCCTATATATTATTTTAACAAGTCATGTACCGTTAGAAGAAAAAAATGGTGTCTAGGTGGAATAATGCAAATGCCGTGCTAAAGATCCAATTTCATTCGAATTATCCTTAATGCCTAAATAAAGCTTAACTTATGGTATTGCAGAATTACATAGGATTCCCCCGCCCACTCTCTCTCTCTCTCTCTCTCACCCTCTCTATAGATGGTGTATCAGGTTTGCAGTATCACCTGTATATGATTTGAAGAAGAAATAAATGACAACTACAGAACGAATTTATTATTCTGTCTTGTGATTAATTGGATAATAAATCTAATGTGTTTTCATTGTGCTTATCATCTTTCAAGGAGGAGGACTGATTAAGTAATTTTTGTTTTTCATTGATTCCTGTTCTCATTATTATAATATTATGTATACCGAAATGCCGTATCAATTGGCAGTGATTTCCTAACTTTTTTTTAATCTTGGCATACCAGATGTATTGACTCATTATAATACAGTTATTTAAATTATGTCACTACTGTTCTGGCTTATCATTGTTTTATTAGGTCACCAGATGAAGCGTGAATCTTGTTCTGTCATGATATTCGGACGAGTAACTGTAGCAACCATGGTTACTGTGTTTCGGACAAGATCGGGCCTCATTGTGTGTGCGACGAGGGATGGGGTGGACATCTCTGTCAGAACGTCGTCAATAGGGGACCACAAGGTGAGCCCCCCCCCCCTCTCTCTCTCTCTCTCTCTCTCTCTCTCTCTCCCTCTCTCTCTCTCTCCCCCCCTCTCTCTCTCTCTCTCTCTCTCTCCCTCTCTCTCTCTCTCCCCCCCTCTCTCTCTCTCTCTCTCTCTCTCCCTCTCTCTCTCTCTTTCTCTCTTCCTTGTCTCCCCTTTGTCTCCTGTTTTCTCTTTCTCTCTCACTGTTTCTTCATATTTCTCCCTCTCCTTAATTTGTCTCACTGATTGATCCTTTTAACTAAAATGCAAAGAAAGAGAGACCAATTCCTGGGACGTCATGTCACCTTTGCAAGGACAGTTGACGTCTTTTTCATTTTTGACGATTGTTACAGGCATGTGTCAGTCAACTGCATTAAACTACCTTATGAGGCTGATCATTTGCAAAAGTAAAAATCTGTTTAATAACAAAATATTGTCTGTAAATCACATTAATTTTTTAGCTAAATGCATATAACTGATTGCTCATAATTATGTTGTGATTTCATCGGAGAGATTTTTTTCATCAAGCTTTCTTTCCCCATTGAACTGCTCGTTTCAAAATCTTCTCATAAAACAGGCAATAGCCCCATAACAGACGATGACGACGATAATGACGATGATGACGATGATTCAACCACCGAGCAGCCTGCTGCCCAGAAAACTGAAGAAGCCAGAGAACCAGAGGTCACAACTCAAGAAATACGTGAACAAACCACAGCAGACCAATATGATGATGATGACGACGACGACGACTACGAAGTGATGAGGACAGAGCGTCCCCAGCAACCTACAGAATGTAGGCTGATATCGATCTCGAGAGTAATTACACCCATCTGGAGCATCAAAAGAGTCATATTTAATCCACCAATGAGAAAAACACTGTATATTTCACATTGCTTCACTCTGTTACACCATGAAGCTACAACTTCATGGTAACACAATGTGCTACACTGTGGTAAGTATGGTTACCGAGGGACTTCCATATTGTTTGACCGCAGAACTGATTTGCAATATATTGATTTATATGTACTAAAGTCAACCGTGTATTCATACTGTTTCCAACATAGATATCATGTTTTCACACTGTGACGCACTGAAACTGTGGCCATAGAGAGAATTCCACAGTTTATACACCTATACACGATATCCCCCCCCCCCCCCCCCCCCCTCTAAATCCGCCACTGGGCTGGACCCAGTCCTTTTGATTATGCGGTTTCAAAGCTGTATTCCCTTTGTGTTATAGGTGATCGTGATGGAGCTGTTGGAGGAGTGGTGAATGAAGACGATCGGTTGGCTATCATATGTGATGATCTCTATACGTTCAAACCAACACCTGTAATAACAGACAGGGTCACTGCTCACTGGACTCCATTGGAGCATTCTGCCAGTGTAACACTGGCTTCTTAGGACTCGCCTGCCAATATAGAGGTAATCATCGAGATCAAGTTTTATTGTTGACCAAAAGGTGAAAAAAGCCAACTTTGGATTTTTGTTGATATGCATTTTGGGGTCGTTATGCAAAACTTTAGTTTTAAATCGCTGCGACTTTCTAACATTTTTTTTTCATTAAGCGAAAGTTGTGGTATCTTTTGACATCTTCTTTATCTGAGGGACAAATATTTTATATTTCCAAATAATAGAGGATGTCATTTTAAAATGAATATAATTTATTGTTTGATTTTATATTCCTTCTGATATCTTTACAGCTGAGAATGTGGCAGGTGTTCTGAAGGGGATCGTTGGAATTTTTTGTTTTGTAATAATATTTATTAAAATCATTCAGTTCAAATAATACAAAGTGTAACAATATATCATTCAGTTCAAATAATACAAAATGTAACAATATATCATTCAGTTCAAATAATACAAAATGTAACAATATATCATTCAGTTCAAATAATACAAAATGTAACAATATATCATTCAGTTCAAATAATACAGAATGTAACAATATATCATTCAGTTCAAATAATACAAAATGTAACAATATAAATTAACAATTTCGTAAAGCATGTACACAACAGCCTAATATACAGAAATTGCTCAATGAAATGACACTGAATGAATAAGGAAAAAAAAAAAAAAACACGTTACCCCTCACCCCCACCCACCCAAGGGCATGGAAAACAAAACGAAAACAAACCGGACAGAACATACATACACACACACACACACAAAAAAAAAAAAAAACACACTCTCCCGCACTCACAAAACACATAAACGCAAAAAAAAAAAAAAAAAAAAAGGGGGGAGAAAAAAAAGAAGAAAAAAATGATGCCCGATCCGCACTATCGCGTGATCGGTGGCTCCGCTCACTATAGAATACATGTCTATGTACCCGTAATCCATCATCCATTTAATTATCTCGCACCAAGATTTTCTAACTGCTTCTTTAGCTCTAGTCTTGGTCTCGTCGCAAGTGAAGGATTTTTTTTTTGGTGGGGGGGGGGGAGTGGAGGCTTTATTATAGCTCCCTTTCCACAACATATTCCGTGAGTAACCTTCCTAACAATTAATGGGGGTGGAACTCCAATGTCCGATGTAGACAACATTAGCATGATTGATCTATTTATGAAGGAAGGTGTCAGTATCAACATACAAAATAATATAAATGAAGTAATTATGGTCACAAACCTATGAAAATTACTTTTAAATTAATCAGTGGCTTTCGCTATATAGACTGTTAGATTATACGCACTAACAACATTAGGTCAATGGTTGGTTGTCATTAAAGCTGACCTCCGCTGTATTCATGTATACTAATTTTAGGTATTATGATCTAATGACAAAGAGCGGTCTTTGCCAAAATCATGTTGAAAATGTTGTGCTTGGAAGCATGGGCGTAAGAGGCGGGAGAGGGGGTTGCAGCCCCCTGAGGATTTTCAAAGTTCCGATGTTCGGGCAGTGAGGTGCCCGAAAATGTCAATTTAGTACACTTTCACTACAAGTGTCAATGTTTTTTAAAATTATAAACTCGAAAGTAGATTTATTTTTTTTAAATAATATCCTCAAAGTAAAGGAGATTTATCATTTCCAACTAGGCCAATTTTATGTACAAATTAGGTAAAAATGACTTCCTTGCTATTTTAACGATATGTTTCGAAAGAACAACACCGTACATAAATATCCAACGAGACAAGGCAATGCTTACCACTTAACACTAACAAGAATACTCTTTGCACGAAACAGCTTTGTTTTTTCAGGTTCCATGTACTTAAATAAAGAAATTAAAGAATCATATAGTCTTAATCATTTAAACGCATACGTAAAAGATTTCTGCTCAGCCTATACCCCTATACCCTCTGCAAACAGGTCAAGTCTAATACCAAAAAGAATATATATATATAATAAAACATTAATTAAAAACACAAAACATTCAACTTGTTCATGTGAACTCGTGCCTAACGACCCTGTTTTTGTTCCTGTTCCCAACCTCTCTTCCTTTCTATTTCCTGTCTCTTATTTTACAACTCTCTCCCTCTTTCTTTTCCTATAAACCTACTAGGCATACCGTAAATTTGTCGGCAATTTTCGCCACTATTTATTAAATTGTTATAATTTGTTTGACCAAAATTCTATGTTGTAACTAAGTCTATGGGGCATGCATCATAGCTTTCTTAGCATGCCCCTCCGTTCCATTGTATATGTTAGGTCAATAATGATCAGTTTGTGTAAATTATGTTTGTACTCTTCTTAATACCTTTATCTTTGTATTGTTAGATTGATATATACAAAGTTATTAAATTGTTTTATGTTTAATCATTGAATCATTATGTATCACGTTAAATTATCTTGAAACCTAAAAATTAATCAATCAAATCAAATCAAATCAAATATTCTGGCAAAACGCGGAAGCCCCCCCCCCCCCCCCACTCCATACGAAAATGTGCCCGTATACGTGAAATATAGAATTTAGTTCTTCGCTTTCTTCATTTTATTTCTTTCTCAAATCGACGACATCAGTTATAAGATAATGAATGCATGTCGCCTCAGAGCTTTAAAGATATTAATACCTATAATGTAAATTTCTCAAACTTCGATTAATAAGCTTGATAACCTATAGACTTTTCTTTATTTTATATCACCGAAATCTCATTTTTTACTTAAAACATCAAAAGTGAAATATCGAGGAAAACAAGCAGAAAAATATTCTAAAAATAATGTATTTAAATATTAAATAAAATAATTAAAAATGGATGATTCGATATTGTATATCAGCAGACAAGATGATTATTACGCACACATATTCATTAGGGAATTAAGTACAGCGTTGATATTATGGTGTGATTTGACATGGAGACAGAACTACATTGTAGAAAGTCTTTTTTGAGTGTTTTACCTTTGCAAAGAGGGCATTTTTGTCAGTCTGTAAATTATTATTCAGCTACGGTTATGCATATAACTTGATTAACCATAATAAACCCAGAAATATCTCAGCGATGATTCACTCACGTATTAGTCCCTTTACATTACACCCAATGCTATTTGCAAGTGAAATGTTATAATTGTTCTTTCATACTGAATTATCATTTTATTTGTGGGGGATATCTAAATTCGTTATGTTTTAAAAAAAGTCTTATAAATCGAATGTCATATCGTCAAACTAACAACTGTAGTATGTAAATACACAAACAAATAAAACCATTTTTAACATAAAGAACATTTGTATAACTAGTATCTCTTATGGCCCCAATTCTTCTCGTAAACCTCTTGAGATTCTTCGATTCAAAACTTATTTATGTATTTGATTTGATTTGATGAGGCCTTGATTGATTCATGGAATGATTGTTTGATTGATTGGTTGATTGATTGATTGATTGGTTGATTGATTGATTAATTAATTAAATGATCGTTTATCTAATTCATTGATGATTTATTAATAATTTGCCTGACTGACCGTGATTGATTGATTGATTGACGGATTAATCGATAAATTTGGTTAGTGTTGTTTGGTTGATTGAATTCAGAGATGAACCAATAAATCGGGTGTTCGATGACAGAAAATGAAGACCCTGCAGCGATACTGCCATGATGAAAACTGCTGTGAATCATCAATAAAACTATAGAGAAGAAGAGGGGGCAGAGGGAGAGGAAGTTAAGGAGGGAGGGTAGGGGAAAGAGGGAAGGAGGGAGAAGGAGAGAGAGAGGGGGAGAGGGAGAGGGAGAGAGGGGATGGTATTGGTGTGAATGTGATGTTAATTTGCCGTTAATTTATGTTCGCATATCTTTCTGTCGCGTGGACCATGCAGTGCAACGACAACAACCTTAGCCACGCCCACATTTTTTACACCATATGGTACTTCCCCGTTTCTGTCTCATAACAGCTAGCTGCCATTGCCCTGCCATACACAGCGATTTGCGGTTCAAATTGAACTCCTTGGTAGTACCTCAGCTCATTGTATTTATACTTATAGAGACATACACGGTAGCTAGATCATTATGTACATCGGCAAGGGCAAGCCAGACTCCGCGTCTACGACAATGGCTCGAAGCCCTGCTTTCCTAATGATTTTCTCAGTTTTTACTCTAATTTCGGTTACTTCTAGTGAGTTCTACAATGTGGTATCTTCTCAGGCTTTCAACGAAGTCAAGAAATCGAAGGAAATTGTAGTTATTTCATTTATACGAAGTAAGTATAGCATCATGTGAAATATTCTTCATTTCTGGATTCTTTGACTTTGTCTTGTAACTAGTAGTAATAGATGCTTATAATGTTTATAGCGCAAAATACAAAATTGTCTCTATGCGCTTAAGAAAGTAAACATAATTTATAAACATATCAACTTAAGGTACAATAATCATAGTAATATCAGAATTGTAATTAATGTAATGACAATAATAATAACTAGTACCACTACTACTAGTCATGCTAGTACAGTACTACTACCACTCCAGTACTATAGTACAATTTTTTCTAGTACAAGCATGACAAGTGCAAAAACAAATATAAATCTTAACTTAAGCACCACATTCAAATCAACACTCGTCCAATGAAATATTAATCTGTAAGATGGGGGGTTGTGTATCCGGACACAACGAAAATTAATGTGTCAATTTTGCCGTCGGATTTCACAAAAATTATGCATCAAATAACACTAAAATCGGTGAATATTTGCAATTTATCGTTTGGTCATCCTATCTTGTGAAAGATTTATGATGAGTTGCATGAAAAATTGTTTGATTTACTGTTTTAAAAGTGGCCTGTCCGGATAAGCAACCTGTCCGGACACACGACATGTGGGTAGATCTATGCATATTTTGCAGTGTAAAACTGAAGAAAGGCAATTTCATGAAATAAGGCACCTGCAATTCAGACAGTGTTGTAATTTAAGTTACTCCAAGGAGTGCTGCCGCCGAGTAAACCCTTAACTCCCTAGCCCTGGAGTGGTTATGATTTGCAAACAAATTGTATTTGCATAATGTATCATCACATGTTGTGTGAACATAAGAGGTCATCTTGTCAAGGTTGAGTGAGCACACTTTAAAAATTGCGCAAGAAATGCTAAAATGTACTGTTAATACAGCATAAAAAAATGAACCTTGTAACTTTTGAAAAGTGACATTTTTGCCTTTAATGTTTGCCCACTCATGCATGACTCGATGGATCAATCTCATATTTCCAGGGAAGATAGTATACTCTTGCCAAGTTATTTTGCTCACAACCCTTTTGCTAAGAAGTTTGTCAATTTGATTAAGGGGGAGTTACTTTTTTTGTTGGTTTAGTATGCATCACCATAGTGAGATGAACTGATTAGATTTTTGGTCATGTCTAGGTCAAAGGTGATAGGTCATAGAGGTCATTATATGTGAAATTAATGTTTTTTAGCTTTATTGTTATCAACGTAGGAGTAGATAACATGATCAGACTTTCGGGTTATAAGGTGTAAGGTCAAAGGGGTCAATAAAAATGTAATTGGAGGCTTTTTATTCTGGTTATCGCAATATTTCAAGAACAGTTTGAGGCATGAACACTTGATAACTGAATTTACATGTAGACGGAGGCGTATAGGAAACGCATTCGCATTCATCTTGTTTTTTAATGCAAAAATGGCTGTTGTCAACGATTCGTAGAATTCTCAGGTCGCAAAAGTGACTGGTGCTTTTCAATTGATCTATGTCTACACTGTACAGTTTGCTTCACCGTTGTTCCTTGTTATGTTTTTTTTCGGTGTATCTCTTCAGCTATACCTTCATACTCTGAAACCTTTCAAAGTCACTTTAGCGAGGCTGGTGATTACCTCAAGGACTTTGGAGTCTTTCTTGGAACGGTTAGTACAAAAGTTTGTGTGAACATTATAACCCACAATGAGGTTCAAGATATTTTGTTTTGTATTGACATAATTTGAAGGTGTTATTATGGACTAAAAGAAATCCAAATAAGTGAGATACTTCTTCCCAAAACAGACTGAGTCAATATTCATAGTATATAAACTCACTCAACATATATCCAGGGGCAACCAAAATTACCAGATGGGCAACTGAAGTGAAGTGAAGTTACTAGTTTAATTTAATAAGTTACTTTAAATTTAGCAGCAAGACAAACTTTTCAGATTTCAGAATGTACCCCGAAGTGTGTATTGTCCTGTTATTTAGATAATAGATTATAACTTTGCTAATTTATTTTTGATCAGGTGAACTGTGTGTCAGATCCTGTTTCTGAATATTGTGTCAAGGCAGATGCATCGCAGAAGATTTATATTTTCAGGTAAGGGTCTGGAAGCCTTTGTGGCGTTCATTGCTACTATCAGCGTCTTATGATCTCATCAAGTTATACATGTACATACTATTATGTCCATTAGCTACATGTACCCATTTTGTTAATGTAAGTGCATTCAAATTTATTATAGTGTATATATGTAAATATGATTTTTTTTTTAGGCTTTGCCTCTTCAGGTTGTGATTCTCTATCTGTTTTCAGTTTCGAAAGTGGCCAGAAATGATAAATTGTACCACATAAAACATCATACAATTTTCATTCATAAGTTACATGCAGAGGAAATAATTTTCTGCGGATCGCTTGTACTTGTCACTTCTTTCTTTTCCCCTCTGAAATGATTTACAAGCTGGGGTTCTTTCATCAGAACTGAGACAAAAGAACAGAATGAAAAGTAATCAGTCAAAGCAGGATTACAATGATAAATTGATGGTTGGATACAGAATGGAGACAAGGACATTTGCCATGCATCAGTTGAATTTTATGCTGGTATAATATAGCCTCGGTTATGGATGTGATTTCACTTTGATTTTCTAGTAGTTCAATCTTTCTAGATCATTGTGTAATGAAATATACCAGCAAACATGTGAAAATATCAGATGGTTTCTTTACTTTCTTTATAATTTTATGAACTACCATGGTAAAGCATAGAGGGGGAAACCATGTATTAATTGTACATGGCTATATCACAGTCATTCCCATATTGATTGGTTTTACTCATTAACATAATTTTGGCCTTTTTATTGTAGGGCCCTTCATTTGCATAATACAAACTCCATCATCCATGTTATCAGAATTGAAAATGGTATTACATCAGGAATCATATGATATAACAAATGTATAAGAAATAAAGATGAAAATAATAGTGAAGATTAACTATTTAATTTTCAATATGGCACGAAAAAGAGACATGATAACGAAGCTTTTCGACCTGCACTCATCAGGTTATCACGCAGGTATAAAACAAATTACTTGAAATCAACTATATTATACTCGGTGAACCCGGACGCAACCTAGACGCCGTAATTTCAGAACAATCGCAAAGCTTGGACGAACTCCTTTTGTCTGCACAGAAGAGGTTCTTGCGATTGGATATAAGCAGCTTCCAGAAAGCGTAAATGCGCTGAGCTTCTGGCCCGGGACATAATTGAGAATTGATCGTCGGCATAGCTTTGTGCGCAAGCTGGATTGTTCAGCAAGTGGAGACCAATCGCTGAATCGCATTTGGCTATCTTTGGTCTGTTAGCGTGCATTTCAGATTTGCAGGCACGGACGGGCTGCGTGCGCTGATTGGTTGTACGGTTCCGAATAATCGAGGGAATGTGTTGTTTAATGCGATCAGCCAACCGCTGAGAAGTACGGCCCACGTACCTGGCATCGCACCGGCACTGAAATTGGTAAATAACATTACTCAAGTGGGGGGTGGGTAGTACATCCTTGCTAGTTGACGGTAGCATCCTGTGTGTAGAAAACACAATGCGTGTCGAAACCGCGTAATAGCAACGTGACACTGCGTGTTTGATCTGACTGGCGTATTTGTCAGATACCTTACCCCTCCAGGGTAGTTTGAGATACACGGGGCATTTGGCAGGTCCAAATCTGGTGTCAGATTTGGATTGTGCCACATTCACCGGGCAATACACGAGATGGGACTCGTACAGTGCAACTTCATACAAGATTGGGCTCATTAGAAACTTAGTGTGCCGCGCCCATAGGATTTGCTCTGCGTGCAAATTAGCTCCCGAAATCGCGAAAATCAAAACTATCCTCCTTGACAATGGTTACCCTGAGCATGTTATATCTCGCACCATAACACGGACGCTGGAGGCACAATCCAAATCTGACACCAGATTTGGACCTGCCAAATGCCCCGTGTATCTCAAACTACCCTGGAGGGGTAAGGTATCTGACAAATACGCCAGTCAGATCAAACACGCAGTGTCACGTTGCTATTACGCGGTTTCTACACGCATTGTGTTTTCTACACACAGGATGCTACCGTCAACTAGCAAGGATGTACTACCCACCCCCCACTTGAGTAATGTTATTTACCAATTTCAGTGCCGGTGCGATGCCAGGTACGTGGGCCGTACTTCTCAGCGGTTGGCTGATCGCATTAAACAACACATTCCCTCGATTATTCGGAACCGTACAACCAATCAGCGCACGCAGCCCGTCCGTGCCTGCAAATCTGAAATGCACGCTAACAGACCAAAGATAGCCAAATGCGATTCAGCGATTGGTCTCCACTTGCTGAACAATCCAGCTTGCGCACAAAGCTATGCCGACGATCAATTCTCAATTATGTCCCGGGCCAGAAGCTCAGCGCATTTACGCTTTCTGGAAGCTGCTTATATCCAATCGCAAGAACCTCTTCTGTGCAGACAAAAGGAGTTCGTCCAAGCTTTGCGATTGTTCTGAAATTACGGCGTCTAGGTTGCGTCCGGGTTCACCGAGTATAATATAGTTGATTTCAAGTAATTTGTTTTATACCTGCGTGATAACCTGATGAGTGCAGGTCGAAAAGCTTCGTTATCATGTCTCTTTTTCGTGCCATATTGAAATTTTGCAGTACCAAGAAATTATTTGTGTATTTAATTTTCTTACATTTTCTCTGCAGGTTAATAACCAAATAGTCAATAATCCTACTGTTATGTTATGTTTCTACTAAAGCTCTTTGTCTACATGTACTTTCCAGTCATGATGTAAAGCGAACTGTGTATGTACAATGGAGCTATTGAGTTGACATTCACTAAATGATACAGCCATTTCAGTCTCTGATAGCTAGCTAGCCAAAGAATGACTGATGTCTTGGCTTCATGTTTCTCTTCTTTACTTTTTCTTCCAGGCAGGGCTTTTTCTTTGTCACTTTGGCGTACGATACTCTATTCAGTGTGGATTCCATTGTTTCAAATATCCTCCAGTAAGTTTTCATTACTGAGCATTGTAATGATTTGATCAGTTTATAGATATCAGTCACATGTGGTAAAAATACAAAAATGTAATTGTATGAGGAGAATTGATCTATTTTATTTATTATAACCGTCAGTGAAAAGGTTTCATAAAGGACTATGAAGTTGTGGATTTTCAGGACCTTGATTGGTTTTGAAGACAACAGAGAGATTTGAGAGACCTAAAGTCTTTTAACCCTTTCCATGCCACCAGATTTTTGAGCAATTGTCAAAAATGGACTTTCAAGAGTCAAATATTAACTTTCAATGAGATTTTTCTTGAGCAAAGTGGGAAAAGATACATTGCGTAGGAATAAACATTATATTAAAGGCACAGTTTTCTGTATGAGGAAGAATTTCAAACCATTCTAAGCCTAAACGAAATGTTCAACACTCACATTTTTGGGCGGGATTTGCTGCCCACGGCATGGTAGGGGTTAAGTATTAAGATGTACTGGAAGTTGTTGTTGTTTATGCTATTGCTTGTCAATCATTTGCTACGCTTTAGCTTTGTTACCTCATGTTGACCAATAAATCTATTTTATTTTTCTTTCAGTCTTGTTCTTCTAGTGGATGTACCCATAATTGCTGAACCCTCAGATCTTCTGGATAAACAAAACAGATACAAAGGAAAGAAGGATATCATTGTGGGTTATGTACCTGCTGTTGGCACCACAGGTAAATAGAATCAATGATTTGATAGTGTTGAGTACATTCAGGATGTTGTTTGCCACTCCTGTGTTATATGTATCATTTGCATGCTGATTTAAATGTAATAAATGTGTTTGTAGGAGAAATCTCAATATCTTATTTGATGACACAATTAAGAAAGGTCACATCAAATAACATGATTTGTCCGACAAAAAATTCTCAGTGGAGTTGAATGGATAGCAAAGACCCATTCCATTTATTATCCATTTAAAGGAGAATTAACCTCAAACAATAAAGACGATAGTGTTCAAAGGTGTTATTTATTCCTACTTGTTAGACTATATGGCTTCGCGTCAAAATATACGAGATCGATACGAATCAAGATTTTCTGAGCAAAATTTATCATCTGCTAGCAATATGTATCATCTGCTAGCAATACATGGGGGCTGCCATTTTTTTATGTGTACAAGAAGATTTTCTTAATCCAAATGCCCAATTGCCTTTTTCAAAATTAAAAACCCATTTGAGATTAAAAATATAGAATAGAATGTCAATTTATTTTTAAACTGAAGATTTCCTTATATATTTCTGTTGAAAATCGATATTCGCTTAATATAAATCTATTTTCTAGATACTGTGACGCAATGGACGGAGCAAATTAATTCAAATTTTATGGATGCTTCTTCCCTGAGCATCTATAGCGGCAAACTATGCATTCACCTGCTTTCGGATAATGGGACTTGAAAAGTCAGAATGCATGCTGCATATATTATGTTCTGCTCTGTTTGGCAAACCCAAGAAAATAGATTTTTGTTAAGCAAAACCAGACAATTTAAAAGTATCATTATAAAGATTTAATTTTTATAAATCATGTAAACACCCACTTTATATTTTTCGTCACATATGGGATTTTAGGTAATGAAGAAAATCAATTTAGGTCTTGGATTCAAAATATCTTCCTGACCGGAACATTTCTCAATGGTTCATGTACAAATCCAAATCAGCAAGAAAATGGCAGCCCCCATGTAAATGAGTAGGAGACGATACCGGGTGTTGGAATATCTTTATTTATACCCTTTTCTAATATCTTATTAGAAAATGATTTAGGCCAATAAGTAGGAATATATTACACATTTCAATATAAGTAAATTTGTACTCAGGGGTTAATTATCCTTTAAGGATGATTCTGTCTGATTGGGGGGTTTTTGTTTGCTCATTTTATCTGACAATTTCCATTTTTTGAGACAGTAGCTTGGAATTAATGCTATGTTTAGCCTAATTCTTTTTGCCATTGAATGTACATACCACACCAGTCCCTCTTTCAAAATCACACATGTTTTGAAATGTTTTTATTCCATACAGATGACATATCTTATGTTAAAAAATTATGTTTATAAAACTCTGATGTAGTGCATATTCATACATCTTATGAGATACTTGTTCAAACTGGATGATTGTGTTTTGAATATTTTCAGCTGACAGAGCTTTCATGGAGGTGGCCTTTGCCTATAGACACAAGTATGTGTTTGTTGTGACAACCAAAAGAAATCTCATGGAAGAGGAACAAGAAGAGTAAGAAAGACTTCTAGAATTTTTGTTCATGTCAGTTTCATTGTTCCAAAAAGGTAGACACCCTTCAACCCTGAGCAGGCTGAGTTATTCTGACAGCCAGGGGTGACAAATATAACTAGGCATGTGGATAGAACATCTTCTAAAAGGTTTATATCAATATCTAACTGGTGTGGAATTATCATTTACTATTCATGTATGAGAAATCTGCAGTGTGTACAATATATGTGAGAACATGCCACTAATGCATTGGTATTATAGCTATTAAATAATGAAGGAATTATGTGTGCTGTCACCTTCATGCCTTTCATGCCGTTCATATACAACTCTTGATTTTAGGGTAAAAAACCCAGAAGTGAAATTTCATTTGGCCAGTCTATGAAAATGTGCTCCTTGTAATGTCAAAACAACTGCACTATCATCTAGTCATCTCATTTTTTTGTCGTGTTGCTAGGAAACCAAGCTTGTCTCGGTTACCAGACCCAGCGGTAGCAATAAGCCAGTGCAGCAAGGCCAAATCACACCAGGACTGTCTTTGGGCTAAGTACCATGGACCAGTCACATTAGAGAGTCTTGCTATCATGCTGAAAGTTCTAGAATTACCTGCCATGGTATGTATTCAGTAAACAGATGACAGCATTAATGGTACATCCGTCTGCTTGGTATGCTATGTGCAGTATCATTAAACCATAAATATGATAATGATAAAAAGTCAATATTTTTCGAATTTTTGTAGCCTTTTTTTATTCAAAGGGTATGAAAAACTTCATATGCTAATTGTATGATTGCAATATAACTAACATAAACATGATATTTTGATTCATGTTTGTTCTACTGCAACACATGTTTTATTTGCGATAGTGTAATAGCACCATGGCAAATATTTCGTTAAGCATTTGGTAATATAATTATACCGCTTTCTTTGTACATGTGATTGATTGATTGATTGATTGTATTTATTTACCAATAACAAGATACAGTACATTATAATATTTACAATATTTACAGGAAAACATATAATTAGATCATGGCAGAAACAACAGAGAAAATATGGTAAAATGGAACCAGAAAATAGCACAAGTGCTAGTCAGGTCCGGCCCCAGCTAAGATTTGCTTATGAAAATGCAAGTTATCATTCGATATATATGAGCATGTGGTTTTAACTAATATGAATAATAGTTATCACATTAAACAATGAATACCATACAAAAAAACAACAACACTGATTTACGAAGCTAACTAAAATCAATCTAATACTATATATATTAAGTGCTAACTAAAGGTGCGTTGTAGAATTTAATCTATGATTAAATTATCTTTTAACAATAATGATTACGTATCACTTAACAACAACTGCATTACAGCATTGCGAAAACCTGTTCTTGTATTTTCTAGTCTTATACCACAAGGGAGTTTATTCCAACAATTGCTACCTACCCATGACATGTATATGCATATATGTGCATTGTTTGTGTATTTTTACCCTTTCTGCACATACTGCGGATCATATTTCCAACCTCTTTGTGTTTGACTTACTTCAGGTTGATATGTGTGAGAAAGAGCAATCAGACGTGTACAAGGAACATAGTATATCAGCACTCTATGCCGTTACAGATCCAACCAATCATGAACGAACTTTATCTCTTATCATGGATGTGAAAGACGAGTACCAGGGCAATCTTGGATTTGTTGTCGTTGATCGGTGAGTGATTCTGCTGAAATCTGCAATGGCAGGAGCTATGATTGAACATATGATGACCACTCCTCAAACTACTCCCTTGGACAATAAGTCCTGTGTGTGTTGGGAGTATTTGTCCTGGGGGGTGTTTCATCAAGTGTCTTGTTGGTGATTTTTACCAACAAATTTGCTCTCAGCCAATCAGATGCCAGGATTTCAGTAGCTTATAAGATTTTTTGCAACGTGTCATTGATCACAAGTTTATGAAACAGGGCCCTGGTCTTAGGGGATAATAGTTGAAGATGGTAGTCTGTGGGTAGTTATCACAGACTAATCTCTAATTCATTAAATGTGAAATCAGTTGTGGTACTGGGAACTCTGATTGAATTTTGTAATGTAAGCAGTGATCAACAGATGATACAGGCAGACCTTCATGGCAAGAGAAACTCTTTTCTTTGAAATTATATTTATATTATATTGGATGGCTCTGAATGGGATACCAGAGAATATTCCACGAGTTAGGGCCCATATTGCACGAATCGAAGATGAGGGCAATATTGGCCTAACGAGTGGAATATTTTTTGGTATTCCATGAAATAAAGCCATCCAGAGTAATTATTATTATCTATACCCTACAGAAAATGATTTAGAATTTAATAAATATCATTTAACCAACCACATTCAGTTAATAGAGCCCCTCATCATACTTCATTGTGATCACACAAGTTTAACTTAACCTCTTTATGACGTCATGTGTGTATGCGTTGCATTATTTGCGCGCATGCAAACAGACCAGACAAAATAGGGCATAATATTGCACAGCAAGTTTAGTACTGTAGCCTATGGGGAATTCAGCGTTCCGTGCAATATGCTCTCATATTGCACGCGCAAATCAAGCGAACAAAAATATGCTTTTTTAATGCGCCGCTAAAATGTCTTATATAGGTAATAATTGATATTATTGCATACAATACAATTTAATTTTTTGTTCATCAAGGCTGTAAACTGTGATTGTTCATCAAGATTCCTATTACCATGACTTACTTTTTTTTTAAAGCTGAAAATGATACATCATGAAGAAGAGAAATAAGCCCATTGGAATATTTGCTTGGTTGATATATGTGTGTCTGTCTTTGGAGCATTACCATGAAATAACGTGTTTCATAAAATAACATTTCTGATTTCCTTCATATGCTTCAAATAGGGGTGATGTATCAGACGCTGATATGCTTGCAGATTTGACTGGGGAATGTATCCCAGCATGCTTTGTGCTTCAAGTTCATGATCAGGTTTGTACCATATGTCATGTTGTACAGTGACGTACAGTGAATATTGGTATCCTATCTTGTATAATTTGTATAATGATGCGATGTATTAATATTTGTAATGTAATTGAAATTTTGTTTTGTTCTTGAATAGAATAATAATGTGACTTTTGTTAATGATGATTGTGATGTTAATAATGATGGTGATAATAATGATGATGATGGTGATGATGATGTTGTTGATGATGATAATGATGATAAAAGCAATAAAATATATTTAGCTATAACATTGCTGAAAATGTCTATTGTATTTATGCATGATTAAATTTTGTAATTACTAATGAAACGTTTGCCTCCTTACAAAATTAGAGCATAATTGGTGATAATATCCACGATGCACTTATCCTGAAAGCATTCATTGACACCAACATCCAACACGTCTTCAGTTACCTTGACAACCCAAGCCAAGAAGACAATGATGAGATTGGAGAACATGAGGAAGAAGATGGAGAGCTTCCTGGTAAGAACACAAAATATTAGGTTTAATGATAATAATAATAATGAAAATTGGACCTTTTCAGTGCCTTTTGTTAAGAGGGCCAGTTGCTTTTGATTGTAATTAACCAGATTTTAGCTGAGCTGATATGTTTAGCAGATTCATGCAGTCAATTAATTTCTTCCTATTGGTAACCCATCAGCTACACCAGGGTCAAGAGAAATGATTGAAATTATAATGCTTTTTCTAAGGACATACTGTGCTGCAATTCTACATTACACCCGGAAAATACTAAATGATACAAGGGAATCCATTCTTTGTGTTGAACTCCCTAACAATGAATCTGTATTCCTACAAACTAAAAGTATCTGATTAAAGCCATCTCTTGTATTTGTTTACCGATTGGATGTTTACAGAGCAAGAGCGTCAGGATGACCTCGTCCACGAGGCCACTGTCCACTTACGACTTCTCTTGGAACCCAAGAAGTACATCATACCCTCTCTGACAGACAAGACATTCACCGAGTTTACTGGTCAATCTCATTTGACCAGTGTTCTCTTTACAATGCAGTGTAAGTACGCTTGTGCTTAAATCACTACCTGCGAAGGTCACAGCACACTAAATAATCTTACTACTATTGCGAAAGATTGAAAAACTTATGTTAAGAAATTAGCTGCTAAGCATTTATAGTAATATGATCATTGTGTCTGAGCTTAAATATTTATTTTTTCCTTGTTGCCTATTCTGTAACATGTGAATCTACCCTTGTGAGTTGCATTGCTGGAATGCATTATCTGCTTTGATGTATATATACTTTAATACATGTGATTATTATTTCCTTTATCTGTTTCAGGGAACCCAAGATCTCTTGCATTTCTAGAATCTTTTGAATCAGCAGCAGAGAGCATCCTGACATTCTTCTCATCTGACAGTCAAGAACCCCCTCTAGCTAGAGTGGAGTGTTCTGACTGGCCTGATGTGTGTGACAAGAGCAATGTGACAGTCTATCCCACTGTCAAGATGTACAGGGGACAGTCAGATGTAGCTACCTATGGAGGGATACTGGACAAGAATAATGTTCTGAAGAGTTACCTCTTGTGAGTACCAAACATTTATTTGACCATTTATTTGACCATTTATTTGACCATCAAAGAATTCTTACAGAGCTTTACATATTATAATACGAGTTCATTTAGCTTCATTTTGCAGCTTGATTATATCAATACCATGCACAGCTGCCATGTGTCCATAAAGATCTACTGAGGTAAAGAGTACTAACAAAAATAATACAATACCAATAACCCAATCCTACATGTGAAGTAAGAAAATATTTTGTTGTATTTCACTGTATTTTAAAGATATTACATTGGATCTTTTGTGTGAATTCCTCCTTCACCAGATACAAGCTCTCCAATCCTATTCATCTAAAAGATATGGATGAAGTCAAGAGAGCCATAGAGGGCTCCTTTCCAGCTCCATGGGTCAAAGATTACTTGACCAGCTTTGTCCTGGCTGTTATACCTGAAGACTTCCAAGAAGGTAACCTTTTCTTTACACCTCTGTTTCCTGTAATTTCATTTTTTTCTTCCTCTCATCTTCTTGCTGATATTTCTTGCTGATATTTCTGCTTCATTTCAACTACCTATAATTATGTAGATGTGTCAAGTTGTTAATAATAATTAACAAAAAAAATTTAACTACCAAAAAAAAAGAGGAGTCAATTGTATTATTTTAAATGATTAAAGTCTGCAAAAAAAAAAAATAACGAAAAAATTGTTGGTGATAATAGTCAAAATTGGTTGATTGCTATATAACAATAATCAACAACAACAACAACATTTTAGTTCTTTAACAAAAGGATTAGGTTTACTTGGTACAATTTAAAATTCCTATTAAAGTAGAACACTCAAGAAAATCACAAATATGGCAATTAATGTATCACTAGAAATTGGGAAGCTTACAGATGGCAATCGTATAAGTTTTATGTCAACTGCGTATATGATGATTATAAAAACAACATAAATAAAAGCTCTTCTCAGCATGTGGAATATCCGAGGATTCGCCAGAAATATAGCGATGTTTTGATGTCGTCATACGAGGGATCGATCCTGCTTAAGCAGACGACGTCCTATAATGAATGAACGTAATTGCAATGCAATTATTTATCAAATTATAAAGAGTTTGGTACATTTAAACATGACCTTATTTCACACCATTCTAAAAGGGAAAGTGAACTGATTCTGATAACTAAAACCGTTTGATTGTAAATACACAGGAGAAGGGTCAATGATCAATGAAATAAACCCCATTTTCAAATTGAAAAGCCCTGCGAATAATAGCTGGATGGTATTCGTTCCCTCTTGAAACGCCGAACATGCCGCGGTGCAAGCAGCTGAAAATACAATGGCGTCTTATTTTGTTTACAAGTGACTGATTCCTTTATTTTTTTAACGCTGCATTTTTCATCAAAATAATACCATACACAAAGTTAAGAGTGAGGCAACAGACTAACATTAAGACTGACGCTACTCAAGTAAGAGAAATAAGTGAAGAGGAGATGACAAAACAGGCACTGAAAAATGTGTATAATGTTATGGGACATCGTCTGCTTAGACAGGACTCGCCCCTCTTGTGTCGTCACACATCTCAGCAGCGTTCAAGGAGCTTTTCAGCTGCTATATCGGGGGCTGTATTTTACCGTTTTATAATTGATAATAATCATTAATTCAAATGTTTCCAAGCTTTAAATTTGGATAACCTTGTTTAATTTATGCCATCTATGCAATAATAAGTATTAAGCCAATATTTAAAATCATCAGTGTTCTACTTTAACGTTATCTTTATCTGCTAATGTCTGCCTGATGTGCAAAACCTGTTGAATAGATTTCACCACAATGCAGCATCTGTGTATTGTACAACGCATTCCCCGTCTTGCCAAACCTTTTCTGTTCTACCTGTCAAATTCTCTCTCTCTCTCTCTCACTCTCTTCTTCCCTCTCTCTTACATTGCTGACACAAACATTCTCATTATTTAACCAGAGAGGGCAGTCTTCCAGCAAGTAGCTGAAGACCTGAGAGGTGACTATTTGTTTGGATTATGCACATCTCAGTGTGCTCAACAAGTGTAAGTTGCATTCCTGTTACCTCAAACTAACTTGTACTTGTGAGAAACATCTTGTAGGTTTCTTTTTTTTTTTGTTCTTTTTTTTTTTTTATAGTCTTCTACATGTCTATATTTGTCTTCTATTGACTAAAATTACTGAAACCACATACTTGTGTGCAAAAATGATAAGCATGTGTTTGCACAATACATAAATCAAACTTGGAACATTCATATCTCATAACAGAACTGACCACTGACACCGATTTATGTGAGAAAAGTTTTAATGACAACCTAATGACAATTCATGTCATGCTGATAATGAGAAACATTGACCTTTGTGCATTGACCTTTGCATGTCTTTCAGTCAAAGCGCTTCATCTGACCAGGACAAACCTTCAGTCACCATCATGAAATGGAATGACCCATCTGAACCTCAACGAAACTTCATAGATGAATTCACACCTGGAAGCCTTGTAGCCTTCATCAAAGAGGCTAGTCTACCTTTACTGGTTAGTATTCAAAGAAAATCCCCTTTAATTTAATAATTATCAGATTTAGCTTGTAGAGCCACTTTCAGTATCCATGTATTTGTAAAGAAGAAAGAGAGGATGTACATTCAGTTTCGGTGAAAAAGAACTGGAAATGTCTATTTAATAAAGAAAAATAGATGCCATGTTTGGTACAAGTATATTGTATTTTTTTAATTGTTCTCTTTCCAGATTTGATAGAAAGGCATGGATCATTTTATTATTCAGTCCAAAGGGTGTAGATAAAAAATAATATATAATAGATTTTATCCATTTAATTTCTTTTAAAAGCAAACTTATTGGAAAGGTATGTTTTTAGGAAATTGTAATGATGTAAACTTCTCTCTCTCTCTCCTTTGATATCTTTTTCGTGTAGTCGAACTGCATCATTTTACAGGGTGAATTATTCATATGCTCATTGTGTTGGTCTAGCAAATTTTGAAAAAGCGAAAGATGATCCAGTCATGTAACATTTGCAATTGTTGAAATACTATGTGAATAAATATCCAAAGCTGTCATGAATAATTTGAGAATAATACATTCGCTTTATTCCAATTTAGCCTGAACTGACTGCCTCCAGCATGCCAGGCTACTTAGGCAAACATAAGCCTTTTGTCATCCTCTTTCATGCTGGTGATCAATTCTCAGAGACAGCAGCTCAGTCATTGAGACAACTAGCAACCAGTAAACATGGTAACCAGTACATCATGTGTCAGATGGACATGTAAGCATATATGGTTTCTGTATTTTGCATCTAATTTAATTTCCTCTCGAATGATCATGCACTTCACAAACATATTTAGAATGGCAGGTCTCACTATCACTTCGGTTACCCAATATATGCTCTGACAACAATTGCTCCAGGCCTCAAGTCATCAAAGATATTGGGTTAGGGTTGGTGTTGCAATCTGGTTGTAGGTTAGGTGTTAGGGTTAGGGTTAGGTATAGTGTCTGGAGGGCATTTCATCAAGCATTTTGTCAGTGCTTTTTACTGACAAATTTGCTCTCAGCCAATCAGATGCAAGGATTTCAGTAGCTTATAACAGTTGTTGGTAAACATCACAGACAAAACGCTTGATGAAACGCTCCCCTGGTCCACGGTTGAAGTTAGGAATTGGATTAGTGCAGGAATTTGACCAGAAAGCAGTTATTAAGGATCATGTGTCTGAGAACCATTACATCATGTCTGAAGTAATTATCAGAAGTCTGGTCATGTCATAGATGAAGTATTATTGTAAGGCAGGGCTCAACATAAATGGCTGGCCAGGCAACTAAAGTGGATCACTTGGCAACTGTCTTTATTAAAGGGGTACGCTTTGGTTGCCTTACTCGGGTAACTTTAAATCATTCCTTGCAATACTATGTTTGAAGAAATCAAGTGTAAACTAGCTTTATGACTGAGCGACAACTGCTATAACTTTGAATGCCCAATGGTTGTCTATGAGTCAAAAGAGAAGAGATAATAATTGAGCTTATATGTCCTACAAACAAATAAGAACAATTTCTTTCTTTTTAATATTTTGCAGCTCTGATGAAGAATCTGTTGGATCTCAAACCTTGACCACATATGGCTTCCTACCAACCTCTAACCAAGCTACTATAGTCATCTTAGATCATGCTCTAGGTGAAGTGTGTCGCTGTCCACATGGCAATGATCCTTCTCCACCTGCTCTGACAGCCTGGCTTGAGGCATCCCTTGAAAGTCCCAAGCAGTGTTCTGAGGCTAGAGGTAAGAACACTGTGTGAAATATAGTTTCGCTGCAATATTAATGATCCTTTACATTGAGAATCTTGCAGCATTGGCCAATGAAATACACTACCTAGTGTAGTGCAGTTTCTTTCCTTCACTCTTCAAGATGATAAGTATTCATAACATTTATAATTTTGGTACTGAATGACGATAATAAGAACCTTTCAACTCCTGCAGATGGGTACTGATTGTAACCAATCATTGAAGATGTTTATGATTTTGTACTCTCTTGCATTTAATATTTAGAATTCAATAAATTTGATTTTTTTTTAAATGTGTTCACTTCAGATTCATATGAGAGTTCAATGACTAAGAAATAACAGATTTTAATACCTAAAAACTATTTTATATTTCTAGGAGTGGAGAAAACTGTAGTAACTAGTAATATTTATTTTGCAACTTTGTATTCTTTCTCCATTTTTCTCTTAGCCTTGATAGATCGCGAGTGGAAACCTTTAGTTCCCCCGTATGACTTCTTGAAGTTTATGGAGGATGAAGAACATAGTAAAGGGGCAGGACGTAGGGGTCTTGTGAGTCACCCTGATGGCACAGTGGAGGGAATGGATGATAAAGTGGAAGAGAAGCAGGAGCATGGTACAGAAGATGAGAAGGTTGAAGTAGCAATGAAGGAGACTCAGAAGCATTCCCACAAACATATAGAGCTCTAGTATGTCCTCTCAGTCAAGATTGATACTCACACGGTAAATTATATAGATGAATGGTAGTTAGGTCATACAAAGATTGAAAGTAATGAGGTCTTCATCTTTCTTTTTTAGAGGAGTTCAGGAATTGGTCAATACATTCTTGCCTAGTAGCTGGACATTCAAGATAACTGTTTACCTTTGTTTTGGTTAGATTCTTCCTTTGCATATTATATCTTGGAAGTTTATTTTTCCAAATCTCTCCACAGACCATTCCTTTTTTCAAAATACTAATATTTGTTCTATTAGAAATAGTTTTTTGTTATGGTAAGGTTGGTGAGGCTAATGAAACCTGAAAAAAAATTGTCTTAAATATTTGTGCTGTGATATGTGTGTGTGTGTGTGTGTGCTTTGATATGATTTCCTTAGCGTAAATTATTACTTTGTAGTGTGTGATTATTTTAACTCCTTTCAAAGGAACTTTGGTGTTTGATGTTTATTTGGGTGTTTTTTAATCCAATAACTTTCATTTATTTATTAATCATATTTTAAATGAAAAAGTACATGCCCATTGTGGTCACAATATGGAAAACAAGATAAACTGGTTACTAAGATTGTAGTTACATTACATGTATGATATCTTTTTTCTCTAGTTTTCTTAAATGTTGATGTTAAAAATGTATCATAGTGCTAAGAAAATTTAAATCACTGTTGCTATGAGGTTCAAAGTCTGTACTAGTTTATTTACTACCCAGCCCTAAGTATGCAATGATAGTGTGCTAATATGTCTATATTTGTATTTTATCCACCCAATAAAGGTATTGCTATGGGAAAAATTATGAATTAAAATATATTAAATGTTTTCTGTAAATTCAACTGAAATGATAAGAATATAAAATCATGCGTTATAACATATTTATTGAAGTGATACAAATATGAATTTTGCCATAATGACATTGCCAAAAATTTGTTAGGTGCTACTTAAAACAGTTCTACTTAGCGAATTGAATTAGCAAAGTACATGTATAACTCTTAACAGCCAGTGCATTGCCATGAAGTACATGTATATTGCGTAATTCTAAATGGCTTAGACACAGATTAACCCTTTCGTTAGAACTGCACATTAGATGCACCATTGCCATTAACTCACTAAAAGAAACTGTAAATTGCATACATGTTTGTGGATAGTGTTAGACAATATGAACACATTTGAAAAAGCAAGAAACTGTTTTCAAGCAGAATCTAAGAAGTGAATCCCAAATGCATCCCAATATATTTTACTGCCACTGAATATGCAGAAGTTATCATTTCGGCAGCAGGTGGGTGTGTTGCCGGCTTCTTGGTGACCTTCTTGGTGCTATCCTTCTCCAGCCATCTTGGTAAACGTTGCGTCGCGAAGTGAACAAAACGAATAATAATATGTTTACTGTAGGGCAGTTTTGGGGAGCGTTTCATCAAGTGTCTCGTCAGTGATTTTACTCACAAATTTGCTCTCAGCCAATCAGATGCATGAATTTCAGTAGCTTATAACAGATGTCGGTAAAAATCACTGACAAAACCCTTGATGAAACGCTACCCAGGATAGGTCTGTTTGAAGCACTTTAGATACTGACAGATTAATATGACCATGACAGGCGATGTGGAATTAGGTGTGTTCAGTACTAACCCCACACAATACTGCAACTAGAATAGTCTTGACTCTAGGATCAGAGTACAAGTAGCTCAAAGTTTTGAATGTTTTTTATGTAGTATTGTATTACAGTTACTTGTTTGGTGTGTTAATCATTCTTTAACTATAACTAGAGTTTAAAGGGAGAGTCCACCCTGATTACAAATTGGTTTTAAAAGAAGCAGAAGAATGAAAGAAACGGTTCAGAAATGATAAGAAATAAGAAAGTTAAGAATTTTTAAGTTAAAATCAATCAAACACAAATTGGCAGCTCTGTGACGTATCTTGCGAGGTCCTCTCCCATTTGCCCTGTACAAATAAAAAATCATTCAATTCAATTTTCTCTTAAGAAAATATTCAATCATACATGCACCTTAGATATAATCAATGCTCATGTTTTTTTACATAAAACCTGTATGAAATTTAAGAAACTCTCTGTACTGGGCAAATGGGAGAGGAGCTTGCAAGATGCATCACAGAGTTGCCAATTTGTGTTGGATCGATTACAACTTTAAAAATTCATAACTTTATTATTTATTGGATTGTGCTCAAACCTTCACTAATCTGTTTCTCTCATATTATCTTCATTTATTCAACTTAATACCAGGGTGGACTTTCCCTTTCAACATGAGTTAGCTGTAAAGAACTTTGTCTATTAAAGTGTGTTGTTCATTACCATACTATATAGAGGCTGTGACAGCACAAGATATTTCCCCGAGGCTGGGCCTTTTCAGACAAGTTGTAGTACATGTACTACATTGATATGACAAGTACATGTATTTTAAAAACATTTATTGATTCATGGTAATGAACCTGATCAGTATCCATTATTTTTTTTAGAGCAGGCTAAATGTGCAAAAGAATAGGGGCAACTTCTTTGTCAATCATAGTCCAATGTATGGTAGGTAGAATACCCGTTATACAATTTATTCTTGCCATGAAATTTTGTCATATAGGCTTATGTCATCACTTTTTAGTTTTTGTTTTCATTATACCGTTATAAGCTACTCTCTGTATGAAATATTACAACTGATGCACTTCTTTGTATATTTATGATTTTTTTTTTGAGCTTTTGTATTTTGTTTATGACCATGTATACTTTAGAAATTATGTTTTATACATATATTTATACCTACATTTAACCCTAATCAAACCCTGTGTCTTTGACAAAATAAGCCCAAAGCTATTTATTACCACAGCACATGTCAGAGCACTAATGTGTCAACAAGGGTAAATATAACTACCAACACATATCAGGAAGTGCAATACATGTATTTAGAATATTAAAGAAATTGTGTGATGGTATCTAATGTATATCTGGGTGTTTTTTTTCAATTTTGTAAGGTATCTGTTTCATGGTTGATATAAAATGATTTGATTTAATTATTTGAGACTAGTGTAGTTTTAGGCTATTTGAAATTTGATCTTCTTTCAGCTGAGCCATTTGAAAAAATCCCAAATGTGTTTAATGTAATTTATTAAATTATCCAAATAGAAGCTGCACATTTTTATTTTTCAAGGCGAATCATTTGGTGTCAAATAAAATGGTCATTAGGTCTAGTATTATGATGGCTTTGAATCATTCAATTTGGGAATGTTGATTTTAGTCATGATTTACTGATTGTCAAACTACATCCAACATAATACAAGAAAAATGAAACAAAATGTACCAAAATGTGCAGTGGGAAAAGATATTCCCCCTAAATATTGCTATATGTTAACTGCCTTACTTGGTCAAAGTGTTGGTATTTTTTTTTTAAATCATGGCTAATATAAACAACTCTAACACAGTACAGACTATGAATGTACTACAACAGGCTTCCACAGTAGATAAGAAGATGCAGTGAAGTATTTACAAAATAAATTGTAACATTTATTGCTCACATTTCCTAATCATGGTATTTAGATTGGCTAATAAAAAATGTAGAATTTGAAGTTTCATTGTCGCATTTGTAATATTTTCTCTGTAATGTCGAATATTTTATGCATTTACCATACATGTAATAAGATAACATATATAGCACAGCTACTTGTACATTTAGTTTAATTTGAGATCTTTCATGATACACCTAATTCTTTATTGAAAGAGTTTCATCTTAAATTTTCATATTAAAGCTGGTACGGATAAAAGTCCGTATTTCTTTTCACTATCAAACTCATATGTAGACAAATTAAACCCCCCCCCCCCCCCGGACAACTACCCCTATGACAACTAATCCTTTGGGAATCAATCGCCCCCTACCCCCTCCCAACGTGAAAATGACCTAAAGAGAATAACCCCTCAACTCGTGGTAAGTGTCCGAGGCAAAGGCATAGTAGCTGTCTGGATGTTAATCATCTTAGGGATTAGTTTCCCTTTAATATCAGTACATGTAGTTGTATGGGGGAGATGTCTGACTGGTAGTTGTCCCAGTAATTTCCACCATCTTTCATGATATTATATTCTCCCAATATATAACGCATTTTCTTATTATTTATAACCATAAATGCTCTCATTTAGCCATTAAATTAATTGGGGAATAGCTTCATTATTGATGCAAATCTGAACAATTCACTTCAAGGCTACATTGAAAGCATTTCATCTCATACCATTCACGTCTATATTCGAGAGACATGGCAATACAATCTGATTTACTATCCCCTTGAAGACATTCATTAATCAATACCTCTACATACAACCTTTACCTTTCACAGCATTCATATCTTTCATGTCCTATTTCATTAGTTTGATCAGGATAACATCAATTACATTCCGGTCTTGTATAACACATGCTTCCAAAGAACTTTTGAAATTATTATCCCATTTTAGCTTCGAAAACTGTTATCAGTGCACAGAGCATTTCAGGAATAATCATATTAAAACCCACTTTCTACACCTAGGGGGTGTTGCAAGAAAGTTGCAATCAATTGCAAGTCCCCCAAATCAGTCGCAAGTCTTGCAATTGATTGCAAGTTCCATTTAAAAGTACATGTATCATATTCGCAATCGATTGCAAATGGGGGATTTGCAATTGATTGCAACTTTCTTGCAACACCCCATAAGAAAGGTAACTTACATGTTACATCTAATACCATGATTTGTCTAGTGTGGCAAATTGTAGATTATTGTCTTGTCAAGGCATTAGTGAAATGACAGGGACTTCAAACTATAATAATAATATGTCTTGTTTACCCAGGGTAGCCTCATCAGTATTATATACTGTTCTCCCTGAGGGCCCTGCAATCATATTATATAATATACCATTATAAGGTGCTCAAGCATTCACGGAATTTCTTCCTACCAGGTACCCATTTACTTCACCTGGGCGGAGAGCGGCAAATGTAGATTAATGTCTTGCCAAAGGACGTTATAATCCAATGTCCGATGATTTATCCACTACACCACAAAGCCTCTACAGACGACAACATAGCAATGCTGCAAAAGTTAGATGTCAGCATAAGGTACATTAAGAATAATTCAACGATGGAAAACACATATCACAAAGTCCTTGATTCCAGACAGCTAGTAGATCACAATCATAATCTTGTAAAGTGTAGTTTTCCTGATGATGGTCTTCTAATCTCTCTCATCCCATCCATGTAAGGTTTAAGAGGTTCTGGGATCAGGATGCTTCCATCTCTCTGTTGATTACTCTCCATGATGGCAATGATCAGGCGTGGGACAGCACAAGCTGTGCCATTCAGCTGGTAAAAGAGAAAGAGAACATTTAAAGCTATCAACTCATTTCTGTACCTTTTTTAAAATTTAGAGATCTATATATTAAGCATATTAGGGGACATTGAAAAGAAATAGAAAAAACATCTTAATTTACAGTTGAAGTATATTCTGTTTACAATCTATAGACTGAACTGAAATGAATATAAAATATTATTTCATGCGTGCGAGTTGTAACAAGTTTCATTCATCTGTATCTCACCTAATCTACTGAACAAAGTTTTTGTAACAGCATGCATTTTCAACTGCTTTCAAACCAAGCTCAGTCTTTAAATGGCATATTAAAGATGATTGCATTGCCTGTTTATTTGAGCTACCTATCATAAATAAATATTCATCTACTTCTTTATCTTCATCAACTACTAATGCTTGATGGACTTATTTTACAAACTTGCCACAGATATTGAAGATGACTTACTGTGTGAGCATATTTAGCTTGGCTCTCTGGACTGGGTTTGTACTGGATATGAAGACGTCTGCTTTGGAAGTCTGTGCAGTTGGATGTACTGGAAACCTTGATAAAAACACAGAAAGAGCATGTAATGAACATGAAAATGCGCCAAAATTACTTCTGGGCACACTTGTGTTTTGTGAATAAACATATTACAATTATTGTATAAAAATACTGAAAAAAGGGCTCATTTTGAAAAGCTTGTCTGGTCATGTCAATTTTCTACAAACATGAATATGAATTAAAGCAGCATATGACTGAGGAATGCATACAGTGAGTTATAAATACATTAACAGAACAATGATGGAAAACTACAGAAAGGACTTTATTGAAACAAGGATAAAACAACAAAACTAGGTATCACCAAGGTATAACTTCTTCACACATATTAGTATTGCCTATGAGAGGCATGAGTTAAACTTGAAAATAGATCATTATACCTTGTTATTTCTTCTAAATATAACACCTCTTACCTCTCCATAAGCTTTCCTATGAGGCATCCAGGCTTCCATGTCAAACTTCCTGTATGCAGGAGCTCCCAAGTCATGTGCAGGCATATCTAAGATCCTATAGGTAAAATATAACGAATAAGTTAAATTTACATCGACATAAGGCACATATACTACTTAAAATACAGTGCAAACACCCTATAAAGAGCTCCGATATAACAAGTTTGTTTCTGATATAACAAGGTAATTTCGCTGGTCCCAGGTCTGATGGTCCTCGTTATAGTCAGTTTCTACTGTAATGAAGTAACTTATGAAATCAACAACAACAACAACAACATATTCAATACAACATATCAATTAAAGTTCTAAGTCATCTACATTTTGCACAGTGATACCCAAAATTCAGGGTATGTTACTGTATCATATCATGGCACAAAACTTTCATGATTCAGGACATTCAGCAAATTCCAAAAGTTTCAGGTTATCATATAGCATTACATACTAACAGCTTTATTAACTCCAATCCCCACAGGGATTTAGAGCAAGCCTTGTACTACATGGTTTGGATTATGCACCATTCAATTATAGGTGTAAAATCAATCAACACTATGCTCAAGTTCTTAAAATTAACTTTGATGGTCTGCATGTGGTGAAGCATACAGTAGTACACATTGTCTTTTTCATTCTTACTGGAAATGCAATCCCAAGTCTCTGAATAAATCTCGTTGGATCCCAACAAACTCCTTGAAAATCTGCTTACTCTCCTCACCACTCTCATTAGCTGCTACACAGAACATCTCCACCTACACAAAGTGAGATAAAACAAGTTATGCACTTCAATCATTTATTTTAATCAAATAAACTGAAAGTGTTCTCTAAAAAAAAAAAAGTTTTTGTTGATGTTGATAAGTGATTTCCAAACAAACTAACTTGATATAATACAAATTCAATCTCATCATATTGTTCAATGCTGAGTATATTTTGAAATAACCGATATGCAAACAACCAAAATAAACAAATTTTGTCCAGGAAAAATGTCAAAATATAAAACATAATTCAATAGAAGTTCTTACAAATCATATTTGAATAAGCATGGTTTTTATTTCCTAATAAAAACATAAAACTGCCACACACCCTAAATTGAATAATAAAGATACCTTTGTAAACTGATGTACCCTATAAAGCCCTCTAGCATCAGCACTATGAGCTGTCTCTGCCCGATAGCATCGACTCATAGCAGCAATCTTCATTGGAAGGTCTGTCAGGGGTATGGTCTTGTTCATCAGATATCCTGTAAGCAAGAACAAGAGTTCCTTAAACTCATAGAAAATTAAGGTTTGCATTACATTTATTCATATATCTCATAATAATTCTGATCTCAGAAATGTGAAAATCAAGCACATTGGGACAGGCATGGTGATAAATTTCCAGATTACAAAGATACAGTTTTTTTCTTAACATTAACGTTTTTGATATAGAGATTTACAAAGTTCTATGGTCTACAGTGCTGCAACATGTATCACATTCTACATATGTGACCCGCCGCCTCAAAACCTACAATAAGTCGCCCGGACCACAACGTAGCAAACAGCCCAAAATAGTAAATTTGCTTGGATCAGTCGATTTTCAGTTTTTGATAGAAATGGGTAGTTTCATTATCATTCTATCATGTCTCAAGTTTGTGAGTCGTAATTCGACTTAGAAATATGTTTTTTGGGAATTTTAAAATGACTCCTTTTTTCCACCTGTCGAGCTAATGAATGTTTGGAGAGCTTTTGTAATACTTTCATTCAATGCCAAATTACTAATTTACCTCTAAAGGTATTAAATTGAATTTTGGAGTGAGTAATGAATAGGTCCTCCTGGAGCAGCCTGCCAAAATTCAGCCTAATCTAATAATCCCTTCATACTGCTTGCTATGGTCATTTGAATACCCAGTTTTACTTGGGCGCACACAGAGAGGGAAGGTTTAGCGCTCTTTTGTTCCGAACTTAAATGGCCATTTTCTCTGAATAGGAGTTATTGATTGCTGGTTACATACTGATTCTAAATGTGATATTTAAAGGTGTTATAATTGAGTAAACAAGGCAAGTGATATACCATTGGAAAGCTGAGAATCTCTACGTTCAGAAAGTGTATAAAACCAAAAAAATTATTTTGGCGACTTATTGTAGGTTTTGAGGCGTCGGGTCACATATGTTGATTATCAGTTTATCATTTAGAAATATTCCCTGAAAGATAGGTATTTATTATAATTATGCCAAAATTCTTTGAAACCTGTAGTAAGTGGATGATTTTACAAAATCTGAATATGTGAAATTGTAATAAACATATGCACATTAAAAGGTTTGATTTGTAGTTGGGATAGCCCTCTTTGCTTCCTACCCAAATTAACCATTTTATATGCCATGGCTGAGAAGTCATACCTCAAAATAGCTACATCTCTTTTCTTCCCTTTACAAAAAGTGCAACAAAAAGCTCATTTTCTGGAAAACTGTTTTATATCTAATTTAACAATGAAACAAGAATTCAAACGAAAATTTGGACCCATCAAATTTTCATTAAGAATAAATACTTAAAATTTAAAGACACATATGGATTTACCTACCTGCAATTCCTACTTCAGCTGTTCCAGCTAAACACATATCACTGTTATGATGCTCAGGTGATAGGCGATATACCTGTGTATGAAGACCTTTGGTTCTCATTCCACAGCCTTCCTGTATTAACAAATCAGAGACAATAGAACATGGAAAGATCTTAACATAACTTTATTCTATACATTGTCATATTTTTCCCAATATTATAATAATAATATTCCGTTCTTGTATAGCGCATATCACATTATGATATAACGTCTCTATGCGCTTCCAAAGGACTTTGGATATTATTACCCTGGCTTTAGCTCCGGCAACCATTACATAGCGCTCAGTGCATTCAAGGAATAAACCCTACCAGGTACCCACTTACTACACCTGGGTCGAGTGTGGCAAATGTAGATTAATGTTTTGCCAAAGGACGTTGGTGCTGCGGCAGGGATATTATTCATCACAGACTATTTTGCTTTAGCTAATATTACATTAACCTATGCAATGACAAGATGAATGCGACTGCGTCTCCTATATACCTCCGCCTAAATTCAGTTGATGGCTCAAACTGTTCTTGAAATATTGTGATAACCAGAATAAAAAGCCTCTAATTACATGTTAATTGACCTTTTTGACATTTGACCTTAAACCTTATAACCCCAAAGTCTGATCACATTATCTCCTCCTATTCAAGAATACAAAATAGTTGAGATATGGTGATAACAAAGGTCAAAAAACATTAATTTCACATACACCTGTATAATGACCTCTATGACCTGTCACCTTTGACCTACATATCCAACAAGGCATTAGCGATAATGTGTCTCGCCCACATGCGATAACTAGAAATATTGTGATCTCTGTTGCCATGCAACAGGTCCCCCAAGTGCATAAATCTGCATAAGTTATGCTTGCATATATCTACATGTTTGGAAAGTGACGTTTACAAAGTTATGTCATAAGAGAGTCTTGCGGGTAAACTATGTTTGACCTGAAATGACCTTTGACCTTACCATGTGACCTCTGATGGCAGCATAACATGCAGGTCCCCCAAGTGCTTCTAAAACCCAAGTTTGGTTGAAAAGTGATGGTTGAAAAGTTATCTGTCATAAGAGAGTCTTGCAGGTAAACTTTAACGTATGACCTTTGACCTTATCATGTGACCTCCAATGGCACCATAACATGCAGGTCCCCTTAGTGCATCTACAACCCAAGTTTGGTTGAAAAGTGAGTGACGGTTGCAAAGTTATCTGTCATAAGAGAGTCTTGCAGGTAAACTTTAACGTTTGACCTGAAATGACCTTTGACCTTATCATGTGACCTCCAATGGCACCATAACATGCAGGTCCCCTTAGTGCATCTACAACCCAAGTTTGGTTTGAAAAGTGAGTGACGGTTGCAAAGTTATCTGTCATAAGAGAGTCTTGCAGGTAAACTTTAACGTTTGACCTGAAATGACCTTTGACCTTATCATGTGACCTCCAACGGCACCATAACATGCAGGTCCCCTTAGTGCATCTACAACCCAAGTTTGGTTGAAAAGTGAGTGACGGTTGCAAAGTTATCTGTCATAAGAGAGTCTTGCAGGTAAACTTTAACGTTTGACCTGAAATGACCTTTGACCTTATCATGTGACCTCCAACGGCACCATAACATGCAGGTCCCCTCAGTGCATCTACAACCCAAGTTTGGTTGAGAAGTGAGTGACGGTTGCAAAGTTATCTGTCATAACGTTTGTGACGGACGGACGCCATTTGGATCCCTTAGTCTCGCCTTCACCTCCGGTGGGCGAGACAAAAATCTAATCAGATCGTCTTCCTATGGTGATACATACTAGCACCAAGTTCATACCTAATGTGGTTCTTGAGTTATCGCGAGAACGAGAAAGCAGGATGGACAGACGGACGAATGGACAACAACAACAAAAATGCGGAGGCATAATAAAAGCATTAAGTTAGCCTACAGATTTATAATCATTGTTACACATTTAATTATGGAAGTGCTTGTAAATAACCTACATGGCATGTGCAGTGCACAGTCAATAATACAAAGTGATTCATAAACATATTAACAAAGTAACATAATTAGTTTCAAATCGTCGCATCAGTGTAAGAAGGGCTTAACGCCCATGTATAGTGTCAATGAGCACTATCCCTTTTTTACACTGATGCGACGAAATGGAACTTCCATTATTCTACAAAATATCCACTAATAATGTCACAAAAGGGTACTACAGAATGCATTTTACATTTGGGTAACTGAGTAAGAAACACCACCCCCCCCCCCCCCCCCACCTTGACTTGCTTCCTTAAAACAAGAAACCAATAAATTGATGCTTTACTTTTCAAGTGAGTAAGTGTGATTTCGATTCACTTGCCTATCAAGATGTCAGTGGGCAAGAGGGTTTGTAGAATCATGCTATGTCATCAAACGGTACCATACTGAATAGACTTTCCCAGTGTTAAAGTAGAACACTGATGATTTTAAATATTGGCTTAATACTTATTATTGCATAGATGGCATAAATTAAACAAGGTTATCCAAATTTAAAGTTTGGAAACATTTGAATTAATGATTATTATCAATTATAAAACGGTAAAATACAGCCCCCGATATAGCAGCTGAAAAGCTCCTTGAACGCTGCTGAGATGTGTGACGACACAAGAGGGGCGAGTCCTGTCTAAGCAGACGATGTCCCATAACATTATACACATTTTTCAGTGCCTGTTTTGTCATCTCCTCTTCACTTATTTCTCTTACTTGACTAGCGTCAGTCTTAATGTTAGTCTGTTGCCTCACTCTTAACTTCGTGTATGGTATTATTTTGATGAAAAATGCAGCGTTAAAAAAATAAAGGAATCAGTCACTTGTAAACAAAATAAGACGCCATTGTATTTTCAGCTGCTTGCACCGCGGCATGTTCGGCGTTTCAAGAGGGAACGAATACCATCCACCTATTATTCGCAGGGCTTTTCAATTTGAAAATGGGGTTTATTTCATTGATCATTGACCCTTCTCCTGTGTATTTACAATCAAACGGTTTTAGTTATCAGAATCAGTTCACTTTCCCTTTTCGAATGGTGTGAAATAAAGTCATGTTTAAATGTACCAAACTCTTTATAATTTGATAAATAATTGCATTGCAATTACGTTCATTCATTATAGGACGTCGTCTGCTTAAGCAGGATCGATCCCTCGTATGACGACATCAAAACATCGCTATATTTCTGGTGAATCCTCGGATATTCCACATGCTGAGAAGAGCTTTTATTTATGTTGTTTTTATAATCATCATATACGCAGTTGACATAAAACTTATACGATTGCCATCTGTAAGCTTCCCAATTTCTAGTGATACATTAATTGCCATATTTGTGATTTTCTTGAGTGTTCTACTTTAAGATGACTTCTAGAGTCTGTAGCAAACCTTTAGCAAGTCTTACCTTTCAGCTATTCAACAAAGGACATCTTTTCCATATCCAGGATATAGCTATCCATGGCAGGCAGGCACGTTTATCTGAATTACAACTTAGGTGGCTTTTTTAAATACAAGCTGTTTGATTGGATGTATACTTACAAACACAACTGGTTTGATGATATCAGGTACCTTGATGATCATAAAGCCATGTCTCTTGATTAACCTGTCTAATGTGAACCTTACGAGGGCATCCTCTAACAGTGCTCCAGCACCTTTCAAGAAGTATGATCTATGGCCTGTAGTATGTCCAAGATTCCTACAGATAAAGAGGGATTGGGCCTGGAGTGAAGCTGGATCTATTTATGTTTGCTCAAACATCTTATCCTATAAAGAGTAAGTTTCTACAAAATAAAATCTGCAATGAAAAAACATGTTCAATTTTCAATGTAAGATTTAAATGATTCATCTCTCTTTCTTTTTCTTGCACATGGAATTGATTTAATGAATCTTTATTACAATTTATATGGAAATTACAATCCAGTAGAACATGACACAGGTGTTACAATAATCAATCATACAGATCTTTCAGATTTGTATTTCATGCAGACTATCATTAACTCTTTCAGTGCCGACCATAGGAAAGGTATATGGTGGTCAATGTATATCAAAATGTTGAGCATAAATCAAGCATTCTAAATATATTAATATAATTATATGCTACCATAGAAATATTCAGAGAAAATTGCAGATTTTTAAACAGATATTACCTTATTTCAACATTTAAACAATAGTAAACAAATGAGAAAACTAAAAAATAATGGACAAAAAAGAAACTCAAATGTAATTTTCAAAACTTCTTATGCATAAAGTTGGGTAAAGGAATAATGTTTGGTATCATAAGAAATGGTAATAAATTTCCTACAATTTTTGTACACAATATTTTGTGAAATAATAGATGGTTAATGAAGTGCAGACATTTGAAAAGTGAGCATTGATCACATTTTGGTAATATTTTGAAGAGAGCTAAACCCCTTGGCACAGTAAGAGTTAAGACTGCAAATATTTTTCTTTAAACTTGTTTTTCTGCCTGAAAAGTGTTTTAACTTTTATTGTATAACAAGCAAAAGATACGACTGCGTCTTCAATATGCCTCCGCTTGTATTCAGATAATTCCTGATCACCTACAAGTATAATATAGTTGATGCGCATTCATCAAATGGTTATTGCAAAATTGTGATTTAAAACACTAAAATCCTATATTACTAATTGACCTCTGACTATAAAGCAATATAATCAGTTGTTCTTGAGATATCGTGGAAATGTAGCCAAAAACTATATTAATATCATGTAAATTGGCCGCTGAGACCTGCAACCTGTGACCTTTGACCTACTTACCCCCAAATTCTAATCAGTTCATTTTCCTATGGTAGTACATGCTGGTACGAAGTTTGATGTTCTTACCTCAAACAGTTCTTGAGATATCGCAGTAACGAGGCTAAAAACCAGTAATTTCATGTAAATTGACCTCTGTGACCTCTGACCTTTGACCTACTTACCCCAAAATCTAATCAGTTCATCTTTTTATGGGGATACATACTGGTACCAAGTTTGAAGTTCTTACCTCAAACAGTTCTTGAGATATCGCGGTAACGGTGCTAAAAACCAGTAATTCCATGTAATTTCATGTAAATTTGACCTCTGTGACCTCTGACCTTTGACCTACTTACCCCAAAATCTAATCAGTTCATCTTCGCATGGGGATACATACTAGTACCAAGTTTGAGGTTCCTACCTCAAATGATTCTTCAGATATCGCGGTAACGAGAAGTGGGACGGACGGACGGACGGACGGACGGCCAACCCGAAAACATAATGCCTCCGGCACCCACCTTCGGTGGGCGGAGGCATAAAAAAGGGTTTGAGTTTCTCTTTCTTGATATAACATACTTACTTTAATCTGATGATGTCTAATTCCTCACCAAGTTCCACATGTCCTTTGATGGGAAAGTCAAATGATCTCTTTTCATTGATCTCTTCTATTAACACAGGATCAGCATCGTCATTTAAAGGCTGTTACATTACAAATACAAAACAAAGAAAAAGAATATGGCATAAATCTATCAAATAAACCATGATCCATTCTCATGATTACTTTGTCATCATTTCCTTAACAGAATATCATCAGGCTGATCAGGAATCCTTATGCAAGAGATGATGCATCGCACTCACGTAAATGCAAATGCAGGTTCCACTAAATGATACAGTTACAAAGATCTATTGTATAAAATATTCATCATCACACTTAATAAAGATTTCTGATCCTGAATGAATCTCTCTAAATAACAAACTCTTTCCAATCCTAAAGGACTGCGATTCAGAAATTTTACATAATTGGCAAATCCATTTTAAAAATGTAGCTCTTCCTAAAGATTAAAAAGGGAAATTAAAGAGAGCAGTATATTTGAGCTCAGGGGCATCTGAAAATACTTAGTATATCAAGACTTACCACATCAGGATGGGTTGAATTTGGAATAGCCACTGCTAACTGATAGAAGTCATTTTCTGCTTTGCTAAGCTGAATCTTTTTCTCCTTCAGCATACTTTCCAATTCCTGTGTGTTCTGAAAAAAAAGACGTAATGTACAAGTAAGCAGAGCAGAAAAGAAGATATTCATTCCTAAACATACTACATCCTGCTCCCTCCACTTAAAGAAAAGAAGAAGTAGTTCTATGAACTCAGGAAGAACATCTTTTATACATCTGTTTGACTGGTTTTTTTTTACATACATGTAGGCTATATGAATGCAACTCAAGTTCCTTACAAATTGCTTAAAAAACCTTTGATGTTGTTCTTATCATCACTATTTATGAAACTATCATTTGTGTTTGGTTGCTTCTCCCATGCAGATTCAATGTGATATTTCACATATTTTTAAAGCAAAACTGACTCTTCATCAAAATGTATCTTGTCACTTGAAGGATTATTTATTCAATCTAGGAAGAAAACAAATCAGCTCTTTACTTTTATATAGAATACATACCAGTCCTTTGTCATGATCAGCTTGTAGTCTAAGCTGAATGTCACAGACACCCACTTGTAAAAGCTGATATTCTTTCATCATTGTTAGCTAAGAGAAAAATGAAGAGACATGTAGAACAATCAGTTTGAGTTATTGCCACGCCATCAAAACATCCACATCCTGCATCGATCTGGTAATACATATTTCTGAGAAAAACCTCCTATATCAGAACAATACCTCCATCCATCCTTCTCCTTAACCTTAAACTTGTTGAATAGTAGGCCTGAGATAAACTTGGCTGGATCTATGGAAAATGTGTGTTATAGCCAAATCAAATCTTATCAAATAATTTAAAGATATATTTGTTTCTTTTCTGAAGGTAAGCTGATACATTAAACTATAGTTGTCATCAAGGCCCAAAGAATTTTTGGATGTTGAAAGCAGGTATTGACATACCTATTACCCTTGGTGGTACCCTGGTCGGAGAGAATTTACCCATGGTGTATTCTTTCTGAACTCCCATATATCTAGGTATTAGCAAAACGTGTGTCACGCATTGGCAAGAACCCTGCTTGTCATAAAAATACCATTCTTCCAGTTAACTTCAAAAGGTTTTAATCCAATCTGAAGACATATTTCGACTGTAATTCCAAAACTGCTTGAAAACTTACAACTTCATCAACATCGATGTTGCCCTTTCTGTGGCTGATACGCTTCGCGATAGCTTCAGCATTTTGAGCAAGGTAATCCAGGTCAATGTCTGGCTTGAAATCAGAAGAGAACATCCAGTCCCTCTGCTCATCACTGCTAGAAACATTTGCTAGATTCCTTGTTTGGTAACCAGTTCTTTCAAACAGACTACATATCCTCTGGACTGGTGACCTGGCTCTCTGCATATATGTCCGTCTTAAATGGACAATTGGGGGCGATGTAGTGTTCCTGAACTGTCTCTGGATATACCATAGTCTTCTGAGAAGTCTTGTGGTATAGCTCAACATACTGGCCATTTTATCTGTGAAAATATAAATGAGACTGGATCGTAAAATCCTTTGAATCATCAAGCATGTATATTGCAAACACTGAGCTGTAAATGTACATGTACATCATACATGTATATGTACAGAGCATTATATTTGAGCATTGAGAATCCAACAGGTTATATGGCAAACTATGGTAACCTTAACCTGTTCTGCTAATTTAGCATCTTCCCAGAGAAGTCCCCAAAGATGCACTTTGATGCTTCAAATGCCACATTGTCTGAATTCATGGAAAAGATATTCAACAAGGAAAATCAAAGAGGCTTTCCAGGAAAACATTTATTAACGGGAAATCCAACCTTAACTGCAAGTTGTTCTGAGAGAAAGCAGAAAAATCAGTGAAGAAGATTGGTGAAAATTTGAACGAAATTGGACGAGCAATAAGAGAGTTATGATTTTTAAAAACTTGTAATCACTAGATACATATGAAAATTTCAAATTGGCCGAATCAGTATGGTCACTATGATGTAGCGGCGGAGAACTTTCCCAATCGCTCCAATACACAAAATGACTCAAATGTCAATTTTTCAAAATTTATAACTTAGGATCTTTTTGGAGGACCTATAACAATATGCTATCTACAAAAATGAGTAATGCCTCAAGGGAAAAGGCTTTCATAATAATACACATCATTCCTATTTTTCACACATACATGTACAAGCTTATCTGAAGATAAGCTTGTACTCCATAATAGTTTTTACAAGTGAATAGGCTTCAATAGCTTTGTGTGTATCAGCAGGCCTTTTTCCAGTCTAGATCATTCATACATGAGAGGAATATAATTTAAAATTCCACAGTAAGAGTTGAAGAGTCCCTGAATCAGGTAATCTAGCAAATTTAAAAAAATTAAATCTTGCTTACAGCAATTTGTTGTCTTTTTTTACTGCTGCAACAGTGAATGTTGGACACATTCCCACATAGGCAAGGGCCTATGAAAAGTATGAGTGCTTGGTCTCTTTCTTTATGATTTTTTTTTTTTTAATATTCATTACAATAGATGTAATTATTTCAATTATTATTAAAACATTAGAGACCTATTTATTATCAAGATTATTCTACTATTATCATCATCATTATTAATACTGATGTAGGGCTGTGAAATGAATAGTTCTAGTTGTAGATGTAAACCATTCTAACAGTCTCAAATGTATTACAACAACTCAGGCATCAAACATAACAGGAACTCAGGAGACAACGGGAACTCAGGAGACAACGGAAAATAAAGAGATGTAAACTTGTGAAGTCTGGTAGTGCTCTCTCTGATCTGTCTGTCTGACTTTTTATTCATGCTCTTATATTTACAGGGCTGCCTGGTCCACATCAACTTAGTAACTAAGACAACATAACATTATAAATATTCAAATATACTTTAACCAATGAACATAAGTATTTAACTAAATATATTCAATACAAGAACCAATCGGAAATAACTAGGATGAAGATGGGTCAATGTCTGGGGTGATTATGTAATGAGGAATGTTCAACAAAAGAACCAGATGTGAGGATGAAGGGAATGGGCACATCTGAATAGGAAAGGAATGAAGGTGACAAGAGAAGTAGGACAGTCTGATGAGATTCATGACAACAAAAACCTATTGAAAGCTAACCTAAACTGAACTAAATTCCAGAACAGAAGAGTAAACAAAGTCAAATACAAATGGCAAAATAGGCATCCTACATAAACTTTCTTCTTCCAAAAATTGTCCTCAATTTTAAAACAATAAAAATGGAATACAAGTACTACCAGATTTCAATCATGTGTAAATAGATTTTAAAACAAAAAAAAATTAATCATAGTCTCATAAATTGTATACATAATAAAAAAAAAAAAACATTTTGATTTAGCATATTGTATCTTGTATTACTGATAATTAATTACCTCAGCATATAAATTTAAAGTAATTGGATTTTCCTTTCTTCTTTCGTTGTAAAATTGCACAATTGAAGCAATCACAATTCTCTAATTATGTATATATTAATTTAACACTGAAATCACTTTGAATTTAATTATATGCTACAATGGTTAAATGTACAAACATTTAAAGAAACAGAAAATACATTGCACATTACAATATTAATAAATACAAGCATTTGATATGAGCTTAGACAGATTGATGAAACAAAACCTGATTAAAATACAAATTCAGACTTTAGAAATATGCAATAAAATTGGCAAGATATGTTTCAAACATTTTGCAAGTGAAAGATCCATTCTATGATTTCAAAGTTAACATCTATATAAAATCACATTATTTTCCCAAGATTATACAAATTTATATATTGCACATGTATATTTCTTTAAGTATTGATTAATTTGTAACTTTATTTAAAACATTTGAAATAGAACGTATATGCTCATATCATGTATAGATTAGACAAATAAATAAAATACACACAAAAAAAGGCACTACCTAGACTAAAATAATATCCGCATATCTAAGGAACTAATTACCCAAAAGTAATTTGTGAAATTTTAAATGTTATTTCTCACAATATGATTTTAAGAAAAGAGCAATGCTTACAAGTTGTATCATAAATTCAGAACATGTAATCAAATAGAGTAGAATGAAAGACCCGATGGCAATATACCACTAAATATAATTTCTGTACACATATGAAATATTCTGAAAAAATCTTTCAATAATTAAATACATTACAATCATCTAAATTACATTTCATTATTTTTATCTAAGTCCCAAGTTTGCATCATATATTCAATTGGTAAAACATTGATTTTAGTATTTGGCAATTGTAAATAAAAATACATATTATGCGACAAAGAAGCGTACATTTTTGAAGGTGTATATATGAGAAACTCAAAATTAGTTCAATTTAAAAGTCAACAAAAACAAATTTAAATATAGTGGGGTCTCACCAGGTTCAGTAAGATTAAATTGTTCATCTAAAGTGTTATTAGGTGAAGTATTTATGGTCCCAGTCCAGTTAGAAGTTCTTGAATGAAAAGAATTTGTAAATCGTCGGCGAAGTGAAGATGCGAGTCATTGGATCCTGCATTGGTTAAATATGACCCTTCAGAGGGGGCAAAAGTTTGTACCTACACAATGTATGAAGACCAGGGCACAGCATCATCCACTCGTGTGCTGGAGCAACTGTAGAGCAAAAGGCGAGGCTAGCTTCAGAGCAGAGCGTCATCCACTCTCAGTGCATTGGCGACAGAGTAACAGGCGAGGGGCTGTGAGGCATCATGCATCGAGAAAGGATAGCGTGACATATATAGCGACATGAAGACCGGGGGACAGCATCATCCACTCGAAGTAGAGTAAAAAAGGCGAGAGGCTTGAAGGTATCATGTGGCATCATGGGGGAAACTGTTGAACCGAAGTGTGTCTGAATGAAGACCGGTAGGCAGCGGCATCATCCACTCCACGAAGACAAGCAATGGTTGTAGTTAACAGGCGAGAGGCTGACTAGCAGGCAGAGCTTTCATCCACTCACGTAGAGCAATAGGCGAAGTCTGGCTACATGGTTACAGCATCATCCACTAAACAAGCCAGAGCAATGGTGGTGGAGTAACAGGCGAGCGGCTGGCTGTCATCAAAGAGGCAAGAAGTGACGGCTGAACAGAACTGGAGAAGGTCAAATTTTTTTCATGCAGGAACATAACGATGAAGGACGGTGATGGTGATGGTGATGGTGACGGTGACGGTGACGAACGGAAAAGACTAGGCATGGAGAAGTCCGAACACCGCTGCTACCAGTTGTAGGGTTGTGAAATGAATAGTTCTAGTTGTAGATGTAAACCATTCAAACAGTCTCAAATGTATTACAGCAACTCAGGCATCAAACATAACAGGAACTCAGGAGACAACGGGAACTCAGGAGACAACGAAAAATAAAGAGATGTAAACTTGTGAAGTCTGGTAGTGCTCTCTCTGATCTGTCTGTCTGACTTTTTATTCATGCTCTTATATTTACAGGGCTGCCTGGTCCACATCAACTTAGTAACTAAGACAACATAACATTATAAATATTCAAATATACTTTAACCAATGAACATAAGTATTTAACTAAATATATTCAATACAAGAACCAATCGGAAATAACTAGGATGAAGATGGGTCAATGTCTGGGGTGATTATGTAATGAGGAATGTTCAACAAAAGAACCAGATGTGAGGATGAAGGGAATGGGCACATCTGAATAGGAAAGGAATGAAGGTGACAAGAGAAGTAGGACAGTCTGATGAGATTCATGACAACAAAAACCTATTGAAAGCTAACCTAAACTGAACTAAATTCCAGAACAGAAGAGTAAACAAAGTCAAATACAAATGGCAAAATAGGCATCCTACATTCAAACCGTGGGACATTATAATATTATCAATTGTAAAATTTAATTACACATTACTATTATAATTATATTATCATTATCATTAAATATTCTGTAGCACTCATAGGCCCTTGCCTATGTGGGACTGTGTCCAACATTCACTGTTGCAGCAGTCACAACCAGACAACAAAATTGCTCTAAGGAAGATTTAATTTTCTTAAATTTGCTAGATTACCTGATTCAGGGACTCTTCAACTGTTCAACGTTGACTTCTGTTTCCCAAACTGGAGTGGAAAGATATATTTTGAAGGGCTTTTCCTCTCTCCTTGCGTCTACGGCAGCGAGGACAGGTCCAAGTTAAAATCACCTATTGTATACACACGCTGTGACCTTATCAACAAAGGCCTTTGACCTGATCGGGGTCAGTTTGGTTTGTCGTCTAGTTTTTCCTCCAGACGTTTGGGGGGAAAGATTTTACATTGTTCAATTCTTCGACAGGATCGTACATATCTATATAGCGCCAGCTACTTTGAATTTTAGATCAGTATTAAATCTAAACGACTGAAGCTTAGGCAAGTGAAAATAACAACTACAACGGCGCCACCATTAGCCAAGCATCTTCTACGAGAACTTCGCTGATGGGAAAGCAAAGTGGTAAGTTTTTACATTTTAGTCCTTTTTATAAGTTAAAATATTACTCCTAGGCCTATACGAATGTTAAAGTGAAAGAAGATTTAATACATACATATCATGCAATATAGATACAGCAAAAATAGGGAATTAACCCTTGGAATTGCAAGGGAGGTGATATTGTAAAGTATACATTCAAATCTGCCGTATTAAAGGGATTGACAAGTCGCAATCTATGGGGGCTTTTACAGTTGGCTGCTCCTTTCTCTGGATCAAAGGTCAAAGCGACTTCAATTTATCGTGCGCAGCGAATAAAAGTTCGCACAGTGACCCAATTTGAGTAAACAAGATCGCCCGTTCTTTATTCCAGTATTTGAATCTCATTGGTCGGTTGCGTATGGAGGGATTCGAGTTAACGATCGCGCGAGGAATCCTGCAATAACATTCATTCGGTAGCGCACGATTGGACCTGATTGTATCCGAATTTGCCCGAGTCAGGCCAACTGGTCAGGCCCATGGATTACGACTTGCCACTCCCTTTAACGTCTATGGAGTACGAGGTTATCATAAGATAACCTCGTATGTGTATGATGAGTGATTCTGTAGACCATCTATTGTTCTTAATTTTTATTTTATCATTATTATAACTCTTATTACCATCATTATAATTATCATCATCATCATCATCATCATCATCATCATTCACCATCATCATCATAATTTTTAATTTTTATTTTAAAAAGTCACATTCATCACATCAGACAACACAAACTCATGCATGTGGGACTACAATATACTGTACAGTCGACGGCACTTATTCTTAGATCCCCGTTTAGAATTCGAGACAAAGTTAAGTTGGTGGTACATGTATTTAGTATTTAAATGCCCAACGTATGCTACATCTGAAAACCTAAATGGATCATATTTAGAACTAAATACCCACCGATATCCTTGTTTTCTCCAAGAACATGAAATGATGAACAGCTCAAAATGTTGACAGAACGCCGCATGTTTTTAGAACGTAACCTATTTTCAGTGTAAAATAAATATGCCATGCTTATTTATGTGACGTATCATATGATGAACTCTACTCTTTAGAATAAAATTCAGCTTAAAGGTATCTAGTAATGTTTTAAATATTTTTTATCATTGTTTTGAAGATCAAAATAATTATATGTAAGTAGAAATAAGTAATTAAACCTGACTACTCCTGGAATTAGACTATAAATAACAATCAGTCTGGGCATTGTGGCCAACTCTGTGGTTGTGGCGTGCGCCCACAGAACTCCTAAAGACGTCTTTAGGAGTTCTGTGCGTGCGCCTGTAATCCAGCTACCGAGACCAAAGAGTATACTATTTAAAGTCTTTGCCGAGACTGAGTCACGTCTTTCGGATGGTGACGTTAAAGGTCGGTCCCAGACGTAAATAATCATATCTGATTGATACACGTCTGTAAAAACCCAATTACACACACACACACACACACACACACACACACACACATCTAATTTCGTAATTATAAAAATTAATCGAACTTTATCAAAGGAAAAAGAAATTGGTTAGTAAACGAAGAAGCTTGATGGGAGGAATTTTTAATTTGTAAACAAATTTTTAGGTATTTTACTCCCATTGTTAAATGCCTAAAAATTTGTTTACAAATGAAAAAGAAATTGTTCGAATTTTTAGAATTTTTAAAATAATATTTGTGGCAAAAATAGTCGGTCTTGACTAATTGCCAAATAAAAACAAATAACAACAACAACAACAACTGTAATTCCGGTTGTATAGATTTTTTGAAATTGGACGAATCGTTTAAAGGCCAAGTCCACCCTAATATCAAGTTGACTGGAATAAATAGAGTAAATTTAAACAAGCATAACAGTGAAAATATTATTGAAATCGAATGTAAAATAAGAAAGTTACGGCATTTTGAAGTCTTGCACTATTTCATGAAACAGTGATATGCATAACATGGGCGGTATGCAAATGAGTGAACCCATGATGTCATGCACTCACTTTTCCTTATGTATTTTATTATATGAAATATCATATTTCATTTTTTTGCTTCAATAATGTAAAACATGGTTTGACTCCATATGGAACATGTAAAATCATCATTATTGTAACTTATTTTCATACAAGGAAGGGATTCTTTATTATCACATCTATAAAATTGAAATATTTGAAATTTCATATAATAAAATAGGCCTACATAAGGAAAAGTGAGTGTGTGACATCATCGGTTCACTCATTTGCATACCGCCCATGCTATGCATATCACTGTTTCATGAAATAATGCAAAACTTCAAAATGCCGTAGCTTTCTTATTTTACATCCGATTTCAGTGAAATTTTCACTGTTACGCTTGTTTAATTTTACTCTATTTATTCAAATCAACTTGATATTAGGGTGGACTTGGCCTTTAACATACATTCAGATAATGCTCAGTATCAACTATAAGTAGGCATCTTTTAAAGGATTGGCTTTTTAAAATATAATAACAAGCTCATTGACGATTTGATGCAAATTAAAAAATGTAATATAGTACCAATTGCTTAAAAATTTGCTGCGTAGAAATTCGACATGGACCACAAAACGTCGAAATCGATCTCTTGATTGTTTTTAAATTATTATTATTACTTATTATTACAGAAGGATTGACAAAAGGCATGAGAAACACTATCTTCTCGTGCTCACAGTATTCAATGTCAGTATCAAAGAAATTCGTTTGCTCTTTGATCTCAGTGGGCAGCTGATTGTCAAATGATCAATTTAGGCAATAAATCCTCGACAGTCAGTTACAGAAATAAACCACTGTCCTTTATGGAGAATTCTAAAATTAAAAAAAAAAGACCTAGAACAAAACAAAACTGACATTTTTCAACCTTCCACGCTCCGTCTAAATAAATCAACACCTTTCTTGCATTTTTAACGAATCTTATTTCCTTACAAGTCCATCTTAGACAGTTGGCGTGAAATTAAGAATTTCATTTCAATTTCATTTGTTGATTGCCGGGTTGATTGTTCAATATATTTTTCTACAATCGTTGGTTAGGGCTAAGTCGACAGAATCATATATTTTGAATGCAGTTGTAACCCAAACTGTTGTGCTACAGTAAAGCAAAAGAGCATTTATTTTTAAAACCGTTTCACAATGATGGGTGGATAAACGGGGAGGAGCGTTCATAATGAACACCATTCAGTATAAATTTATTGACTACGCGAAGACAGTTTAAACGTCCGGTTTAAAACGAGAAATTTTAATTGAAGACATGCATTATCAAAAATAGGTATTATTGAGGATTCTCATAGAGGAAATCTTTATTCTAATTATAATCTTCCTGGTTTCAGGCATTATCATATCGAAAAGGATTCAATGTTAATCCGAGCTAGGTATTACATGTCGCCATCTTGCGTTTCATCACTTTGATGACGGTGTGGAAGCAATGATAGAAGGAAGATATACCTTATATTTTGACATTGATATTCGTAATAACGAATAATTCTTTTCAAAGAAAGCAGGAAAGTGACTAGATTTCACAGCGAAATAATATAATTGTAACGGCGAAGTACGAAAGAAAATATAACCAAAGAAGTGAAATCAGAAACGTCGAAGAATAGATGCACGGCAGGGGAAGAACAGAGGGGAAAAGTTTGAGAAATAACCCCGTGGAAGCGTAGTTTCGATGTTGGAGCCAGAAGCTCATCATTGAACGTGGTCATAACGGGTTCTCGTCTATCATCCCATGGGCCAGCTAGCCGAGGTCATGCCTTAGAGACACGGTGACGACTAGGCCCTGATATATGGGGCCATTAGTTTGCCAAATTGATGACAATATTTTCAAATAGTCAGTGCAGGCGTACGACGGAACATAAATCATCCGCCAAACGTGCGCAACACCTTAAATTGGACACAGTCATTATTCGCCCATACTTTGCTTATCCACAGTCCGAAAGGTATCCTTGATATAATTATAAACTTCTAAATTCCAACGATTTTATTTGCGTAAAATCTACCATGCCATCTACCATTACAATATGGAGATTCTATAGTAACGGGAAAACAAACTACGGTATTCAACGTCTAAACCCTTTACATTTTATGTTGTGTGTGACATTAATCTCTATCATGAAAAATAATATACACTAAAACATTAAAAGTGCTTAAGACTTTGTATTTATTTTATTTTTTTTTATTTATTTATTTATTTATTTTTTTTTTTTTTTTGGGGGGGGGTTATAGTTTTTTTTAAATATATATTATGTGGGCCTACTCTAACGCCTAAGGGCACCCTCACCCAAAGCTTTTGCTTTCACAGGTTTGTCCTGCATCTATTATGTACTACAGGTATATTATGTAATATTTTGTTTAAAATACATGTACATCATGGGCCGCGGGACCGGGGCTGCAGCCCCCCCCCCCCCCCCCACACACACTTTTTTGAGTAGACACGTTTAATAAAATCTCGGAATTTAATGAGTGAAATCAAATCAGCCCCTCACTTTCAAAAATGCTCCGCTGCCTCTATAGGCCTACATTATTTTGTTCATTTATTACTTTTTTATATTGGAAAATTGGAAATAAAATGTCTTCAAATTGAATTGAGAAAAGAAAATGAAATGATTCTGATAGCTGTTTAATAGTTGTTTAGAGCAACTCTGTAATCGTCCTCTTTCTTGCTATGGTCATACGTAGCTGCTATCATAATTATTTGAACCTCAAAAGTCCCTTCATACTTTTGTGACACTGATCATGCTGACGTCCACTGGTGTTTAAGACTCAGCCAAAATTTGGGTAAGGTAAACTGTATTTGTACTTGTACAATGGCGTAGTGTAAGTCCAGCCACTGAGGGGGGCGCTGGCATCCAGGGGGCGGCACTGGTCTGACTCGGTGAGTGAAATGCAAATTAACAAGAAAACCGATTATCATTTCTATTTTTTTCTCTCGTCCCTTTTAATGTTCGCTCTCTTTATTTTTTCCTTTCTCTTTCTCTCTTTTTTTTTTTTTTTTTTTTTTTGCCATTCACTGGGGGCACGTGACAAAATGTGCTCCCGTTATCTGCGCCACTGCATCGCTGTACACTAATCCGTATATTCTTGGAAACTGGGCTCTTCGCCTATTATCAGTGTTCAAACCATTGTCATAATAATATATTCAGATGAAACACGGCACATTCGTTTTGGCTGCCCCTCTTTCATTTAAATTATTTTGATAGGGATGCCATGCAATGAAATATGTTTGTTACAATTTAGATGACGTCAACTTTAAGCCAGTAAGTCATGTAGTTACTATATGCCTTTAAACATGCATGTCCTTTTTTAAATAAAAACAAAACCCAGGTCTTCATGTTTTCTTTTCTTTTAAGAACATGGCTGACAGCTCACTATCTCCTGGTTTCTGTTCCAATGACGCGGCGTTATCAAAATTGACGAATGTTTAAAAATTGAGGAAACTGGTGCGCTGCATGATTTACACAAAACAAGTATTGAATTTCTTCTCCTGCATGCTGCCAGCTTGATAAAGCTTAAGTCAGTTCCATCGGGATAAAAATATAATGAGAGTGGAACAAGGAGCTACGAAAGAAAAATGAAAGGTTGAGTTATTGCTGAAACAGAGAGATGTCGTCACAACGTTATGTTCCAGTCTTTATCGCAAAAAGTCATAAAAGTTAGTGCCGCAAAACGTAGTGAATTCATGTCGAGATAAAGGCTCTTCAGAATAAAAGAAAACTTGACGAAAGATACTTTTGACAAGACGCATTCACATCTATGCTGACACTTTATTGCACTCGGACTAATCAGACGGCGGCTAGCAAGACCAAAACATGATACCATTCACATGTAATGAATGCTCTTATCTGTTTATATACACGAGATATAGTGATGCGCTACCATGTTATGTGACAAATGCACTTCTTGCTCCATTTATGAAAGAAAATCAACATCACGCGAGATATAGATAAGGGGTACATGTATAAAGAGTGACAAAAACAGTCGCAAAACTTCAATCTTTTGTCAGGAGTCAAAGCTGGGCTTATTGAGAATATATATCTAGCGCTCAAAGAAGGATAAAAAACCATTAGAAATAATTGTGGGAGCCAAAATTCTTTCAAAGTTAAATAAGTAAAACAATAATTGTTCATGTTTGTTTATCATAAATACTATCTGTTTGCAATAACTATTGATATTAATGGTTAATGGGGTACAATATTCTAGACTTAGGTTTTTAATGCCAACAATTCAGTTAAAAATAATCTAACTCTGAATTAATCATGTGAAGGTAATGAACAATAAACTGTCTTCATAATGTCAGCTCGTTATGTCTGAATTCCTGTGAGATGAGAAAGAGATGTAACGAGCAATGTTCATCCATCTCCTCCCTAGAGACACAGAGGCGCAGGGTTAACATTTCCACTGCAGGGGCAATTATAGTTATTGCTTTAGTTATGATGGAAATGATGATTAAACGAATGAATTCGAGTTTGAAAAGGGATTATATTGGGCGCTTTGGACTAAAAGAATATGTCACCTACATGGGGCACGGAACGGGGGGGGGGGGGGGCTGGGGACCCCACTTTTTTGATAGACACGTTTCATAAAATTCCCGAAATAAGGTTCAAAATTGTCATTATTCAAATGAAATCAAATATTGGGGAAAATAATATAATGTTTTAAATTCAAAATAATACAATAGTTTAAAATTTGTTAATCTTATAGAGTGACTAGCTCTAACCTCTGTAGCATCTCGGCCCCACAATGGAAGTAGCTGACGAAACGTCTTTTCCCAACACAAAGAAGACCCTCTCATGAGGTCCTCGATCAGACCCACCATGTCATCTGTAGCCATTGCAACGAATCCTGAGTCATTTAGAATTCCCAACTCCTCGTACATGACAGTGGCGTGTCGTGGGTCTAGCCATTGAGGGGGTACTAGCATCATGGAGGACTGGCAACGGTCTTACTATAGGCGGATGAAATACGAATTAACAAAGTCAACGATTAGGGGGAGGATGGTAGAGGGGCGTCATATCATTTTTTTTTCCACACTCCCTACCCCTCATTTCTGTTCTCTCTTTATTTCTCGTTCTCCATTTCCCCCTTTTCTCCATTCGATGGAGGGTTATGTGCCCCCGTGCCCCCACCCCAACCTAGCTACACCACTGTCCATTTACGAGTCCTCCATTTTTCTCTCTTTGATCTAATTCAGCTTTGACTCCTCCCATCATGCCCATATAAGTCGCAGCTTCCTCGATCTTCTCCACAATAATCCCGATTTTTACTATTTCTAAGGCTCCTTCTTTTCTCCTTCAGAATCACCCATACTGCTCCTCCTTCGTTATTCTGTGCTTTCAGTCAATCTTTAATATTTCACCAGTGATTTGTTGACTTGTCACGACTACTTCTTATCTATTTACCAACACAACGGGAGAGCAGGGTGACCCGGGCCACGAGCAGGCGACATGAGTATCGCTCTAATGTACACATATTTGGTTCTGGTCCGCCAAAATCCGACCCGGGTATAAATCAGGACGGTTTCTTGACACCGTAATTAAGGCTTTTCGTTTACTCCGTCATGAGAAAGAGTTATGTTCCTCGGAAGATGTGAGCAGACGATATCTTAGGATTGGCCTCATCGATCGTTTTCATGTCGTACTCGGTGTTTTATAATATGTTTGTAGCAAAAATTATATTCCCAAAATTAAGCTGTTTAATCATAATATATGGTAATATGATTTCCACATTGTAACGGGAACAGTATTAACAATTTATTATCATCATTATCAGTTTTATTATTGTGATCAATCATAAGTGGTATAATAGTGGGTAAAATCATAATGCTATAGGAGGAGTAGTAGTAGTAGTAGTAGTAGTAATAGTAGTAGAAGTAATATCATTTGTATTAATAATAAGTCTATATAGCAGGAAGGTAAATGATAATGGGAAGAGGGAATAGCATAGACCCCGTTCTCATTACGAGATTGGAAAGTGGATCGCGCTATCGTGGGGCGCGCCAGGGAGGTCCACTGGCACGTTGCGGGTTCACACCTTCAGAGGATCTATCTTAGCACTCTCTGCACAGTAAACTGCGAATAGGGGCGCTCTAGATCGCGCTATCTCTCGTTAAATCATATCAATTTATTTTCCGCTTATATGAAACATGATGATCGTTCATCAGGATGAACTTGTATCTTCCATTAATATTCTTCCCTATACTCTTCCACTCAGTTTAAATGGGAATATGGGGAATGTACAATTGGGAAGCTATGCGGACAATAAAATTCAAAAGGGGGTGTCCCCCCCCCCCCCCCCCCCCGTACCCTCTCTGCCGCGCTCTGGCGACGACCCTGTCAGTAATTCAGATCATTACGATGTCTCTAAACCCCGGGCTCTAAACCATCGAAAATTGTACAGACGACCTTCTAAAAGAAACTTTAGGGAGTCCTACATGGAATCATAAATCACTTATCTCCGCCCGTCGCCCCCCCCCATTCTCCTCTCTCATGTGCTTTTTCCTCGTCTCCTCTCTCTCTCTCTCTCATTCTATCCTAATGACTAATGTACACACACCAAAAGTCTCAAAATCGAAACCAATTGTTCATAAATCCAGTTTGTCAGAGGTATCTAATCGTCCAGTGTTATGTGCTGTTAGAGATTTATGGTACGTAATTTGTTTAACTCTTCCGTAATAGAGGGTCATGCCCCAAATCGGTTTTTATTTGTTCAGTATGATTTATAATCGTCGCTCATATTATCGAAACGAGGATTAGATATTGTATAGCCTCGAGCAAAAGTGTAAATCGTAAATAAATATTTTCCCCCTTTTTCCGTCGGGTCGTCTTCGGGGGATATAGGCTGCACGTCTGAAGTTGAACTCCAGTTCCAGGTTCTCTCACACAGCTTAGTTTCATCTTGGACATACATATTAAACATTGACTGAAAATTTGTATAGACCTGAAAGAAGTGCCGAAGAAATATGTTGTTCATAATCAGTAATAATCTTATATTCATCAGTAAGTTGAGTTCAGAAACAATTTGGCGCTGTGCGATTCTCGTCACATCAGAACATTGGTCTTATACCATGTATACTAACTCAATTGTATATTAGAGAAGTATTCTGTAATACTATCATGACTTTTTTGAGAATATAGGTGAATTGTACAAATTCATTTATTATTTGTTATTATTATATTATATTTCATTTTTTAAAATAAATTGATTGTGAGATTGAACTTGAACTTGAAATTAGATAAGGCTATATAGTTGCAGGTATTTTTCAGACTACCATGACTACATCGGATTAACTCAAAGGGTTGACTGACTTTACTGGGAGTCATTCCTGGTTGTGTGAAAGTGCGCCATCTGGCATCGCTTCAGGGTGACCCGTGACCGCCATCCCAGATTCGTCGATGTTTGAAATGGGTCAGAGCAAAGCTGGACGACATCATCGAGAGACTCATACAGATAGAGAGAGAGAGAAAGAGAGAGAAAGAGAGAGAGAGAGAGACAGAGGGAGAGAGAGGCAGACAGACAGATAGACAGAGGAAGAGAGAGACAGAGAGACAGACGGAGAGGCAGATAGATTATTAGATGGAGACAGGGAGAGAGACACACACATTATACAGAGACAAAGCGAAACAGAGAGAGACAGATGCAGACTGCATGGCAGATAGCGAAAAGGAGAGGGAAAGAACCCCTTACTCGCGAAATATTGGAATAGCAAGAGAAAAAAATCAAAAGTTTTGTGATATTGCAAAAAAATGGGTTAAATCGGGACCAAACTCACTTTCAAATCACTTTAGGCGGTAATGTAATAGGCATATAACATGCAAGCAAAATACTCTTTCACTATTTGTTTTTAATTGTTTATTTATTAAAGTTTTTATTAAAATACAGGGTAGGTATACCTGCAGTATAAAGAATACTGCTTTACATTACAAGTAAACATAAAATAACGATATGCACAAAAGTACATGCCTCATGCAATACAATTATGAAGTAAAAGCTTGATCTGCCCAGGTCACTTATCATTGCAAATCATTTTGTATAAATCTGACAAGAAGAGAAATACGGAATTAGGCGTTTCATACATTATTTCCTTGAAACTAAACCTCTAGTCGAGCTTAATATAATGAGAATTGTTTACGTCAAATCCGGTTCATGACATATTCCTTTAATTCATAAATCATTAATTATCGCAATTTTTTTATTCCAATTGGTGATTTAATGATATCTTTGTCCAAAGTGCTGTCGTGACTAGTGAGCAACCTGCTAGCCACTTTTGTCGCCTCATAAACCCGCCACGTCGCCCCCATCACAAACTCAACATCCATTATCCCTTGTCTCACCCGCACCAATGCGCCCCTGATGGGACCATGACTTGAGCGGAGGCCGAGGTGATTAGCGGGGAGCGCTCCCGTCGATGGGACCCTGGAGACTCGATCAAGCTCCAGGTGGTTCGTATCATAATCCTCGTCCAATGAGAACTCCCCGAAAAAAAGTCGGATCTTTTTCGAACTCAAATAGAACTTCAGCGTTCCGGCTTGTTTATATAAATAAAATGCAATATTAGCCACCAAATTGGGACTCTCTGGATGACCATAAAATTGAAGAGGAAGGGCTGTTATTTACACATGAACTTCAAATACACGGCGCATGTTTATCTTCTTGTCAATAAGATGCTCTTTGACCGTATCCTAATATTGCTCACTTCACCAAGTCAGAATGATCAAATTTCATACAAGAGAGAAACAGAAAAAGATTAATTTCTAGTCAAAGTTTGTCTAAAAAAGAGGTGTTATGATGTAATAAGTCGGGGAATAAGAATGTAATGAATAAACTCTTTTTAACAAGATACGATTTAAGATCATGAAAAACCAACATGTATTTTATTTTGTAATCGTTCTCCTGATTTTGTAACAAAATTAATGTACAGTATTATATCAAGAGGATGTAATGATGAATACACACATTCAGGAAAAAATGTTTTTATGATGCTTTAGTATCAGCTTTAGTATTTTTTGTTACCTTTATCAAATATTTTTTAAATCTCCTCCTTTGTCTGCACCCCTCCCCCTCTTCCACACGCTCTCTCTCTCTCTCTCTCTTCCTCTCTCTGTGTCTGTGTCTCTCTCTCCCCCTCTCTGTCTGTCTCTCTCTCCCTCTCTGCCTCCCACTCTCTCTCTCTCTCTCTCTCTCTTTCCCCGTCTCTCTCTCTCCCCTGTTTCTCTCTCGCAACCTGTTTGTTATCCCTCTCCCCACTCCCCATCTCTCTCTCTCCCTCCCGTTATGTTTTACTATCTCTCCACCCTCGCTCTCATTTTGCCAACAATCAACAAATACACATCAGCTAAACGAACTCATAGTTACGACCAACCAACAAAAAACGAGGGGAGACAGAAAGAAGAAACATTGTAATAATATCACAATCTCCCCAGCGATGTGGGATTTCTTTAATTTTCACAACGCTTTACTCACATCTCATCAACTTGTAATCTTTGGATGATGTGTGAGAGCTTAGCGCATCGTACCGCCAACCAAACTCCTTCTCGAAGAAAGTAATACGAGGTGTATTAGCGTCGGTGCCCCCTTGATAGCAAGCCAAATAAACATGGCACACTTAACACCGAATTCCTCTTTACCAAGTTGAAGTAAGGTGCGCGGTTATGATGTGACGGCTAAAAATGCTGTCAAATATGCGGCATGGATGACCAGAAGATATTCCCATATCATGGGGGATCCGGGTTTGTGAGTTTTAAGATGCAACAGAGCGTGGCATATGCAATATTTGCTTCGGGACTAAAAGTAGAGGGAAATGTATTTATGTTTCAGGTTGAATGGCGGGTCAGTCCGGGTGACGAAACCCACAAAATATTCCTTTTAATTTTCTCCTGGTCTCCATGTCTTGTGAAGATTTTGTTGAGAGTAGCACAAGAAACAAAGAAGCGCCTTTTGATGATAATACAATTTTGTAAGTTATCCTTTGTTCTCAAAAGAAATAAAATATATCTTTTCAAAAGGGACATTAACAGGACAAATCTACATCAGGTAGTTAATAAAGGAACACGAGTTCATCGCCAAGCTTCTGTTTTATCACTGCCAGCATCACCACCATCATCATTATATACACTCATTGCGCACAAGACGGTTTCTTTTTTGATTGTGATATTACATCCCCTTAAAAAGCCTAACTAAAAAAATATTAGGATGGGTGGTTGTGTGTCCGGACACTTAACAAAAATTAGCCTGTCAATTTTGCCGTCACATACTCGCAATTCATATGATTCATTTGCAATTCATATGATTTTCAACCTTTCCTGTGAAAGATTTGCGACAATTTGCATGAAAAATTTTCAATTTACTGTTTAAAAATGACCTGTTCTGATAACCAACCTGTCCGGACACACAACGTCTGGGTATAAATCTGCCAATAAGTCAATGTAACGATTTGCCGTCTTTATTTTGAATTCAATTTGTGAACCATGTAACATGGCGCGTGGAAGACCGCGCCAGTTGCAGACGGAGTCCTATGTCACCAAATGACGCTTCAAGAGTACCTGTTTTCAGTATTATTTTCCAACTTCGATCATCTTTATCAATACAATTATTGATATACCTGCCTATGGTATACAGTCACAAAATCTTACCATACAGTAATGTTTATGCCCTGCGTTTCTCTTCACCCTGGCCGCGGGTTTTTCTGTGTTTTTTTTTTTTTTTTTGCTGTTGTTAACGTCAATGGCAACACATTCGATATAAATTCCTCTGTTTTTTTCAGTTAAAGATGAACTCGTCATCACCTAAACAAATCTACCGCAATCATATTTCCTATATCTTTGTCGTCCTAAGATCTTAGATCTTCGTCAAATACTTCCCTATTATTAGCATAACCCTAGGGCGTGGCTTTTGTTGTGGGGAGGTCTGCCACAAAATATTCCCGCACGAGTGCAGACGAAAGGAACAGATTCTGTCCCCTATTCTGTCATAAGGTCAACCCAAAAGGGGAAGGCCCTTAGAATTTTTAAATTTGCCGGTAAGGGTTAAATAATCTTCTTTATTTCACAACTGCTGCTTTCAGCAACGGATTTACTAAGGGGTCCTCCATCCACCCTGCAACGCCATCAAAACGAATTATATTAATGCAGGGACACCCCTCCTATTCGTCCATCAACACAGGCATAGTTTTTGGCGTATGAATACCTTTAACAATTTTCATATAACATATTTCAGAAATGCCTGCAAACATGCAGAACATAATTAGAGAACCTTTCAAATACATGAACGTTAAAGACAGCCAAGTGTGAACGTGACTGTCATTTATAAACAGAGATCTTTTCACATCGTCTCTTGGTTACTTGTCTGCACGGTACACGTGTCACAACAAAGAAGAAGAACCAGTCTGACATGGCGCTAAAGTGATTTGAAAATTAGTCGCCTGGACTTACTTTTAGTAAGAGTTAAAGTGACAGTGAACTGAAGCTCCTAAATGGCGCCATCTTTCAACAGGATTTGGAAAGTGTCTGGGCGTTGTGGCGTGCGCCTGTAATCCAGCTACCAGTGGAAGTTATAAACTGATTCAGCGGACCCAGGTTCGAGACTGAGTCACGTCTTTCGGATGGTGACGTTAAAGGTCGGTCCCAGACGTAAATAATCATATCTGATTGATACACGTCTGTAAAAACCCAATTACACACACACACACATGTGTCTCTCATTTTCCCATCATGCCCATTCTAGTTTGTAAAAGCTTAGAATGTACCTGCACACAATTTTCCACAATGTCAAGTCAAAAATAATAGTTTGAAATAGAAATTGTGCCTATTATCGAAACAAGCTGTTTGTCGAAATTCAAAATAAATGCAATTAATTTTCAAATTATAATCCTAATTTAGCAATCACTGCAAGTTGGCGCTGTTCAAGTTCTACCAGTTTAATGCCACTTTAAATGCAATTTGGTTCCCAAGAAAACATCATTCCCGCTTAGTTTTGATCGCTATAATCGAAACATATCCGCGCACTTTTAATTATGTGCCTACAGTATTTGTCTAATATTCCATTCTTTGTAATGACCCTGGATATATTTTTTTTAATGGTGGAGTCCTTACCAATTTAAAGTCCTTTCTTTCTTCCTAGGAAAATTGCATAGGCCTAGGTGTATTCATAGATTATAGTTTTGCAAGGTCTATTTACAAATTTCTGTAAATCATTCTGATTTCATTAATGAAAGGACGGATGGGGTAGTGTTGACAAATCATAATCAGTTTTTGAATATCATTTTACAAAATGATTAGATGTTAGACAGCAAGTGTTACAATCGTTAGAAATAGAGTGGTTGGTAAAGGCCATTAACCTTAAAGGAGAATTAACCCCTGATTACAAATTTACTTATATTGGAAGGTGTGATATATTCCTACTTATTGGCCTAAATCATTTTCTAATAAGATATCAGAAAAAGGTGTAAATAAAGATATTCCAACACCCAGTATCGTCTCCTACTCATTTACATGGGGGCTGCCATTTTCTTGCTGATTTGGAGTTGTACATGAACCATTGAGAAATGTTCCAGTCAGGAAGATATTTTATATCGAAGACCTAAATTGATTTTCTTCATTGCCTAAAATCCCATATGTGACGAAAAATATAAAGTGGGTGTTTACATGTATTATAAAAATTAAATCTTTATAATGAAAAAGGCAATTGGGCATTTGGATGAAGAAAATCTTCTTGTACACATAAAAAAATGGCAGCCCCCATGTATTGCTAGCAGGCGATACATATTGCTAGCAGATGATAAATTTTGCTCAGAAAATCTTGATTCGTATCGATCTCGTATATTTTGACGCGAAGCCATACAGTCTAACAAGTAGGAATAAATAACACCTTTGAACACTATCGTCTTCATTGTTTGAGGTTAATTCTCCTTTAAATTCACCGTGCCTGTGTTAAGCTTTAAGAGAAGTACTGATGATGAACTTGATGATGATGATAATAATAATTATAATAATAATAATAATGATAATAATAATAATAATAATAATAGTAAATAATAATAATGATGATGATAATAATAATAATAATAATAATAATAATAATAATAATAACAATAATAATAATAATAATAATAATAATAATAATAAAATTATTAATAATAATAATAGTAACAATAATAATAAAAATGATAATAATAATAATAATAAAAGTGATAATAATAATATGATTATTTACGCGTCTTGTTACCGACCATTAACGTTCTCAACATTTATCAGGTTTATGTAGAAAAAAGAGAGATTAATTTTGTGGGGTTTGCTTAAGCTCTACATGGCCTTTAAACTCATAACGTTTCATCTTGACATAAATACGGAGCTTACGAAAGCAAAGCTCTGGGGAAGAGGGAAGAATATCTTTGTCAAGTCGTAATTAATGACGATGATTGGTTGGATGTTATAGTAAGAGTGTGATAATCTGAATGTTAGCCACTCTGCCTAGTCCCACGCATAAACATTGGAGGTAGAGAAAGCAAACAGCCACTTGGGAAAGCTCATTGCGTATCAAGACGATTGGAAATCCGGGCCATGCTGATGAGATATTGATGTCGGCTAAAGACCCTGTCGGAGAAGAAAATATCGAGATACCCATGACGATATCAGCACCAAGATACATTGATCTTGAGATTTCGTATAACTCCCTGTGATGAGCTCTTTCAAGCTATGTAATATGGTATCAATATTTTACATTTTACATTAATTTTTTACCTTTGATCTCAGTTAGAAGAAAAATACGTTTTTGAACATTTGAATAATATTTAAGAATAATACATACTGTATATTTATCCACACATTTTATATGATTTTTCGTACTTCTGTATTTAAAAAAACATAACATTGTCAATGAAATTTCATAATAAATAAATAAATAAATAAGTATTTTAATAATAAAATGGAATTCAGATTCCTTTATATTGTTATTGAATATCAGAAAGTAAAGATTACTATACTAGCAAATGTTGATCCATAAATCATATATAGTATTCATGCCTAATGGTTTTGTTTCCTGTTCGTAATCATGGATTTCATCTGGACGATATTGTTCCATTACTTCTAAATATGTCATCAGAATAGAGAATATATGAATCCATATAATGATGATTCACAACCACACCAAGACACCGTGACCACTATGGGCAAATCTAAGTAATAAGACATCGTAAATACTTCCAACCAGTCCCGTAAATGTTTCAATGCGAGTATCAAGTTTTCGATCCCGCCTCCGACGGTCAGAAACTCAATCTAGAGTCACACACACAAAAAAAAAAAAACACTGATCTTACTGCATCCACTTGATTAGTATGTGGTAGTAATCTTTACCGACCCAGTTTTGATTTGTTGCTGTTGTTGAATCAGATCAGTGAGGAGAACCACAAAAATGGTTCAAATGCAGTGTTTTTAGAGGAATCAACAACAATATATATATCTTTCTTCAAAGGAATACATTTCAGAACTCTTTACTGCTCCATCATCAATTTGATACCGGATATCATTCTTGTGTGGATTGATTTAACCCATGATATCATTCTGGGTTTTCTCTCTCTCTCTCTCTCTCTCTCTCTCTCTCTCTATTAATACAGCTATACGCAAAGGTCGTCAAATGATATTGGCACGTCGCATGAACACGTTAGTCTGTCCTCAAGTTATACCACACATTTCGAAGGGGGCAATCGGTGGACACCTCGACGAATTTTCTACCTCAAAAATGCAAAATGAAAATGACCAACTCTTTAATTTTCTGTTGTTAAAAGAAATCGTTTGGAATCCGATGATCATTAGATTATCCACTGAATATGGATATTTTTTTCACTTTGATAAATTGTTGTAAGTAGATGGGTATCTTAGTCAATGTATACAAAGACCATTTAATTACCGATTACGAGGTTAAGTAAAATTGATTCTCGTCCGGATCTTTTTTTTTTTCGGGGGGTGTGGGGGGGGGATGAGGAGAGGTTTCCATGTCGTCTCGGGGGGGGGGGGGGCTTTTTACAACTTTTCTATAAGGGTTCACGAGACTGACATTGTAGGTTTCTTGGGCTGTCGTTCTACGAGGATGTCTCATTGTCTCCTTGTCTCCCTGCTGAACTACATGATAATCCATCTGCTTATGTCCTACCAACTCATTGGTCCTACATAATACTTTGTTAATGTAGTGTCCTACAATTTTTGTTATTCAAAGAATTTGAATCATCCTTTTCTGCACTATGAGAAGGAATTAATCTAGTAAGTCTTTATTTCATATATCGTATTGATACAAACAAATCTAAAAATTACGAAATTTTTGATGTAGGACAGACTTTCTTTCGAGACTGTCCTACTAGAGTCTCACAATATATCACGGACAAAGACGAGGAAAAAAATAGATCAAATCGCTTCATTCCTGAAAATCTAGAGCTTTAGAATAAACAGTTTATAATGTTTATTTATTGTTATGATACTATCAATTTATCAGTCAACAATTAGAAGAAATTTTGCTGCTCATGTAGATATCTTCTTCAAAAATTGTTTCCAATACTCTAATTGCATTTGACGGTTAGATTCGAGACAATAATCTCCGGTAGCCCAAAACGTTCCCTTTTCTTTTCAAAAGACTGTACCCGGGGTTTACGGGAGGGCTTGACGGATCTAGATACTGAGCAACTGAAAGTTTTTCTGTTTACATTTTGGTAAATCGTTGCCCCAGGTATGGATTTCCCCAAAATATACCATAATCATAACCGAGTTTTTCTTGACTCTTTGTAACCTATGAGGTGAGAAAACAAAGCGACCGCCTCGACGTCTGATGTCTAAAGCTCACACCTGAATCACTGCGAGCGTTGGCCTTTCCAGAAATAGTCACTCCAGATTTTGATCTTGTCAAACATGAGGATGACATTTCTGCTTGTCTTCTTCTTTCCACCGGTCTTTATCCCTCTTATCTTTAAACCAAATCTGTTATTTTTTAAAATCATTGATACGCATTTAATGTTTATATCATTAATTTTCTAGATGCAAGACCGATCTTCACCTGGTGGTTGGATTTGGATGCTTGATACATATATTTTACACGAGAATGGTTTCATATTTAATGAATGACAAATTATTGTACAAGGTATACAAATAGAAGTATGGACACAATAGTGGCATGGAAAATAGAAAAGATGGGGCAGACCAGTCACACAAAACAGGGGTAGATAAGGGGCGAAGAAAAACATGGACGGAGAAACCTTGGTATTTAGAAAGCAAATTTAATATAACAGACATATTGAACGGAAATTGTTAAGTAAAACTATAGGACGATAATAATATTTTTTGTTTGCCTTCGTTTCACGATACCAGTATAAATGATGAGAGTAAATAACAACAATGGTGAAAAGAAACACTGACATTATTTTGAAACCCAAATAGGGTATAGGAGCACAAAATAATGACAAAACATCTTAGAGCAAAAGACGGTTACTGTCGTGTCAGGTGTTCTGCCATTACTTGGTCCTTCTCATTCTCTCTCTCTCTCTCTTTCTCTCATTCTCTCCCTCTTTCTCTCTCTCTCTTTCTCTCTTACTCTCTTCTGTCTTTCCATGAGTGCATCTTTGTGACATTGATAATTCTTGGTTGCTTTCTTAACTCGCCCGAGTAGACAAATAAAACCACATCTCGGAGGCAGTGCGACATCGGATTATAAAGCCATCGCAACTTGACTTTCAGGGGTGAAGTTTGACATTGCTGGAATGCTTGAAAAGTGAGTGTTTTTGGCTCAGAATTGGGTCAGGTAGTGAATGACCACCGCGGTTTATTTTTTGCGGTTGTTTCGATTGCCATTGACAGGGGTGACGGATTTACGAATGGGTCGTCGGCTGAGACAACTGAAAGATGGATATATGAAACGGATAATACCATATTATATCATAATCGATGAGTGACTAACATAGTATGATTAAAATTGTACAGCACCCTAAATAACGTGTGTAAGATACGCCCTGTCTGAATTATGAAAAGCGAGATTCTGGCCGTCATATAGGGCTAATGAAACTGAGCGCCCAAATGTCATTGGCTGATGTTTGTATTAAATATAAGTTTTTGTTATGTTTGTTTCCTTGCTTTACTTTAGGCCTTTAGACTTGAGCCATTTTAGTTACCATTCTGTGAAATAAATTGACTTCTTTGACTGTTTTGTTTGTTTGGGGAGTTTTTTGACAAATTTTCTTTTTCTTATATACACATAGTATTCTTGAAGCATGCAAGTTTACAGTCTACGTCCAATATCATGAAAGGTCAGTTTCCCCAAACAACTCCGAATAAAGTTGTACCAATTAGTCCAAATGGCTAACCCGTTTTTCAGGCAGGGGGGGGGGGGGGAGGTCTTGAGGAAACTGTTTGGAATGATAACTACCATCAATGTGCGTGGACGGACAAATTTTCAAATATACCTTATAAAATGCAAAATGTGGGAGGGAAAGAGGGAGGGGGCACGTCATCCTGTTTCCTTGGCTACGTCAGTTGTTGTCACTATTTTGCAGAGATATTGATCAATTTGTCGAAAGTCAAAGAGACAGGCACAAACTCTATTTTGCCACTGTTACTTTTTTCTTTAACTGACACACCTGAAAATATTTCTTTCATTATGTATTTATTTTGTGTAGAATTGGTATCACCTAAAGGTGAAAATTAAAAGGTGGCTAATAAATGTGAAAAACTTTGAAATATTTGTTTGGTTAAACGGCTTCTTTTGAACAATAAATTTTAAAAACTATTACAAAAACTCAATTATGATGACTTTAATACTAAAAACCAAACGTTTTCAGACCGCATTGTCTAGAAAATGGGCACCAGACATCAATGACGTCGGAAGGAACTTGAAATGATGACGAGAGATCCTCATGAGTAGAGCTGTCATTGTCAACATCGGTCGAGGGGCGAAAGAAACTCTCTAAACTTCACACTGCGGCCTATCTGACAGTCTGTCATGTATAGACACTCGGCAGACGACATTCGCTCAAGTTTCCCGCCCAGGGTATAAGGCGGGATGAAGACACAATCGCAAGAAAGAAGTATACTAAGCATCGTTTGTGACAACCTTGCCTCCAGCACACCATACAGCATTGGAGCTGTCAGCTCGAGTAACAATTATTTTCGACTTAAACTCATATGAAGAAAACTAATAATAAGAGCAATTTTGATGGCGAAGGAAGAGAATGATGTTTGAGGATTTAGATCCGCTCTGACAAACTCCAGACCCAAGTACACGCTTCATCGGACATTTCAAATTTCTCAACGAGTTATTAACGACGGGACATTTCCTCCATAAATAAAAATGACTTTGAGAAAGACCTTTGCAAGAGGTTTTCTGTCTTTCCTTATCATACAGCCTCAGGGAACCTTCTATTTGTTATACCAGAAACCTCCATGGCATTCACAAGACACTTCCAAAAATAAACTTTAAAGTGCTGTGTTCGGTTGATGATTTCTTGGAGCATAGTTTACGAAAACTCGATATTCTTTGACTAAATATTTGGATGGATATGCTCTCGGTTTGGGCTCGAGATATGGCCAGGTTTGCGACATCAAAACTTGATGGTTTATTTCTGGTCGAAACTGAAGCATCTAGGGCTAAACAAAGTGCAGTATCAGATGCAACAGGCTAATTTCTCTGGTCTAGTCCCCGCGATTGTTTGCACACAATGCAGGGGTGAGAGAGATCATCAAAACAAATATTGAGTTCTCTAAACTTGAGTTTGATGACAAGAAGCCGCATCAAGTTACGTGGTTTCACGTGAACGAAAACGCTATCTGGAAACACAGACCTTTTTCAATGAACTGATTCTGAACTGCTTTGAAAGGGAGCTTCAACATCAAACAAGCCTGTCGTAATTGTGATTAGTTGATTACACAGAATGTAAGAACCCTATATGAACATGACCATTTTGGCTGCGTTCGCAAATTACTTTTTTCTACTCACAAATAATAATAAGTCTTGTATTTGCATAATTTCATAATCAATTATGTGCATGTATTGTGATCAATGTGACACTTTCAACTATTTGACAGACGTTAAATTAAACTGTATTGGAAAATTAAATTTTATGAACATCCCTCACTTCAGAAGATGAGCATTTAAAAAAATAGGAGATGATGAATCAACTGCGAAATGAATGTATATTTATGTAAACGCCCCTTGCCCAATGTTCTCGTAAGTTATGTATTTTCATAAAAGGTACAATCATTAGACACATTTCCCTTATCTGTTATTTGAGACAAATTTTACAAACAAACTATTTTTGTGCCGAGTCTGTTCTTTTGGTAAAAGAAATCATTTTTCTTAGATCGTAAGATTTACTTGATTTCATCAAACAATTCAGAAAACAAAGGGTATCAATAATAGCAATGAAACTTCTGTATAAAATCGTGTTGATTAAATCATTCACAGCCATACGTACATTTGTTTTGACAATACCGGAGCAAATGATTCGTTTTTGATGTGAAGGCAAACTGATGAAACGATAAGAAATCGACGGGTTTTTTCGGGGGGGGGGGGTTGTCCCTGAACATTTCCAGGCTTTTCACGCACGATTTATCACGATAATGTATGGGCCTAACGACAAACAATCTCATGTATTTTGTATTCCGTTATTATGGTCACGATTATTTTGTGATATACGACCTTCACTATTTTCCCTATGGACAGCTATAGCGCCCCCTCCAGGCCTGTAATCTCTTCCAAACAGATGAACATTCTGTGATAACCCAATCCCTGATTACAACCTCCCTCAGTGTGTCTGCTCAACAAAATGTTTGTGTTACTATGTTATTGTTTATGTTTGAAACCAAAACATGATTGCAGGCGGTCTGATATTTCAAATCATTTCCTGTATCATGGATGTTCAGCTCTGGTCACTTAACTGGTCAGCTGTGGAACGCCTAATCAATCCAATCAAAATAAATTGGTAAACCGAGACATCGAGAGAGCAGTTATATTCATTGTCTACATGCACCATGCTTACACATGTCGGTCTGGTGAAAGATGCGCTCATGTTGATCCAAGTTATCTCATGTCAAAGGCACCGATGTGTGCATGAATGGACCTATGGTAGCTTCATGATAACGTGTCGATAACTAACATACAAATAGAATACGAAGAATTCATTGACCTTTCCTTCTACAGCGATTGTCGACGTCATTGTAGTTACCAACATAAATACATAATTATCAATGTCATCATCTATATACACTTACCTTTGTGGACATGTGAAATTGAAGACCTTTTTGGCTAAAAATCTTATATTCACAATCAGATTCATATTCGTAGTGTATTCGTACATAGCCCCCAAAACCTGCATATAATAACAGTTTTATTTCCCTTTGTCTTGACTGCGATGATAATGGTAAACAATGTTAGAAGATTCAACCTGGGAATCTCAGGTATCCAGGCCTGCGGTGAACCAATAGAGTCTCGACAGCGAAGGAAGAAAGATGATGCTAATGTAATGTCAGTATATTCAAATCTTTTCTTTGTTTCTGTAAAAATCACTACTGGTTCTTGTTTTTTATTGTATGCAAATGGTTTATTATCTTCTTTGCATCTGTATTCTTCTGATATTTCGTTTGTTATATCATTTATCATGTGTTAGTATGATTTATAGTATTCATATGTTTATGAACAAGAATATCGACTCTTATTGATGATGTTTAATAAAATACAATTCCTATTGATATTTCAACGGTTGATATGTAAAAGCCTTTTCTTCAACAAATCATTATCTTTTAGATCAAAATATGACTTGTATTGTCAATATTGCTCCTAAATGGCAGTCATTATTTCTGGGCATTACTGGAGCATATCTGACACAGCAACGACTACTAAATTTCAAAAGATTTTCTCCAAAAAAAAGTTTGAAGTTTGGATATATTCCAGCTATCTATATTGTAATAGATTTTAGTCGGAATCCACACTATTAATTTTGAAGTAGCTGTTATCCATGCTAGCTTGAGTACAGATAATGTCGACAATGAATCATGGCTGTGGACAGAGGCATATCTTGGAAAGTGAGATATGGAATATTTTTGTAACAACAACACATCAAGATTTGTTAGATGTAGATCCAACTATCAAGGGTGTAAACCCAACCTCCTTGCTGCATAATTAGCCCACGGATATTTTCTCTTGAAGTATATCTGGTTACATCTCCTCCACCTCGGTTCTTAACGTTGCCATGCCTAGTTTTATCGCCTACCCTCCCCCGATGAAAAGCGAATGGAAATCCCTAAATTATTTTGAACGTTGAAATATTTCACCACCTTTATCTTTCGCTGAATAAGAAAAGAAGATACAATATATAGCACGGAAGCAGAAAATAATATTAGCTATTTAAACTCTGAATATTTTTACTGATTACACATGAAATTGATTTTTTTGGCAGAAGTTAAGATAATCTTCCAGCATGATTACACTAGACATGATTTAATATCCAACCGTTATTATTTTTTTATGTACAGACATTTGGTTTTTTTAATAAAAATAGAACTTCAAGTTTTTTTTCAATAGTTTTCTTCTAGTTAACATTTTATTCATTTTACTATGTTTCTCTTTTGGTTGAAAAATGCGAATATGTTTCAGAAAAAAGAACTATTGTCGTGTCTTTTTTAATTTATAAAAGAAATAGTGTGTGCATCTCTCCTCGGCATCTTTCTCTTTCTCCCACCCCCCCCTATCTCTATTTGTTCTTGATTTTTTAAAAATTTTCTTGTTTGAAGAGAACGTTGAAAATGATTTGCAGTGAAAGATTTCTGTCAAGTTTGGGGGAAAAAACGCAGAAGAACACAATTTTTTTTTTTACAAATGGATAGGCCTAGACAAAGAATAAACTACGAAAATTGGAGAACACTTCTCAGAATATGTAGAAGATTGTCATCTGGAAAGTGAAAAGCGATGCACGACCCTGATGCGCGTGAAGGCGGGAATGAAGAGTTGGTGATCTAGGGATACAGTGTACAAACATAGTAATGTCAATAGTAGATTGGTTTCAGCGAGAGGGGCTTAGGAACACATCGAAAGAAATCCCCAAGATTTCAATCAAACCTTCTCGACACCTTGTCTCCATTATAGATTTCAGAGGACACCATCATGACACACATTCGATGTGCACATCCTCTTCGTTTTTTCTCCTCTGTATTCATCTGAGGTGAAGGCCTTAGCGGATAACGTCTCGGACTCAGATGGCTGTCCCAGACGTTGCCTTAGATATCGTCTCCCCGAGACTTACGGCTTCAGATATTAGTAACATCTTAGGATCCACGGTGATTCAACGGAACAAGAGAAAGTGGGTTCTTCCTGATTGAATGTAATATTAAGTGATTTATGCAGGAGAGAATGAGGGGAAAAATCCTGCATAAGAATAAGGGCAGACCACTATTGAATCAAACATTGACATTACGACGTGAGGATTAATGTGTGGGACTGTGGGCGCGTGAAGCGCTTACATTTCGTGCCATGTCCGAAACAAACGCGGGATTTGGGGTTGGTGTCCATTTCATGGCGAGGGCTGAACTTGCCTAGTCCCTCGGACTTTCCTTCTCTTCCCTCCCTGTCGAGGAACTGAGTCCGTTCAACCAACACATTTACCCAAGATTAGACAATAGGTTTGAGTGAAGAATTAATGTCTTCACTGAAATAAGCTCGCATCACCAACGTTTTGAGCAGTACAGGGTTATCAATTAAAAAAAACCCCCGCATATCACGAACAGCAATAACTTCAAAGAATTCTTGCTTAACTCTCTAAATGTGCTCTATATTTCGTCTCTGAATCCATTATTATCCATTATCAACCATATTACCATATCTGCTTCACAGAATTTTTTCCTTATCTATTTCTTTTCTCACTTCTATACTCAATCTACCCCATTTCTGAGTCCCATTATGTGTAGTATTTTGTATCTGTTCTTATTGGTAAATGTTCAACCATAATGATAAGCATATTTTCCTGCAGTATATATCATTTAATATCGTGTCGACTTTTTAGACATTATTCCCAAATTATATAATAGAAAAAATTAGCATATGATTTAAAAGCGTCATTTCCACTTCCCATTTAAATAAAAATTGTATAAGAGAATAAAATTCATTTATCATATTCTAGAATGTACGACATCATATTTTGGGGCCAGAGATGGAAACCCAACTGACACACATTTTTGTATTTCACTTCCCCCTAATTTTATTTTTTCTCTGATACACCGTGTAGCAAAGCGTCTTCGACATCGTGAGGCTTTGTGATGCTGTCAGCACGTAATACCGCCAGTCCACCGTACGGATTACAAGTAATATGATAGTAAAAACCACTGGGATTGTGAGATGCGAACACGTCAAATCGCTATCTTCTCCCCAAAAATATCTGATTCGTACATTTGTTTTCTGATAAAAACACTCCTGAGAATTTCGGGTTTATCCCCCCTTTCTCAAAAAGTAAGTTAGTGAAAAAAACACCCTTCAAAATCATAAGAAACAGAGTTTTCGTGAAAATAAGGAGAAAATATATCAAAGCGGTAACATGCGGAAAAAATAAAGTAAAAAGCCAAATGGTCGAGACTCGTCACTCTACAGCGCACAAGAACTACATCGATCGATAGTTGAAATCAATAATACCATAATAATTTATATCAGTATATCATCAAGGCAAACTTTATCTTTAAAAAGAAATTGTACTGGTAAACTTTCAACAACATAAACAAAGAGAGAAAGAGAGAGGGGAGAAGATTGAGCAGCCCAAAGTATAAACACATACAAGAAAACTTAGGTTTGGGACAGGAAAATAGGAATCTTTTCGAATTGAAAATAAAGTGACTAAGACAAATTGATGAAGGGATATAAAATGGACAAAAATATATAAAATAAGAAACAAAAATGTGCACAAAACCTCAGTTGTATACAGAGGAAGTGAGAATCAAGGTAAAAAAAATCTGTTCAACAACAAAGAGAAAGATTGACGGAAAAGCAAAAAGTAAAATAAGACAAAGACAAAGAGGAAAAAGGCTTACACAAAACCTACCTTATAGAAACGGAAATGAGAATCAAAGAATAATTTGAGATGGGAGGATAGAATGTTGGTTTACCAGGTTGAAAATATGACACCAGAACATTGCAATGAATGCAAATCTGCGCAAATCTTTTGATATCAGTTGGCGGTCACTTTCATAATTTCTGTGTAATGTAAAACTCCTCCGATGGGAACCACGAGGATATTTATGGAAATAGCGATATCAGATAATCGAATGAAATATTCAATCCTATTAAGCACTCTTCAAGGATCATATCATAAATGAATATATAATGCAAAACCATTTCTCTATATGACCTGGTTCCTACCTTTCAGTGTCATTACCAAATTACAATCAAAATCTATATCGTTTTGCATATCGACGTCCATTCTGATAACCAACGAACTCCGTGCACACAAATACTAAGAGTTCTGAACAGAACAAAAGAGACTTAAAATCAATATGGCTGGAAAGAATTTTGTAGAAGTCTTTTCCCCATATTTCTCATTGTGTGTGTAACTCTTTTTCAATGAAATTTTGAGAACCTTTGAAATGTTTTCAATGACAACGTTATATTTCATAGTTATTGTTGACATCTCAATCAAGGGGCATTTTCTTCGAATAACCTTTAATATCTCGTCGGCATAAGAGCTCCCAGTGTTTTTCCCATTGTAATACCTATTAGTGTTTAAACGGCATATTAATTTATTCATCATTTCATTTATTTTTTTACTTAACTTGTTCCGTGATACAAATGCCCGTGATTTAAGTTAAGTTCAATTAGGTTTATACATTATTGAATACAACATCTTCCACTTTCTATCACTGCTTCCAAACTAATAAACCCTTACAAAAGATTTTTGGATTTTTAAAAATAAAATTAAGCATTGTCACTTTGTAGTAGGTCCATGATTGATAAGAGGAAGTATTGTTTACAATGATACAAAAACATATGCAAATGATATCTTTAAATTCTCTTCATGCAAGACACATTTTCGATATTTTTGTCTTCAGATGTGATAGAGCTCGACCCCAAGAGTACAGAAAATATGGCTCTCATGCATATTGAGGCAGCTTGTGGCATTGAAAACTGCCAGAGACCAAACCACTGGTATCGCTTCGAACTTTTTAAACCCGTCAAATCTTATGAAAGTAGGCCCCAAAACCAAGGTTACACCTGAAAAGGGGACTGTTTCTGTCAAAACGCGTCATTGCTATATCGAAACCATCCATTGAGTGCTATATCTCCGTGGGGTACAATATCGACAAGTGTATTGAAGAAGGCGTTTTACATTATTGCGACTAATTGGGCGTGAGTTTTATTCATTCCTCTTTAATTGATTTCTTTTGAAGGAGTAAATGTTGTTTGGATAAATGTCAATTGTCAGTCCATTGAAAAGGGTTGTTCAATTTTCCGTATCAAGAAGCTGAACGGGTTTTTAGCAATAAGCATCGGCCAACAAGCCCCTTGGTGGTCGCGTGTACGGCCATTGTTACAAGACTGCGTCACCGCAGTAAAAATACACATTTCGGCGGTCGTAACAATGACACTCTAAAAAGTTGTCAGATTTCTCTATTTTTTATTTACTCGAAATATTGGAATGGATGAAGTTATGTTTGGAATGCTTGCTAATATAAAACGGTGTCTGTTTAATGCGGGTTTGATACCTTATGAATGAAGGGGTAATTTAGCATGTGCGTGAAGAAAGGGCAACGTACACCGTTCGCTGCTGAGAAGCGGGGTGTAGCTCATGGTATTGAACGGTGTGACTTGACTTCGCTTTAAAGGCATATACAGAACTCTTCACAACTTTCTTTCATTTCTGTTTATCTTTCAATATTGAATGAAAATCCTCCCAAACATTGTCAAGTGAGTGTGCTATGTCGGCTTGGGAAGTGAGAGAGCATCATCAAACTTTAGCTGGTAATGTCAACATAGGGAGGTGTTTGAGAGGAGAGATGAGAAGAACAGTCACCCCTCTGCTTCTCAGGAGTTTAGGTACAATGAAAACCCCGCCAAAGCTTTAGAGGAGGTCACAAAGTACGCTGATTCTCATTACAAAGAAAACCTACCCATGCTTGATATGTTTCTAAATGTAATTTATAATCTTCATCAGTTTCCAATACCCGAGAAATCCCCTTTGTTTATTCTCCCACGGTCTTCTGTGTCACCTCTTCCTAACTAATTTTTGTTCCTTTGTCACATTAATGTACTTTCTTTTCAATTCATTTTTTACAGGTAACCTTCCCTATTGCACTCTCTCTCTCTCTCTCTTCATTTGAGACATCTGTTTATCTCGGTTTACCATTTATTCCGAAATTGACTGGTAATTCAACATTAAGGAAACGCCCTTAAATTCTTAATACTTTCTTTCAGTTTTTGTGCACTTTTTTGTTAAGTTAGTTGCACTTTTCCCCCCGAAATAATCACAGAATATAAAAAGTCCGTAGACAAAAGCAGACACTCTGCAAGCAAGACAGAACCTTCCACGTTGATATTTTTAGCAGTAACATAATAATTATTATTTGAAAACTTGCGAGTCATATCAATTTTGACACATCATCAATTAATAATGTAGGTGAAGTATAATTCCCGGACAATTAGAAATGTTTGTATTTTTAATGTTCCGATGACTTAAGGCAGAACAAGTCTACTTGTCATGCTTGTTAAGGTATTGTCTGACTCGTCAATATTTGGCTAGAAACTTAATTTCCTCTCCAGACGATTATTTCAGGATAAGATAAAGTAACAATTAACCAGCTTATCGCAAAACGTTCTTCCGTAGACGCGGTCATACTCATTAACGAGTGGCAGGACAGTATACCTGCAGGCGTATAATGTCATCTCTATCAGTCATGAGGATTTAAAATTGTTGACAAAATGGAGCATAATAAGAGTACTGTAAGACACATGTCAAGAAGTCATACGTGAATTTATAATATTGAAATTATAATCATTATAGCAATTGTACAAAACGTTGTGTGATACACCTTGATGATGTCGAAATTGCCTTGGCTCAGAAATGAAGATCCCGACACTATTATGTCAAAAAAATACAAAACCCTTCTTGGCCTAACTGCTAAAGACCGTAATTTTTAGAGGTAAGAAGAAGACGAAAGAAAAGAAAAGGCGGGAAATGTAACTTGAGACGGGACAGACAACCCCCTCCGCAGGCAATGAGCCGTTTTGGCGCGCTAAATTCATACGCTCTTCCTGTTACTTCAGTCTAAACGAGGCGTTTGACACCGTATCTCGTTTGTGATCGCTTTATCACCTAATATTTAGAAGCTTCTAATTGATGCATAATATTGGCTCATGGTTGTCATTAAGACGCTGGTAATATCTGACAATACGTTGGTAAAATTTTATAAAAACTGATTTCTTTCACGTGACTAACACAAAAGCATTTTAATAGGCCTACGATACATGCATGTCGCATCAAATGGATTATTCGTTGTAATTTCTTTCCATCTTCAATACTTATTGGGATTGAATTACCTTTCTCATAGGTCTCAGACATTTATATATATATATATATATATATATATATATATATATATATATATATATATATATATATATATATATATATATATATATATATAATATATTTTTTATAATGTATATAGTTAGTAAGAAAACACTTTTTGACTGCTTATTAGTTAGTAAGAAGAACTTTTCTTATTCCACCTGCCACCTGTTAATCTTTTATAAAATATTGCATAACAAAAATCATTAATTTAAGTATGTTAAATAGGTAGGTATAAGTAAATTTATTCATATCTAACAACGAATGTCGCCCTACATTCTTGAATAAATTGTTATTGAAAAGTATGAAAGTCATAATATCCACTTATAAATCTGTACCTGAAACTAGGACACCTTTATACAACTAGGAAATTGAATCATAACAGAAAGACTTCTCAAGTTAGAGTTGGACCTTAATTAATCACTTGAGTTGAACCTGTAGCAACGAAAGATTACTGTCAATAGACATTTTCATCAAGTAAGTGTCAACTACTGGAGAGACCTCATCAGAGTGAGTCTTTAGAATCATTCTGTCAAGACTGAACGCCTCGGGCACCATATTAAAGAGATGCTTCTGTAAAAATCATCTTTCCTATAAAAAGAGACACAATGAAGTAGTAATTTGATATCATCACGTCTCTTTGTTCTTTATTAGATGTGTATAAACGTTTATTAACATAGAAATACATGAGGACTTGCACATTTTATTAGGTTATAACATTATTGAAATACATGTAAAATAAATGTATATTGAAATATGATGCAGTAATTGTAATGATTAATTATTTCAGAAATTTTAGAAAAAAAGTGACTGAGCCCGTATGCAAACCTGTAGATTTGCTATTTTAGTATGCATTATGTGTTCTGAATTTTAATGATACAAGTGATCTTGGGCGTGTTTAGCAGTATGTCCGAGGACATTTTCGGACAGAGAACAAAAAAAAATCATGAGAACAATGGTCCTCGGAAGCCGGACAATAGTCCTCGAACGTCGAACAATGAATTTGTGCTTTATTCCGTCGACTGTCCGAGGACGGAGGAACAATAGAGGAACAATACTTGTCCTCGGAAGTAAAGCCATGTAAAGCTGTGTGTGTGTGCTTGTGTGTGTGAGAGTGTGTGGGTGTGTGCGTGCGTGCGCGCGTGTGCCGTTTGTGACTAACCATCACTTATGATAAAATGTTTACGTTTTCGAAATTCATTTAAAAGAATGCTGGAAAATTTAATTTTCATATTTCAGCTCTAGATATAGACCTCCTACACAAGCCAATGTAAAATTTTAAATATCAAATCCACAGTTGAAAAAACATTTCCTTCAAGTTATACCACATCCTACATTAGAACTATTCTTCCTTAATCCCCCATTCCCATCAGTCACTCTCTCTCTCTCTCTTCAAAATTTATATATTAGAGTGTATGTTTTAATGAACACTTTAACTACATCCTTCATTTTCCAGATGCTAACGCCCTTTTCTTGAGAGTGATAATATCCGCTAAGTATAGGCATGAACTCTAAACTGTTACGTTAAGGTGGACGTTGAACCATGTCACGACAGCGCTTAAAGTTTTTCAGATCGACGCACCTTTAATAGCACCAATCTCTGCTTCTCTGAAGAGGAAGGGGGCAGGGAGGGGTAAGAGGAAGGAACGCATAACAAATTTACCTAGCTTGTCGTAGCCAGAGGGGCTCCATCTCTGAACAAACATGAGTGACTTCCTCCAGAGGATCTTGATAGATATCGAGTGGCTTCAATCGACTCAAAGGTTGACGAGTTTGTCTTTCTTATCGCACGCAGCCGTCGGAGCCAAAATATGTTTTTGACCCTCACCATCTTTCCCCCTCTTACCTATCTTTCTTTGGTCTTTCTAAGGGTTAAGCTGTTGACTGAGACGTGTATCTTTGTCACTTATCACTTGAAGTCATCTCCTATCATGGGGTTCATAAGAGACAACCTAATATCGACCTTCTTGGTGCATCCCCAAATAAACAGAAACATCTCTTCATCATTGGAACCACTCAAATTTGCTTGCTGAAAAGTTGAGTACCAAAAAGAAATCATTGCAAATAGAGACATTAGGTCATCAGTCTCTTCTTTTTTCACAAAATTAATTTTAAGTACTGCTAAATGTGTCTTTTTATTTGTATTTTTTTAGGCGATAGACTCACAGAGATTCCGTCGTTAACAGAAGATATTTGAAATGGAAAACGTTTGTAAGGAATGCCTAACAAGACATACGTTTTCATTACAATCATCAATACTCGATAAAGATATACTTTTTTGTCATCACAGCACTGCCTTATGCATGACGTACCAGGACCGATTTTTTTTTCTTCTTTTGGTGGGTGTATTCATTTTGTTTCTCGCTCTAGATGTCTCGGTGCATAGGGGATGTCTCGGTGCGACGTCATCTTGATAGTCCATCAGAAACCCGAGAGTGGAGTGACAAAATAATAAGCCAAAATAATACATCTTTCAATAAGAGCTACTTTATTTGCTTTCAAAAACGCAGAACTTCCGGTGTAAAACTTTTGGTACTGGGACAAAAATATTTGGTTCCATGGAGGATTCATAGGTGTATGATGTTGGATTCGTATCAAGGCAAGAAAAGAGAGTACCAGGGGAAACTCTGGAAGTGGTCGTTTTGGGGTCTTGATCTGATATGACATGCTGTTTGTTACAAAGTCATGTGCATTCGCCAGATTGGTAGTGTGTGAGATGGTGTTGTCTCTCAGCAACTGTCATAGAGTCTCTACTGACCCGCGTCCCACTGCCAGCTCCCAGAGAACTTGCCATGCTCCATCGCACCACCTCCTGTCGATCCCAGCAGCTGCGCGCACAATGGAATCTACTGTTTTCATCGGAAAAAAAAAGTTTTGATGTCGACAAATTATGACTTCACGGATTGGTGATATCGATTCTGTTTTGCACACTGTGACATTCTACCAGTCACGCCAAGTTGGCCAGGTTGTCTATCATAGCATAGGCAGTGTGTAATCCAAGGCAGTGCATGCTGTCCCCGAGCCGCCCCCAGCCGTCCGATCGGCACACCACCAAATTATGATTGATGATGCAGTTGGCCCAGCGCTAACGATTCAAACTTAACTTTGCTCGGGGCGCGAAAAGGCGGCCATGTCGGATCCCAGATGATAATCGTGACACAGAAATTTTGTCATCGTATAAAGCAAAGTGGATGCAGAAATTGATTGGGCGAGACATTTGCTACGTGTTCATTGCCATGAAAATAAAAACATCTCTCCACCCTTTCTCTCTCTCTTTCTCTCTGTCTCCCTATCCGAGTGAGACTGTGGCGAGTCACAATCGCGGTTCAGTTTTCATCACTTGGTGTCGGCAGCGGTGGGATTTGTCCCCCTCTCCTCTGTTTCTCTCTTTGGAGCTACGAAGACGAAATGCGAGGGTGTATCATGGGTGACAGATAGACGGAAAAGGGAGGGGTGTCCGGACTCCTGACCGGGTGCCATCTCCTGGGGATGCTAGGAAGTCGAGGTTTGGCCCAGGTGATGAAAGCTCGACCCATTTTCTCTCACTTGAAACGTACACAATTTGTTCATCGAATTGGTAAACATGAAAGGAGAAACCACAATTTTGCAACCAAAGCCCTCTCCTAGTCTTTAACCGTTTTACCCCTCGATGCGGCACATTCCAGCACGTATATAGATCACAAAGGCATAACATTCAGCCATCTGTTAGCTTTATTAAAACAATCGATTTTCACACTAAATCAAACTATTTCATTTGACCCAATTCATGTCTAGGCTTTATAGTTAGTCTTTATTTCATTCTACATACAACGTTAAACAGTCGACATTGAACTTGAACCACTGGTGATGGTGAGACCTGATTGAGGTGTAGAAAAAAATTCACATTTTCTTAAGATCATTTTCATCTGTTGTTTAGAAACAGATTAATTTCCAGTGAGGAATGGGGGTAATTCTGATTCCCGTGGATTTTGTTTCAGCAAAAAGTGCATAGGCCTATCCCGAACGTATATTTTCTAAACAGTAAATCGAAAAACTGACTATGAAAAATACATCATTCTTTATTATTCTAAAGTGTTCTATTTTTGTCGTATTTTCTTTTCGGTGTGTTTGCCTATGTGGGCAGTGTCAATTTTTATTTTAAGTCTCTATTATTTGTGCGTATTTAGGTTTTAATTCAGGAAGCAGTGTAAATGCAAACATGACAAACTAAAAGGATAGTTATGCTCATCCCTTGTAATTTAAGTTAAGAATTTGTTTTACATGAAGCTCGGGTGTGGGGGACCAATAAAGCAGTTTTCTTTTCGTCTCATGGATAGTATACCCTGCCGGGCAAGGCCTATCTTTTCTAAAATGCTCCCTTTTATATCTCAGAACACCCTTGTATGCCTCATCAACCAACAAGCTGGAGGGAATCTCTCATAATATCATAATTATTGATAACCTGTCATCGTTCTGTCGACCCCTATTACTATCTACACGAATTTCACAGTGACCTTTCTTGACCCTGTCCGTTACCTCGAGGAATCCCTTCTGTTTACGAGCAACCACTCGCAAAACTACATCTAACGATTTCATTCAAGAATACATTTTGTGAGAGAGCTTCTCGAAGTGAACCCACAGGAATAAACACACCCTCTGAATTTTACACAATTGCATGTTTTGGACCTGCTTCGTCGCATTTTAAAGTTATATATATATATATATATATATATATATATATATACTTATACATAGGTACATTTATATATATATATAATATATATATAATATATATATATATATATATATATATATATAATATAGTTCTGCTTCGGACTTGCAAAGTTATAGACAAAATAGGAATGAAAAGTCCGTATACGATGAAAAAAATCGAATTTTCGGCCATAGGCCTTCATCAGGAAATGATGAAAATTTATTATTATTATCTCCTCTCCTTGGAGCTTTTGCGTTGTTTTTTTTTTTTTGCGCTTCACGCTCTTTTGTGTACCTATCTAATAAATTTTCATCATTTCCTGATGAAGGCCTATGGCCGAAAATTCGATTTTTTTTCATCGTATACGGACTTTTCATTCCTATTTTGTATATATATATATATATATATATATATATTTCCAAGTAGCAGACACAATTATCGCTAAATAAATTTGTTCGTAGGATAAATCAGTTAATTAATAGCTAAAAAAGAAGTCCATACATATGTAAATTACAATTACAATATGCATTGTAGTTTCACAAGAGACTTTATTCATAGACTACATTATTCTGGTCCTTCGTATACGAGAGTTGGCGCACAGAGTATCTGGTCCTTCGTATACCAGAGTTGGCGCACAGATTATCTGGTCCTTCGTATAGAATTGGCGCACAGAGTATCTGGTCCTTCGTATACCAGAGTTGGCGCACAGAATATCTGGTCCTTCGTATACCAGAGTTGGCGCACAGAGCAGAGTATCTGGTCCTTAGTATACCAGAGTTGGCGTACAGCATGGTCCTTCGTAGACCAGAGTTGGCGCACACAGTATCGGGTCCTTCGTACAAGGGTTGGCACATAGGGTGATCCTTTCTATACCAGAGTTGGCGCACAGAGTATCTGGTCCTTTGTACATGTCGTATACGAGAGTTGGTGCACACAGTGTCTTGTCCCTCATATTTCACTTATATCTGCGTTCATCTTTTTCTTATTTTAGTCTATCAACATGGGACACGCAACACTGTACATGTAGGGGTGCAAAATATGGACATGATTTATATTTTTTGAATATATATAAAAGGAAGGGAGAGAAGAAAATGTTATAATTTCACCATAATTTTTACCACATAATTTATTTCTTACACTTGTAGTTACATCTGCACTCTTACTCATTTATTTCTCCTTGAACTTTCGTGCCCAATGCAACTCATTCACAAGCATAACAATGAAGATAACTTATCACCATACCAACACGTGTTCTTATCTAAATTGAGAAGAATTAACCAATTCATTTGTTAAGTCATAATAGAATTACTACCTTTTCATCACGACTGATGAGACGCTTATCATAATGCGCCTGAATGACTTCAAATTAGTAAATATTTTAATTTGTTGCCTTTTGCCCAGTTAGAATCCGTCACAGGATGGCGGTTTGGCGCTGGACTGAAGCTTTCCCCTTTGTTTCGATGAATAGATGAGATTCAAGAGCCGGCCAAGGGCAGTATAAGGACGGATGAAGGAATCACAATGGTCCGGATGGGACGGGTCACTTCAGATGCTTGGGAAAAGACAAGGAACGCCGTCACTCAAAGAGAGAGAGAGAGAGGGAGGGGGACGTGAAACAGACAGACAAAACTACTTAGAGACAGACGGAAAAAGACAATAATCAAACGAAAACGGAAATCGGAACTACAAGTTTCGTTTGTAGATCTTAGTACAAAACATTTTTTGCAATATAACACACGGAAGGAAAATAGGAAATTTATGAATGAAAATAAACATATACACCATGAGGTAAGTATTTTTAATTCAATTAAATGACTTCAATGTCCATATCAACGGAAATTTGATTTGTCTACACTCAAAATATACATACGGAAGAGTGGAAACATGATAAGGGAAAAAAGCAATCGAGTCATACTTGAAAGGGCACAAAAACGATTACTAATTAACAAAACGACATAAAGGAAAATACATGAGGGAAAATACAAAATGAGGCTTGTGGTTATAAATTGTATCAAATATGAAATTCAAAATATTATATTTAAAATTAAATTTTAACATCAAATTTCAAATAACGTTTATGCTTTGATTTATATGAAAATCATTACAAATCAATAAACACATCGGTAATATGAAATTTCCCGACGGGTAGTCATGTTAGACGGCGTATTCATATTAGACCAAAAATACTGTAAATGAACATGTATACAATATAATTCAATTTCATTTGAAATAAAATAGGTTGTGTTGTGATGTATCCATCTTACTTGGAGGAAGGTATATAATTATATACATTCATTTGCAAAGAAACTAAAAAAACTATAAATTATATTTTATACATGGCGGTTAGGTCTTATTCTTCTTATATTCATATATTATTTTTTTTTTTCTCTCTTCTCTCTCTCTCTCTCTCTCTGTTGATCAACTGTAATTTACGTGTGTTTTTTAAATCCCCTTAAAATCAACTTTAGTTGAAAGTTCCAACGACCACATGTGTAGAAGCAAATGAATAAAGAAAGGAATTCTAGTAATAAAAATACATGTATGAATGGAACGCACCAACCATGCCAACTTATGGTACGGCCTCCTTTTACTTTTTGAATGAGGGCAAGACGAATTAGTGAGGAATTCATAACAGAATTATTACAACGCATATTCCAACAATTAGTCATATTCGCCGGGTAGTAAAATCGATCGAAGCATGGAGGGCAAAAAGTTCATTTCACGCTTAAACGACGAACAATCACAGTCGGGTTGAACCATAAGTGGTGGAATACAATACCGAAATAAATACAATGTTTGTTTATAATGGTATCTTTATTGATCTATTTAGCGTTGTAAGTAAACAAGTTAATTGTCGTATTTTTTAAATAGAATATTATCAGATTGGTGTAATTTCGTAAACCAGGCAGGTGGTTTTCTGTTTCTAATTCTATTTCACTTCCAATGCAATGAAGGAAAAAAGTTGGTATTAAAGTTTTGATACTTGGTTCAACTTGAAAAATATACTAGCAGATTGTATACTTCTACTACTTACTTCACTGATTATATACGTCCATTAAACGACTACTATGTATTTCTACTACTTTACTGATAGTCTGACTGTTGATGATGCTGCTCCTGCTGTTACTACTATACTTATACTACTCCTACTACTACTACTACTACTACTACTACTACTACTACTACTATACTAATATTAATAATAATAATTTTAAAAATAACAATAATAATAATAATGATAATAATTACACCGGTAAGGATAAAAGTGATGATAACGATGAATAGGAGGATAAAGATAATAATAATAATTTGATTAGTAATAATAATAATGGTAATAATTCATTCCTTGAAATTCTAGACCACCGTAAGTGCAGCCATGCTAAAGCCGGGTAATAATTGTGGAGCGCCAGGGGTGTCAAGTCTGATAGATATGTGCGCTATACAAGAACCCACTATTACTACTACTATTATTATTATTATTATTATTATTATTAATATTATTATTATTGTAATAACTCTAACTGCGACTTATTATTATTATTATTATTTTATTACCTATTATTATTATTATTATTATTATTATTATTAATATTCAGAATGATAATGATAAAGTATATACAAAATCACTCTACCTGTTTTTTCAGATAATTTATCAATTTCTTTATATACAAATAGCATTTTGTTGGCTGCACTCCATTTATATTTCAAAGACATGTAGAAAGTTTCCTTTGTTTTTACTTTTAACTTTTTTCTGCACTTTTTTTATCACTGCTTCTTTTCATAGCCGTTTACTTCTTCCCCCCCCCCCTCATTTAAAACAAAAATGATCTTCCTATAAGCAGTGACAGCCGTAGAGATTCTCACAAGATAAAAGTGACCATCGTTATTTTGTCTTTGTTTCTGGTGATACAAATCACTGATTCCAAGGTTGCCTTCATCGTAACCTCGTCCCCGGTCAGGGCTAAAAGTGTGTGGGTATCTGTAATGAGGCAGTGGTAAATAAATAACTTCGCACAAAAATAACTCATAAAGTGCAACAGAAATATCAAAAATAGATAAAGGAGACAATAGTAAGGTGAATCAGAAGTTAGCAGAAGTTAGGTGAGCTTCTGGAAAAGTTGTTGACAAACTGAAGAACGTTAGGGAAGAATGAATAATAATAGAAACAAATTCCAGTCCCAATTGTTTTCTCCGTGAAGTGCGTCAATGAAACGAGGAAATATTGACACACACCCAGTGATAAAACTTAGCATGACGTTTCTGAACTCAGTGAAAAGTACTTGTATAGGAAATAAATGCGAATTACAGGTCAAGTTCAAATTGCTGAATAACAAAATTAAGTTATTTAAACATACAAAAAAGCTCAAATGAAGCATCCGTTCGTTTTATAAGAATGATTACACTTTGGAAAATAAAATAGATAAAATAGATAATTGCAGTGATATAAGAAAAATTATATAATATTTTGTATTAATTTTTCTAATTTTTAATCAATTATACTAAGAACGTAGGCCTAAATACATAAAACGATAGTGATGGAAGCAAGGAGATTCGAGAGATTTAAGCACATGCAAGTCGACTCACGCCCTCTCTGTATCAGAATGTAACACTAGCGCCATCATAAAGAAGAACCAACCAACCATACATTCATGTCGTGTTTTCTGTGAAATCATCCGTCTTTCATTTTTGTATTGCGAAATGAACCCGTTATAGCGTGAATGTGCTATTTTAATCAGTTTGGTCATTATTTCCCTCGATTCTAGGACAACTACATCCCGGACAACTACCCCCGGACTATTACCCCCGCCCCAGATAACTACCCCAAGGGCAATTACCCCCGGACAATTACCCCCTAGGAAACCCCCCCCCCCCCCCCAGGACAGCTACCCCTGGACAATTACTCCCCCGGACAACTACCCCAGAATCCCGGGGTAGTTGTCCGGGGGGTAATTGTCCGGGGTCCGCTCGCTTTTCATAAGGACCGCTATTCATAGAAAACCGCTATTCATTTAACACGCGTTATGAATAGTGGTCCTTATCAGTTATGAATGGAGGTCCTCATGAATAGCGAGGTAATTTGTCCATGGTTTGTTCGCTATGTAGAAGGACCGCTATTCATACAAACCCGCTATTCATTTAGGCACGCGTTATGGATAGCGGTCCTTATGAATAAGTGGTCCTTATGAATAGCAGTCCTTATGACTAGCGAGGTTACCCCAGTTGTCAGGGGGTAGTTGTCCGCATACGATTCCTCCCTTGATATGTCGATGCTCACATACTAAGATGAAAACAAATATCACAACTTCAAAATAATAATGATTACAATTCGGCGAAGCCATCCTCTCCCTCCTGCACCCCCACTATTAAATCGTTAAAGTAGTTTTATTTTCTAGGTGCTTTTACTGCTTGCAAGTTGAGAAACTTCATTGGTTGAGATCATATTTTTACTAAAAAGGCATTAGTTCCGTATAAAGAGCTGTTCCTGATGTTTCGACCAGCTTATTTAAATCGTCATCTTTAATCCTTTCATGAAAACACATTAACTTTAATAACTGATCACTTTTATCTCGTTCCGAAAGTTGACATTTAGAGCAGGTGAGACAGTTTACTTAACGTTTCAAGATTTAAATGTTAAAAACAACAGAATATGAAACAAAACATTCCCTAGACTGTTCATTATTTTCAAAACGAATTAATGAACGTCACATTTAAATCTTTAAAAGAAAGAACCAACAATAGTGGGCAATACAAAGTTTCGCTACAGTGACTTGAAAATCTCCTTAGAAGTGCAGCTGTGAAATCTCATGAATATGAGGAATAAACTCGACTAGATTATTGACAGCACCAAGATAAGAGTAATATTATTATGGTACTTAGGTCATATGCATGCAAATTACATTTGTATAAAAGAATTTATTAAGTATTATGTATTAAGAAATGATTTAGATAAACCTAATAATTTCCTATCGAAAATTTTGATTAAATGGAGAAAATTAATTCACAGACCATTAAAAGGTACATTTTCGATGTTTTGGCTTTCACCATTATTCCTGTATGACGAAATGTGAACAAAATAGTGTCAAGGGCTATATACTTTACATTTCACAATGGTCACGATAGTCGATATCCGTGTTTGCAACCTTCTAAAATATATTCATGGTACATCACGGATACTGTGATATGGTTCTGCCTTTTAGAAATAACGTAGTGAGTGGCAACTAAAAAAAAAAAAACTATTACTACTAATCATGCTAATAGGGTCGTTGACTTTTTTAGCTGAATGATTTTATGAGGTGCCTTCTTTCTGATAGTGAATCAATAATATTCATGAAATATTTCTTTAAAACGGAAATGGAGAAGCTGATAAAAAGATAAGAAACAATGCGTGATACTATCAGTTTAATGCATATTTGATACGTCATTATGTCCGTGTGATTATTATGTTCGATATCAACACTCAGGAGAAATATGACACCTATTATCCTTTATACCCTGATACCATTTTCATAGTACAATGATGATATTAAATACAACAGAATGGTGACGCGCTGACCTGCCTTTGAATTTCTTAGTTTCATTTCTTTAAGGTCTGTATCCTAAAATATAAATCAGAGTCTTGGTTTAAGCTTGGTCTGGGGAGCGTTTCATGAAAGGAAGTTGTCGGATATTTTATCCGACAACTGTTATAAGTTACTGAAACCCTTGCATCTGATTGGCTGAGAGCAAATTTGTGGGATAAAATATCTGACAAGTCCTTTCATGAAACGCCCCCCTGAAGTGAAGCTTAGCAAAGGAAGTGAGACCAAGATGTCAGTTTTCCCTTCTGTTGAACCACGTGCCTACTGGTAGGTTCATGGGTCAACGTAGACCAAGCGACGGGTTTATCTGAATCATTCGAATACGAACACCAGTGTATATATAGATAGATTCATTGTCTAGATTTAATGCTTAAGAAATTCTTTCAACGTTTTTCATTGTCTCAAAAATCTAAATCCATCCATCCATCCATCCAATCACAGATCTACGAGCTAATTTATCTGTTCATTCCTCTACTTATCTATCTTTATTTCTATCCAAAAACTCATTAGGTCTTCTCTCAATCCTAATTTCCTTGATTTTGTTTTTGAATGAAACACTAATATTGCATTATATTTTCAACCTATAGTCCCTTGTGGTTCCGGTTGTGAATAAACAAAGCGCAAATACGTGACTGTTTGCTTACAATGTTTCCTCATCCGGTCTCTCGATTGAACAAGATTGACATACAAACATGATTTAAAAGAATGAAAAGAAACTGTGACGACTCAAGAGCTAAATTCCCCATCCTTTATTGCCCCTCGTCGGAATCTTAGCATTCGAAATACCAAGCGTTCGTGTTGGCCGTCATTTGGCTTGGCATTATCTCGTCACTGTAATTATTAATTAACATGGGATTGGAGTTTGGGTCGAGAATGGCATCGGGGATCAATAGCAGATGTAAAGAGAACATTATCTGGCTCATACCCGCCACCCACCTAAAAGCCTGTTATGAACAAACAAAACTCAAATATATATAAATGATTTCAAGGCGACAAGGATACATTGTTCGTAAACACGTCTTCGAATGTGTTCCTAAACCACATCATCGTATTCTATAGAAAAAGGTTTTACCATTTGACACATTCCTCTTATTTGTTTCTGAGGTGTATCTAACTATATTATTAATCACTTTTGATGTGCTTTATTCGATTCTAAAAGGCACTTCATTGCAATATTAAAATGATAATGGAAATCTTTTCACTCCTTTACAATATTTTTTTCATGACATGAAAATTTATGCAAAATTAAGATTTTTTTTTTCTTGTAGGTCAACCTCGGGAAACGATGTTGGTGAACAATTTGACTTCTCTATGTACTAAGTTATTTCTCGTTATACATTCAGTATTTTAAATCATGACACATAAACACTTACAAAATGCGTGCTATTTGAGAACAGGTAGATACGGTCGTCTAATGACTCGTCTTACACTTAATGATGTAAAATAAATTTTGAAGAGCGGTAATTTTATGAAAATTAACTGAACTGGCGAGTTGACTCTGAAATTCGTTTTAAATACATAAAAAATATCAATGAGCCTAATAGTTTCCAGCATTGGACGAAACCTGTATATTCTGCATTGTATTGTCGTAGGCTCGTAGCATAGGCCTACCTTAAAAGAACGCCAACTTGAGAAAAACCGGAAACGAGAATTGGACGAATTCTTGAGTGTACATGTATGTTTTTAATGATTCTTAAAGACTGTATCCTAAAGAAGCATCCATCTTGAGAAAGTCTTACACCCTTCATCGTCCATTACGTAATGCGTCCCAAGAATTTCCGGCCCAAGAAATGTGTTTCCATTCGCCGACGGCACAACAACCTAGATTGTCGTGTTATCCATCTTGGATATCAATGAAAATAGACCCTAGAATTGATAACATTTGATAACAAGACCGAATTCCATGATGTAGTGACCTTCGTCAAAGGAAATCGATTTACAGTCTTCCCATTTGTTTTTGTTTATCAATTTCTATTCATGATATATTTTCTTATTAATTCTTTGTTTGTTTTGATCGTTTTTAAACACAACGTACGTATACTTGTTAAACTACGCCAGCTATGGTGAGAAAAGGAGACATGTCAGAAAACGTAATTTGTTAATTTTAGTAATTTCCTTCCTCTAACTCCTGATCATCTTTTTTTATCTCTTCTTCCTTATTTAATCATGCATAGTTTCCTATCATCAGTTTTATTTTATCATATTTCATGATCATTTTCTCATAATCATTGCTACAACAGTCGTTATCATTATCTTCGTATCTGCAATAATTATAATTCTTCCTCCTGTCATAGTGTATTGATCATAATTGGACATGTTGGATGGGTAACCAACACAAACAACAATTTAAAAAAAATATGACTTATTCCAAAACTTTAGATTACGATTGATACAGGATACTTTCATGTTTCATTGTTGATTTCATTTATAGTATTCCAATAAATATGTAATATGTAATTGTGAGCTCTTTTTCTATATCAGTAATTATCTTTTATATCCTATATTGCAATCTTGACCCAGATGAGGTAATTTCAGCTTATATTTTTTTGTCACAAAAATGAAAAGCGCGGGAAAATTTACCCGTGATTTTCCCTTCTCTGTTGCCCGACACGCTGATATAGCTAAACCGCTGTTACGAATTCAACACACCTGTCATATTGCGAATTCATGTAACCGGATCCATATTTAATGACAAATATGAGTAGAACAAAGGCCAAACCAAAATGGATATCCACAAAGATCCATACACAAAGATGAGAATGCAAACAGTGATCGCGTTGGGGGAACATAAAAGAAAGAACGAGATAAAATGAGTCTAATTGTATTGATGGTGGTTGAGCACGAGTAGTTGAGGCCATTTGGTGCCAGTTAGGCACCCAGAACTTCTGGCTAGCCACGACCTTCATGCCCCGTTGGCCATTCACTTGTTGCATGTCGCGTTTTCCTTCTGTTACGATAAGGATGACATGATTAAATTTGGCTCTGTATCTCAATAATGAAAAAACAAACATATGCTCCTTTTGGCGTTAAACCACTGTCTACATTAGTTAAATATATCTTGTTCTTCCCATTAGTAATATGTACTTTTTACACCAAATGATTAAACAGAAAATCACTCAGTCATGCTTTTTTTTTTGTGAGTATGATTTTCAATTTGTACTATAAAATCTGATCATGCTTGGTTAATTCAAGGCTCCTCGGCTGAATTACTTGCGTACATGCGAAAGCTAATATGTATTTTTCATTTTACGTTTTGATTTATTAATTTGTTCTTATTAGATTTGTTATTATTTAAACTACTCCATAAACCTTACATTTCTGTTACGTTATACAGTGTATATACACGCTGTAAACACTGTAACCTTCTGTGACCAAAACTCCTTCATTTGTATTCTGTACACTGCAAAAACCAGGGTGTTAATTTAACACCATCTCGGTATCTATATTGGGCTACACCAGATAAGTGTTAAAACAACACCAGTTTCGAATCAAACTGGCGTTGTTTTAACACTAACTGGTGTTGTTTTGACACTTATCTGATGTAGACCAATATCAAACTGGTGTTGTTTTAACACTAACTGGTGTTGTTTTGACACTTATCTGGTGTAGGCCAATATGGATACCGAGATGGTGTTAAATTAACACCCTGATTTTTGCAGTGTACCAGTCAGTTTTCTTTTTCTGGAATGTACAATAGATATTTAATTCAATTCAATTCAATTCAATTCAATTAATTGAAATCCGCATTTCATGCTTTTAATTGAACTGTATTTATTATACCATAGGGTGATTTTTAAAAAGATGACATGTATTTAACCTTCGTTTAAAAGTTCATAATTATTGTGAAGATAAAATCATGAAACTGTTGATTTATCGTTATTGTCAAGAGTACCTAATTTCATTAACATTTTAGTATTACATTTCATCATAAATCTTGTGTTGACTATGATTTGTTTTCCATCTCGCTTCATTACTCTGAAATGAATGTGTTCCATTCCGTAATCTATTTTTAATCATATATACGCTTCTGTAACTTTTAAAATGTTAACTTATATGGTTTTTTAAATTGGTGTTTTCACTATAAGGAGAGAGAAAATAAACAGATCCATATACACTGTAATATTCCATATGCATTATCACTCATCAAACATCATTTAAACAAAACCAATGATGAAGAAGAAAACAACTGGAAATACTATGACTAATAACTGAATATGCTCGGATTGTAATGATTTCATTGACGAACACTGCAAGCACGACGATGATGATTATAATGATGACGATCTTATGTTGATGAGGAAGAAGATGATGTATGATAATGAAGATACATTTGTAATGAAAATATGTTGTGTTTTTTTGACAAAAGTATAGAGTATAATTATATCAGCTAGTGAATACCCAATAAAGCGGAGAGATCTTGGGAAAGTGAAATGCATCTTCTTCGCCAAGTTAAGTACTCACCTTCCGCTGCTAGTTGTCCGGCACATGCTTCGCAAAGAATGTACATACAGTCATGTACAATCCGCATTTTGTAATAGAAATTCACAGTCACTCAAGCTTATACAGATGTGAATATTTTGTTCATAACCCCGGCGATTGAAAAAAGTTATACAGATGTCTACATCTCTAAATGTCTACATCTCTAAATGTATTTAGAATATACGAACAACCGTGAGCGTATACCAGTCTGATATTTCCGTGGAGATACGAAAGGACAATCTCCATGATATTTTTGATTCATGAACAACATGAAATGTTAATGAATGACTGCTCTCCTTAATTTAGTTGCTGTCAAACTTTGAAACTTTACCATTTTGAAGCTTGAGACCCATAGTCTGGACCCATCCTTGATACATGTATTACGATTTTTTCAATCATTTGCAACATTTTTTTTCCTCATGTTTTTTATTTTATTTCAAATCAATGCTTCGTGAATTCCGGCAATTGTAATACATGTAGTTTGATTGGGTACCATATATTTTGAACAGTGCAATAATAGCGCATAACTATTGTCAAAATATTTGAATCACATTTTATGTTAATTCATGTAATTGTTCTTCATTTCATCACAGCTTAATATTGTTTATTTTGGTATCGAAAAAATACACCCCTGTGAGAAAGAGAATTCCATGAACATGGGCCAATGGGCTGCATACATGCCTGGTCATCTGGGTGCATCTATTGTACGAAATGAAAAGGATGATGTTTAAATAGGATCCAATAAAAGTTCAGATTAAGTGCATGAAATACCATCGCTTTGACTGAGAAAGTTCATCGATGATGGGAAAGCGAGGTGGATGCACTTGGTTAGATTCTGACAAGTGTCAATTTAAGGATCGACTGACAATAATTAATGATTAATCAAGTTTACAGACATAACTGGAAGAAACAATGCATGGAGTTCCTACTATAAATCACAGGGTAGAAGCACAATGAAGATCCTAAAAAACTGCAAAATATTTTTGTTTGTTTAATCTCCGGCAAGAAATATTTAATGCTTGGGTCATTTGTCGTTCAAAACCTAATCAAGCATAGATGATACGTATTAATAGACAGCCATAAATATAAACTGCGTAAAGGAAGTTTATACTCCAACAACAACAACAACAACAACAAAAAGGGCAAAAGGAGTATCAATATGGTTGTGCTTTCAATTTTGTTTGCTGAATTAGAGTAATGAAGAAATAAAAGATTAAAAATATTTTGTAGCACCAGCCTTTTTTCCCCATTATAATATTTCGCCTCATAGCTTTACACCCTGTAATTCAAGTAAACGAATTTCTGAAGCTGTCTATATCCCAAAGATAAACAAGATATGTCCTAATCAGTTTGACAATTATTGCTGTATAGCCTCGTCCTGTTGTGGAAAGAGATAAAATTTAACTAAATAATAAGAGTTATGGGGTGACCCAAACAGGCCCATGACCCCTTTAAAAAGTCAATATTCCATATATTGTGTTTTTGTCCCCCTTTCAAAATGTTAGATCCAAAATGCACAGTCCTGACAGTAATATAAGTAAAAACGTGCTTTTTGTGTGTGTATGATAATGAGAAATCTTTCGGAATTGTGCTCCCCTGTAACAGAATTTTGCATCCTCCCTATATATACAGTTGAAGAACCGTAGTAGCTGGGATACTATATCCATAATTTCTTCAATGATAACGCCATACATGAAGGACGTTTTGGCTTGAATAGTAATGGCAATAGTATCGCTTGATAGAACTAAAAGTGAAAAGGAAGAATACAAGAGGGGAGCAAGATGAAATTAAAGAAGGAGATGACGAAGATTATAATAGCAGCAATGAATGTGTAAAACCACAAAGGCGACAGCAGAGATCCATAATAAATTATTACACCTCATTGTACTTTAGAAAACAGAAAAGTACGGAATTCAACCTTTCGTGTTCAAACCAAAGATGGAGAGAGAGTAAGATGTCCCCGAAAGTGGACCAACTGAATCATATGGATGAAGAATCTAGAATATGGAGTCCACTTGGTTCTTAATGTGATATCAAGCCTCTCGTGTTGACAGAGGGTTTGTTTCTATGTCCTCTTAGGAGCCTACCGCTACTAGAGTTGTCATAATATACAACACGTATACCTCGTATTCTTTAAATACTTACATAGGAAAGAAAGAAAAGATAAAAACACATCCAAATAAGAATTTCTTAACCTCTTTCTCTCTCATGTAAGTAATTTTCACTCAGGTCAATGTCTCACAAAATATGTTGGCTCTTGAAAAACAAGTCAGCTTTTCAGTTTTGAAATATCTGACGTAAAATTTAATTTTGTGTCAACGATCTTTCAAACGTTCGTACAATTCTAATAGATTGGTCTCGGTACATAATAATGATATTTTCAATATTTAATGGGAGCTCTGTGGTCTATTGGTGAGGGCTCTTGACTCATACGAGAGGTACCGGGTTCGATCCCTTTTCGGTGCTTACATTCTTTATCCCACATTACTGTAGTCCCTCTCGACCCAGGTTTCAATGTGTACCGAGTCGATACTAGGGTAATAATAATTGCAGGGCCCGCAGGAAGACCAGTATGAATACTGATGTGGCTACCCTGGGTAAATACGACCAACTTATCACTATTATCATTATTATCATTAATATAAACCGTGAGAAAATCAAACAGAATCGTTAACAAAGAACACAATTATAGTTTTCGATTTGCATTGCCTTTATTCAAACAGTGTTGCCTCAATTTCTCCTGCGTCGTCAACAACATTGACTAATCTGAACTGAGCCGTATATATTTCATATTTACTCTCTCCTTATTTTAATAAGTTATCAGCCCTGAATGTTATCAAACACATGTGAAACATCATTCGCTTCATGGTTTAATGCACACATTATCACATCATAATGATTACGTGTAAACGCACGGGGTGGGGTGCCATTACCACGTACGAATGTACTTCTAGAGAACATTTCTTTCATTCGATGATTGTTTTTCACTGCTTTAGATGATCAATGCACTTTGGATTGATATTTCATCACCGCCCCCCTCAAAAAGTAGTACATTTCATACTATCCATGTTGTTTAATCATAATTTATGGCTCAATCATTTGTTTTCCGTTCTCTTTTGTTTTGTGTTCTTCGGCATATTATTTTCCGTATTATTCTTGTTCCTCCGTGTACATCTGTCTTTGTGATTCTTGATATTGTTGTTGTTCTTTTTTTTCTTCGTGTTATTACCAATGCCATTATTACTCTACTTATATTTCAATGTTTTATCACAATTTTTTATATATATTTTTTTCTTATCACAACTACTACATATAGTAATCCATCCCGCTTCGCGACCCAGTCACATACAGACCTGTATTCAAATAGATGTCACAAATCACTATCTTCAGCCGCAATTTGTCTCAACTACATCAATGGTGATAAATTTAACTTTGGCTCAGACATGTCAGACCAACTCGGTAGTTATGAACAAATGAGACATCGTGAGAGGTCAAAAGTAATAATTCTGATTTATAGGAAAAGAAACATAAGAGAGAACATTCGGTTTTACTTCAATGTGGATTTATAAACATAAATAATAATAAAGAGATAGAAGAATATATTATATGAAGTATTAGAAATCACTGTAGAGGCATGATCTAGAGTTGTATTCATATGACATGGACATCCATACCGGTGTATTTGTAAGAAATTCCTAGAAGAGTGACAATTTTACCGTTGGAGTGAATTACATGTACATGTATATTGAAAATACAGCACAATTTGATTCACATTATTCTCGTTCGAGAACAAAACGCGACACTGTGCTCATCAAACCGAGAGACAGATAGGTGCCTGATGTAGAGAACAATAAATTCTGATATAAATATCTGATGAAAAATGTAGTTGGAAAAAAGACAAATACTAACAGAGGAGGAAATAGAAAGAGAACAAGAGTAGAAGAAAAATAAGAAGAAGAAGAAGAAGAAGAAGAGACAGAGTGGCGGCAAGATTTTTAAAGTGGGGGGGGGGCAAAGCAAAAGAAAAGGAAGGGCGGACAAAAAAATTGTCCACCCTTTTATTTTTTTTCAGAAAATTATTGAGGGGGGGCTTGGTGCCGCCACTGACAGAGAGAGCGAGAGAGAAAGGAGTGTAAGAAAGAAAGTAAAATGTAGACACACACGTCCACTGGAAGACAGGTATAGAGAGCAAAATACAAATAAAATTGAAGAAAGATGAAAGATCATCAGTTGTCTCTGAATCATTTCCTGATCAACCTTCATCCAAACTTGACTTGGTGCTCACACAATCCACCTTTATGATAATGTAACATGATTCCCTGATGGTCACATCAAACGAAACATAACTTGGTTGTTGTTGTACTGAGTAACATCTCTACCACACATACATTGTCATGATTGTGGTTATATCAGGCTATGATCACCAGTCAGAATTATTAGTTTATAGTGTTTTACTTTAATCATGTTAAAGGAGTCGCTGTTTCATTTGTAAGCATGAGTTAAGATATTTTAGCTGTTTGATGAAGATGATTTAAGAGGATGGGGGGGGGGGGCGGTAAATAGATAACAATATACTTTAGCAAGGGAATTGAACAGACATAAAGTATGGCATGTTAGTGGACTGTTTATCATAACAAATCTACTGTTTTCTATTTCCTGTTTCCTCTAATTAATCATGTCCCTTGAAGCACAATTCAAAGTCATAAAATTTCTGCAGAACATGTCAAATTACTTTGCTATCGGTTCTTTATGAAATTCAGTGCTACATAATCAAAGCAAATCTAATTACACACAGGAAAATTATACCACTAATTACCGTGTATGACATGTTACTTCTACAGTTTAAATTGAGGTCAATCATGCAAATTATAATTAGGTGAGCAAAACTAATCTTTGATACCAGAATCATTAAAATGGAGATGAATCTCACAAATGATAGTCTTTCAGAATAATTGTTAATTCATGGTTTTGAGTTCTGGTTACGGTTATCAGTCTCGCTGAACGTCTTTTCTTCTTAGTCAGTTTAACGGAACCCCGGCGGTTTGGTAATAATTCCTTCTACTCAATGGTATACAATCAAGCGAGACATACAGACGGATTTGCTTGCAAACTTTGCTTTATTTCTCACAAAAACAGCCTCTAAAGTGTGCAAGCTATTCAAGAGCGACTGATAATTTTTTTCTTCACCTTTGCTCTTTGTTTCGAGTAGTATTGTTTCATTGAAAGAACTTCCTGATATTAGAAAATGCCATGAACGTAAATACGGAACCTTTGCTGAGAGATTTCCATGCTGATCATGATGCGGATGATGAGATATTACTGAAGCGGGAGGTGGTTTTTAGCTGAAGGTGCACAGAAATTTAAATGGAACCTTTGAAACGAGGAAGATATAACGAAACGGCAAACAGACACCATTCATTTCTTTTTATTTAAAGTGGTGGAAACATTCGCTCTAAGATGAGCTAATAGTGAGTTTGGCTTTCATGAACAGTCGAATGTAAATTGTACCTCAGCCTTTAAACGAAAACAAATAGACTTATGATTACAGAGAGTGAACGTAGAGAATGACAGGGAGAGAGACGCGGGAGAGAGAGAGAGAGAGAGAGAGAGAGACACTACAAAACAAAATAAAGTTTTAAAATTAGAAAAGGTACAAAGGTCTGCAATCTAAAAATAATGTCATGATTAGTCCTCACACTGTGTTTTTTAAATCTTTGAAAAGTTATTTAACCTAAAAACAATGCAGGTGAACCAGCCTGTTTTCTTTTCTTTTCTTGTGTTTTCGACTGAAGAAAAAAAAATAGTTAAAAGTAGACTTTGTATAGCGCCATCTCACAACACTCGCAGTCTGGTTTCTCGTCATGACGTTTTTCCACTGACCTCTCCAGTATGTTTATCCTGTATACAATGGTATTTAACATGACCATTCACCATTTACAACCACATAAGTATCCTAATAATACTGCAGCAGAAAGATGATGTGGAGAATTTTAAAAATGAGAATGAGAAAAGCTTATTAGCTTTTACAAGATTTTGTTTCTTAGAAAATGTGATATATTTGTATTACTTTTTTCCAATTTTTATATCATGTATATGACTTGTTGAAAACTACAGAAATTCATAAAACATTTTGTTTTCCATCACTGTTTATATATTCCTTGTAATACACCATGGACTGATAGCTTTCATGGACCTTCACTGCCTCAAGCGTTGATTCAAGTCCCTCGGAGAGGACTTAAAGCCGTCGGTCCACAGGTTGCGTACTTACTAGCATACACATGCTTTCTTAATAGCAGTCAGGTAAAATAAAAACCATCACACCAAAGTAGTAACATTCATTATTATATTCCGTCTTTCATCCATAACAATATATTCATATCCATGACAAAAAACTGAGGGAGAAGAATAAACATTATTCGTCGTAAACTATTTGCATTGAAATTACATTACATTATAACAAAAAGGCATATTATGCTCAATATTTGTTTAAAAATTCATTTCAGATGTTAATTTTTCAATGGAAAGATAGAAACTGTAACTTGAAACGGCTGCAGAAGCTGAATGAACAATATAAGGGCTAGTGAACATTGCCTGATGATAAAACAACTCACTTTTACAGAAGCGAACTCTTAAAATAACTTTTCAAGTAATTACAATTAGCTTCATGGAACTGCCTTCTCTCTCACCACTTTCTGTTTGCATCCATTTTAAGATGGAGAAATATCTCAGTTTCAGTTTATCATTTTTTAGATGAAGCAGAATTTCTCTTTATTCATTCTGTTTTTATGACGAATAAAACAATTAATATACATTATTAAACAACTCACTTAATGTTCCTGAGATAAAACATAATTATATTAAAACAACTGTTTAAAATTTAATCATTCTACACCCAGCAGTATATCTAATTACATCTATTTTATCAAAACAGCGGAACCTTCATCATAATTATTATGATGTTCAGTGCCATAATTTGTTTTATTGTCAGTTGAAGTAAAAAAAGTTGCAACAGTGATAACATCTTGTAGAATTCCATTTGATTTCAAGCCGGTGTGTGTTTCCTTTATTTATTTAAGATCTGACTAGTCTTCAGGAGACCCACGTTTGGGGGGACTGATTTTGTTCCTCTTTTTAATGTTGCATTTCAACGTTGCTTCTATCAGCTTCACCTTACACTCATGCAGCCACTCTCACTTGATTCTCATTTAGATTCTCATATGAATCTAAATGTTTAAGTAATGAGTCTTTAAGGAGATATTAATCTAAATTCTCCCCCGTCATGTTTCCCCTCTCTCCCCTTCTATCCTCTCTCTCTCTCTCTCTCTCTCTCTCTCATTTTACTCTATCTGTTTTCTTCGATCCCATTCAGATATAGATACACCTCAGGTGGAAGGTAAGAAGGCATGACAAAGCAAGTGTCTACGGGTTAAGCCAATGTGCCTCACACGAGTTGTTAAATAGGCATCGGATGAAATGTTACGGTATGCATGTAAGCCAATGGAGTCATGACCCATGTATGTTCGTATGAATCTAATACTCTAAATACAATACAACATGCCCTATCGAATATAACCAAGACTCGTATTTGACACTGCTCTTATTCAGATTTGCTGTTATAATTAAGCATTAAATGCGAAGCAAAGCTTGGAAGTAATGGACCGGTTTATCTCCAGGTCGTGATTCAATTAGGATCTACTTTGAATGGGGAGAATAAGGAGTAAGGTAAGTTGTCTTTTCTTCTAGACTTGCAAACACCGAGCTAGCGCCGAGCGAAGGCCGTAAGTGCCCCCTTGCTAAGGATTGTGTTGTTAAAACTTGCAAACGTGGATTAAACGCGCATCGCCACTTCTCTTCGCCGTGTTTGGTTCCAAATACACACGAACAAAAATGTCTCGCTCAGCCCCTCATTCAATAATTTCACAAGTGTGTTAAATACCCGAAGGGTGGATTGTGGAAAAGAAAATTGGCCAAATTAAGGTCTACATTTTCAATAGAGGTTTGAAGCGCGTTATTTGTAAGAAACTCATTGAGCAGTTGTAAATGTAGTAAGTTGTTTGACCTACATAATATACTGCTTTATGATCGGCTGGAAAGATACACTGGATTCTTTAGCTTAGCAGCTAAAAGTCTTCAATATTATTTATTTAATACATTTATAGTGAAATTTGGGTATTGATTTCTCTATATATTTTTATACATCCCTTTTTGCTGAATAAATAACGTTTTCTATTGTGTCATTTAATATCTTTCAAAAAATTGTGTAGGCCGCTAAATGTAAATAAAATCATTCTAAGAATTAAGTTCTAAATAGCCATTCCTTGCAAATTGCGTATATCCCATCATTCAAATATTTAACTCAGCTCATGTCTAACAATCAATATGTAACATAATATCACCATCCTCACCACCATCATTATCATCAACATTATTACCATCATCATCATCACCATCATCACCATTATCATCATCATCAATTACTTCTTCTTCATCATCATCATCCTAAGTCGTCATAATAATAACCACTATTTACACTCCTATATCACCATCAACATCGCAAACAATATAAGCTCAAAATATTCATTACACACCATGCATACAACGATAAAACAGTAATAATATGATCACATGATTTAACAATAAAGTACATTATACAATGAATCTGATTGTCTTTAATGTTTCTTATCACGTTTTATACAGTGTTTTCTTTTCGATTGTCGTTCAATAACACATACAATTTACAATATCTATTACAAATCATCACCATTAAGAAAAACGAACTGTGTTTTTGGAAATCATCACCGAATAGACTCTCACATAAATACATCATGGGAACCGTTAATCAACCATTCCCAAATTATAACAAACTATGTAGTTAGAAGAGTGATCCTCAATCACTATAACTGCAAATCAAGCCAAAATAGATACCATTTATCCTGGAAACAAAGAAAGTAAGAATGAAGGAAATAGCACAAGTGAGCCCACGCACCTTACTTGTAAACATTGTTTCGAGTACTTCTCTAAATTCGATGTACCGAAGTTTAAACCAGCCTGAAAAATCCAATCATAACAAAGCTATCAGATAACACCGGTTTTTACAAATATTAACTCATTCAGTTTTGAATATATTACACCTGAAGACAAAATATTATCCTTCAGCTATCAAATACATAATTCGGTTGAAATTTGTTCACATCATAAAATCGCTGCAAGAAAAGGGAGATCAAACAATCATAAAGATCACACAAGTCTCTTTAATATGATTAAATCTAATAGATGCTGTCGATCATCTTTTATGTCTTATCCCTGCTCACAAAATGGTATGCCATCATGCAATAACAAATCTATACAACTAACAAAACAAAATTTACAAGAAAGTAAAATATATTGCACCTGTATATTCTTAGTTATAGACTGCTAGTATAGCAGCAAGATAAAAAAAAATTTAAGTCATCTAAAATAAGTGGTCAAATCTTGTCGACGGTAATGCACAAGCATGACGTCCAAATATTTTACAACCACAAAAACAACCACAAATATGATTCGAAATACACGTATTGATTCTGATTGTCACGTGTAGAACGATTATAAAAAATAATAATTTGTAATTGAAGTATGCATTAATAAAATCACAGAGTTGCATTTTCACTGATTGTCACCAAGAGTACAATTTTTAAAATAAAATATTCTATGATTGTCTTAAAAATCCGTCATACACAAATCAGTAGCTTCTAGCTGATTATGCTATGAAGTGAACATGGTTTTATCAAATCTAGTTTGGTTTGGGCCTCACTTGTACAGTTTTACAACATATCAAGTCGAGAAAAAGAAAAAACCCAAGCCATCGTTATGTACAGACGAGATACATTTACACAGAATATTTTTAAAAGCACAAAATGCTGGAGAACGAATTGATAGTGGCAGAAAAAAATATAATTTTGATATCTTACACCGTTATTCTTCACATCCGAAGAAATAAAGAAGAATACATGTTTTTGTTGTAAGAAGATAATAAAACTTTTGTTTAGATTTTTGTCAAGGTAGTGAAAAGTAAAAAGAAATTATATCGTGTGCGTCATGAAATATATATATTACATACAGCGTTCTATAAAAATATATAGTTCTAGTCATGTACTGAACATTTACGAAAGGAACATTGCTTATAATTTGCTGTTATCAACTTTCAGGTTTACTGCAGATGGAGGAACACTTTAATATTGGTATGCAAGTAATCATTCAGAAAATAAATAAATGATTAAGTCATGTCATGTTGGCAAAATTGGCACGGAGGAAAAAAATGATTGTCGTATATGATTGTTTTAAATTAAGAAAACCCCGAAAGGTATACTTTTACAAAAATTACCCGTTAAATCTCGAGTTCTGTGGAGGTTTCTTGGTCACAATGCCATGGGAAATGATTTATAGTAGATAAAAAGCAATAACAGATCTGTCTACTATTCTCTCTATTGAAATATTTTCAAGGAATTTTACACATGTCTGAACGGTGTAAAATTACATGATATACAATGATGCTTGCCAACTAGTCTTGAGTAAAGTCTAGATATTAGACAAATATAAACATGGCTTTGCAACTAAAAATGAGATCACAGACATGGGTCGGTAGAGAATAATTCGCAGTTTACTGCTCTGACAATGATTGTATAAAATAATGTCAGCAGTATTCTCTATAGTTGGTTTCTACAACAATTTATTTACACAAACTTTTCATCCGATTTGGGGAGATCAAGAAAAGAGAATCACTCACAAATCCCTCTCTTCATCGTATTATCATCTGCTATCATCTACAATTCTACATGTTGCACTGTACACCATAGGTATATCCACTCTATGAGAGAAGTCACTTTTAAGCGGTAATATTTCTACGTAATGTCATGTTTTCTGTTAAATTGTGTCCTCATATTCTTATTAATTAATTAACCGACAGAGCATGCAACACAGAAAAAAAAATCATCGATGATTGTTGATAAAGTTAGCGATTATGTTCTTAAAATTTACTATTTTCCTTCTATATTATTATAAGCCTGTTCCATGACGAGTGATGGAGTTTAATTTCAAGTGAGATAAGTATATTGTAACTAGCAATGATAAAGGTGGACATTTTCATGAATCATTATAATTTGTATACCACTGTTTTTAAAATAAATTAACACACACCAGACAGTTTGGTAATTTGGGTATCATCAATTAACATGACTAATATTTTGTTATATACTCAAAATCATTGTTTTTCGATGAACTTAAAATTATGAAGGAATTGCCTATATTTATTCAAGCGATACTATTTAGGGTTTTAAAAAATTGATGGCCCATGCATGGTCATGATGGTGCAGGTTAAAGTACCTTGCTCTATTAGATATGTATATATTTGAAGAACATTAACCAAAGTGAACTGGCAGCAATTACCATGATTACATAATTATTTATGAAAACATCTAGACATTTATTTTGATTACTGAATATATTTCATGCATGAATACAATATGAAAGCAATTTTTCTTCCAAAATTGCATGAATAGTTTGCTAGAGTCACTATGTCAATATTGCAAGTCCTGAATAGTTTTAGGGTTTTTACTTGCCGTGAATAGGCGGAGCTTGAGGCATTGCCGACACGGGTAGCATCCCGGGAGGGAACACAGGTAGTCGATGGGCCAGTCCTGCTGAATAGAGGTCAGCATATGATGAACCAGGTTGTAGAGGTTGTGAGTAAGATAGATGAGGGTAGCAGCAACCAGAGCCGGGGTTCTCACTCGATGTGCTCACCTGAAGTTGCGGCAGCCCAGAGCAAACAAAGCCTGCAGCTGCGGCAGCTGCTGCTACCGCCATGGCCGAGTTAGGTGAAGCTAACCGTGCAGTGGGAGATACGCTGTAAGGTGAATCTTGTTGACTGAGAAGCCGCTCCACCGAGAAACCATGGCCGGGTATAGGTTTGGGTAGCGGGTGGCTGCCCGGGAACAGAGAGGCAGAGTCGCATGGCCCCGCTGCACCTGTCGCGGAGAGTCGCTCTGCGGAGAGTCGCTCGGCCGTGATAGCTGCTGCTGCCGCGGCGGCGGCGGCGGAGCCGGGCATGTCGTACCTGAGTGCGGGGTGGCTATGATGTGCTGGGTGGGGGTATGGTAGAAGGGGTCCCGATGGCCAGTACATGTGATATGGTTTATCAGTCCTTAGTTGAAATGGGAAACTCCCATGCATGTAAGGAACTCCTCGTTTAAGCTGAGCGAGACGATGATTACGAGAAGCCGCTGTCGTTCTCCTCCTCAGCTTCCCCGTAGTACCCCCAATGAAGACATCATCACTGGAAGGGTCCAGCATCCAATAATTTCCCTTGCCTGGATCGTCATAATGTCGAGGGACCTTCACAAAGCATTTGTTCAAACTCAGATTGTGACGGATAGAGTTCTGCCATCCCTGCTTATTTTCACGATAATATGGGAAATTTGTCATGATATACTCATAGATACCATTGAGGGTTAGTCTTTTCTCTGGACTCGACCGAATAGCCATCATGATAAGAGCGTTGTAACTGAATGGAGGTTTCTCACCATATTTGTTTCTTGGAACACTGTTCGTTGTCGAGTTACCGTCCTTATCATCTTTCTTCTCCTCATCATTTCCTTCTTCCTTCTCCTTCTCCTTCTCACCATCATTGTCATCTTTCTTATCACAGTTCGGCTCAGCGTCGCTCATTTTCTGCTCCTCATCATTCTTAGCATCAAGCTCGACATCGACGTCCGGTTCATTCACCATTTCTTCTTCCTCGTCATCCTTGGGGGCGACCTCGCGACGATGTCTCAAAAAACTCTCGGATTCAGTGATAGAAGTCTGACATGTCTGATTGGAGGGCGGCGACTCCATTCTAATAGGCTCGTGTATCTTGGTCATCACGGAATGATGGAGATGTGGAGGAGTATGTCGATGTTGAAGAAGATGATGATGATGGTGGTGATGGTCGCGCCTGATGGTGCCCCCTTCTTTGGGTGACAACATGCTCTCAACTGAAAATAACCCCTTGCTCCTGTGCAGCGGCGGTGGAGCCGGAGTGGAGTGAGGAGGGGGCAGACTGGCATTCATCTCCTTCTCCATATATTCCAGCTTCACCATTTTCCGATGAATGTGCATGAAAATCTGAAAGTACTTCTTGATAAATACCAAGTCGGAGATCTCCTTTGGCAATTTATAGCCAATGAAACGTCGGCAATATCGCCGGTAGAATATGACGAGATCGGAGCGTAATGTTCAAAAGAAATATATACATGTATCTTCAGAAGAAGAAGAAGTAACAAAGTATTCACGGAGTGATACGGATTGACCGACTTCCTACATCGAACGCCGTCTTTCGGATTTGTGTGATTTAACAAGGGCACGGGTTTGTGTATATCCCGTCAATGTGTGTGCGTCGCCTCGTACTGCCCGTCCAAGCGAAGAAAACGGGAAGAGAAAAGTCACTTGTCAATTACGTCGCCGGTGTGTTAGCCGCAGGCATCCAATCAGAGACCGCGATAGGGAAGCGACGAACCGTTATCAAGAGTGGTTAATCTCTCTATTACATTGGGCCAATCAAGAGCGCGTTTAGACTTTGCACACCTGTATGCTTTTGCTAGTGGCGGCTTCCATTTGCTTACATACGAGGTGCTTTAGTATGGTGAGTAACGGTCTAATGCTGACCGGACCACATACTCAAACAACAACAATAACCAAATCATATACTTTCTACACTATATTAATTTTGTCGCCTCTAGAGTATGAATTTTTTTATTTGATCGTGCAAGGGCGTGGGAAAGTAATATATTGCATCAATAACATAATAGGGACTACAAATAACCCTTTTAATATTATTGTGTCAACAAGAATTATAACCGTATTCTACTCGATTTCTGGCTCCTCCGTAGTTTAAACCCTCATGCAGATTTTGATCATACATGAGCGTGAGAAATAAATCCACGCTTTAAGTTTAGCAAATACCACCAGGGACCACAAACAAGATTTTCATATCATCATTATGTCAACAAGAAATCGTAGTAGGAACTTTTATTGTAACAAACAGACAAAAAAAAATCATAACAAAAGTTACCACTTTCACCGCAATCGTGTTTACTCACTGGGCCCGCGTAGTATCTGGGATACATATTATTCTCCTTTCTGAAATTGAAAACATTCCCATGACTTTGTAGACAGTAGATTCTGTACTCAATATTTATTTTTTAAAAATAATGCGGTTATAAGTAGTCATCGAATCGTATACGGACGCATTTACAAAACCGTTTCTCTTACATAGGCCTACTTATTTAACGCTGCACTTCTAGAATTCATTTGTATATATTATCATAATAATAATAAAATAAATTGAATTCCAAAGTGGTAACTCCGTATGTGGCAAAAATCCTTGGTAGCTTGTCAATCAGTGGACCTCTCCATTTCCACAGAATATAGATCAAGTTACGCAATTATTCTTCTTTTCTTTTCAAAATTATTAGTCATTAGTTGATCTTTCTTAGCTTCAAATGTATAATGTTCTGTATAAATTTTGCATTGTATTTTGTATTTGTATTTTGTTGGATATGAAAAAATAAAATATGAATATGAATATGAATCGCATATGAATCTAATGAGATCTTTAAAGCAGTTCTACCGAGGGCAATGACAAGTTTACAGTGCACCTATGATCACACGCGGGTAGTGACTTTCTTATGTTTTAGCGCCTAGCCGATGTATTTTTCTTGAGTCTTTGCGAAAACAAATGTTGAGTATCTTAGGAAGGAAACGCCTAGGTATAGGATCAACGTGGTGCTTGACAAATCACCTAATTCCTACCTCCCCTTTAGCCAATGACTAGGGCTAAGAACAACATCATAAGTGTATCTCTTTCCCGCTTTTCCCCTACAAGAGCAATGAACTCTTTACTTGCAATACATGGCCTCATAATCGCTGTAGCATAAAGAAAGGTTACTCACAACTCTAGAAAATTAGTTTAACTGCAGAGTTCATTATTACAGAAATACGGCAAGAATTGGTCATTTATAGACGAGATAAGAAAATGCAAAATCGGTAATTATCCCCATTGAAGTGTTAAAGATCTTGTTTTGCAATCAAGACGCAGCTGAACTGAACGCATGCCAAATCTTGACAATAGATATCTTACCAGGTTTTTTTTTTTTTTTAATATTATTTTTACAGAATAAATGAAAATGACAAAATGCTGTAATTGCCATTTACATATTATTGCAATGCGGAAACAATTTATGTCAACATCATGATGCTAAAAATTCCCCTAAATTGGCAACGACATCAGTACAATAAGTCATTCTAAATATGTTAAAACACTGACTTTGGGGATTCCGGAATCATCATTTTCACATGAAATGATTCTTCATTAAAATGACATATATGGTATTCTATTTTGTTTTCTTGTATGTCATAAAATGTTTTCATTTTGAATAAAACATTAAAGAAAAAAAGGAGAAAACGGGATTCAGAAATATTAAATAATTAATAAATATTCAAACGAAATTTGAGAGATCAAAATTTGTACTGAATATTTCAAAGGAAGACAATTTCAGGATTCCTGTGTACAGAAATACAAAGTAAATGCGATGATTACTACATACTTTCGCACTTGCTCTTTGGGAGTGATAATTATGTGCTCTACTAATAGTGTATCTTTTTTTGTACTGATTCGATGATACAAAGACCTTAATTCATTGAATAAAATTGTGCTATGTTTGGAAGCAGTCATTATGGTGATCATTAGAAAGAATATCAGAGAAATTATTTTTGTATCAATAGTACAAATATAATGTAATTCCATTATCATCTAGATTATTATCTCTATATATTTCTGGCAATTCAGTCCCCCAGGTAACAAATAAGAGTTCATTAATTGCTTAATTGGTATATTTTGATACATACCACAATGAAGTAATGAATACTGTCTCAACAAATAACCCACATGATTTTAGTTTCACTTGAATGTGCTAATCTTATAGTATTATCGTAATATGCTTTTCAGACAATATTGTACAAACGCAGCTCCATGTACAAAAATAACTAGAAAGGCCGTCAAGGCGGCAGACCCACGCCTTAACCCAATAGGTTTTGTTTTGTTGCGATTTATTTTTGTAAGCAGTAGCATTCAAAGGGGATAACAAGAGGCACATCTCCCCCCCCCCCCCCCCAATAAATTTTGCCATATCCAGGTCATAGCTTTGTGTGTCCCCACCCTTGAAAAATTCTTCTGAAAAAGATATTTTATTATTGAAACATCCCCCCTAAAATAATTGATTAGACATGTCAGAGAGCGTGGCGTGGTGAGAAAAAAAATGTTAGCAATTTGTATTCAGTGATCAGTCATGTAAGTGTTAGTAAATGTATTCATGTTCTATCTTTAAATTACATTGCAATGGGGTTGTTGTTTTTTTTTTTTCATCGGGCTTGGATAAAATAAATATGACGACAAAATAAGTTGGATCTCGACTTCAAAATGCATGCGAGGCACAGAGCTTACTCACTCAGCTCAGTCACCACCCATCAACAAAGTCAAAGTGGATACTGGCGTGCATGTATTCGGCGAACCTCGATCAGCCACCAAATTTTGCAAATCACACAAATTAAAAAGAAATACAGTGTTTGTATATATTTTACAACTACGAAATCCACTCAAACAGACATAAATGAGTTATAAACTAACTCAAATCTCAAATGACAGGACCGTTATAACCCAAAGAAAAAAGTTCAATCCTACTACAGTCAAAAGGCACAGGCACTGTACTCCCTGGGGTTATGTACTCCCTAGCCCGACCGACCAGATCGCCGTCACTTCGCGACAGCGCTGTGTATAGTTATGTACGTACAGCTAGCTACACAGCCCACTCACTCAGATCAACACACGCGAACGCTCGCGAGTGCGATAGACTCACTCACGTCGAACAAACTCACCAGATTTTCACCGAAAACAATTAAAATCACGTACTACACGTCCACCAGGATAAAATAAATCACAAAAACTTCCACAACAAAGTGGAAAGAACCGGGGAAAATAAACAGAAATGCACAGAAGATAAGAAATAGAGGAGAAGCCGTAGGGTAGTGTAGCCTGAATCTAAATGAATTTGTAGTTAAAAATGGTGTCGCGTGCAATCCCTTGTTGCTGGGATACGTTGGCTTTGAATATTCATTGCAGGCTCGTACGGATTTGAAGTGAAATGGCAAATAATGGGTCTAAAAGTCTTCTAAAATTCATAAACCTGAAATAGACTTTTGGTGAGACGAAGTAATGAGTGTTTTGATTAGCCAAAATATTTCTGCATCTGCAGGCGAAGTTTGGGGTCATCAATCTTTCTAGTTTCTTTCCTGTCACTATCTGAACTGAAGTTCCTATACTTTACTACAGGGTCAAAACTTCAAGGTCACACAGAATGTGCAGGGGTCAACCAATCATCACCAAAATCTAATCGATTCTTTCCTGTCACTTTCTGAACATTCCCTGAAAATTTGGTGCAAATCCGTTCACCCGTTCTCTTGTTATCTTGTACACAAACAAACAAACAAACAAACAAACAAACAAACAAACAAACAAACAAACAAAAAAACAAACATACGGAGCCCTTTACATAACCCTGCCGATTTCATCGGCGTGGGTAATAATTATGATCGCATAATTACAATTATTCTGCAATTTAGATACAAAGACAAACTGAATTTATATCATAGTAGTCAGATATCTTCTCCTTCAAGACAGTGTTGTCAGAAATTATGGCATGACACATCCGCTATAGTGCAAAAAGACCATCATCCAGTAACTCTAGTTCAAGCTGTGTCACCACCTGCAGGCATAATATCGTTACCAATCCTTCCTTTAGGATAGAGTCCTAAATAACACCAACATCACATGGAAAATTAGGTCTCTTTCAACCTTATGAAATATTGACAAACAAATTAGTAGGGAAGAGGCTGTGGTATATAAACAATAAAGATTATTAGCGAGACAATGAACTCTGTTAGGTAAGATTCTGATGAAAATTAATGACAATATAATTACTATCTAATTATAATGGAAGAGAGTTTAATACCCATGTCGTTTACTGACCCTTGGACAAACTATACAGTATATACGGCTTTGCAAAGTCCATTTTGATTGTTCAAAGAACACTGAATAAGATTTAGATTTACAAACCAGGAATATAATGTCATGTCATGAAGTATCATAAAGTGGAATAGAATCATGATGTAATGACACATCTGTTTTATAGATTTTGTATTGAAAATTTGTATAATCATTCAATTTCTTTATCATTGAATTGATTTTAAATGTTTGTTTTTTTGTGATAGAGAAGTTGATTGAGCTGTTCCATCGTGTCTATTTTTTGCAAAAATAATGTTGAACAGCAATAAAAAGCAATTTCGAAGATGGATTAATTTCTACCCCTTCTTTATTGAAAATCAGTTAATAAGTGATGTTTTTCTTATCCCGTCCTTTAAGTTAAAATAAAGTGTTTTAAGTGCTTGAGAGTTATTTATGTAACTCAGGGATTATGTTTATTAATGTTTACATTATACTGCTGCTGAAGTTGCAATCTTCAGTCGTTTATGTTTAGGTATATTGAAAAAAGAAGTACTTGTGACGAAATCACACAATCAAATGTTTCGTTTTTCATATAGCAACTACCACAAGTATGCATAATACCTGTATGACCTAGGTCTCGACACATGGCATGTGTATACTGTATACTATACATGGTGTATAAAGCCAGTTGCATATCATCATAAAGTATGTATTCGTGGTGCACAAAAAGATGTTCTGTATTTTACAACAAATTGATTCACTAATATCCATCCTTTCTCTAAAGTTTGTACAATCTCTACAACCTAATCAGAATCGCAAAGATTATCTATAGAATTATTACATCAGAAAGCATTCTCTCTTTTCATGGGATGCTCTACCAGTAAGGGTAATTATATTGCACAATTCTTACAATAGAGGGTATCCTGATTAGGGACTGCAGCCGGTCACTCCACTACGGATAGGGATAGTAAGTGTACTCGGAATGAGCATTTAAGAGGGGAGGTACCTAATTATATTTGATTAAATATGATATGATTCACACCAGTAAATGATTATAATCATCATTCATTATTTCAAGATTTTAATGATTATTAATATCATGCAGAACCACGAAAAACCTCAAATAAAGCTACATTTTCTCGCTATTCTCCAAGTCAGTGTCCAGTCAAAATGTCTTGGATGAACGACCAATTTCATATTCTCGTCTTATTTTACCAAGGAGCCATCTCGTAGCTCTCGTCTCCATTTTTCTTGTCGAAGCCCAAGAAGTTTTCTTCAAATCTCTCTACTAATGCTTTGCCCAAGCTAATCTGAAGCAAGAGGATTTTGTACGATCCAGCTAATCGGGCTAAGCCGCTCGAATTGGTTTCGGGCTCTACATACACTTTTGTATTCTAATAAGCACGCCCTGAGGCCCACTACCCGACCCACTCTAAGCCCCCCCCCCCCCCCATATTTATTCCTTTTTCTTTTTATCCAGAACCAGTCCGTTTTGGCAAGACTGTTACATTCATTCTTTACAGGGTGGAGTGCGGGGGGTTTGAGCCGATCAGCGTTTGTTTTGTGTTGGTGTTCTCTTTCTCCATTGAAGCCCGACAACTGAAAAGGTTTGAGTTCTATTGGTCCGTTTTGTGTGCAATTTCTCCCAAATGCAAGCTCTGTTCCTAATCGATACAGCACCCTTAATATTTGCTATTCGAAGGGTTTCGACGGTCGGATTTTGAGAGAAAGAATCTCTTTCTAACTCTTCCACATCTGTACCTGCAGCGTGGTGAACAATGTTTCTACTTTGTGATTCTTACTCACGCAATCTTCTGCACACAGTGCAACACTCTTGTGGTTAACACCTTTCATCCTATATCTCCACACAAAATGTATTATGATTTCATATAGTGTGGCTAACCATTATATCACCATAAGCCTAAATTGCCATTGGCTGAACACATTGCATCTTTGTGTATGTAACAGACATGGTTAAAGTAAAAAGAAATAACACAGCCGAGTCAAGCCCAGAAGACACGATTATTAAGAGTAATATTGTACGTATACTAATCCCGCAGAATCAAAGAGCGCATCAGCATGATCAGTGCAAAATTGTATGTGCTTATTTTGCTAATTATGCATTGCGGCAAAATTCGATGTTTCCGCGTTTAGCAATTACTGCCAATAATAATAATTTAAGTATTTTAATATGTGTCTCCTTTGAATATACCCTAAGGTATGATAGTGATGTGTTCTTGAGACGTAGACTGATTAGCTAACCCTATACGGTAATTAGCAAAGTCTTGTCATTATTACCAAGCAAGTATTAATCTTTCTGTTTCAGCGTATGTGAATAATATCTTGCGTTAAACACAGAAATCTCACAAAGAATTTGATGCACTTTTGGTCAAATTATTGATTTTATAATGTGAACTATTTGTAAAAACAAATTCAATTCAACTTTAAACCTGATTTTGCTGTGTCTTTTATCGAATGTCTTAAATCAGCAATTTATTTACTTTTCTGAGTATAATAATTACAATGAAAAAAAAATCGATTTAATTTATTTCATGATGTGCTTGTTATAATATAACTTAACTTATATTATAAGTAATTACAAAACTAAATAAAAGTCCATATTATCAATCATGTTAAAAAAAAAAAAAACAATTATCAGATTTCACTGAAAGAAAACTTGATATAGAATATTGCTTCTTGTGTCTAATTATTAGAGAACATGCTGCAGGGACATGGTTAATGTAAGTATATATTGACACTGCTACATTCTATTTTTCCTATACAATTTGGTTTGAGATAACTTTTACTTTACTAAGTTATAAAGTAAAAATGTTGTTACAGCTAGGATGAGATAAAAAATTATTTTTATTTCTTTTATTTTTCCCATTATTTATATTACTAATTTGTTCGTTGATTTATAATGATTTAATTCGTGCATTTAATTGAATAGTACAAGCATTTGGTCAGCTATATTTTGTTCAATTATAACGCTGGTTGCTATAACCGTTTTCACCATTATATTTAATGACTTTTCAATACCTGAATTGTTGTTTGGAATATACTTAACTGGGCGTTGTGGCGTGTGCCTGTAATCCAGCTACCAATGGAAGTTATAAACTGATTCAGTGGACCCAGGTTCGAGACTGAGTCACGTCTTTCGGATGGTGACGTTAAAGGTCGGTCCCAGACGTAAATAATCATATCTGATTGATACACGTCTGTAAAAACCCAATTACACACACTTGTATATATATATATACATGTATAAAGCAAATGAAAAGTTCACTCAGAGATCAATTCACTCAGAGACAATTCAATACCTGAACTTTTCATTTACTTTATATAATCCATTATGTCCTCCACTTTCTGAACTTTTGATAATGTATACATGTATATATATATATATATATATATATATATTGAAGAAGCTTGTTAGGGAGTTTTCCTGTTTCGGTTGGCGGTTCCAAATTTGAATGATCTTTAACATGCTTATAAGTGGAACTTTAATTCAAGCTACAATCATGTGCAAGAAACAAATATCCAAGGTTCATTTCTCAAATTTAAGATCTAACAGACTGAATGAAGCTATTTGATTTCCGAATCAATTTTTTTACTTAACCTTATTCATGTTATTCGGGTCGAGGTAATCTGCAGTATGACTTCGTTAAATGCTATCATAACTTTGTGCAATTTTTCGCTAGATCAGCCATAATGCAACTGATCATTCGTCCAATAATAAGGGTATCACCTTACGCAGCCTGAATAGGAATCCAACGTCAAGGGTGGAAATTCTGTTTTTCTTTCCTATCAAAACTTGTCATCAGTTTAATAGCCTTGGAAGGATTAAGAGATATATCGTCAACTTTTGATGCCATTTTGTAGGCTGGGTGAAAGAAGGAATAACAGGAGAAGAAATGGGGCAGCCAAGAGCGGTATAGATACAGATATGGGGTGCTAACAGCTAGACCTACGTGCATCCCATCTGGTCTGTTAGGAACAGGGAGAAACACGAGATGGCAAGAAGACGAGCCGACCTGGTATCCTACCCAATTGTGTCATCTCCCATCATCATCATCTTCAACTCTTCTCTCTTCCTCCTCTTCCACTCTGTCTCTTCTCCTATTGATGAAGTAGGGCTGCCTGCATGCCTGCCTTCCTGCCACTCCCGGTGCTTTCATGCCATTTCCAGCTTTCTAGCTCGCAGTGCTTCTTGAAACCCAATCTACAAAGTCTGCCTACAATTTGCCAACAAAAGCCATCAACAGGAGATGTGTGGGCCGGTTGGTGGTAGACCCGAAACGTGCCGCATCTCGCACGATGAACAGCGAGCGGGAATCCACTGGGTCTCTCCCGGGACGCCAGCCGCGCCGGGCTCCATTATTATCTCGCTCTCCATCACCCACCGACCTGCTCGGGGCAAGCTTTTCATACGCGCTCCAACTGCGCTAGCTCGTGTGTCACACCAACAACATTTACAGGAGGAGTCCTACCAGCTCCCTCAGGGTAGCAACCTACACCTCAACGCATCACCTTTTCATACCTCACTTACCAACACAATACCTACCTCCAAAAAGCCCCATCATATCATATAGACTGGTCGATGAACCCTCATAAATATTTTCATCCATCTCCCCAGAGCACCATACCTCCAAGATAGTAAACTGAACCCGAAATAAGCCAGAGAGGAAGACAGTTATGTCACTTGATGATCTGGACCAAAAACACAAGATCCTTCTTTCTTTTAGATGTAATGAGTGTGTTTCCCTGTAAGATGTCAAAAGACTTGATTTCAAACACCAAACATGGGCGATAAAGAGAGCAAAGAGCCTTCTCTGAGTGATGAAACCAATCCAGTCAGGCTACCAGCGGCTAAGAACTCGAGACATGGTGATGCTGTTTTCATGCTCCAGGGTTATGGGTTGGAAGACGATCAAACATGCCTACATCATCCCAGGTGGGTCTCTCAAATTAACCCTCTCCATCCTACCCTCACTTTTGCTTCCACAGAAGGACGGAACTGACAAAAAAAAAAATCTGAAGTAGAATATATAGAAAAATGTGTTGTGCTACCTAGTAAAAATATCAAAAGCGTAAACAAATAGACATAATATTATGACACATGGATTGGTAGATATCATATTCAATTTTTCGAAAGGTTAATTAGTTTTACATGCATAAAATGAATGATCAGGCCTCTCATGATGTACTTATCAGGTAAATGAATATGTATTAATAACTATGGGCACATGTGACACAGAGGACATTTTTCAAAGCTACTAATACATTAATAGTCTTACTTGCACTATATCACACAAATGCTTTCATGTTACAATGACACTACATGAAAAAGTTTTCTCCTTATATAAAATTAAAAAATATTGTGAACTTACTTTGTATTCAAGCTTCAGACGTTTGGACGATAAAATTCTATATTCGAGTAGAACGATATTCCATTAATGACACCATAATTATGTTTAAAAATGTGCTTTACATTCACGACGTTGAATGTGTGTTTTCTCTCATAAATAAATTACGAGAGATGATTAAATAAATGACCATTAATTTCAAGGGGAAAACAGAACTTAACATTCTTTGGCGACAGAGGGCATTATGTTTATTTCGACGGTATCCCATGGAGACAATACATTTTCTCTTTTGCCTGTTGAATTGCTTCATGTAGTTTTGACTGAAGCTAATTTTTTTCTCAACAATTTGTAATTTTCCCCAAAGCGATTAAATTATTTTACTGATATTTCATTTTCATTTTTTTTTTTTTTTTTTTTTTTTTTTTTTGGGGGGGGGGGGGGGGGTCAAGTACAAAATATTTAAATATGTACCCAATACGCGCGTAACTTATATCAGTATATCAATATTCCTAATTGTCTCATTAATGCCATCAATGAAGTCCAATAAAATTTCCTAATAACAGGATAGCGAGAGCGACGGAAATTGACATACGAGGGAAAGAGAGAAAAACAGGGTGCGTGTGTGGCGTGTGCTTCTGCGTGTGGGGAATGAGGAAGGGGTGTGCGGGGTGTATGTGTGTGTGGGTGTGTGTATGTATGAGTTAAGAGAAGGGAGACGGAGGGAGAGAAAGGAGGAAGAGAGAGAGAGAGAGAGAAAGAAAGAGAGAGGAGAGAGAAAAAGAGAGAAATAGAGAGAGGGAGATAGGTAGGGAGTGTGTGAAGGGGAGAAAAACAAAAGAATACATTCAGGGGTTTCGATCCATGTTCATGATGGGGGGGGGGGGGGGTTTGACCGGCGAGAGGGTGTGGGAGGGGGTATCCCCCTTCCCACACCAGGGAAAAAAATTGTCTTTGAAACTTGCTTTTTTAAAGAAGGAATGCACGGATCTACACCAATGGACGGAACCCCTTAACTGAGAATAACAATGCGAGCCAACAAATTTTCTTCGATATTTTCTTAATCAAATTATGGCATTTCTTATTTCCTTACTTCTAGTCATTAAAGAATGTGATGGTATTTCTAGATTAAACATACTGAGTTTGGATTATTATTAGTTTTAAGTTAATGTATCATAAGTCTTATTTATTTTATCCAAAAATATTGGGGGGTTGATAATACAGGCCATCCCCGCCCCCACCACAATTTTTTTTTTTTTTTTTTTGGGGGGGGGATATATATCCCCCACCCCCTGGATCGAAACCCATGAGTGTACTGGATATAACATCTGTTTTACAGTTACAGTTAGTTATTTAAAAGCCAATGGATTCTACAAGAAAATCAGCTCTCCCATGTTCTGAACGACATTCGCTCGAAATTCACGTATTGCGAAATGTTCCCTCCCCATAGGCATATACTAGGAAAGATAGTGGGATGCGTCCTACTTTCTTATAGAATCCTTGCCCCAAGGTGATGACGAATCTTAGTGAAAATATTAGAAGATCAGTTGTTGCTGTTGTTGCTTTTCATCTCGAATAAATGACCCTCCCCCAAATACGACTGTCAAATGAACGCGATCAGAGTGATAAGTGTCAGCGTAATAAGATGGGAAATTAATGAATAATGTGGGGCGGGGAAAAGATCATTACCCCTCCCCAATGAATAAACTCCTCATCCTGATTTGATAGATGTAATGTTAGACGATAATGGATGGGATGACGATGAGCATAGCTTCATAAATGATGAGGGTGAGGAAATGATATGTCACTAGGGGAAAATGATGATGATGATGATGATGATAATGAAAATGATAACGATGATGATGACGATGTTGATTATTGTTAGTATTATTTCCATTATTATTATCATCATCATTATTGTTATTACTGCTACTTCTACATCTGCTACAATTATCATTATTATTATTATTATTATTATTATTATTATTATTATAATTATTATTATCATGATCATCATCATCATTATAAATTAGGTGGTGCTAGAGAACATGATTAGTGATGATAATGCTATGGTATATGGTAATAAATACCATATACGATTATATTTTTTTTCTCGCGCAAATCATTATAAGGACTTCGTCATCATCATCTCCACCATCATCATCATTGTCAACTCTCTTATTATTCTCATCGCCGTCATCGACATCATGATATTGTTTACTAAGCTAGCTATGTGCCGAGGTAATGAATAGGAGTGTTAGAGTTTCCATGGCAAATGTTCGATATTGCTCGTATCATGAGTCCAGGACATATATCGTATTATATATTTTCATTCAGAATATTCAAATCATCTCTGCATCTCGACATTTTGCATCACTTCAAAAATATCTCATTTTTCGAACGATTTCCTACACTGATTTTTCTCTCTTTTTTTTTTCTTTCAAGGATGGCATTTAGTGATGGAATGAAGAAATCGTGACCTGATTGCGTAATGTGAACATCATTAAATTCTTCTCTTTTCGGCAAATAAAAAAGAGACGGGTCTTGTACTTTTCAGAGAGCATTTGACTCCTTGGATTGTGCTTTATTGTGAAGATGTCTTGGATGTCAGTGATACAGGGGAAGGCAGGTTTCATTCCGCTGCTTTTGGTGCTACACACCGGCGCTCAAATTACTCCAAAGATCCGCTCCGAGGTGCTTCTTTACTTTGGAGATGTGCGACACACATCGAGCATTAATGTCAAAATACATATCCCCAGCATGGAATTACCCTAGTGCGTCAGGGGAGATGTGGAGAGGGTGGTAAAAGGCGGGAAACTGAAGCGATGTTGAGAGTGTTTTCGGTCGGCTGGTAAGCGATCGGAGAGGGCTGCATGTGAGGCGTAGCGATACAGTCATGGGGAATGCTAGATAGTCGCGCTTGGGAGCAACTTCAAGTAGGTATGCGCGCAGGGTCGGGCGGTTGAACGTAAGTCATGCGCGTAGCCGGCGTGTTGGGTATCGTAAAGCTGGCTCGTGGTCTAACGTGTGTTGTCGCTACTCCTCCAATCGCTCAAGTACCTGACTCTTGACCCGCCCCGGCCCGCCCCTCCTTGTTCATTCCTGTAGCACCACATCACCTACCAAACAGCACTCGCCGCGGCATGTAAGTAGATACCATAATGGCTCCTTGTCACACGTCAAGTGTCAGAGGCTAATTTGCCCCCAAACTTCGTCGGTGATCTTTTCGCTGTACCCCCTTGTCTCTGACCTTGGTCTGTATGCCTCTCTCCTCTGGCAAAAATGAAGTTGAAGAGTATAGTTGGAGATGTCCATAGCCAGTAGAAAACCAGACTGCGACCAACATACCAGAAGAACAGTTTTTCCAACTTAGTACGCCAGTATCAAATGGAAGTAGGTGACGAAAGTCCATGGCGGTTAACCAAAGAGAAAACTGTTGACATACCCTGCCCTCTCCTCCTAACCCCACTCTCCATCTCTCCCATATCCTTCTTACACAACAAAACCATCTCAAAGCGGTGCAGAAGATTTACCATGTTAAAGAAAGAAAGTCAAAGGATTGAAATTGAGAATGTGTGCTACAAAACTAACTTTCTCCTAAAGTAGAAGCAGCTTTGTGCGAAGTTAACTTTTGGCTCTTGATGTAGCCATTATAAGATGTGTTTTCTAATTTACAAGAAAAACAAACTAAGGCGCGCGAAAATGAAAAATTCGGTCGCCCAGCCGAGTCAGGCGCATGCGATCGGGATTCCGCTCCAATTTCTAAACGGCGCTGATATTATTACAAAGCGGGGGTATTGGAAACAAATAAACGCCGATATAATCCCTAGATATTTTCTTAGTATTTTGTCAAAATTGAGGCGAAAGCTAGCATGACAAAGCCGGTGTATATTTCTGGGGTTATTCCAAAGGGAGAAGAGCGTTCGCATTTTGAAAGGGTGTTACATTAAAAATGGTAAAACCCTAAGTCAACACCACGCGAGACGGACAATCCCCGGCTGGGTTTGACGCGTTTGTTTTTCTGATACCATAAGCGGTCTGATTGGGGACTCCAAGATACAGGTGAACGGCATCAGGAGGATTCTCGTCGTCATGGCAACCACATCTTCTGTCTTGTACCGCACCAGGTTCAACGCGTTGTTACATCAACATCAGCAAATTGACCTTGCAAAATTAGAAATGCCGATGGCCATATCCCGTATTCTTTTATGAGAAGGATTTCTTCATGTTCCATTTCTTTATTGATACCCGTGGTTATTATGATTTACACGAGGTCTTAATCGGATAGCGTTTTGGTTTAAGGAGAAAAGTGTATTGAACCAGATATTATCTCTAAACGTTGGAGTTTTGTTGAAGAAATCAAATCCAGACTGTTCATATTAAGTTGATTGGAAATTTTAGGTAATCCTTTCTTTGGCCACACCAAAGTTATTGAAAGGAACATAAGGTTCGTTGTGTTGTCGCTTAAATCTAAAATAATGCCAATTATATTTTTCAACGAGAAAAATCACCAAGGTAATAAATTTCACTGGGTTCTGCTCAGATCTGATGTAATGTATAATCTTCTTAGTTAACAAATTACCAAGTCATATTATCATGATTGTGTACACTCTTAGAAATGTTGGGTAAATGCCACTGGGTAAATGAAGATTGGGCATAGGTTGGTTAAATCTTGCTCAACTTTTACATGCATTTACCCAACATTGGTCAAAAATAAGAATGAAATTGGTAAAGTTTACCCAAAAGTTGGTCGGACTCATAAGGACCCTCATGTTGGGTAAAATTTGGGTAAAATTTTGCCCAATATTTCTAAGAGTGTAAGGTTTATATCTCGTGTCAGTATCAATAATATGGGTGTGTTCATTTTGATATAAGTGGTCATGCATCGTTTTAATTTGCCGTAATTGATCCTTCCCAAACTTAAATGTTGAAGGTGAATAACTTTATAGCAATGGGTCCAATCATTGAACACCCTTGTGATAACACATATTTCTATTGTGTTACTCGAACGAACGTAGCCGTTTAACTTATATTTATCAATTTGATACTCTTAATGTCAATTAACCATCTGAGAGACACGTTTCAAATAATCTACTTTAAAGCACAGCTTAATTTTTCCTTCAAGGCCAAGATCTGAACAGCTATCCATTCCCACTGACACAAAATGGGTCTATCTGAGTCAATTCTAAATGCGCTTGCTTTTCTGCAATTTCTCCTACTGATTAACATGCTCTCCGAATGATGATGGTCAAATGATTTTTTTCTTCTTCATGGATATCTATGATTTTTCAATATTATTTGGCAATATCATATATGGACATTTTCCCCTTTTCGGTTTAGTAAAATGAAATACCCCTTAATGACGAATACAGAAGGATTAGAAACGTATTCGGTTACATTGGGTAAAATGAACTTGTTTTGATATGATAGAGAAATATTACAAAATAGATAGGATAGATAGATATTGCTCACTAATTCAACACGGGTATAGTACAAGGAAAAAAGAAGATGAGAATCTCTGTATACCAAAAGTTAAGAAGAGCCTAGGAAAAGAGTGTTTATCTTACCTAGGTACAATTTTTTGGAATGACCTTCCAGTCACAATTAGGAAAAAGTCATCAAGGTCAAGTTTTCGTAAAGCTCTTGTCCAATATATGCTAAAAAATTAATGTACTTTGAAATTATTCTTAAAATACACTGTATTTATCTCATTAATGTAAATACTTTTTAGTTTGTGTTGTATGTATACATTTTTTTAAATGATATACATGTACTCATCAGTAGATTCATTACATTACAGATTGTTCATTTAATAATATTTTAAAGCAAGTATTATAATAACTGATAACTGCCAACAGTAATATGTTACTGAACAGTAACACATTATATAGGAAATATTCTTTGTAACTGTCTAAATACAAGGGACCAGACTCGACTAGCATTCATGCTATTTTCTGGTTCCTATTATCTTTGCACTCTTATATAACGAGATATCACTGTGAACATGTACAATGATGATTATTGCATTGGATAATAAAATTTATTCATTCATTCATTCATATCTGGTCTTTCCAAGATTTTCGGGAAAAAGGGTGTTCATACCTTTATTTCTCTCTTTTTAATGTACATGCATTTTTAATTTAAGAAATTTTTGCTTTCTTTCATTCTATATATTAGTGATAGGGATGAAGGTTCATTGTGTTACCGATACAACTGCTGCGAAGATTTTGATATAAATCACCCCCTGTCAAACCCGCCCGAATCCTTGGTCCACTTACAGAAGGACCGCATGGGTTAAGTGTATGTTGACCAACACGACTAGAGGACAACGATCAAATTGTGAGTTCGACCCTGATGGCATGTCAAGAGGGTCGAGACTGGATGATTTAGAGGTCTTCATCAGCGACCTCGAAGATGATTATGATGCGTATTTGCAGGACTTCAAGTATTATATTCGTATTTTCATAACGGATGTTTAATTCTTAATGCATTCTGATTGGAATCATAACGGTCCGGAGAACGTGGGCCACCCCTTGATATCTTCACTAATTATGATGTCGAACAATAAAAAAACCATACTCATAAACTCATGTCCGCAATGGCTAATGAGGTAATGTGTCTTTGCGCATGGAAATCAAAGTAAAACAGAAATGCAAAATAGAGTGGAAGTTTGAAACAGGAACAGAGGTAGCGAAAAATGAGGGCAGACAGTTAAGAAGTTAAAGGGGATGTAAGTGAAGAGAAGATGCAAAAGGTGTAATATTGAAAAGGGGGTGACAAAGAAAGATAAACAAGAGAAAGAAAGGAGAGTTGTCATGATTTGTGTATATTAGCTACCATTATGCCATCAGACTGGTATCAGGAATGCCTCCAACTTACCGACATGACAGATTCGACGAGCCCCATCAAAGTGACACATCATTCGTGAAATATGCTCCATTTCACGGCCATCAAAGAGCCTAATGGAGGACGAGGTGGACCCATTAGAGGGGTATATTTTTTAGGATTAGCTGGAAATAAGGGGTCATGTGTGGCACTCCGGCTCCGCGTCGTCCCCATAACTTACCCTCGGCCGGATCAGTCATCGGGGCTTGGACGTCCGCTGGGGAAACGGTGATGTAGCCAAGTCTCTGGGAAAGTTCGGTAAATTTTAGTCCTGTCCTAGTCGAGCTGGACCCTTACATTCGCTGTTACCTCAAAATGTCACTTTATTATTGTTAAACATTGCCTTTCAATGAAATGCTTAAGTTCCCGTTACATTAGTTACGTAATCAAACCTATGTTGGAAGACGACCAGCTGCTACTTCGAAATCTTCATTAGATGTCGTTTCCTTCAGGAACATACTTTCCTCCAATTTTGTCTTCGCTGTCCTGACAAGAAACATTTATTCTAAGGGTAATATAATGTAATAATATAATGATAAGGATTAATTTCATACTCTCATTGCTCAATTTTTAATTAGTAAATCTGTCTAAAATGTCTAAACTATCTAAACAGTAAATCTGGGATTGGGATTTTACTGTACTAACAAAACGAATCGATTTTCGCGGCGGACGCTTTTATCGTTAAATAGTCCACTATTTTATATGACACCGAGCGATGGTTGTGTGGTTAATATAAAGACTGTCATCTTCCAAAATATATGGTTGAAATAAGTCTTTGATAATTATCATCTAGGGATTTGGTGAGTAAATAGAGGTGTCTGGTAGCCAATGCGAACATTACTTGCGTGCTCATATTATGACGCCAGAACTCTCTAATTGATGCGTTTTTATTTCGCCCTATAAACACTTAAACAACGTGTATCAAAACATTGAAAACCAATGCTGAATCTTCAAAAAATACAACTTTAACAAAACGTCAAGATGAAATGACATAAAACACAGTGTAACAAAGGGTCGTTGTTACATGTGTGTGTGTGTGTGTGTGTGTGTATATAAGATGGAAAACATCTATGATAAAAATGGATTATTGAGTAGTTTATTTCATAGCATGATTCTCGCTTTCTCCAAACTGACTTGTGATAAAATAATAAGCCAGAGTTGTTGTTTTTTAATATCACAGGTTCTGTTAAATATTTTCTGTAATAGTAATTTAAAAAATATTTATCATTGTTATAATTATTTTATGTTGTATAGGGCCTTGATTGGGATTTTTATAAAGCTTTTTCTGTCACACGTTGTAGAGAGGTGGTTTGTTTTAGAATGAGCATGACTGTCACAATCACATTGATGGGTCACAGAGTCGCGACCAACCAAGAATCAGTCTCTCTCTCTCTCTCTCTTTCTTTCTCTCTCTCTCTCTCTTTTTTCTCTCTCTATCTCTCTCTCTCTCTCTCTCTCTCTTTTTCTCTCCCTCTCTCTCAAAATATAAAACATTGAAATTGCACCCTTATTTTAGGGTAATATCAGTATTGGGATGGGACCCACAATATCGTAGAACAATCACGGTGGCCCAATATTTGTCTGTTTCCTTCTGTCTGTTTCTGTTTGCTTCAACTACCCGTTTCTATGTCTATCTAGAATACTGTTATATCGAACAAAACACATGTATTCGATATCTTTTTATCTTTCTTCATATCGCTAGAATGTGTGCGTGTGTTTAAAGGAAGATATGTTTCTTAGATACAAGCAAAAAAAATATGAATAGACAAACACGTTTTTAAACATAGATTGTATATGGAAAGCGCACAAAGATGATTTTGAAAATGGTTGGTTGTCTCAACATTTTTTCACAAGTATCATTTTCTGATACGACATAATAAATCTAATTTCTGAAAAAATAAACGGATATTCAGTACTTCATCTAAAACCATAGCATTTGCCAAGTTAAGTATACAATAAGACTTCAAACAATGTGTTATTTTTGTTCTCTCTGTCATTCTCAATTTCGCTTCTTTATTCGTATCCTAAAGACTTAATCCAGGAGTGCTGGCCAAGGGGGCTTGAAAACATTACCAAATCAAATGCCAAATATCGCCGGACCTTTACAAAGGATTGCCCAGTTCAAGGCTGATTCAGGGATCTACATAAATGAATCTTCTCAAAAGATGCGAGTGCAAGAAAATTATGAAGAAATGAGACGCTAATGGCATGGATCAAATGCTTAGAAACAAGGCAGAAGTAATGCATCCCTAATAGAAAAGAGTGAGTTTGAAGTAGGCATTGGAATACGAGATGATGTCTTTTGTGGAGATTTATTTCACTTTTTTTCCTTATTGCGCACTCGCAGACGATCGGCAGACGACCGGTGATTATCGATGATGATATCGCGGGATTGTAATCGAATATCCTTGACGGAAATCTCCTGATAGAAAGAAATATTGAAGAAGCCCAAGGACAGACCTTTAGAAAGTTTTCTGTTAAGGAGCATGATATCATAAGAAAAGAGATGAAGAAATGGGGCTCGCACTGTCGACTCGGATTCGCAGAAAATGTTTTTTCGAGGGATTTATGATGTTAGCATGAACTCATGAAGTGGTAGAGATTTGAGAAAGAAGAGGGTTGAAAATAAGCGAAAGCGATCTCCAAGTCTCTGAAAAGAGACATTAACGAGTCGTAAAAGTGAGCTGAGAAACAAGTGATGTGATCCGAGAGCAACAAGTGAAAGACCAGGAGGCGCCTTGGAAAGAAGAGATATCTTGCTTGTGGTTTGAAACTGAATAAAACAATTTGTTTTAAGATTTTTAAAAATGTGTTTGGAGATTTATTCATCATTTACATACATAGCTCGAAAGCATAACATCCTACAAACATTCAACTCTGATATATCGATAATTAAATGTATGAGGGCTCACACTTCAACATTATTTTCTTCAAATTGATTTTCTCTCCTTGCTTATAATCTGCCTCTGTTTTTCTCTCTAATTGTTTGTCTGTATCTAATTATCTATTTATATTTCTCAATGTCTCTTTGTAACTTTATTTAATGTTATGTAAAATACGCATTGTTATACGGCGACCCTAACACAAGCCATGTGCTTCTTATGAATCTCGCCTCCCGTTCCACCATGCTTTTGGCAATGTAAATTTCATTTTGTATTTATTTGATTATGAGAAGGAAATAAATGTGTTTGAATATGAAACTGAAGTATTTATCTGTAACTCCTGTAAAACTACTGTAAAAGTGGAAATTTTCACGCGATTAACTTTTCGCCATCAGCTGAGTAAGGTGAATTAAAAACACGTGTTTTTTAATTTCGCCGACGCGCTAGGCTAATAGGCCAAAGAATACATAAACAAAAATATTCGCGTGTTTTTATTTTCCCCCAAATTTCATGCCGCGCGAAATGGCCAAAAATGTCCACACTGCGAAATATTCCACGTTTACAGTAATGCATCACTTTTTTTTGTTTTTCAGTAGTTTTTATATATAACAGAACATTCGTCTTGAATGAATACAACAAATTTCAATCAATAAAATCATTGAAACAAGGCATATACAACAAAAATATCATTGAATGAAATGTAATCATTAAAAGAAAAGAAGACGAAGAAAAAAAATGCCCCCTCCTTACCTCAAACAATGAATATCAAACTGTATAACATAACACACATACACACTTTTTTTTTTTCAATGATCTTTATTAACGATTCCATGAAACAGATTATACAATCAACATATTCTCTTTGAATGTTTAACAATATAAACAAATAAAATACTTTATCATCACTTGCAAAATATTCTTCCTCTGGAATGTATAAAATCAAAACTAATAAATGTGCGTTTCTAATGCTGTAACTGAATTGAACTTATTCCATACATGATTATATAAGAATTAAACATTAGATGTGATGATGTATATCCAAACAAAGTGAACAAATCATAATTTTTACGGAATCTATTATTTAAAAAAAACCCCAAAAACGACAAGGACCCCTTCCTACCCACCTATGCCCCTATCTATACCCATTCCCTAGGGAACTACCACTGCGTAGAAACCTTCCATCCCTCCCACCCACATCGATTTTTTTCCTTTTTACAAAATTATTTTCATTGAATTACATAACAGAAATACAATAAAAATCACAACTGAAATATTTCAGTGACTTACATGATCATATGAACAATAGAAGATAAGGCTTGACCCACTGAAATGCATTACTAGAAATACAATTAATCACTAAAACTATTTCAATGAATTGAACATGTTAAACATCAAAGGAGAGAAAAAAAAACACAAAAAAAAACCTTAACAATTTTTATAAGAGAGAGAAAAAAAAAAAAATGAGTGATATCTTTCTTCTTTACCAAAAAACCTACCCCTTTGACCTTCCCTAACCCCCAACCTCCTTTAAAACACAAAACACAAACAACCGCAACACACGCACACACGCACACACAGACACACCACGCTCTCTCCCTCTCCCTCTCCTTACCCCTGGATATCGCCCCCAGTCCTGCCATGTCGGTGCAATCTCTCCCACTTTAACAAATGCTTATCTAACTTATTCCTTTTAATAGCTATTGCTTTTTCTTCATTTTGATATTCTAACAAGATTTGAAAACATCTTTCTTGAGTAGGAACTCTTCCCTCTGACCTTGTCTTAAAAATAATATATTTCATTAAGAAAATCACAGTATTGCAAAATTTAATTTCAGGGTCGGATCCAGTAATTCCCACGTGTATTTCCTTCCACTCACACACACACCCCCGCTCACGCACCCCCCCCCCCACACACACACACTCACACATAATAGCCTAGTGACTTAATTATACTTTGGTGGTGGGATGGGTTAAGAAAAATGCAGTGCATCCACACATGGATTAAAAAGGGCTCTCAAAAGTAAATCGCTCAAAATATTTTACAATATGATCAATATTATTCTATCTCTCATTAATTATTTCTCTTTTTTCTCTCTCTATTTCTCTCGTTATTTTCTTTCACTTTCTCTCTCCCATCCGTCTTTCTCATTTTCTCTCTCCTCCCTCTTCACTCTCTCTCTCTCATATATATTTCTCTCGAGTCAAGGTAGAGATCATCCACCTGTTTTCTATTTCTTCTGGTGTTCCGAGGAGGGCCGCGGAGACAACGGAATAAATATGTCATCGATGACATCTCAACTAAAAATGATTAATATCTTTATTGCGTATGAGTTCATAACAAACATCGTGTGAAGCCAACACACAAATTAAGCCATATCAACCGCGACCCCGTCTCAGGTTGTCTAATCTAATCCAATGAAATCATGTTTATTCGACAATCGGCATCTTGTTTCCACCAACTCTCAGTTCGTAAAGTACTTTGTCATCCGGGTAATAGAAAAAGATCGACCTTGTATCGGTTATAGGTTGCTAAGAAGCATGGGGTACAGTACCCCCATGGTTGAAAGAAAGAGAGAGAGAGAGTAAGCATTAGAAGGTGACAAAAAAAGAAGAAAATATACTAGAACATAAAGAAAAGGAAAAGAAAAATAATTCATTTTAAACATTTGATGTACAAAAAAAGAAGAAAATGGCAGAAAAATATACAAAATACATAACGAAAGTGGGAGAGAGAGAGGGGGAAAAAAACCAGGGACATAGGTAAAAGTTGGGGGTGTTTAACTTGAAATGCCCCATAGATTCTGTCTTAATTTGAGATTACAAATTTATTGCGTTTCATATTACGAGAGATGGGGCAAGTTCAAATTAAGGGACACCATGGGACTTAGTTAAGCGTATAGAGAGACCACACACACAACCAATATGTCCTTTATCTGAGCAAACTTTGCAGACAGATTGAGATTTAAATGTCGGGTGCTTTTAGTCCAGACAAGAAAGGTTATTTGTCTAAAAGTTCAAACGTTTACCTGGTCGTCCTATTATATGTGATTTTCCTTCCTTGTCTATAGCAAGAGTTGTTCATCAGCATCCGATACCATCCAACAGGCTAAACATATAAATTTGTCAAGTCTATTAACTATACTGGGATATCAAGGGCATAATGAAATAAAGTTAAGTTTAAATGTGATATAAATTACAAAATACATTTTTAAATATTATCAATAACAAACTGGAAATTTTCGAGCATATTTGTCCTTTATGACTGGAATAGTTTTGTTTAAAATGGATCACTTTAAAAAGGAATAACTGTTTAATTTAAAATGTACAGATTTTTGTTCAGTACGAATATGAGAGAGGGGGATAAAGAAAGAAAAAATGTCATCGGGGAAAAATTTGGAAAAGTGAATCAATCAATATTCCAGCCAGATTCCATTGCATCATAATTTTTAGCATTTGCAGGCAAACAGGTATCAAACTATCTTCTCCTTTCCTCTCTCTCCTCTCACCACTTCATAAAACTGTTTGTGAGTTACTCTTCAAATAAGACTCTTTTGATACACTCCTCATTCTCGGCACGTAACTTCGACAACGCTTTGAACAGCGTCTTGAAGTAGTCTCGAGCGACCAGTCCTTCATCTTTTCCGCACCCTTAGATATGGAGATGGTGACGAGATCGGTACCAATGGGAGCTCTGCTTTACGTGGATGACATCGTATGCCACACCGATATAATGTGCTCCATCTTTACACGTTGGCGTTGCTATTAAAAATAGATCTGAGCTATGATTGACAAGCACGTCATCACTACTCAAAATAAAGGTAACGAAACACATTTTTAAACCGTATTTTCAAACCTATAGACAGAATGATTTTTGCTATATCAGTAATTAGTATTCGTATATATTCACGTATAGATTTCAAGGTTATGTTTCCTCGATATGACAAAACTTATTTTCAATATACGAGTCGAGGAAAATATTTTTAGATGAAAAGATCTACGGTATATAGAGGAAAGTTTCATGAATGCAGAGAAGCAAATGCATAACAAGTTAAAGTTACATGTTTATCGGGTACTTTATGTGATATAAACTGAATGCTGTAAACATTTTCCCGTGTCCTAAGACTGTCAAGAACTGACTGAAACTGAATATATATTTTTGTATCGACACACATTTGCCAGGCTATCCCTTACTTTTAAAGATATTAGTTAAAAATTATTGAATGGCCACTTTTAAGAATTCTAGGTCTAGAAGCACTTTCATAAATTGTTTCATTATGAAGTTATTCATGGCGAAATTGTCATTCATGGTAAATGTGTAATTTTTTTTTCTTCAAATGTGACTTAGTTGTCACTCTTTGCACATTATTATTTTCAGAATGAATCATTTTTGACAGAGAAATATTACACCACAAGCAAAACACTTCTCCACTTTCATTGTAGTATTTTGTTGTAGACACGTTAATGCAGTGTTCCTGAAAGATCTTAAAGGGGTACTCCGGCCTGAAATTAATATGAATTGAATAAATAGAGTAAAATTAAATGAATCAACAAATCACTGAAAATTTTATCGAAATCGGATGAAAAATAATGAAGTTATGGAATTTTTAAGTTCTGCATTATTTTGGTAAAACAGTTATATGCACGTCTGTGCAATTATTCAAATTTTCTGCTCCAAGCCTATAACTAAAAAGACTGACTCCTTATTTAATGTGTAAGTTTATCATTGCCGTAACTTATTTTGTTACATGGGAGGTATTTTTATAGACATGTATGAAAAAAATGAAATAATGAAGATTTCATATAATATAGTTAAAAAAGGAAAGTGGGGACGTGACATCATCAGCTCACTCATTACATATTCATGATGACATGCAGAGAACCGTTTCCCAAAATAATGCAAAACTTAAACATTCAACAACTTCGTTATTTTTTATCGGATTTCGATGAAATTTTCAGTGTTTTGGTTGTTTAATTTTACTCTATTCATTCCATTAATATTATTTTCAGGCCGGAGTACCCCTTTAAGATAAGTATAACACTATGAACATGATGACAAAGAAAGAGGACAAAATATACAGCTCCTCATTGTACCCTCCACAAATGTTCTGGTAGACAAAAAACATCCCTTCATTGCTATTATGTGAAATAAGTAGAACAGGTGAATATGTATGTGAGACCTGTTCTACATATTTTTTAAATAATAGCAATGAAGGGATGTTCTGTTGTCTACCAGAGCAAGTGTGGAAAGTACAATGAGGAGCTGTATATTTTGTCCGCTTCTTTGTTCGCCATGTTCATAGTGTAACATCCTTACATCATAATTATCACGGTACTTTCTAAATACAGTCAAACCTGCTTTAGCGACCACCTGTATAGAAAAACCACCTGTCTAGAGAGACCACAATTTTTGTTTCCTTGAAAAATGTTTCTCATTGAAATGTGTATTAAATGAACCTGTACATAAAGACCACCTGCTCATAAAGACCACTTTTATTGTCTCCCTTGAGCGGTCTTTTTATAAGGTTTCACTGTATTACTCTCATGTTTAATGAATTACTTCAACTTTGCAGCTCAACCAAAAACAAATGATTTACGAATCAGACCTGTTTAACAAATTAAGCTTTAACAAATATGCATAATGTCGATAGCAAAAAAAGTATTTTGTATTAGCACTCTTTTATTTTCTAACCGTGATGATTTTGTTTTGCTCCAAAGCTAGCGAGATGTTCATTAATTAGAATACACTGCTGCTGTCAATAATGAATGAGGTAAAGTTACTGTGGTATTAAAGAAATGCACTTACAGATTACATTTTTGATTAATTTTTGCTCATTCTGTTCTTGTTTTTGCAAGTTACGTCGACACAAATTATAGTCAAAATGATGCCAAATTACTTTTCAAATGAGCTTTTGTATAATGAAAGGAATTAATTAATTAGAAACATTGACTCTTTTCTTAGGAGAGGTGAATTTTCCGGATTTTTTTCTCAATAGATTAACACAAAAGAAAATCTATAATCTTCCAATGAATAAGAAACACTTATGTATATTCTTATTACGTGAAAGTACTTTTGAAATCGCAGTGACATTTCAGCAAATATACATTTAGATATTTACATTTATTTTTTCAGTGCGTAAAATAAAGGATGTCACACTTGTAAGGGGGTAATTTTTAAGTAGTGTTTTTCTAATGCCAATATGTTGCACAGAACAAATCCTATCTTAGGTTAAATTTTACGTAAACTTACCTGAAGGCAAAGCGTTTCCGTTTTTAAAGTTATATTATCTTTATCTAACCGAACAAAATGTGTTTAAAATGCAGGACACATATCTGACCAAAGCAGGGCTCTTCAAAAACCTGCACGGACATAGAAAACAACCCTAGGGTGCATGGTTACAAATTTACGCGGTAAATTTGTCGATAGAAGTTGTTACGCTCAGACGACAGAGAGAAACGTGGGCTAAATGTTACACCCCCGTCAAGTGTTTTCAACAAGCACAGAGTGAAATAACGTCCGGTCCGATTTCCTAAGCAATGGCTAAGTGAAAAAAGTAAAAGATTTATTTGGCTTAAAGAAAGCCATTCTTAGAGTTTGGTTAAGCAAATCTATATTGTTTGAAATATTGTACACGCCGTGACTTTAATTTTCTTGATCATAATTTTCATTTTCTGTACGTTTTGAATAACACTTCCCCCATGATATGCAAATAAAAAGAGCACTTACTCAATGAAATAGAATACCTAAAATGAAAACTGCAGTTTTAGGTGATCTACTAGTTCTGAGATATAATAACACCTAAAGAAGGAAGATCAAAAATATCAATAACATAACGATTTAACCTTTACTATAATCGAACTTTTAGTATCTCCAAAGTGATTTGACCGTATACGTCACAGATATATTGAAGAAAGAGAGATGGTTATGGAAATGAACTGATATATTAGAGGATGAGAGTTACTAAAACCAGGGATGTACACGTTTAACAATGAACGAAATGTCAGGGAAGAAAATGAATAAAGCCACTATTGAATTTCCCTACCCGTTTTCACATGGACTCATTTTTCAATGCGCAGCATTATTTTCAGCTTTCTCTTACACCTTTTTACACTCGAATTGCTACGATTTCTTCCAATTTATACCCAGGATCAATGTCCATTCCTATCGGTTTTCATCTCAATCGTACAGAAATCCTAAAAGGTATATAAACTCCGGCAAAGTTCAGTGTGTCTATTTCTTTCTAATTTCTCTTCCTCACCATGAACTGCATATCGGTGACCACGCCATAGCCTCTTTTTCTTTATCGTCGCATTAAATCCATGCATCGTCTCATTTTTTTTCTTCCCATATCTTCTTCAACATGTAGTTCTCCTTAAACTTTTATCAATTTCGGATTCTTAGCTAGCTCATCTTCATCTTTCAATGTATTATTCTAAACTTTTCTCCCCTTTTCTGCTTGTTATGTCTTTCTCTCTCCTTGTCATTTAAAAAAGTTTGCTTTGTAGGTATAACTCATCACCTTTCATTGTTATTTATGTGACCATCTTGCTCTTTCATCTTCCGAATTATATTTTTCTATTCTTAATGTATTCCATCTGTTCTTCTTTGCAAAGCATCTTTGTACATGGACTATCAACACCAATCTATACTATTGCTCTCACAATTTCCTTTCCAGTTCGTCTTGCTGTCTCCTTTTCCCTCTCTCTCCCTCTCTGTTGTTTCCTTATTTTCTTAAATAGGTTACTACGTTAACATCTTAATCAGACGATAACGAGGGCAAAAGACGGTTTCGCCATGCTTGTATCGATCACGTATAGCTGTGATCGTAATCCCGCTCGTTGACTCGGGATGTTACAGTGCACGCGGCTCTTGAGTGTGTATCACATTCTACTGAAGAGTGGTCTGAAATATCGGGCTAATAGATGCAGAGGCTCGGCTCGCTTACCCTCTATTACTCTCACATATTGGGGTTAAGGGCCCGTATCATTTCACTCCCAGCATAATTACAGATGTAAATCGAGTGTTGACTCGACACTTTCACAGAAAAGATCGCGGGATCATGCACACATAGGCCTAGGCAGGCCGTTCCCCATCAGAGCCCATTTCCAGACTCTCCGGCTTCCTTCATTCAGTTCATGGTTTCTTCATCATTTTTAAAGCCGAGGGCGATTGGCATGCATCTCCATGTTTCAATTCAAACATTCATCCAATTCCTCGATATGTATTTTATCGCCTTGCAGAAAAATCCACGTCTTTCATTCAACGATTTCAAGAAGGTGCGACTATCGATGACTGGGGGCCATCGCGTTTTTTACGCCCTTTCTGGAGTGGTGATTAACACTTCCCATATTAATAGCTCTTAGAGCCGAGTGTCGAGCGGTGTCGTCTGCGTATTATCCCCGGCATCGCTCGCCTCCGGGCGACTCGAGCAAGACAATCGTTTACCGCCACCGGCCTAAATTTCTGGTAATTCTCACCTCAGAACGAAACCCTGGACACGCAGCCGACAGTTGGGCTAAATATACTGAATAAATTAGTCAGTATTTTGAGAGAAATGTCTCGTTTTTAGAGAGCGGCGAGGATCACCTTTACTTGAAAATGATACGATATTGGTCCAATACAAACACTTGATGTAAGAGCGAGGCGGAAAACGGCAATAAATGTTGGTCGCGCCAGAAGATGCGTTGCTGAGTTCCTGTCACTCATTCACTTCGTCAAACTGTTGTGATGGACATTTCCACTTCCTTCTTTTTTCTTATCTATTTTTTAAAAATATCTTTAAGCAATATAAGATAACTGAGAGAAATGCTCTTCCATTATAAGCCTGTAGATATATTATAGAAACAAGATAAAGAATGGTAAAAAGAAATCACCGAGTGATGACATAGGGCGAAGAAATAGATTGCTGTATTTGAGTAATGCATAATCTTTCATGACTAGGAAAGTCATTGTTCTCTCTCTCTCTCTCTCACACACACACACACACACAAAAGCGTGCGCGCACAGCCACAGCCACCCTCCCCCACATACAAATGCACACACAAAGAAAATATAAACTGAGAAAGTTATATCAATTGTGAAGAAGTGTGAGGAACTAACGCAAGAAAACGAATCTATCCAAAATGATGTTTTAGAAAAAATGATACAAATTCAAACGGAGATGAATATTATCCAGTTTTCTGTGAGCCCAAACCCTCAAGCAATACCAATCTGCCAATGATGTTATAAGTCTTCTCTTCCTGCCAATATAGGAGTTCAATGACATCCAAAAGGGTCCAATAAACAAAAGGTGCCCCTTCCCAGACGACCAAAGGATAACAATTATTATTTAGGGTAACAAATCTGCTTAATTTCATGCCCATGACATTTACGAGTGATAGTAGAGACATGATAATATAAGAGCAGACGGGAAGTCATGATGTGTTAGTAAGAGAGAGGAAACGGTTGGTGGAACAAAAGAAGGTTAATGAGCAGAACGCGAAGGGGAGGAGAAGATAAGAAATAAAGGGGAACAGGGAAACTATAAATGTAGGAAAAACCAGGTCGAATCGGAAATGAAGACGAATCATTTCCCGTCAACCCTACAGAAGGACAAGTATGAATTCAATGACTCCATCAAAATTGAAAAGAATCATAATTTCCCGATTTAACTTTTCACTGTTTATTTAAAATCCAAACATTCTTCATTTGATGGTTAAAACAATCTTCTAATACCCTATGTTATTTTTGTCTTTGATATTGTTCTGCGTTCAGAAAAAAATGGGAACATTCATTTCAAATGGTGTATAAAATGAATCTGTTTCCGAAAACTCGATGGTGTAAAATTATGGTTGCAATTAGCTCAGAATGTTAACTTGAGAGAATATGAAATACTTCATCGACTAGGTCATAACTCATTTCCATTGTACCTTCCATCGACTTTCAAAACTGTAAGAATTCAAGAAGGGTATAGATGTGGTTTCAAGGTTTGCCTATCTATCCATCTGCATGGTCCCTAGTTCACGTCCATCGTTGTAATAGAAACAATTTTCCCGTGTTATATATTTCATTTTGAGATCATTTATCATATTTACTGTTTTAGTTATAAGGTCAGTTCCCTCAAAATTGCCGCCAAAGGCACACATGTACTCGTACTCACACAAAGTATAGTTCCAGGAATATTGAGGTAAATCTTGGTCATAAGACAATAACAGTGAGCAATCTAGGTTTATTGTGTACAAACGCCTATGGCTCACTCTCCCAAGCGCATTGAGTGTGCCGGTTTCAGTTGAAATGACGTCATCATGACGTCTTCACTAACATATACTGGTCCATGATATAATGGAAAGGTGTCAAGGCTTCTTCAGCTAGGTCTAGATGAATATTTAAACAAGTTTTAATATCATGTCCTTGAGTCATTATTGATTTATAATGCGATCACATTGATATTTGCTTATTTTGTGCGGTAATCTGTATGAAAAATAACTTAATGTCAGTCAATTATTTTCTTTTCAATTTGTTATGTACTCTAAATATTATGCTCAACTTAAATGATTAAAGCCAGTTTTGATATAATCCATGTATAGGCTATTTGTCTTCACTTATTGGCAATCTGAATGACGATACCTCTACAAATGTATTCAATATGGTTTTATAGTTAACAAATACCCTTTTTTATTTTGCGAATAACAAATATTCAATCTACCAAATATATACTACTGTGTGATCATACATTAAGGATAAGCAATACATCCTGTTGACTTTTCCAACTTTTAGACGGTGCCCTTTCTCAAAAATTCTCTTTCTTGCAAGAAGTAAGGACAGAATTGGAGCGATCCTCCCCTTTTCCCGCTCTTCCTTTTCTTTTCCCATATTGCTTTGTGTGAGTACTCTCTTTTGTCATCTTCTTTATCTTTCTCTTTTTAATCGTGCTATGAAAGGAACGATTTATAATCAGCTTTTCTTCAGTATTTCGCTGCTCAGCTTCGTAATCCATCTGTTCCCATCCCTGCAAATCTCAAATCTATCCGATTTACTCGTGTTTGTCACCTGTTTCCAATCCTACAAAATATGTAAGGGCGAATAATGAGCTCTGCTATTCATGGAGAACGGATGCGTGGAGCAAACTTCACCAAATCCTTGAAAGTTACAATGGTAAGCTTTCTAAATAGCTAGAGCTGTGTGAGGTAACAAAACGAACAACTACAAGGAATTATTTGGAGAGGGAAGATTAGAAGAAATTCGGGGATTGAACTGGTGGTAGTTGTGTTTGTGAAACAAAGCAAAGCGAAGAAAAACATCGATCAGGAATCTCTGTCGGATCGGGTTGAGTGAGACGAGAAATCTGGGATGAGAGGATGATAGCTCGGAACAAAAGGAAGTTGCAGAGTGATGATTAGGTATAAGTGATGGATGACAGAAATCTGGAACAAAATGATTTTCAGATTATGTCTATTCCCTTGAAGCCATTTCCCCCACCTGGTACAGCAGAACATTAGATAAATTGTGTATGTAAGCCGATTGCTCCGAAGACAAGTGGTGATTTTTTTGTGTGTGTGTTTGTTCTACCTTTGATCATATATCTCCATGGGCCAATATAGATCTTGAAATCCTGATGATACATCGAAAACCATCTAGATTTCCAATTATTCTACAGAAAATGCTTGGATGAATTCGTGAAACTTTTCGCAATATTTGAATAATTTGAGTTGAATAAGAAACAGACAAGTTCTGTGCAGATTATTCTTTCACTTCATTCCTTTTTAAAGGTGAAAATAGTGGCGTTATGAAGGTTATTCTTGTACAGACTCTCATTGACAACTATTCGCAGCTGCCGCCAAGTTAATTTAGGAACCTTTCAGTGCTTGACATCCTTACAACATGATATAGAAATACAGACAAAACAATTAAATCACCATACGTCGTGCAAACCTCGATAAAAGCTTAACACAGCGTGATATTCATCAAAACTAAATGGTGAACTAAAATAGATATGATTCCCTGCCGTTAAAACAATTTTATATTCCTCTTCCATTGTTCGATGTAACCTTCTTTCTTGTTTATTTTTCTAGAAAATGCTTTCAAATTGCATTAATGGACTTATAATTACAATTATATGACCTCTATACCCTTTAACGTTTTCAGTTTTTGAAAATGTAAGGAAAAATAATGTTCTCAAGCTGTTAGTGACGAGAAATAAAGTTAGATGTGACTTTATCGATTAAAATTTTACTATTACTATCATAATCATTATTGTTGTCAATATCATTATTTTTATAATTACCATTATTAGTATGGTTGATAACATTATTATCAGTTTTGTAATGATTTTCATTATGATTATGATGATGACGATGATTATTATCATTACTATTATTATTATTATTATTATTATTATTATTGTTATCATCATCATCATCATTAGTAGTACCAGTATATATAGTAATAGTATAATTACTATCATTATCATTATCAGCCTTATCGTAAAAAAACAAAAAAAAAACACTGGAACGGCTGCGATACATTATGCTTATATGAATTGTTTATATGTCAGTGTGTATACGTGTTTGTATGTATAGGTGTGTGGATTAAGGTGTGTGGGAGCAAGTTTAACGGGGCACATGTCTGGGGGGGGGGGGGGGTTGGGAGAAAAAAGAAACATTTTCTCTCAAGTACTATTTTTTATATGAAACTGTTTTCTAAACAGGTTATGAAAATGTACTCTTTTTGTTTGTTCGTTTTATTATTGAAATACTGTATATGTTTAAGCTAAAATATCAATGTCTAAGGCATCCAGTTATGAATAACATGTACAATTTTGTTATGAATGATTTATACAATATGTATTTGACTTGAGAGAAAGTAATTAAAAATATCATTTAAAAAAATTGTGTTCTTCATTAATTCTTTTATCGTAAATTAACGTAAATTTAACGTAAATTATTCCTATATTACACATGTTTCAATAAACTCTATTTGAAAATAAGATATTCCACCAGGCGTCACAACAAGAGCCTATATACACATTTACCAATACGTAAATGATCATTTTATGTCCTGGATGGACTGAAATCTATGTAAATCGAAATTGCAAAGAAGTAGGTCCATGCGGCTATGACGCGGCAAGCATCCCTTTTTGATCTTTTCCATCTCCCGAGATTTTAATAGCATTTTCTGCTCTGTTATTGAACAAACAAATTCCGCTCAGCAGTGGGTACACTTATCTCTCAATGTCACCCAATTTTCCCCATTCACTCATTGGGTGACCAGGTGAGAGCTGACCGATTAGGCGGGTGTTTGAGGGTAGCCCGACACGGAAATCTCGGCGGAGAGCCTCACGCGCATACCGCTAGGGAAGGTTACCTAAACACAACCAACCCCACGATGAGTGTAAACATTGGTCACACCTGGATTCGAGTATTAACCCATCTCCTCTGCGGATCAAATCTGTTGCATGTTTCGACTAAAAACATATTTAACCGCGGTAAGCCTTTGTCGCCAGTTTGACGGACGGCGCCATATGCCAATCAAGCGGTCACGTGATGAAGCTGGTGGACACCTGAGACGTCAAAACGGCCGGAGGGAATGGAAACGCGACGGGCGGGGATCGGAAAGGTGTTGCCATAGACGTTGCTATACTTTTAATTCATTTGGACAGTCACTGCAGGTGTCATGGTGACTGAGGGATCGGGGTTCGATGCCTCCTTATCTCTTCAGAAAGTGTTTTCCTCTTCCAATAATGTATACATCATTGCCTGTAATCTATAAAAGAATTCCTGAACGAATGAAGACAATCAATGACGATCGCATAAATGATATCAGATATTCTCCTTACGTAGCTTCTATCTTTTGCGACTTTTTGCTCCCACCTCAACCCCCTTTTTCTTGTTGTGTGATATAACACTGCCCCTTGCGGAAAAGAGTATTTTCATAGGTGTGAAAGAGTTATTTCAATGCCAGGGTAAATTCGTCACCAAATATTCTCAAAATAAATCATTACCTGTGTAAGAGAAGCCGTGGTGAGATAAGAGAAGAACGCACTAGCAAACAAACATGCAGTAATATAGTTGCCACCCTGATAGAGACGGTAGCTAATTATTTACTACCTCACAATGGTAGAGAAATAATGAAGAAATCTAAGAAGTAAGAAAAAAATAAAGAAAGGAATCATAAATCAACAGGCTAGATTGAACAAATGGGCCATTCTCAGTCACGTGTGTGACCTGAAAATAATTCATTCAAACCTAATTTTTAAGTATTTGTCTTATTGCAGCCTATAAAAGGTATAAGCTCTTGTAAGAATGCAATAAGTTAAGTTGATATCTTGTATAAGAATATACGATAATTAAGTGACAAGATATTTGAGCTAAATTTGATTTTATGATAAATGTGAATCTTAATGCTTGATAAGTCTATGTAAATTACGAAACCTGATTATATGATTGGTTATTTAATTGCACACTCAGGACAAGTCATGATATAATCAATGTCATGTGAAATTTATGAAAGTATACTGCAATATTAGCAGAGGGTATTTATACACTTATTAATGTCAGTTTTACCACATTTTATACATGTACCCTTTGCATTATTTTACTTGTGGCCCAGTCATCTATAGGGTCTAATACTTTGAATTCAAAAGGTTTGGTTTATTAGAACAACATTTAATCTAGGAATAGATATGAAACAATAGTGCAATGTACCATGGGCTTACAGTTAATCAGAGTATGAGTGTGCAGTTAGTGTTGGAAAGCAAAATAATTACACTTTTAGAATGAAGGCTATAGTACAGAGTTTTTACGGACAGAATTTCTTTATAACAGTTAAAAAGATCATTTATCAAAAGTATAATTAGATGCAATATACATGTATTTTTGTACTTATGATCTTTTCATTATACATTTAACCTACAGTTTTCACGGAATATTATGGAGTTTTCATGACTACGGAATGGAATTAAAGGACTTTGTTTGTATTTGTGAAAGCATCAAAGTCACAACGATCCATATACAATTAAAGAAACATTGAACTTCATATTTCCTGTCGAAACCTTTGTTTATTTTGCGTCGAACTCAACTACAGTTACAGTAGAGATCTCTCATTTTAGACTTTTCGATGACAATCTTACCCCCAACAGACAGAGGGTAAATATATTACATGAGGGTGCATCATTTTCTTTCAAAGGTCAAAATTAGGTCGGTCACGTGTGTGAACTCGCATGAAAAAGGGTCTCTCTTGTTGGTATTCAAACCTATACTTTTTTCGTGGAGTGCAAGTTTCCACTTTTCATTGTTGTATGATAGGATTACTCTGAACCGTTTGAAAACAATTTCCTATAAATAAGTGAACATTCTTTTTTTTCGAAGTGAAAATTGTGTCGGTCACGACTGTGACCACTCACAAAAAGGGCCTTTTTAAATATCTCAGTAAAAACATCGTGGTTGGCAAATGATTTTATCTTGTCAAAGAAAGGGAAATACTCTTTTCATGTAAGAAACTGGTGATATATAAAACAACAATAACATGTAATCTGATTTTCCAGCAGTGAGGCAAAATTAGATGTTTCACTTTACAAAAAATGGCAAAAACATCGAATCGCGAAATGATACGGTCATTAGTTTCTACTTTCTGCAGAAGATTTCTGAAAAATTATTTTCGTCAGACTCGCCTCCAGAAAAGGCAATTAATCTAACTGGTTTAAAGTCGCCCTATTCATTATTCTTTTATTCAAATTCTCATGATGAAACGTCATCATATCACAATGTTAAGTGAACTATTAATTTCAATGCATGCACAAACATGGATTCTAGCGACCCCAATAAATATTATCGGTAACAAGTATGATTTTGTTTCGTTATAACAGCATTGATTTATGACAATTACACTTTCGACCTCTTGCCTTAGTACAAGAACATTATACTACTGGGATGCTTCATGCTCTCAGAATTATACACAAGGTTATCAATTTGTCATTACATTTATTCATTTACAATTATTGGTAGGTTTCACGATAAAGAAATAATAAGATTAGATTTAATGGCAAAATAATCCAAGGTAGTGCTTAAAGAGTCGGTTGATTACTATTTCGTAGAAAGGACTGAAAACCATTCAGGCTCGGTTAAGAAATGAAATGGAAGCGGATAGAGCAGAAATAATGTAAGTAATCTCTCAACACAACTAGGTGTTCATGCCTTTTACTTCTGACGTGAGCATACTGCCCGAAGCTTTTTTTCTTTCTCACACTATTTTGTTTATTTGAAAAAAACTTCTTTTGAAAACTGACTAATCCAATATCTCAGTTCACATCATCATCAGTATGTTCTGTTTTCACGTGTTTTTCCTTACGATGATTAAACTTTGTTAACATGCCAAAACAAAAATAATTTCAGTTCAAATTTGATATATTAAAGGTAGCATAATAACTTGGGGTTAATTTACACAGAAGTCATAAATCGTCAATTTTCTCGATATTCTTAATGAAGTGTATTACTAATGATAATCTAAAAGGCATTAATCTTGTTCACACGGACCCATATTTGGGTGAGGGTTTAGTTTTAAATATGTGGTTCAATTGAGATCATAATATCAATCCAGCACCCGAGTCTGAAGCAGTCAGGAATAGGCATTTTATTTTATATCTAAATTTAACCATCCTGTCTACAAACTGAAAGTTTTGAACCAGTGCTGTCGATCTAATGCTATTACCCATCCCGATCTCTCATCGATAAAATTGGTGAGCGAACAAAGACTTGTTTGCGCCAACTTCGCCTCCAGGAAATCCATATTTGTCCGGAGGCAATCCTGAAGAAAAAAAATCCCACCCCCTCTAGCGGGCATGATTTTCACCCATCCATTATTCTCTATTGTTCCATCGCATGTAATATTGATCTACAATGAATGTTGTTATACCTAGTTATGAAACGATGGAACGTAAGAAATGCGATCGGGCATTGATTGTTCCATGTCGACTATGCAAGGAGCAGACGACTCGGTAGACATTTTAAAATATTTCTTAATTTCTTAGATACAGAGGGTGACCATAAAAAGGGGCTGGTTCACATTAAAAAGTGAGAGGGGCTACAGGTGAGATTGTTACTTTGCTTCGACGGGAGCCCGGATAGCTCAGTTGGTAGAGCACTTGTCATGTAAATCAGGGTCCCGGGTTCGAATCCCGGTCGGGGCATTGTAATTTTCTCACATTTACTTTCTTTATGATATATTCAATTCAATTCAATTTACTTCAATCCTATCAATTATGATATTTAATTAAAAAAGTTACAAGTAATTACAAGTAATTATAAAGAAAATGTATTTTTAAACAAGAAACACATTAAAGAACGATTGAAAGATTTTTAAAACATAATCCTGTAGCTGAATTAGAAATCCACGCTAAATAAATATAAAATCATAAAATGCATACTTTTATATGAAATTCAGATTTAGGAATATCAAAATCATTTTCATTAAAAACAAAGGTACATGGCTCACATGAGTAATATCAAACAATACCTATCTTCACTGTCAGAACGTTAATGGAAAACACAGTTTAAAAAAAAATGTTAATTTTATATAGGAGCAACACTTACGCATTTAGAATTGGATTCAGATTGATTCGATTTCGTATGTGAAGAGGGGTCTCATTACAACAATTTTGTTGTTTGAAGATCGACAAAAACAAGAAAAGGACAATAGGATTACTGGATTTGTGTGAAAGTGTCGGAAGAGAGAGCGCTAAAAGAAGAAAAGTTACCGACCTGTCACCTCAGTTGGAAAGTTTTTGCTAGAGGCAAAATGCCTCTGTTTATCGTTCAAAGAATCTATCGATGTGTTCGATGTTTATCAAATATTTTGGTGAATCAACACTTTTTTGAGAGCCAACGGAAAGAAAGTGAACGCAGAAAGAATGCAAATCCGTATTGATAAATTAAGTTTAGACCGAAAGAAGATTATCTTCCTTTTTTCACTTTCTAACAAATTCACTGTGCGATAGATTTTTATCCTTGCCAGACAGCGCAAAAATTAGTTTGCATTAATTTCTGAAAGCCTAAGAGGTCAATTTTTTTTCAGTGGGAAATAAAAGTGAGATAGCATTAAATAACCCAAACACATTTCGTCTCGATCTAAAAATAGCATCTAGAAGAAGATATTTTGTAAAGAAACACACACATACGTCGGCATTAATATGCCAAACACAATTTATTTAAATATGAATATTTCATTGACCATGTTGAATAGTCAGTCAGATGATCTAACTAAACAATGTAAAATGTCGTGTAAAGAAACGACAAGAAGATTTCTTAATGAGAAAAAGAATCACCAACAATTTTTGAAGTTGTATATAATATGGAAGAAATGTAAGAGGCATATTTGGTGATGTTGATAGTTCATATTTCTGTACCTCCCGCAGTGTGTATATCAAGCTGTTGGTAATTGAAGATAAAATTCAGGAAAAACATGCATCATTCAACGAAGCGCGGCATAGTTCTTTGGGATCCTTTCGTGTGTGCAGGGGTGGATGAAAATGGTATATGAGTGTTGTATCCGAAGGCAAAGTACTTGTATTTACCTCCAAAATAAGTTTATTATAGGCTGTATTTACAAATAAAAAAACATGTTATTAAATATTCTATTTCCCTCACAAATTAAGTTCATCGAGACCAATACTGAATAGAAACATGACTATCTATAACATGACATTCTTGCAGGATTCAGCGCTTTGATAAACCTTTTTCTCTCAGATATTCAATTGATACAAAAACTTAACGTGATTGAATTTATACAAAGTTTGATTAACCCGACCCAAATCGCTATTATTGCTTGAACCCCATTTACAATATAAGGTTTTTTACATATTTATTTTCAATTTTGAGGACTTCATTATCGGTCACTGTGAACTTTTTGTAAATAGCAATAAGATATCGAATGATAAATGTGCCTTTATAAAAGTTAGACATCTAACTTTTAAAAAGGCGAATGTAATTCAAAATCAAACCGGGAGTTGTTTTTCTTTTTAATTAATGAGTGACTTGGTGCTATTTATATTTATTCTCTCTAGTCACTTTTACTGATTTCGGTCATTTCGACTTGATTTTAACAATGGTTTTCATATTATTTATAGGGAATAAGAATAAATGTAATATCATGACCTTTTAAATTGGAATAATGATGATGTTGTTATGATCTTTATGGCATGATAAACATTTAATCATATTAATTCAGTTTAATATTAAAGGTATATTAACTTTATCATATACAAGTATTCTAAACAGCCCTGCACTGGGAAGCATATACAGGATTACATTGTACTAGCACAAAATGATATATGGACGTTTGAAATAAAATCTAAAATGAAACAACACTGAATTTTGTTCTCCTGTCATGACCGGTGAATACACAACTGTGCGTAGCAGAAGAAAATATTATCGCACGCGATTGTGATTTTGAAACTTATAACTTATTGACATTCTTCAAATCCAAGCCCTTTCTTCAACTCTCCGAGCTTCTATTTACTGTAAGCGATACAGGATTTCCCAATTTTGGAGGGATCTGCCCAAGTTGTTCTCTTCTAAGGCGGCGAGGAAAAGTGATTTCTCTGGAGAAGGATTAAAGGTCTAACCCGGAGAATTCCCAACTTAAAGGATTGAAGGAAACTAAAAACAGCGCGATTGGATGGGTGGATGCATTTCCGCAGACATACTTTTGTACAAATTTTCTTCCTCTCCCCCCCTAGTTTCTTCCGAACGAGAGGGGGTACTCGTCATATTTTCAGGAAGCTTTGGTGGAAATCAATTAATTATTATCGTATTGATCATGGTCTCCTCTATGTCTCTTTGTTCAACATGAATTATAGTTTGTAAATATGTAGCATACACAATTATGAATAAGAAAAGTGACATTTGCATTTTTACATGTTACGATTAGGGGCTAGAGCCATGGGAACATAGAGTTTGGCCAACCAAGATGTTATCCAACTATGTATATGTGTTGCACGTTTGATAATGAAATTTTTCTTTTTATACGAATTTAACTTATTTCATATTTTTGTATTAGACGGATACAGACCGTATTTTACGAATAAAAGCATCATCACTACTCCTACTGCTACTTCTACTATACTACTACTAGTATACTACTACTAATAATCACTACCATTACTACTACTACTACTACTACTACTACTACTACTACTACTACCTCTGCTGCTGCTGCTGTTGCTACTACTACTACTACTACTACTGCTACTGCTGCTGCTGCTGCTACTACTACTACTACTACTACTATCATTACTGCTACTACTACTAATATTATTATTACTACTACTACTACTACTACTACTACTACTACTACTACTACTACTACTACTATCATTACTGCTACTACTACTAATATTATTATTACTACTACTACTAATACTACTACTACTATTACTACTACTACTACTACTACTACTACTACTACTACTACTACTACTACTATCATTACTGCTACTATTACTACTACTAGTGCTATTACTGCTGCTGCTACTACTACTACTACTACTACTACTACTACTACTACTACTACTACTACTATTATTGCTACTACTACTACTACTTCTACTACTACTACTAATACCACTACTATTACTACTACTACTACTACTACTACTATTACTGCTACTACTACTACTACTACTAATTCTACTACTACTACTACTACTACTACTACTATTACTGCTACTACTACTACTACTACTACTACTACTATTACTGCTACTACTACTACTACTACTATTACTGCTACTACTACTACTACTACTACTACTACTACTACTACTACTACTACTACTACTATTCCTTTCGCTTCCGTATTTAATTCCAACCTATATATCAGTGTTTCTTTAGTCCCATATACAGTCCCAACCTTTAACTCGTCCACCAACTCGGTTTTTTGTTAGGAGTAAGGTGTATGGGGTATATAGTGGCTTGGTGTGGGGTTTCATCGGGGCGGCTTGGACCAAAGGAGTACGGTTAGCAAACAATCGAAGCACCCATACTCTCCGGGGAGGATTGGTCTCTCTAATGGGTGCCAGGTGAGTAGAACCATTGACAAGATGGCTAACGAGCCAAAGTACTTCTAAACTTTCCCCTGCTTTGGACCTTTTTTTTCTTCTCTCAATCTAACAAGTTGGGAAAAGTTTCTACATAAATTTCGTCTTAGTTCTTCTGAATGATATGACAGCATCTAGACTTCGACTATCAAAATATCTTCTATACGCAGTAAAAACATTCAAAATTTAGTGTTGAATCTCATTACTTTTTATTGGTTCCCATCTTCTTTTTATTTTTATCTCTACTTATTTGAAATTATTCTCTTTATCTCTCCCTCTCTCTCCTCTTACGTTTTATATTTCTTACATTCCCAATTTTTTTCTTTTAGTCATTTTGCTGGTAACATGTAAATGTCAACTATAATTTCCTTCTCATTCTTTACGTCATAGTTATGTGCCACATATCTGCCTCAAAGTAAATGCAGAACAAACTGCATAACATTAATATATATATATTTACGAAGAAAATGATAAGAGGAATTCTACTTTAATTCACCAAAAAATGTAACCATTGCATTTCTCAGCTACATTTGGAGTTTGTAAATATTTAATTTTAATTTCGATTCTACTCATGTACAGAATCGAAATTAAATTTAAATATAGGTATTTTCAAGCACATGCCATTTACACATTTTCTTATAGCTCACAGAAGAGGAGAAACTGTATTGAGGCGCATGGACGAGTGAGGACAGGTAAAGATATCAACCTGTTTTTAAGATTGCCAGACAACCTAATTGGCTATCAACGCCGAATTAACAGTACAAGAAAGCTTCAATAAGTTATTTGAAAGATTTCCTTTCAAATTTGATTGATTGAGTGCACGTATTAAATACCTCATCCTATCAAAATAGTGTTTCTATAAAACGATCGAAATAGCATCTCCTTAGCATTGAACCTAAGCTATTACAGTTGTTTTATTGATTTTACTGATTAGAAACTGACGATTAAATAATGAATACAAAAGAAGAAGAGCTTTAAAAGTACGACAACAAGTTTGGGAAGATCATCCTGCCACGAAACAGTTTTAATCGGACTTTTCTTAATCTCTTTGACCCATTCATGTTCTTTATTCCCATGCATTGATCGACCGATTGATACAATAACACCTACTGGCAAATCACATCAACATAGCGTATCAAAAATTGAATGAAAGGGAGCTTTCGAAATAAAAGAAGCGATGGCCGTGAACCTCTCTCAAAGAGAGTTTTGTTCACACGCTCTTAATTACAAAATGGTGATGAGGTAGGGTGAGAACAATACCAGGTTTAGGGATGCTTCAATTGTCTCCATCTCACCCTTTTCACTCCCCCCCAATGGTTTCAGGTGAACTAAAATTCGACCACTTTCAATAAGCTTATGTTAATCCATATCCGATCCTTGTTAATCCCTTTTAGGATTACGTCAAGCCTAGATGCATGAGGTGCGGGATAATACCCAAGAAGGTTATGAAAGAGATTACTTTCCTCTCGCGTCGAAAAAATCGTTAACTTCATCAGCTTCAGATTAAAACATCGTTGTGTTTGAATGGCGTGCTTAATTCCGTGACACTTTCAAGCACTGTAATGGTTAATTGGGGATAAGGAGCACCTTAATAAGAGAAAGACGGAAACGAAATTCAATTTCTGAATGCGACCTCGAATAGGAGAAGGAAATAAAACGATGCCTTCTCTCTCCCTCACCTGATGAGTAGCGTTGTTTTGGCGCCATTCGGGAATTTGATGGGATCCGAGCAAACAACGTCCAGAAATCATTTCCTCTTGGGGATCTATGTAAACAAAATAGGATTCCTCTTAGTATATGTGTCCATAAAATTAGCACCAGCATACATAGCTTCTCTTTACCTTTTGATAATACTGTGAAAATAAAAAGGGATGTCAGTTCTGTTTATCTTACCATGTAGCTTTTATCAGTTTCCGTTAGTCCTGTTGACATTTTCATTAAGTAGTACAAAGGAAAGGAAATGAGAGATTAAAGGTGCTAAATGTTTTGTTTTCTATCGAATGTTTCTTAAAAAAAAATATATATATATCTTTCTTTCTCTCTCTCTTCCCTCCCAGATGACCCTCCTCTCACACACTTTGTAAATTTAATGCATTTTCTGCCTTTAAAATAATAAATAATTAAATAAAATAGAAAGATACTAAGAGAATCATTCCTCCAACAATAAACGGAGATAAAATTCAACTGGTAAAAAGCACACGAAGCAAGAACAAAGATAACATAAATATTCCAGCATCATTCCCCCTTTATCGATTCATTTTTAAACCACTGAGAATAGATTTATAAAATTATCATACGAAGTGCTGAATAGCTCAGATAAGGTAAAGTAAAGACAGATGCAAGCATATACATGTATTCTCACCTTTCTCCCTCCATCTCTTTTCTTTTTCGAATATCATCCATCATTTTTCCCTCTCAGATTCTTTGCCCCCCCCCCCCCCCCCTCTCTCTCTCACACACACACACACACACACACACACACTCACCTGACTAATTATCGTCATTCCTACTCCTGATGTCGCCTCTTGTCCAGCATAATTGTCTGATTAGTATCTAATCAAGAACACATCAAACAGGTGGTAAACAGTGTGTTCTCTACTCATCTAATCTTCATTAAAGTTCATTGTCAAATGTGTAATCTCCTTCGATTAACAGATCATCCGACTTTACGTCTAATCCACCTTTCTATGCGGAACCCCCTGCAAAAGGAGAAGGTAATTCACAAATTTGAAAGCAAGCAACCGAGAAGGATTAGACGAAGAATCAAAACAAAGAAATAATACAACAATTAAGAAGGAGGAGGAGGAGGAGGAGGAGGAAGAAGAAGAAGAAGAAGAAGAAGAAGAAGAAGAAAAAGTAGTAGAAGAATATTAAAGAAGACAACGAAGAAGAACAAACAAGATAAAGTAGAAGAAAATGAAGAAAATAAATACGTATATAATTAATAATGATAATAATAGTAATGATAATAAATATTTATTATTATTACAATGATGATGATGATGATTATGATAATACTGATAATAATAATAATAATAATAATAATAATAATAATAACAATAACGATAATGATTAAAATAATAGTAAGTAATTTTGTGTGCATGTTCTACATTGACGGCTATTCTGGCAAATGTAGATTAATGTCTTGCCAAAGAACATTAGTGCCGCGCCGGGGTTGAACCCACGACCTTCCCATCTTGTGTCCAGTGTTTAAACCACTCGACTACGACAGCAATAAGATAGAACATGGAGGAACAGGAAAAGAATATCGTGATCATTTCACAGAAAGATATCGAACTATGCTCAGTAAAATATCGAACCTAAATGACCTTACATTCCAAACTTTTAATGAGCACGGTAAACGATGAGTATCTTTCAATTTGTTCATGGGTAGTGAATGTAGTAAACAGCTCTTCAAAATAAAAGAGATGCAGTTAGCCGTGTCATTCCCATTCACATTCATTAAAATAGTGTTACTCATGCGTACTTTTAATCTGATTAAAAGATGTCCTCACTCTTGACGCAGTTCTGTCTTCAGAGGCAGGCTTAGCATTTTTGTGTGAACGGCCCTCCAGCCAAAGCAAAACCCGTCAAACTCCCCATTAGTCCACCTCTGACTGTCGTCCTATATTCATATTTATTAAATAATTATGACGTCATTGTTTTATGCCTCATCTCTAAATAGCTGTAAATTCGATTACGTCAAGATAATTGTAGAATATAAATACGGACTTTCTCATTTATAACGATATAAGCAACGCAATAAACCGAACTGAATTTAATATAGATGGTTTTACCCAAAACAACAAATAAAAAATGAAGCCAATAAGCTGACGTTTTGTTTTAACAAAGATTGAACAAAAGGCACATTGCGATAAAACCAAAGAGATATAAATGTTGTACTTGAATTCATCAAATACAGGGACACCTTCATGTATATGAAAATGATTATAACGTATCAAATTCCAATTGTTATTTTTACCCACGCCGATGAAATCGGCAGGGTTATGTAAAGGGCTCCGTATGTTTGTTTGTTTGTTGTTGTTGTTTTTTTTTTTTGTTTGATTGTGTACAAGATAACAAGAGAACGGGTGAACGGATTTGCACCAAATTTTCAGGGAATGTTCAGAAAGTGACAGGAAAGAATCGATTAGATTTTGGTGATGATTGGTTGACCCCTGCACATTCTGTGTGACCTTGAAGTTTTGACCCTGTAGTAAAGTATAGGAACTTCAGTTCAGATAGTGACAGGAAAGAAACTAGAAAGATTGATGACCCCAAACTTCGCCTGCAGATGCAGAAATATTTTGGCCAATCAAAACACTCATTACTTCGTCTCACCAAAAGTCTATTTCAGGTTTATGAATTTTAGAAGACTTTTAGACCCATTATTTGCCATTTCACTTCAAATCCGTACGAGCCTGCAATGAATATTCAAAGCCAACGTATCCCAGCAACAAGGGATTGCGCGCAATACCTTTTTTAACTACAAATTCATTTAGATTCAGGCTACCCTACCCCTACGGCTTCTCCTCTATTTCTTATCTTCTGTGCATTTCTGTTTATTTTCCCCGGTTCTTTCCACTTTGTTGTGGAAGTTTTTGTGATTTATTTTATCCTGGTGGACGTGTAGTACGTGATTTTAATTGTTTTCGGTGAAAATCTGGTGAGTTTGTTCGACGTGAGTGAGTCTATCGCACTCGCGAGCGTTCGCGTGTGTTGATCTGAGTGAGTGGGCTGTGTAGCTAGCTGTACGTACATAACTATACACAGCGCTGTCGCGAAGTGACGGCGATCTGGTCGGGCTAGGGAGTACATAACCCCAGGGAGTACAGTGCCTGTGCCTTACTGACTGTAGTAGGATTGAACTTTTTTCTTTGGGTTATAACGGTCCTGTCATTTGAGATTTGAGTTAGTTTATAACTCATTTATGTCTGTTTGAGTGGATTTCGTAGTTGTAAAATATATACAAACACTGTATTTCTTTTTAATTTGTGTGGATTTGCAAAATTTGGTGGCTGATCGAGGTTCGCCGAATACATGCACGCCAGTATCCACTTTGACTTTGTTGATGGGTGGTGACTGAGCTGAGTGAGTAAGCTCTGTGCCTCGCATGCATTTTGAAGTCGAGATCCAACTTATTTTGTCGTCATATTTATTTTATCCAAGCCCGATGAAAAAAAAAAAAACAACCCCAATTGCAATGTAATTTAAAGATAGAACATGAATACATTTACTAACACTTACATGACAGAACACTGAATACAAATTGCTAACATTTTTTTTCTCACCACGCCACGCTCTCTGACATGTCTAATCAATTACTTTTAGGGGAGGGATGTTTCAATAATAAAATCTTTTTCAGAAGAATTTTTTCAAGGGTGGGGACACACAAAGCTATGACCTGGATATGGCAAAATTTATTGGGGGGGGGGGGGAGATGTGCCTCTTGTTATCCCCTTTGAATGGCTACTGCTTACAAAAATAATCGCAACAAAACAAACCTATTGGGTTAAGGCGTGGGTCTGCCGCCTTTGACGGCCTTTCTAGTTTATTTAATATTTTAGGGGGTTCTCTATTGCTTTGACGCTTTGACTAAATATAATGATGGTGATGGTGCATCACATTCGATTGCTGTTTGTTTGTTTTTCATATTGTATTTTTTTTTCGGGGGGGGGGGATAAGAATGTGTTATAGATTTCTTCATTGTTTAAAAGAATGTTAACCATTATTTTCTGCTTTTGTCAGTATGCTTCTTTATTCTTGTCCAAGTGCATTGCATGCACCGTTGTTTGTTTGCTCTTACATTTTCTTTTTTGAGAGGAGATAAAAATTTGCTATCGATTTGTTCATTGTCTAAAAGAATGTAGTCTCATCTATTTTCTGTTATTGCCAGTATGCTTCTTGATGTTTTTACATGCTTCTCTTTTGTTCGAAAGAATGTATCTATTTTCTGCTTTGGTCGGTATGTTGTTTTTGAAGTAACTTAACAGTTCGAATGTCATAGCTCTGACGAATCAAATCAATATAATTACTTGTCCATGTGTCGATCTGACATCATTGTCTGTTTCATCTTTCTCTTCACCTAATCTTATAATCATCATGAATTCTTGGAAATTATAAGGGGGCATTATTGACCATATTCCCTGCCCCTTCATTATTTTCAAGACATTTTCGAGATGCATTACAAATAAATCACATTATTTCATTGTTTTTACAAATAATTCTGCCATTTATTAAAGGGCAATCCAACCTTTGTAAAAAAATTGCTTTATGCGAAGGGGGGGGGGGGGGAGAGGAACTGGATGATGAAGGTTTTGAAAAATGGACATTTTAGTAATTTTGAGCGAATGGGAAAGTGGGCCGCCGCGACATCACCGTACCTTTACATTGACCGTACCGATTTGGCCAATCTAAAATTCCCATTATATGACGTATAATGATTACAACGTTAAAGATCATAACTTTCTTATTGCTTGTCCGATTTCGTTTAAACTTTCACCAATCTGCTTCTCTGATTTTCCTGCTTTCTTTCAGAATAAGTTACTATCGTTAAGGTTGTTTTACCTTTTAAAACACAAGAAAGTTGACCTGGTTGGTTGAAATGAATATTCGTTTCTTGACAGACCAATGAGAGGATTCTAAGTTCTTGGTTTTTCTTTTTTTTCACATGGAATAAACTTCAAACATGTTATATATTAATGGAAAATATATAATTATTATAAATGGAAGAAGTAACCATAAAATCTTACCAAATCATCCAGCATGTCAAGTGGAAGTGTATTCAAAAGATGGTAACACAGACGTACCCCAGTCCCATCCAGGAAAACAACCTTTAGAGGTTTATAACTTGCAGCGGATCTACATCACTAGAGGCTGCAAAGAAAATAAGATCTTTGTTCATCAATTTCTTGATATGCCACTGAATTATCAATGGTCAATGGTTTAATTTGTTGTTGTTTGTTATATTTGATTTTTGGCTATTCACTCCTCTGGGTACACCATTACTCGTTACTATTCTAATTGACCAGCCCATCCTTCCAGAAACACTGTAATTTATTACGTAACAGCCGAGTAAAGTTTGCAAACATAATTCCAGTTTTGTTGAAATTTCCATGCGTTATTTGAACTGGATTGTTGAGAAAAGAAACGACCCTAAACCCCCGGGGTTCTTCTAACTCACCTAAGCTTTAAACCCCCAAAGTATGCTAACAATACCAGCTTCATTCATAGTGGAGACATATGAAGTAGCCCCGCAAGGCCAAGATGCATTCTGATGGAGGTAAATTGTAATCTCCTGTGTCCTATAAGGAACTAATAGTGATTCCAAAATATATAGAAGAATTAATTAAGATTTGGAATCAGAGTGACGAAAAGGGATTCTTTCGAGGATGGAGACGCAGCCCAATCATCTAATGTCCCACGACTTCTTGCTAGACAGGCGCCATTAAAGCCAAACGACCGTTAATTTGTGTTCTCCTATGCCTATGTGACTGGTACATTAAAAAGGTGTTATATTTTGGGCAAGGACAAATGTACAAATTGTTGATTCAAGCCATAATAACGAATTAACTTGATACTATGAAATAAAAAGACCAATCGTATAACAATGTAGGATTCATTCTTATCCTGCTCTTCTAAATGTTTCTTCTTCGCTTTCTCACCCTTAATTCAAAAACACTTTAAGCATTGTCTTTAAAAAAGGGGGAAAACCAATAGAACTATGAGTTTGAATGTTTCTGTAGTGACCAAAAATTGCATGCAGGAAACTGAGGGGCATTATGTTGTGAAAGTAAAATGCATATAATGGATATGATAAACCCCATCAGCATGTTAAGGTCTGTTTCACTGTATGCAATATCAAACAAGTAGTCACAACTATAATTCGCGAATAACATGTTTCAGTTTAATACGGAAGGTATAGTACTATCTCTGAAAAGAAGGAGGAAGCGAGAGAGAGAGAAAGAGAGAAAGAAAGAGAGGGGGTGATGAAGAAAGAGATCAGGGAAAAGGAGAGGTGGAGGAAAGAGGTGGATAAGGAAGTGATAGAAAGGGTGCGGAATGAGAAAGAGTGAAAGGGAGATAAGGAGGGAGATATAGAATGATAGAGAGATTGAAAGAGAGGAAGAGCAGAAGAAGAAGACTAAAAGTAAAAAATTAAAAAGGCGGCATATTTATTTCGATAGGATAGCATTCCAGCAACTGAAGAACGGGACCAATTATGAGATAACCCGTCACGATCGAATCTAACCGAATCGGGTTTGGTTTGGGCCTGGCTTTGCTATAACTTTGCACTTATATGATTTGATTTTAATGGAAAGAGATGTGGATCTGTTATCATGATTGCAAGCTCGGATTTAGATTTTTTTCACAGACTGAAGAATAGAATTGATTGGAGGGATAAGGTCTGCAGAAGGAGGTATATTGATGTCGTTGAATACAGACTGTGATGGAATATCAAATTTCTTTTTATTACAGCTTTCAAGAAAAACAAATATAATGATATGATGTGAAAGAAGAAGATTGAACTATATAAAGAACGTAATATAATTATGTTGTTTAATCAAGTCTTTATTTGAAAAGATCTTGTAATACATACAGACCAGGGGTGTTTCCTTTCCGGACTCACAGCATGTCATAATGATTACAGATGGTGCAATAGTTCAAGCACAACATAGTAATTCACATTTATGTAGTATAGATTGGTCATGTTAATTGGAAAGGTTTTAAGCTTGCAAGGCTTGCTTTGATTTATTTGGTTGATTTATTTCGCTGTTATGTTCATTAATTTTCTCCACGTTTTGTCCACGGTGGGCAAAGAGGTTCAGAAGGGGACTTGTTGTAAAGAGGACCTTTTGTGCCCAATCATTTGTGCCCTTTCAGGATTCATTCTGTTAGAAAGAAACCCTCTCAGATTATTTCCCCGAGTTCGCGTTTATCCGCATATGTTTCAACATGGCGGCCTTTTGATAGGGAATGATTTATACCAAACCACATATTGTCATTGAATACATCACATGATGTTTGGTATTATTCATTATCTGTATTTTCTCTATTCATTCCTTACCCGGCTCTGTGGAAGCTGAATGTAGTTCGAATGGATAATTTTGTGGAATTAAGTCTCAACTTTTGTAAAGATTTAATCCTGATTCTAGGATTCTGTGTAAATGTCATTACTACGACATCCTTTTAAGAGAAACTATACCCTGTACCCCTCACTTGTAATATAGTCTTTCTTCAATCAATACGAATTCTAAGCCAAGCTTTCTACTCAAGTAATTTTAGCAGCGAACACAGCCTGAGGCAAAACTCAGGGTAACAAAGATAAAGAAAGGGAAAATGCATCTCCCTTCTTATTCGAAGATTAAAAAAGGAATAACAGCATTGTTTGGGTTAAGTATGGTAGTTTTGTTTGCATACACGGATAGCAAGATACAAAGTGAAGATGCGCACCAGTCGGGTATGGTATCTTTAAAGTACGCAAATCTCTTTCCTCAAATCTTGGCGTGGATGACACCAAAGAGGGGCTTTCGAGCAAGAATTTCCTTGATATACTGGTAGCATAATTCCATGCGTCATTTTGCTTATTAAGTTAACTAAAATTATTTTGAACAGTTCATCTCGATTTAGATACATTATACATGTTAAATCTTTTGAATTTAATGAAGTAATCTGCCGTCAATTTGACACTTTACTGTGCCCAAGGAGTAAGAGATTAATGTTCATACTTTAATCTCTTTTATCATGTGACCAGCTATCCACTTTCAGAACTCAACTCAAGACATACCTATTTCAGATTGCTTACAACTAGTCATATATTCTTGTCGTTCCCAGGTAGAATCATGAACAGAGTATAGTTTTTTCAGTCTCAACAGTGCCTTTGATTAGGCAACTAGATATTGGCGCTACATAAATACCCTGATTGGATTGGATTGGATAAAAACTAGAGCATATAAGAGCATTATCCCAATCCCATACCTACAACCCAGGTAAGTCATTTATTCATGCTTCACCAGCAACTTTGTCGATGAAAAAGGAAACAAAAAGTGAAACCCTGTAAAACATCATTCTGAATCGTGGGAAAAACCCTGCCAGAAGCTATAACGCCCTCTTAAAACCTTAATCACACACCCAGTCTCTGCTCCAAGACATTGTACTCTAACAAGTGTGAAAAGGTAATGGAAATGTGCCTGTGTATCACGATTATATAATTCAATAGAAAATATTAGAGACAAAGTTACTGTTGAAAAGTTGTAACAAGTGAAAGTCTTGCAAACTAGGATGAAATTTTCCTTAGGTTACAATAAGGTTTCGTGACATAAACTTCGTGTTGGGAAATGAATGTCAAAATTATACGTCGTCGTTTGTTTAAAATGACTTTTTATATTAATATCTAATGTATATGAAACGTTTTTAGATTGTTGTAAATGTTTTCATCGAGTCTCCTTTTAGACGAGTCATGATACGCCGAAATTAAACAATTAGCAAAGGGGTTCGGATTGATATCACATTTATATTACAGAAGAATGTGATTAAATAATCAACAAATACCTTTGCAGTAGTCATGGTATTTACAAATATTGTAAAAATTGTCTGAATATTAGAGAAATTGAAGTATATTCGTCAATTACTTTTTTTTCCAAATTTGTCATCTTTCCTGGATATTGTTTAAAATCATTGAAAATCTGTCTTTCTTTGAACATGTTCTAACCTTATCATGTTCCTAATGCCTATTCTTGTACTCTTCCCCTTCATTGACGATTTTTTTCCGTTTTTGCTCTCTCCTCCACCTATCTCTCTCTCTCTTTCTCTCTCTATCTCTATCTCTCTCTCTCCCTTCACTTTTCTCTCGATTGTCGTATTTCATCGTCCATTGTTCATTGCCCGCATCCTTCTTATATCGACAGAGCGTAAATGCTTCATATGCTGAACACCAATCCCCTCTCATCCTCGTATTGTTATACTTAGTAAACACACTTCAACTCCTAACCAACATACTCTTCTAAGCTTGTTGTAGAGGAATATAAGTCTCTCTCCATATTTACTGACACACTCGTGTAATACGACTTACACACCGGTTATTCTTTGTAGATAACTAACGCTACAAGAAGAAGAAAAGAGGAGGAAAATCTGAGCGCAAATTGTGGAAAACAATGCAACATCGTTACCAGTTGTAATCCTTATTAAGACCTCAAACCTCAGAATCAGCTTTACTCTGTTTCTTCTTCCAACTTCAATATTGTCATTGCTTTAGGATACATTGGTGACTGCTCGGTCATGTACTTTTTACTTTCTCGAGATCAAAGGAGGAAAAAAGCATCTTTTGTTGCATGGATTTGTCAAAAGTAACGTCAGTCCGTGGGAATCACCCAATTCGCGAACAGCTTTATATTTCCGCTTGGGATCGCATGTTAATGAGCAAGATAATTACATCCAGCGTATCATATATTATATATTCGAGAAAGAAAAAAAAAATCAATTTCTCAAAAAAAAATGCTCAAGTCAAAGGAGGGTTTGGTCAAAGCTGTACTACCAGTACGATATTTTTCTATATTAGGAGCTGTCGTCTCTAGCTCGAATATTAACTTTAACAATAATTAATGAGTAAGCCAATATTCGAAGACTTGTCTTTTATGTTTAGATAGTACATTCTAGCTATCAATAACATTGTAATCTGGAATTTCTTGGTTACTGAAATATAAATGTTGTGCATGATCACATCGTTCCCCGAATTCGAGGTGCTGATTGCCAGAACATAAGAAATTTCGAAATCCTTGGGTGTGTGAAGGGGGGGGGGGGGGGGGGGCTGCAACACTAGTCCCTCTCCGTGGAGGGGAGAAGAGGGTGATGTTTTTTACTTCGGTTATTTTGTTCTCTTCCTGTAGATCAAAATAGTTTTTATCATGTACAAACCTCTTCGAGATCGCACATGTTTGTGTCACAATAGACAGAGAATGTGGAAACATTTTAGTTGTTATGAAAAACTTGTTTTGAAATTTTGGTTGCGTCATACATCAAGCTTTTAAAAAGTGCAAGTAATACTTTTTTGTGTTGGAAAGAAAGATCAGACAAGGTAAATGTTTTGATTTGGCAATAAGGAAACAGATTGAATAAAAATGCGAAACATGTCAGAAGTTTGTTTTGCTTGTAATGTCCAGTAAATTAAGCACCATTCTCTAAAAAACAGTCACTTCTAATTTCCTTATAGACTTTTGGGAGGATTTTTTTTCCTATTTATAATTACATTCATTTTAACGTTACAAAATATCAGAAAATCTCTAAAAATTGATCGAATTATACCTATATGTTTTACAGAAAATACATTAAAACAAAGAAAAACCTTGTTTTGAAATAAATGTGTTGGAGCTCTCACCGTCGCGTCGCTGAATGGGCGAGAAACATAATAATTTTGAAAGAACCTCAACACAATTCCAAAATAACAACGTATATGAAATACATTAATATTAAAATAATATGAGTACATCTATCAATAACATCAATTTCATTTTAACAAGTTTTTTTATGCCATTACGTAACATTTGCCAAACTGTGCCCAATACATGAAACGTTGGAGGAAAAAAAACACCTTTTGATTGTAGAGATTTATTCAAGAACGCATAAACAAGTTTCTTTCATGATCTTTATTCGGTTCTGCATAAACAAGCAACTTTCATGATCTGCATTCAGCAACGCATAAACAAGCCTCATGGATATATCTCAATAAAGAAGGTCTAATCAATACATCGATATCCAAACAAATGCACATTACAATTAAGATAATTACTTTGAGATGGGGGTGGAATGAATGTCTCATACGCGGGGAGAGCAAAAGAAAGATAAATATGGGGTATAGTAAGAAACAAAGAGCTTTTGATATCCTCTTTGTTATGTTTTTTGCAATGATTTCATATCTACTGGATTCGTTTTATTAAATTATGATTTCAATCAGCTCTGCTGATTGGTCCGCTGCAACTCGTCTGTCGACTACGTCAACACATCACGTGACCTCCGCATTTATTGGAGAAGTTGTTTTCGTCAAGGAAAGTTCACCGCTGCGTTCCCAAATCAAACGGATCGAACTCGGCTGACATTCCAAAGACAATCAGACACAAAGGTTCGAATCTTCTTGGGCTGTTACCCCATCCAACACACAATCGATCCAACTCTTTCATTCTATTTCATCCCAGAACCGGTAACATGGCAAAATAGCCTAACAACGCGAACTCTTGTCGTTGAAACAGGGGCGCTCTTATGGGACCGCGGGTAGAGTAACGACAACCTGTGATTTGAACGCCATTTTGGGTCCACTATCACGTAACATTTCTATTAAATTCCGATGAGCACCTGGGTGTTCTCAATAGAAAGAATTCGAACGCCATTTTGTGTCCAGAAAAGTCAGAAGTCCATGTCGCTACTCTTCTATATAAAGGTACTCTAACCGCGGGCGGGCTTTTGTAACAGTCTGACTTCCTGATGGGAGTGATTGGACCTCAGGTACTCGCCCGCTATCTTGGGGGTACGTCCCACCGCTCCGATAAACACATCATTAATAATTTAGTATTTTGCAAGCGGTTCAGTAAGAAAGTAAACAATCCGACAGCAGATAATCCTTAAAGTGATGGCGGTCTAGTCTAGTTAAATGAGTAATTCCCTCGTCTTTTTCTTTTCTTTGAGAGGGATGAGGAGGCCATATCTCTTCTGAACATGAATTACATGCTCCCTGTTAAAGAAAGTGTGTTCAACCTGTCTATGTATTCTTGTCTGTCTGATTGTCAGTTTTTCTCTCTCTCTCTCTCTCTCTAATTTATTGCATATGTTCCTTGTATGCAGTACAGCGCAGTGTGAAGCGAAATTTTAGGCACATTGAATGAATATTCAATTTCAAATCATACGCCCAGTGACAAGAATCTATATTATAACTGTTCCGCTTTCAAAAAAAATACAGGGATACAATATGCAAAAAAAAATAATGTCTGCTTCGCGCGTCTATATATCATTGGACGTAGATTAAATTCATCGATTTTAAGCACACCTGCACTCAACTCCTTTTCCTTTTATTTTTATATCTAGAAGATAAAAGGATGACACCTGTTTGTTATTTCCTCTCTCGAGCACCATTGTGATTGTTTCCATCAGCAGTACATATCCCTTCACTATTGTCGGAGCGAGGGAAACAGGGGGAAAGGCGTGGCGAGATCGATACGTAAAGAAATGGTTCCTAATTAACTGACAAGGGATAAGTGACACGGGACCCTCTCCAAAGCGAAGTTTAACAAACAAGTGGCCTGGGCGAGAAATACGATTGTTTGGCCTCTTTCTCGCCCTGCTAGCCTACAAAATACCGTCGAGTACTTAGACATTGAGTGCCGTTTGCATGCGATCATCGCCCATCCTCGCCTTTTCGACACTTATCTACTCCAGGCGACGCCATCGCGGGCATTTTGAGTTGTTTCCAATCGAGTTTCATACATGGTGCTTTAGTTTATAGGTGCATTTAACCGCATCGTCATTATACATGTGGCATTATCTGCTGGAATACGTAATTATTATCACATTAATGACGACCAATGTCGACGTCATGGTTGTTTCTTATGATTGAAGTCTACTATTGCTTACATCAATTATCATGATTCTTGGCGGATCCGGAGGGCACATACAGAAAAGTGCATAGATTATATCAACCCCCCCTCCCTTTCCCCCAACCCCGCTGTCCAAAGATCCATCACTGAACATCAATCCGACTATATATACCTACCTCCTTTCATTAATCGACCTACATCATTACATAAAAATATTCACATCATCTTATTCTATTTTAATTCCGAGCTATAGAACGGGGCAAGCATTAGTATAAAAGAGAACTATTGTGAGATGAGAAAATAAAGTAACCAGCCACACTTATAAGCAAACTACCGAAATGAAATTATAAATTGAGGCAGTATAAGTGCTTCAGTAGTTTATAGATTTCTAGGTTGCTTGCCGGCTAGTAGCCCCATTTCAAAGAGCAGCCAGGGGGGGGGGGGGGGGGGTAGGAGGTGGTACAGAATGATGCACCCAGATGATGACATCACTTATTCGGAATGAAAAGGCGAAGAAGAACAAAAGAGATAATTATACGTGACAGTTGATGTTCAAGTGTACTGCTCGCACTTAGCACCCACTCAACTGGCTACTTACACCCTCTGCGGAGGGCGAGCTGAGGGGGTAGTCAGACCTTTTTCCTCAAATTTGTTTAGTGACTCACAGTCCATGATTTATGTCACCGGGGTCACACAGGTCATGAGTTTACTTTATGAATTATGGTTTCAGGTTATTCAATATATATGTTAATAGAAATGACTGAATAAAGTTAACTTGTATTGATGAATAATTTATGATTTTTATCGTTTTTTCAATAAATGAGATTGCATGCTAGTTAACACTAATGTGCAGTACTATTTAATTCATGATATAATTATTTTCTGCAAATATTCTGGTCTGTAATTTTTTAAAATTTATTTATAATACAACTTTTTTCTATCATTTTTTCAAATGGGCAAATACTGTTAATTATGCTTCGTTACTGATTAGAAAATATTTCCTAGCCTTGCTTATCTTTTTTTTTCTTATCCCACATTTATTTCTCCCCTTTTTTTCTCTTTCCCTCTCTTTTTCTCTCTCTTTCTCTTTCTCTCTCTGTAGCTTTATGTCGTACTTCTACCGCCTCTCCAACGTCCCTTCCTCTCTTCTTATCTGTAAAAAATGATATCAGTCTCCATTCTACTTGAGGATATGTTAGAGAAAATTATTATTATGTTTGCCATCTCCTTTGGAACTTCACATCTGAACAAGATGAAGGGTGTCACAGTTGCCTATCATCCAGTTCCTATGGCAACATCAAAGTGCCATCTGATGGGAAACAGAGTCATCTTGCAATATTCCTTCTCCTTGGTTTCTTATAGAGGAATGCACTTGTGTCTCGACGGGAAGAAATATATCGAGGATTATGCCAGGGGGTTGTATGCAAGCTCGCAACGTAGAATTGGCTGCAAGCACTTACAGCGTTGAGAAGTGATGAAAATACTGACATGGTGAAGAGAAAATAAACAAGAAATAGGGCTGGATCTCAAACTGTCTTGAGTAGAAGCAAATATCATCCAGTCGTAAAACCTCAATCTACTTGGAGAAGTCCAGTATCAAGATTTATTACATTTTCTTCTTTCCTGTCTAATCCCTTCTTCCGCGTTTCGTTTATATTTTATTTATCTTCATTTTTTTTTCTTTTCTCTCCCTCTTCTTTCTCATATTATTACATGTATTTTTCTTCTTTATCTTTTTCTTTCTTTTCTTTTTTTTTCCTTCTTCGGCTTTATCGTCCTCTTTTTTTTAAGTTGATTTTTCATATTGTCTTTTAATTTGTCCTTATACTGCTTACAACTTTTCTTTCTAGAATTCAAGTAGAACTCTATCGACATCTGATAAAAGGGACAAATTAATTTTCAAGTGAATTGCGTAATAAAATTTAGTCTCTGCCGGTGTGCATTCACGTGGCACCTCATCAGCTACCATATCGAAATTGAACTTTATTCTCTTTTCTACAAATAACTATTTTCTCCAATATTTGATAATTCAGACGTCATATTGTTATAGTAAATAGTGTATGTATAATACGCGCTGTGATTGGTTAGATTCGCATCACGTGACGTGCAAAAAATTGTTATAGTGCACGATCGTCCACTATAACTTTGATTTTTGCACGTGGAATCCCGTGTTAAAATGAATAGGGGATGAGTAATTTCAATTTTATCGTTCTCAGCATTCAATTTCCAGTTTTGGAGTTAAGAGTGTTACACATCATTGGAGAGCTAGCATTTGAAGTTCATTTTGTGAGCTAGGCAACTTTTGTAGAGTTAGGAAATCAGCAGTAAAAATATAGAGTATTAATTTATAGACCTAGCTGTCCCGGGCCTAATATACAATAACATTTATAGATCTAGGGGTCTATTTACTACAGCAATTAGTGCATGTTCTATTTATGCACCATTACTGGACTATATGAACTCCAAATACTAAATTATCCCTCGTGCAGGTCTATTTCAAACAAAACTGCACTCGGGATAATTTAGTATTTGTCGTGCACATAGACCATGCACTATTTATATAATATTGAATATGAATACATTTTGATTAAAATGCTGTTATATTGTATTCAAATTATATCATCAAATTTGAATTATACTTTAACGTCAAACAATCATGTCAAATAAAATGGTTAAAAGTTACGTTCATTAAATACTACTCTCTCAATTTCCGTTAAAATATAACTGATAATTTTACATGTATTTCCATTATTTAGACTCCCTTTTTATCGTAAAATATTGAACAGAATCCTCGGATATCACTTCTAACCCATCAGTATCTCTCAGATATCTCTTATATTTTCTGTTTTCTGGCCCTCTCTCTCTCTCTTTCTCTCCCTGAGAACTGAGCAATAATCACTCTCAAAACCATGCATCCCACATATTATCCCTGGTTTAACTGTTTGTATAACTTGAAGCTAGGACAGAAGATATTCTCCAACGCGCTGCTAAATCTTCTTCATCGCTAGGCCAGCACGGTCGGCGTGTATACCACTCTGCACCTGCCCACCAGCTGTTCGGACAATATTCTATGAAAAATATAGAAACTGGATAATGAGTAGTCTAATTATACATGTAGCTCTCTTCTTTGCAATGTCCACTGGAAATTGTCTGTATTGAGTAAGGGACCGGTTAAGTTCATAATGCTGAAATCTTCTTTATGGAAGTCGCCCATAATTATAGGCATTGGCGGATCCAGGGGGGGGGGGCACTTCTGGCCCGTGCCCCCCTCTTTTTGGAATAAAAGTATGCATTTTGACCATAGACGATCCGTCATTTTCTCGATTGTGCCCCCCTTTTAGAATGGAGATTTTTTTTTGTTTGCCAGGGAATTATGGAGGGAAACTTGACCCCCATAACCCCCCCCCTCCCCCACTGAGCGAATTTTGAAGGTCTGGCGAATTTTTTTTTTTGTCGACCCCCCTCCCCCCCCCCCCCCCACCCCCACCGAGCGACTTTTAAAGAACCTGGCGAGACCAAAAAAACTTGACAAACCTTCATTTGTGTGCCCCCTCTTTTACTCAATCCTGGATCCGCCGCTGATTATAGGGACCAGTTAAGTTCATAATACTGAAATCTTCTTTATTCTAATTCCTTAATTTTCTATGCAGAAGACCAGCTTACAGATTTCCGGGATTGCTTCCTCTTATTTTCATGTATGTATTTGTTTGCTGCAGGTGGTTTGTTAAGTCCATCCTTGATACCAGCTACTGCTCATTTTTGGAGTTTAGAAAACATCAATATCTCCATGCAGAAGTTAGAGAGTTCAAATATTGATTGAAATATAAACAGTAATTAATATAGGCTGTTATTTTAAATGCTCATGAGCTTTTATACAGCCGTCTTGTTCAATACGCATAAATTTTTGTTTTTAACATATCCTCTTGTACATTATAATTCTCTACGAGTTAACTCCTTGTTCTCTACGCTTTATTGTAATTGTTCCAATTTTATAAATACTGCAAGTTTTGAATTAACCTATTTTGATCGCACTACACTTTTACTTATTACGTCTTGAAATTTCACTTCTTCATTTGGATTCATCTTCATTTAGATGACTTTTATATTCTATTGGTAATACTTATAGTGACATTTTGATGTGTTTCAAATCCGTATTTTATGAGAATGTGGAAATAAACTTTCGAACTTTAGAGATGAAATCCATAAAGAAATTAAAAATGAGAGTAAACAAATAATGACACAAGGACCCTCACTAGTTATTAATACATATATCGTATTATTATGCGTTATCGTGTATAAACGAATTTACATCTTCGAAAGGCCAAATCACAATATATTCAGAGACAATCCATCCGTTTCGGTCCACTATGTTTTCAAGATAGAACTACAAATTGGAGGGCTTTGCTCTGTGGAGACCAGGTGTGTGCTTAATAAGACACTAGTCGATAGGATGACGATTCCTCTCTTGATCATCATCAGTAGGAGGCAATTAATGCACACCAAACACCTTCACAAACACAACGGGGGGTTAAGAGGATCATTTGCCCCTCTTATTGTTTCGCTTCCATATCTTAATTATGTCTTTTTATTAAAATGCAGCAAGCAGCGAGCGCGTGGGCACGAAGAGGAAAAGCAAAAAAAAAAAAGAGTTACCAGTCAATTCTTTTGTCTCTCCTCTCCTCTTTTTCAAGATGACAATCTTCGAACAAAAGAGAGGATCCTCGTGACGGTGTTAAAGAGGATTTAAAGATATACCTCGAGTAGCATTCATGATTAAAAGAGATTGTTCAGGTCTTAGCGGTTTTTGGAAGAGTACAAAATATGGCGAGTTCTAGCTTCTTTACACACTGAGACCCTAAGTTCTTTTGTCGTATAGATTACCAACTTGTAATCCAAAGAGATTTGCAACAGGTAGTTACATCTTCAATCTTCTTGCGACGTTTTTCATCCCTTTTTAAAACCCATCAAAGTGACAGAAATGTACAAGGTAGTCAACAGAAAAAAGAAAGAAATAAGAATCTTTTAAATATCGCGTGATTTATCCCCTGTACTAGTTTCTTTTCAAGAAATATTTTCTCATTAACAAAAGATTTTTTTTTTTTGTGATTTTTTTTTCACAGCACCCGGGCAACCTATCACACAGCAGTAGCGTGTGTCACCCCCTTGTGGGCCGTTGGAGACAAATTGAATAAATTTATTTATGACATTATATCACCCAACGGATTAATTCAATACCTTTGACTTGATAGTCCCCATATTGGGATAGTTTGAACCTGATCACTCAGGGCACTCCGGTGGTCTAGTGGTTATGACACTGGTCTAGTAATCCAGAGGTCGCGGGTTCGAATCCCGCCCGGTTCCGCCTGTGATTTTTTTTCACAGCACCCGGGCAACCTATCACACAGCAGTAGCGTGTGTCACCCCCTTGTGGGCCGTTGGAGACAAATTGAATAAATTTATTTATGACATTATATCACCCAACGGATTAATTCAATACCTTTAACAAAAGATTCTTTAGTTGTTCGTTATTCAAACATTTCACCGCAATTGCACCAATATGGTATCACGTAATCGCTACAACCATTTACTTTTTAAGAATACATTTGCTTCAATTTTTGGAAAGTTTGACAGCATAGATTTAAGATAGCCGCATCCCAAATCCCTGAAGAGTGGAATACAATGATTAGATTTTCCTTTTTTTTAATCCCAGCAAGATTACGATTTCTATCATAAGGTTTCCATTTCTAAGCTCTTTTGATTCAATAGAACAATAGATTTGGCACGATATCTGGATAAGACAAATCTTTTATAGACGATTGAGAAACATGGATTTGATAGGATGCATACTGGACATGAACGATATCATATTGTATCTTTATGGAGTCGGTTAGTCACTGAACAAGTATATCAAGATCACATTTACACTAATCACTGGTAACAATGTAAATGTAGAAATGAAATGAATACGGTAAAGGTGAGCAACAAAGAAACTTATCGACAGGTGGTGGTAGTGTTGGAGATCGACAGGTAGTGGTAGTGTTGGAGATAATACAGACCATAATGAAGTCGATCGGTGACAAAAGATAATTTTCTAAATATAGAAAGAAAATGTAAGCTACATGTATATCTGTGGTAAGAAATGTTAAGTACTGTACAGTATGCATTGAACATTATGATCAAAGAGATTTTTTTACAAGATACCTAAAATTATGATAAAATAAAAAGTTAATGCGGCAAATATTCGGTGTTGTATCAGTTGTAGGTTTTCTTTTATTCTTCTCTTTTTTTTCGGCAGGAAAACTTCGGACGTGTTTCATACGCTTCATGGACGCGAAGGTTCTATTTCCAGTGCTCAGTTTTGAACAGCAATGACAATTTTTGGTCAAGAGATGGCAGCATTTTGATTTTATTTTAGAGGAGAGAAGTTTCCCAGCCGAGATCTTTTATCTTCTCGATACACGAAGATAAAATCAGAAATAAGCGTAGTCTATATATAATACCCGAGAAATTAATTTAGCGATGCCAAAATGAAGGACTATACAGTATATGACTGAAGATGGCGCAGGTGCAATATTCAATAGTGGATTCGGTTGATTTCCTCTGCCTGCACAGGCTTACAGGGCATGAATACTTCGGACCCCCACAGTGTAATTCGGTTTTTACAGACGTGTATCAATCAGATATGATTATTTACGTCTGGGGACCGACCTTTAACGTCACCATCCGAAAGACGTGCCTCAGTCTCGATCCTGGGTCCGCTGAATCAGTTTATAACTTCCACTATTAGCTGGATTACAGGCGCACGCCACAACGCCCAGTTAGAAACACGTGTTAAAAAATTAAATTGAAGCACATCAAAAATTCATATTGAAATAATCTCTCTACAAAAATCGTTTTAACTGACACAGTAGCAACTACACTGATGGTACTACAAAATTAGGTATTTTATTTGGGCACTTATTTGGCTACAACAAATACTGTGAAGGCTGTCCAAACAAGGCTAATCACGAAATGTGACTTATCACTGCTGTGAACCACTGAAATCGTAGTGTACAGTGCAGTGCTGTGATCAGCGGAAATGCAAGGCAGATCAAATAATTCCTCTAAAATACACCAAGACGTCCAAGTTTCCACATACGGTGAAATATGAAAGAGTGTGACTTCCAAACACCATTTCTCTTGAATAGAATTACAGCCAACAAGTTTTCAATTTTATCATTACATCATCTTTTGTACACCTGCCCAAAATGTATCACGAACGGATGAATCACTCATGTGTGCCCTACATCATAACTAACACCATATAATTCCAGCTCTCCATAATTTTCTGTTTTGAACAACAAAACAATAAACAAAACAAGATACTACATGTACATGAGGAAGTAAACCGAGTTTATTGCAAAGAAATATTTGATACTTTGACCAACCTGAATTATAAGTGAATGTTTTTTTTTTTAAGAAATACGTCTTTACTTTAATTAAAACAAGCTCATAAGACATCTTCTTACAGTTCATATCATCTGATGGCATACTTTATTTTCACAATACAAACTAGTTAATTGCACTTAACACCACATACTAAAATAATGTACAAAAATATCCAAATCACATGAAAAGCAAGTACAAAATAATATTGCATATCTCTAACAAGTACCATACAAAAACATGAAGTACTACCCTTATGTGCTCTACAAATGCCAGCATCAAACATGACATCACCTGTCAATGAAAAAAATGTCTCAATCTTGACCACTGAATGGAAGAGAAAATTCATATATTTACAATGATTGTAATACTCATAACTGCATACTTCTTGTTGATAACCTAAATCATTAACAATAATAATATAATATGTACTGGGCTTGAGGGGCTTGAGGGGCTTGAGGGGCTTGAGGGGGATACAACATTTATTGCCTGAACTAGAATTGTTGTGCCCTCGTCTTTGACTTCGACTCAGGCAATACGATTCTAGTGAGGGCAATTAATGTTGTATCCCCTGAAAGTAGCCAGTCCATATCATTATTATTAACAGAATCAGACATCTAGAGCGAACTCGAAAATATTGTAAAAAATACAGTTTATTGCTCGCTATTTAACACGCAAAATCACACTGACCTTCGAAACCGGGCTATAAACAATTTATCAGCCCGCAATTTTGTTGGCTTGTCAAAGCCGGGCAGTAAAATGTAAAAATTGCACTGCTCAGATGTCTGATATGGTTAATAATTCTAAATATTCCATATGTAAAAGAATTGAAGCATGCATTAAAGTTTGAACGGATTCATTAATCAAAAGAGAGAATTTCATCTAATGTTTTCTTCTTTATATTATTTATTCTAAAAGCTTCCTACAGCGAGCATGTAATATGGAAGTTCTAACATCATAAGGTTCAAAACATTTCCAGAGTATTGCTAGTTTAAAATGTGCTAATATATGACAATGTGTCCCATACAACATTTGCCCATATATTTAATCCACGAATCAAAAACCTCTTGATACGACCATGACCAATTGTAGTGATACAAGAAAGCACCATTATTCCATGGTCATATCATAATTGAATTTGGATGAAATATGAGGGAAAATGACATATGTTGTATGAGACACACTGCACAGAACAGCCCTAATGTGACATTAGCTCCATGCTTATTTTTGCAGTACAAAAAGGTACTAAAATTGCTCCAACAGACATTTTCTTGAAATACTGATTTTGCAATCGTTTTATATGATGATTAATTTTACAATGAGGAAATCAAAATGAAGGTATTTCCTGATATCATAATGACCTTTTGATGACAAGGAGTAACTGGTACTAATATCAGTTACTTAGAACAAGCAGTACTTTGCACTACCATTCTTAGCAAAACAGATCAAGGAAGCAAATTGTTTAAATAGAAATGTTCTGTATACCGTAATGTCGCCAGTCGTGGCAGTGTTTGACAGTTTTAGTTTAATAATTTTCATAAAATAACATATTTGTTGAGGAATCATCCACCATTTGAAACCAAAAATGGTTGTGAATAAAATCCACCTGAAATATAGCATCTTGCTTCTACAACGCAAACACACTACTGAGGCGCTTCTGCGGGGCTTCTGCTGCTCCAGTGTTGCCGCAAACTGCACCAGTGGTGATGCACCCTTCGCAAATGAGATTGTGAAGGAAGGATTAATCTAAGATAAACCCTATGTTGTAAAAATATTCAGTTTGCACACTGTGAGCTACAAAACAATACGCAGTTAGCTATATGGCTATAGCAGTGTCTTTGCGGGATTGTGCATGCGCACCGTGCGCTTGTTGGGCTGCCTATTTCATGATTTGTGTGCTGTAGAAATGGCGTGTTACGACTGGAGCATAGCATTCTCGGCAAGCAGCCAACTTTAAACAAAGATAACTTATTTCTAAAGTATTTTTCACGCAAAAAAATTGTTTGACCATCATCTATGGAACTTAGGCTCAGAAACATGGTACAGATTTTGTTTCATTCTGCTAAAGAGGAAGTATTTGTTTTACCCCAAAATTAGCAGAACATAAATAAGCCCTGTGGATAATTCTCTTTAGGAAACCAACTTTGCCTGCCATCATTCTTTGCTCGATCGGCAGCGAGCGAAACGCTGCAGAGTTGTTCCTTAGTTATTTTGGTACAAATCTGCGAGCCAATCGCATCCATTCATTATGCACTGGAGAGACTGGGGCAGTTGACATAGGTCATTGCAGCAATGAACCTGTATAACATTGGTGCACCAAGACTGGTGACACTGACACTACGGTATATTGTGGAATCTATTTCACTTTTTATGAAGATTGAATGACAAATATAGTACTAGGAAAGCCTACCAAATCCAATAGCAGCATATATTAGAATTAGAAGAGTCGTCTGAAAGTCCCTTTCCAGATATAATGACATATTATATTGAATATGCCTATTCAACTACAAAATGTCACTGATTTTCTAACAAAAACAAATGTTTTGGTATGATGCATAACTATGCTATTCCACTGCACGGACAGCATTATTCTAATATATTCAACATGAGAACAACAATCTTTATCAAAAATGAATACTAACATATCACATGGCCAATATAGTTTCTAACATAATTCTTCCAGACATTTTGGGGTGTGTTTGCATAAATAAATGGAATATACATGTATAAATACTGGTAAATACAAAACAGATGGGAACATACACTGCCTTTTGGAACAGTAACATTTCATCAATTGCAGGATTTCTTTAGGAAATGATACAGTTACAAACTGTGATTTCTGTATAAAATCCTATAAAATAGATCAGATACTGATTTAGTCAGGCAGAAATTGAACATCTCACAGTCCAATACCTGTGGTCCCCCATCCCCATATAAAAACCTCTACAAAAGTGCCCTAACAGATACCTCACACTTCAAATGAATCAATACCTGAAGAACAGGATTATTAAACATATCATAATAATGAAATATGTCATGAATAACATTCATTGAAAAAAAATGTCTTTAGGCCTATCAACCACAACAAATATATTGCTGCAATCACTAGAAAGAATATCTGAAGAATGCATATATACTGTAACAGCACCATTTACGATATATACAATAAGAAGTCACACAGTACTGCCTGCAGTAATCAGTAAGCAAATACATACCAAAGTTAGAAAGATGTTACTGCCTATGTCATAAAGTACCGTTTGATTGGAGAGGACTTAAAGCCGTCAGTCCCCTGGTTGCTTATTTACAAGCATACACATGCTATCTTAGCAGTCAGGGGAAATTAACCATCAAACCTTTTCAAACCTTAGTCCATTGTCCTTCACTGGAAGCAGACATGCCAACTAGTACGGTTTCCTCACCCAGTTTCGCTCCTATTACACTTGATAAGGGGGTACCAACATCTATGGATGTCTGGAATTAATTCGGAACACAACATTACCATAATGCATCGCACCTGTCTCCTCGAACAACCTTTTGTTGTCCAGTGGCATTAACTATTTATGGCTCTGGGTTACAAGAACTGTTCTAAATTTTTGTCGGTGATACACAATGCCATACCACCTTATCAACCGTAAAAGGTAAGGAATACGATTTTAGGTTGGCAGCACTGTGGAAGGCATACAGAGTTTTCCAGACTATACATGATCTGAAATTTCTTCTTTCATCTGTAGTACAAAGATCCAGCTGGCATATTTCAGAAACAATTTCTGCTAACGAATAGATTACCAGATCCCAAACCTGAAATTTACCAGTCCATAGAAGATGATAAGGTAGATTTGTTGTTACCTCTCCTTTGAAGAATAGGATGTTGGAAGAAGATCCACCTCTGGATAGCCATAGAGGATGAGGAGGAGGATCGCCATGGCGATGGTTGGTATAACAAGCATCCATTGGATATCATCTGCAACCTTGGTGTTAAAACTGGGATTGAGAGGAGTTGTACACAGGAAGAGAAACAAAAATAACAATGATGTAAATGAAACAGAAAAGAGTGGCATAATAGCGTCGGGGAAAACAAGAAAGATAGTTATGAAAGATTCAAGATGAAAGAAACTACAATTTGTTTCTGTAATTTTGATAGCTCTTCAACACTAAAAATAGCAAGTGAGAGTTTTCAAATATCTTAATACAGACTATCATGAGAACACTGGATAATAATATCCTTAGTTTCCACTCATTCTTTTACTACTTCATGTAAATATATACCCTAAGTTTGCTTTGCTTAGTTTATAAGAATGATAAATGATTAGTTATTGGTTTTGACTTCCAGTAAAGATATGTTGATTTTACAAATTCTATCCTTCCCTAAATCAAAGACTTATGGGGTGTTGCAAGAAAGTTGCAATCAATTGCAAATTGTAAAGCAAATTAGAACAACCATTCTGAATGGTTCAGGGTCTGCCCATTCAAGAAGATGCGCTTGCAACAATGATTTTGATTGGTCAGTACCGATCAGTTGCAACTTGCAATCAATCGCAACTTTCTTGCAACACCCCATTAGTATCTCATTCAAATTGAAATTCACTAATGATTGATATCCTACTTTAATTAGCAAACTTATACATTCAGAAGACATAATTAAGAAAATCAAAGACATTCAACTTATTCAAACCTCATTTCAACATGAAGTACATAAACATGATATGAAAGAAAAAATTATGCACATGAAAAATGCCATGAAAAGTAAATAAATACAATACAAAATCACTGAAAGCTTTATTGCAAATATTTCACCATTCTTTTGCTCTGACACTGGTGTACAATATCCCTACCTTACTGGGAATGAGTCAACAAAGATCTGACCATGTTGGTTGGTCATGTGAACCTCAACCAGAGCTGTGATTGGATGATTTGGTATCGCTACTTGAAGGGAATACAGGCCAGGATGAGAAAAGGTCACAGGAGAGTGAAGGCATGCTGAACCAGCAAAAACCTGTAAATGCAAGGATTTTCATGGTTACAATATTATCACATAATAAAACTAAAATATGGAGCAAATACAAATCTTAAATAACTTTATTTTTCCTTTTACATAAGGTCACATGATAAAAATAAAATATGGAGCAAATACAAAATCTTAAATGACTATTTTTCCTTTTACATAAGGTTACATGAGAGTGAAGAGAACTGAACCAGCCAAAAGCTTCAAATGCAAGAATTTCTGTGGTTTTTCCGAAAGTTTGTTTTTCTGAAGGTTCATAATTCTGAAACCAAATTTCACATAGCAGGGGGTTCATATTTCCGAAAATGAAATAGGGTTCATAATTCCGAACATTTGATGGATTACTCCAAGGGTTCGTTATTCCGAAGGTTCATAATTCCGAAAAAGAAATGGGGTTCATAATTCCGAAAATGCCATAGTGCCCTACATAACTTTTCGGGATTACGAACCTTCGGAAATATGAACCTTCATAAAAACGACATGAAACTGTTACAATATCATCAACAACCAACAAAAATTGAGAAATTACAAAATCTTAAGAATTTCATTTTCCTTTTACAACAAAAATTTGTAATTCAATGTAAGTATTGTATATTACTTTGCTGAACAGAAAAACAGATGAATGAAAAAAATTAAAACTGACGGTTTAGAAACATTTCATTTTTACAGTATTTCAACTGACGTTTGTATAATTTGGTTATCTTGTTGTTCCAAACACTGGATTTATATTTTATGATTGTCCCTTAATAAATCAAAAAAATTATAACTTTAACATGACTTTTAAAAAATGTATCAACATTTTGTTATCAAGATGTAAAATTACCTGGATTAGATATGAATTTCCTGTATTGGGCTTGTTTTCATCTTTTATGTGAAAGTCAAGTGTGAAGCTTGTACCACTGATGTAAGAACGCTGCTTAGTCTCTCTCCTCACAAATACACCATACTACAAAAGTACAAAGTGTAAAAAATATGCATTGCATAATATTTGTCAGACATAAGAAATTAATTAGATCATAATTTTATAGCATCTATGATATTGTAAATGTCCAAAGTGACATGATCCTTAAATAATCTTTTCAGTTGTTTTGAGCAAAAACGTACCAGTTCTTTTAAACAAGTCTGAGACATAATAGTCAATGACTTTCATTTATTTCCTCTTCCCTTTCCATCATCGCTTCCATTATGTCATATATCTTTCCACATTCCAAATAAAATCACAACATGAGAGGCAAGAACAAATTTAAGAAATAGTTACAAAAATAAAATGTCGAGAGCTTGCCTGAATCAATACCCACTGGCATAAATACTTGGAAATTTTATGTTGAGTAATACCTTTAAAATGTACTTCAGAGATATTGGAAATGACCTACAGACAACCCAATGATAAACATCTAATGGTTCAGGCACGACTATACATAGTAGATGCATTGGCCCGTATTCTGAACTCCGGTTTAACTTAAACCGCGGTCTAAGTGTGGTTTAAACTCAGTCTAAAACTGACCTTTGAACGATAGTTTTGGAAAATTACATTCTGAAATCCAGATTAACTTAAACTCCAGTCTAGTATGGCTTAACTTTGTACAGAAATTTAGACTGGACTTACGGTTTTAGTCAGTTTTGATTAAAGCTCTGGTTTAACTTAGACTGGAGTTTAAGTTAAACCGGAGTTCAGAATACGGGCCATTGTCTTTAATGAACTTAATGCAGTTTTAAATTTATCTGTTTGAGCTTCCCCATCTAATGTCAAGAACTGACATGTATATTCATCCTTGTCCTCTACATGCTCACTGACTAATTGTTAATTACATTCCTACTTGTTTACAAATTTTGACCAAGAAATTACTCCTTGTTGGTTTCTAGTAGATTTCTTCATTCCGGTATTGTATATATCACCTCAATAGCCATTGTTACAAACCTGTTAGTGTTAATTTCACAGAAGTATTTCCTGTGTAATATACAACCTGTCAATTAAAAATACTTGAAAATTTGTATGACCTACTTCTCTCTTAAAGCAGCTTCAGTTCAAATAAATGATCATGGAATTTGCAATATACTGATACTTTCTAAGGGAGTATATTAACTTTAAATTAATTATGTTTCATTTAATACTTTCATCAGGTTTACCACAATTTACATTGTCTATAGCTTGATATCACATATCCTACAGAAAAATATTGTGCTTCTTAACCTTCTCTGTCATCATGTTTTTCTACAATAATCTTAACTAAATTTTTAATCAGTAAATTTCCATTTGTATTGCTTATTTCATTTTTAAATGGGTAAGAACTGATCCCATAAACTTAGGATATATATCTGCTTCTGTTTCAGTCACAACATACACACAAATTCCTGACTGAGATTCACCTCACATGGCAGAAGAAATGAAACCCACATAGGGTAATGATTACTTACTAGATTTTAACAGAAATTTGGTCCAACGCTGACAGGTGAAAGACAATAGATAAAACAAAATAGTTTTAACGAGATGAAAATAGGACCCTACCTTTGCTTGTTTGTATGCAAACTGTTGATCACTTGTTGCATGTGTCCATCTTGTGTCTTCCAGCTCCACGCTATCCATCTCTTCGCTCTGAGTAGACATGAGCATGATACTGCCATGGGTCGTAGCAGCTATCATCTCTACACCAGGCATAGATGGGATGATGTCTGCCACATGTACAGGGGTCAATGAACTTTCACCAAGTTCAATGGCCTCAATACATGGACCCTCTTCTGACGAAGATGATATAATATACAGATTGCCATCATATCCTGTGGTTATCTGCAATCAAAAGAAATAGAGCAACATTTAGTATTTTCCAAAAACATTCTTGCGCCATCAATGTTCTCAGACCACAATGATAATCAAGTTCTTTCAATCTGAATTCTTTGTAATGCATTAAAACCACTAACAAGATCCGGAAGAATTATTCAACTAATGTCTTTTTAATACACGATAGGAATTTTTCATGTTTATCTTGTGTGAATGAATGATTGATTGCCAAAGCACTGGAGAATCAAAATGATGCTAAAATTGATTTTTCTCTCTCTTCCTTCTTTGTTTTTTTTTTTTTTTTTAATGTTTATCTGAGGGTGTAATGAATGGAGGAAATTACATACTAAACAGGAAGCATGCATCTCATGTAGTTACTGAAACTTTAGCTTTCCTCAGAGTCTATTTCCAAGGAATATAGGTAGGTCTTTCCTTTTACTCTGTCTGTTTCAGGAAACAGCATAACAACATACAACGTTGAAACCACGAGGCTAGATAACATCAATCTTCATGGTTAGTTAAACTACATAGATTTGAGACATTAATGCAATTCACTATAACCACTAATATCTACCTATTTCCTCCTTTGTCTCTTCCTTCTTCTGTGTGCATGTAGGCTGTCCATGTGCATATATTTAATGTCATAATTAGATATTGTAATTTGCATGAGGAATGAGTCAACTGACCCTGTACAAATGTTAACAAAATCCTTTGAGGAAATACATATTTGATTATAAAACATTTTGGTTTTTAATCTTACAAGTTTAAATCCTTCAATTTTGAGGTTTCGCAGCTTAGCAAAACACGGCTTTGCTAAAATCTACAACCCATTTGTATATTATATTGTTCCCCACTGAAGAAAAAAAACCTGTAGTAATGTAGCAAAACAATCTGTCATTTAATTTGTTTACAGCTGAAAAGGAATGTCCTTTAGATTTGCAGAGGTCAATATTTGACAAAGAAAAAAATTGCTGTACAATCACATGATCAGATTTGAGGTCAGACTCATTGTATTTGTTCACAAAAACTTCTTTCTGTTATGATAAGCTATCAATTCCTGTTTACAATTAAGAGCACTTTCTCATGGTACATAACAATTACTATATCTTGGTCTCAAAAACAATATTCTAATAAGCATTTTAACAACTACTAACCATGTTTTGTCATTGTTTTATGTATTACTACTGACCTAATTCAATACATTCCTTTTTTAAAAATGTACAGTACATGAAATTATTAATATTTTGCTGTCCTAACTTATATTAAAATATATATATATGTGCTTTTACAAATATTAACATTGTTTTTATTGTTACAACTGACCTAATTCAACAATTCACATAACAGTTATTGTTCTTCCTTTTAAAATTTGTGACAATCTCGCTATAATACTGAATTAAAAGCCATCTGTCATCATTTCATTACAGATCAAACATGTTCAGACAGAATTGGACAATAGATAACTACTTACAATGGCGGGACCTTGAGATGAATTGAGGAGACTGGTGATCACAACATTTGATACAAGCCTGCTTCCTACATACACAGGCCAGAGTGGCAAAGGGGTGCCAGTCTTGCCTGATAAGGCCCACACATTCCTGTTGCGGTTGAGAGAAACAAAACACAAGATGCACATTTTAGATATCACCATGGTGTTTGCACTCAGGTGACTTGGTTTCAGCCCACGGTTTTGGCAACAACAGATTACTGATTTGTTCCAAGAATTTAGATTCCCAACATACGGTTGGGAATTTTAAAAAAAGGTCTTAAGGCAATCATTCTTTTTTTCTTTTTAATTTGTAAACAAATTTTTAGGCATTTTACTCCCAGTGGTAAAGATCGTATGCTCGATCTGTAATGAAAAACACAATCTTTTTTCTTCTTGATCATGTTCTAACAATGCCTCAAGAAATTTCAGCTGCCATGTGCAATGTGAAATGGATTCCAGATACATCAAAAGAAGCAAAATTGTACAAAGAAATTTTAAGGTAACTTCAAACATCTAAGAAAATATAAAAGTGAATACAATGAATGTAATGTGTAGAACTGTTTAATAATATCGAAAGTTTGGGTGTTCTGCTGATTAGAAGTCAGAAAATTGATGAGTGTAACATTTTGGGCTTCCTGGAAAATGAAATGACCTTATGCCACTCGGGACGACACCATGCAATTAAAGGCGGTCAGTCGCCGGTTTCAATGGGGAAAAATCTGTGTTTGCTGATGCTGCAAAATAGTTCTTGCGCATACGAAACTAGGTCTAGTCGAAAGTATATTGAGGATCAGCGAAATGTCTTTCTCCTCGGCAAAAATCCGCATAGAGCGCTGTGATATGTGTAAGTTGTACTGAATAGCGAACGAATACATGTTTTGCGCTATGTGTATCCTGCAATCTGCTGTCTGACGCCGTACCATTATATTTATACTATAGAACAAAGCAATTTCATCTTTATTATGGATGACACTTTCAGTATTTCGGAGTTAGCGACAGATATCTCAATTCTAAACGTGGAGGGAGATTTGGAGCCGACTGCCTGTAAATGTTCAGGAAGCTAGCTGCTGCAGTGCTGATACAAAACGGGCAGACAGATGTGCCCTTGCAAGAGTGACGGCCATCCCTGCACACTGCGGTGTTCCTGCGGGAAACGTCGCCCGTGCACCAACCGGGAACCCGATGGCGATGACGATGAATCAACTTCAAATGTGAGTAGATCATTATCGCAGCCTATTTATCGGAACCAAGGTCTATGCAACAAATTCGATCATTTTTCTTGCGATTTGTCATTGTGTAATAACTAAATTAAGACTCAAGAGAAATAGAATTAAATTATAGTGTGAATGTGAGATGTCACAGCCAGGGCCCAGGTCTGAGATAGTGTGTTTGTAAGAATCTTCATTCAAATTGAAACTGAAAGAAGGAAGAATGAGGAGAAGAACTTAAGAAGAAGGAATCTATTTATAAATGAAGGTATGCCAAGATGTAATTAGAATCAACACCAGACATGTCAATTGGTGATTGGCGAACTGGCTTAACCTGTGTGAGCTGTGACGAAGTACCTCCCCCCCCCCCCCCTGTAAAAAAACCAACAGAAATTGATTTGAAGGGGGGAAGTCAGAGTCACAGTATGTTTGAATGCATACACTGTACATGTATGTATGTATATCTAATTGTGACTCCAAAGATTCAAATACACCTAGTGGTACCAGTTCACAAACAATATATCAATACAATGGAACCTATTAATTAATATTTTTCCCTACAAATTTAATAATTTTATGATTTTTTCACCAAAACAGTTTTTCCATACTTGAATTTTGAACAGGGTGGAATGTGCACTTTACATTAGTTACATTATTTATTTTTTCCTTACTTTATTCACTGTTGTTTTTCTTTTTTCTTACTCAATGTAGAAATTTGTGATGGATCGAGAGAGAGCTGATCTAGAACGCATCACCTTCCAGTTTCATCTGCAGATTCACGGATGTTTACTTGGATGCCGTAGCAGCTGTAGAGCCTACCCAACCTGCTGAAGAAAGGCCTGGCCCGAGCAGCCGGCCTGCATCATGGTGTAGATGTGGTGGAAGATGTGTGCCCATGCCAAAGGAGGTAGAGAATGTGTGTGTGTTGCCATGTCCGCACCTGCGTCATGACGGCTCAATACTTCACTGATGCATTTCTAAATGGCAATGTCTTGGCTGCATGCATGGCAGCAAGCAACAATGTATTTCCAAGGGACATTCCGAGGTTGAATGAATCATACCGGCATTATGCCTACAAACAATTCACGTATATATATTCAATTATTCACTAGGTCTAATATTCACCATGGGTACTTGGGAGCAGGAAACAGGAGAGTTGTTCCATCATGTGCTACACTGCGGATAAGGTATGCCTATCTATTCCCCACGAGGGCTTACAAGGGCTTCGTCAATGGAGTACAAGATTGAAATCCATCTAACATCAACACTGGTCTTGATCTTTTTATGTCTGCTTTTATTGTTGAAATTTAGATCTGCTGGACATAGAACTGTTATCCTTCTTTAAAAAAATTGTTTATTATAGTTCCTGTTTATATTCACCTTTTTCTCGGTGATTGTAGTATGTATGTACAAAAGAAAGCATTTTCTGTGTGTAATCATTTAACATAATGTTTACGTTAACATTTATCAGAGAGGAAATATATTCATATCATATGAAACAAACCAAAAATCTTATCTGATAAAGGGTTTCCGTTATGACATTGTATAAACTTCATTTTAATCTATTTTTCCCTGTGTATTTCAACACATTCCATGACCATGAATATGCATGTCTTCTGTGATGTTTTTCTATTTATGGTGAATATTTAGTCTGATTTGTTATGCTGTTTTTAGCTGAACTAGCAGTCCATTGGGTTTGCTACATGCTGTACATTGTGTGAAGTGAGATGCACATGAATTACATAACCTTCAATAAGAATTTGCCATTTGGTGATCATAAGAAGTGGTTGATCAAAACGATTGTAATATATTGTATCAATGCATGTAATTACAACAAAACAATTCCACTTGCCAGCGTATTAGTGAATGTGTGTGACATGCATTTAATAACATATCTTTTGTACCTGTGTTCCTGACTGTAATCATTTTATTTAGGTATTTATGGTATTATAAACTGCAATATGTCAATGTTGCAATATTCAATGAAAATACCCTTGCCAGCATATTCCTGTGTGAATGTCCATAATATAATGCAATATGAAAACTATACATATGTCCAAAATAAATCTGCCAGTGAACGTTGCCATTTTCAGTTGAATGTTGGGTAGCCTTTGATAATGTGATCACACCAAATAGTGAAGTTGTTTTCCATCCAAGATTTACTTTTATTGTGATCTTTTTACACTGTTTGTTTTAGAATTTGCTTATGCATAGATCCACAAACCTTTCCTGAAGTATGCCTACATGTATACTGTTGAAAGTATAGTTTTACACTTCTGAGCTGATTTTTGTATTATATTTATTACAGTTTGATATACATGTATTCTAGATCCACAAACTTGCCTTGAAACATGCACATTTAGTGTTGAAATAATAGTTTTGCAATATGAAGTTGATTTCTTCTCATACTAGTTGTATAGATTTATCAGAAGTTATATAATTTTTAAGAAACGTATGTATTATGCATACAGGGACATTTCTGTTAATTTTTTTATATGCCACTTGCTATTCCATATGGTATGCCTATATACTGTTGAAAGTATAGTTTTATACTACTGAGCTGATTTTTGTATATATTTAGTGTTGACAATATAGTTTCAATGTTCAGTTGATTTTTACTCTCACTTGGGTAGTTTTATTACAAGTTATACATGTATTATTTTAAAGAAACTTAAAAGTATTACATACAGGAACACCTTTTCTACTTTTGTCATTTGATTTGCCATTTGCAATGGCACTGCATGTAACATGTAAGGAAGTAAATGAAGACAGCATGAAAAAGTACTCTTCATTGTGTGTACGTGTCAGAAGTTTTGAAGTATTGTAATCTACATTCCTTTTATTTCATTTTATTTTTGTACAGTGGAGCATCATTAATGAACTTCTTGGAACCAAGGAAATTCCCTCTTTATATCGAAACCTTGTTATACCAGGGCTAAAAAACAATAGAATACAAAAAAGTGGGACTGGCAAAAATACTGTCTTATAATGAGTTTGTTATACCATTGTTCTTTATAAGGAGGTTCCGCTGTACAAGGTATATATGTGGAGGAAGGCATATGGAGTGAGATAGGAGAGAAGAGAAACAGGAGGGAAATAGAAAGAGAGAGAGAACAAGGGAGAGAACAAGGGAGAAAAATTATCAAGGTCATGAAGAGAAAGAGAGAGTGAAAGATAAGATAGAGAAACGGAACGAGCTAGAATCAGGGCTGTCAAGTAAAGTTTTCCTCCTCAAGTTTATCAATACAAAATTAAGATTAATCTATAATTCTATTATCAGGCCCCCTTTTTATTTCTTATTTTAAAAATAATTTCTGTCAACTCTTTGCACGATGGCCATTCACGAAGTTAGTGTCCAGTTTTTAAAGATCGATTCCCCTCTTTCGAAATCAGCCAGAGAAGAGAAAGAGGAGGGAGACAGGGAGACAGAGGGAGAGAGAGAGAACAAGGGAGATAAATTATCAAGGTCATGAGAGAAAGAGAGAGTGAAAGATAAGATAGAGAAACGGAACGTAAGTGAGAATAAAAGAGAGAGTGGAAGGGAATATTAGTGGGTGTAAGGCCATCGCCAGGGTTCACCTCCGGGGCGCACCCGGCGCTGGCGACCGTAGCCCGTGGAGGTACACTGTACGATTTGCAAATGGTGTGCAGCTCAAGCAGATACAACACAAACTTTTTATTCAAACTTTCCCTGGAGGAAACAAGCAGCCCACGTCCAAATTTATTTCTTTGTGTTCAATCCACAAATTGTACGCGCTGTGGATACGTAATCTCGTCTGACTGTCTCTCCTCTCGACCTCCATTTCGTTCGAAAACCGCTATTATTTTCGTGCCTCTAGGCATAGACCATAGCATGGAGTATCCCGAAACTGAAACATAGCGTATTGCTGGCAAGCTTAGCTCTCGCCCCTGCGCTGGCAGGCTATTTACAAATTGTCCGAGCGATTCCGGAAATCTCCGAACTTGCCTTCGCCGGGACAGCATAGAAATACACGGGCACCGAAGACGGACCGCCTTTAAGTTGTGTAAGATAAGTTATATTGATGTGACATAGTAATTCAGACAAACTCAGCAAAGTTTTTGAATAGTTAGTTACAAAGATGGTGCACAAAACTGCTTTCCATTTAATAGGTAAACCTGACGTACATAAGTTAGTCATTCTATCATCAGCAAATGTAAAAAAAAACTGTTGCTGATGAAGACAGGAGTCGATACACTCTATAAATCAATGCTGTACAAAGAGAGTTGTTTTTAATAACACAAAATTTATGTGGTTCTTAAAATGAAATGAAAGAACCAACTGCCCTACCTACCCATCACTGGTGGGTATGATAACATCTATCACACCATCATCATCAAGATCAGTTAGTCTAGATCCTGGCATAGAGCCACCTGATACCTTGGAAGACCACATCTTGTTACCATGGTTACTGAGACAGGTGACATCACCAGAGTTCTGGAGGACAATCATCTCAAGGATGCCATCATCATCCAGGTCATCTACGGTGATCTGTTTGGAACACAATATTAAGTTCATCGTCAAAGGAAGGTACCAACTAGGACAATGTTATCACCCCATGATCATAACCCTTTTATAGACAGTTGCAACAAATACCCCTTGGGAAACTTTCCAGGGGCTTGTGTTTCAGGGGTAGTTGGCCACAGGTAATTGTTCTCAGAGGGAAGTTGTCCATGGGACAAATTTCCTAAGGGGGATTGTAATCTGAGGAAATTATTCCAGGTAAAATTGTTCTACAACCCTTTTGTAAGCTATTGTACCACTCTATTTGTGGTTGATCTTGTTAAAACTTACATAGAGATGAGCTCTTCATCATTATGCTAAATACCCAAACAATAGTTTGACTTCAATCCAAGATTTCCTTGTCATTAAGATATCAGGCATTCTAAGATGTTCTCTTCAACATTAAGCCTAAATATTTACATTTATACAATGTGCATAGATGTAGGTTCAATATATGCCTCTGTTATATTAATGAACTTTCAAAATGCATGGCCAAATAACCAATATGCAACTGACCTGTCCAGTGATGGCCCCTCCCTCCAGACGTACAGGGAAGCCTGGCCTTGCTTGACCCCTACTGTCGATAACATGCAGGAGACCTGATGTGGTTGCTATAATGACCTCAGGTGGTCCATGTTGCCCATCCAGGTCAACCACAGTAGGAGGATAGAGCAGATAGGCTGGGGATGGATCAGATTGCTGGCAAGGACAGACAGATAGGAATCAAGTGGTTCAATGTCCCTCATTGTGCACTTTCATATGAAGGACTCTCCAGGTATGAAAACAGCTTGTCTGGCTGCCTCATATAGTTGGATCCGATAGTACATGCTCCCTTTCTAGTGCTGTCATGTTCACCTTTACCATTATAATAATCAATAGTATCAGTGTAGCAGTCTCCATCTACCTTCAGAATAATTCTTATCAAGAACAAGACTTTCATACACATCCTTTCAATAAATAGATACTATTGTTTGAACGTTAAACAAACAAAATCAAGCACAAATGAAACAATTCATGTCTAAGATAAAAAACAATTATCTTACTGACCTTTGATAAGTGTATTGGCATTTCCTTGATAAGATGACCACTGGTCAAATTGAGAATAACCAATCCACCACCTACAATATCCAGGGTACTTTCGCTTGATTCATCATTCCTAGGTTTAAAAAAAGTGATGAAAATAAAAGCAAGTTAGTTTCACCCTCTTACCAACAAGGAAAATACATTTATATTGCATCGATTGATGATATCAGTAATACATCAAAAACCCATCTTCATATTTGCATACAAGAAATCACAATTAATTGTAAGATATTACTCCATGCTTTGACTCCATATTACTGCTAAACAAGTATGAAAGTGGAGTGGAAGACAAAGTGACAAAGGGATATGATTTGAATATAAATGATATGATATATCACAACCTTCCAAAAACAGGATGAATACAGGACATAAGTTTCCTCCCACAACCAGACTAAATTATTATTCTTAAAGGGCAATATAGAGTCAACATATAGGTGATATTTGCTAAGGGGGTCCGCTCGCTAGTCATAAGGACCGCTATTCATAATAAGACATAAGGGTCGCTATTCATAAGGGTAATTATTCATAAGGACCGCCATTCATAATAAGACATAAAGATCGCTATTCATAATACCAAATCAGGGTCGTTAATCATAAGGGTCCCTATTCGTAATACGAAAAGAGGGTCGCTATTCATAAAGGTCAATATTTGTAATGGTTGCTATTCATAAAGGTCAATATTCAGAAGGGTCACTATTCAAAATCGAAGAAGAGGGTCGCTATTCAAAATCGAAGAAGAGGGTCGCTATTCATAATCGAAGAGGGTCGCTATTCGTAATCAGAGAAGAGGGTCGCTATTCAGAATCGGAGAAGAGGGTCGCTGTTCATAATCCAAGAAGAGGGTCGCTATTCATAATCGGTGAAGAGGGTCGCTATTCATAATCGGAGAAGAGGGTCGCTATTCATAATCGGAGAAGAGGGTCGCTATTCATAATCGGAGAAGAGGGTCGCTATTCATAATCAGAGAAGAGGGTCGCTATTCATAATCGGAGAAGAGGGTCGCTATTCATAATCGAAGAAGAGGGTTGCTATTCATAATCAAAGAAGAAGGTCGTCATTTAAATCAAATAAGAAAGAGAAATGGATGAAGGACAACCCAACAGTACTGTATTTAAGAAAGCCTTAGAATTTTGGCTTTTGTCAAATACTGTAAACGTGGAATATTTCGCGGTGTGGAAATTTTCGCGCATTTCGTGCAGCATGAAATGTGCGCGAAAATAAAAACACGCGAATATTTTTGTTTATGTATTCTTTTGCACATGAGCCTAGCGCGTCGGCGAAATTAAAAACACGCGAAATTCACTTTACTCAGCCGAGCGCGAAAAATTAATCCCGTGAAAATTTCCACTTTTACAGTATATCAATGCTCCCCACACTTTGAAAGCCGCTTTGCCAATGCCTTAATAATTAAAAAACGATATCTAATCCATACATCTACGTGGGAGGAGAGGACCCCCTTCCCCCTCCACACACCCACACACACACAGATCCAGATTCTCCCACTTCCCAACTCTTGTGGAGACCCTAATCCTTAGCCTTTATCTCAAGTGGGATTGTTGTAGGGGGTAGTTGTCCTGGAGAATTACTGGTTGTCCTGGGTAATTACTAACTTGCTCAATTTCATTATTTTCTTTGAAATCTTTATTTCGGTCTTCCTAATGCTAATCTTAACAAAAATCATGACAAAAATTATGACCATGTTGATCGATCGTGATCCTATGAATAATAATAATCATGGTCATCCTCCTCCTCCTCCTGATCACATTATTTGATCATGTTATTTATTGAAGGTGAATTATTGCAGGGGGGGGGGGGGTGATGATACAGGCCAATCCTACAGGCCACCCCCCCCCCCCCTCCTGAATTATTTGGGGAATATATCACACATCCTCCCCCTCCTGTGCTATTGATACGCATGCTTCCACAGCATTTAAAATAAAAATTCTACTACTAGAACCGTCGTTTATGAACTCCCCCTTGAAAAAAAAGTGTGTGGTATACCTGTACATATCGTATCTGGACAACTACCCCTGGACAACTACCCCCTTGGGTCAACTACCCCCAGGACATCTCTTCCCTAGGTTTGTTCATATTTTCATCCTTTTATCTTTTCTTCTGTCCTAAACTTATTACTTTATCTTTCTGCATTTGTTTTCTTGTCTCCCTTGAGTGGTCTTTATAGACAGGTTTCACTGTATTATTTTTCTTCTTTATGACCCTGAATACTTGTCTGATTTTGATCTCCCATAACTTTTAAACAGAGTAAGACCCCTGTTACACATACGTCGGCTTTCAAAGGCGGCCCCGAGCCGGATTCACACCTGCAATTTGAAGCCGCCTCGAGACCATTAAAACCCCCTGTTACACATACCTCGGGCCCGCAATTTTGTGTCTACACATAGGCCGGCTTCACGTCGCCTTTTCACGAGCTGACGTTGGGGTGCACTCCATGCAAAAATTTTCGCGCGGTTCGCACACTCGCACTGTAGGTGCTGTACTATCTCATTGACATTGCGAACGGTCCGCGCATGCACAGCTCTTAAGGGTTAATTAACTTCCGCTTAAAAGCCGGCACCGAGTCCACTTTGGTGTTACACATACTGATTGCGGGAGTCCGGCGTGAGGCCGGCCTCATCCCACATCCAGAGGTGGACTGGGAGGCGGCTGGGAGGCGGCTTCAGTCCGGCTTTTAAAAAAAAGTTGATGTTACACATAAGTTGAGCCACCTCCGGAGGCAGCCTCAGTCCACTTTCAGAGGTATGTGTACAGGGGTCTTAGTTCTTGTATTTATACTTGTGCACTATGATGATGAACAGGGTATGACTAATTAGTGTGCCAGGTTTTAGGACAATCCCATAATCCCTCCATAGAAATTTTCATTGAGTTCTAATCCTCCTTTTGTCACCTTAGCATAACACCTTGCAAGTTGGAGTGCTTCAATAGACTGCCAACTTTAATCCCTTGTTTCTCAGAAGTAACATTCTGAGGGGCTGTGCATTCTACTCTTTGTACTGTGAGTTACATGTAGGAACATCCAATGCTAATGAGTTACATGTATATATCATTTTAAAGCTGAGAATCTCCTCTTTCAGAATCAGACCTTAACTTAAAAATCATATCTGGCGAGTATTTGGTGTTTTGTTGCACCTGGTCACATATGTAAATAATATTGTAAGGATCTCCAACTCAGCTTATGATATATTTCCTTGCATAGATCTCAAGGCCATCCAGTTATTTGCCGCATTACTTGCATCTTGTGAATTGATTGTAACAACGTCTACACCATTCTCCCAGTAACCACTACTAGCTTATCAACCTCATCACAGCTACTCATGGGATAAGTAAGTACATGTGCTCTGACAGATATTTACTGATCAATAACATGTTTTTCCACCCATTATCGTAACCATGTTGGCATTCAGGATATGAGTACATTACCAGATGACCCCATAGGTTCCTGTTTATACTCTAGATGGACAGTGTGATAAATAAAAACATGTAAGAAAACACCATTGAACTTATCCCAGAGAGAAGTGTACAGGTTTATAGTCGCTGTGAATTGCAAAAAAGGGTTACCAGTACACAATCTTTATTTATGTAGATCTCAAATACTCTAAAACCAGAACACTTTAAAATTGCACAAGAAATTTTCACTAATTCTGTGGGAGGTCCAGTTTTGCAAAGTTTCTTGTCATGAATATGGCCTTGAAAAGTGTCTGGTTCTATGAAACCACTACATAGTCACTTGCATGCCACCTCAGGGTGCAAAAAAGTGGAATCTAATATAATTGTCCATATCATATAGGCAAGCAAAGAATTTCAATCCTTAAGAAATGTGAGTAATTACTACCTTAGAAACTCATATGCGCACCCAGTGACTTGGCTTTATACATGTATGATAAGTTGTCATAGTACATCAGTAGTAAAGAATAGCTTTGTAGACCAACTGTTCACTTAAAAAAAAAAAAACCGGATGTACTGAATCGTGATAAAGGGGTACAAGAAATTGGACTGCATAATAAAAACTTAGATATTTCAGCACACAAAGAAACTCAGCATTAAAGGGAAATTAACCTCAGCGTATGAATTAGCTTATTTTGAATGGTGTAGTATATGCCTCTTATTTGATACATGCAATTTCATGTAAAAACACAGGATATAGATATAAATCACTATTTTCCAGCCAAGTTATTGTCTGCTAGCAATAATAAGGGGGCTGCCATTACTTTATGTGTACACGAAAATATTTTTCATCCCAAGTAATATTTCCTTCTTCGTTAACTTGTAATTGATTTTTAGAGGACAAATATATATTAGATATAGTCACATATTCTGAAATGTAAGTTTAGTTTTATATATTTTTTAAAAGGTCTTAATTTGTTCATAAAAATATACTTTCTGTACGTGGAGACGGAGAATTGACGTCAAGGACGGAGACAATCGTAACAATACCAAAACAAAGCGAGGAATCTGCATTACAGGATGGCTATTAGAACTCATGGGTCGTCAATTATCTAGGCCCATGGCCAATAACAATCGTAATAAAATCAGAACAAAGCGACGTATCTGTTGTAAAGGTAGGCTATTATCAATGCATATGGTACCTAATGATCCGTGTCATGCACAAAATGGCAGCCTCCATGGAAAGACGTAGCAGACAATACCGCATCTAGAATATCATGTGGGGTTAATTGTCCTTTAAGAACGTAATGACACAACTGAAAAAGTACATAAAATATATTTCAAAGGGGAAAAAAGATACCTGTATACATCATAACACAATATATATGTGAGAAAGATATTGATATTTTTATGGCAATAACAGTGAACTCTAAACAGGAAGGTAACAGTTTCCTTTACACTTTCCTCATATCCTGGGAAACATGCGGGATACCAAGAAATCATTACCATCAGGAATCTCTAATCATGTCCATTGATTTGTTTAAATGCAAACTATGGGTGTCTGAATTTTCCATCACAATAACTCTACAATATTCAGAATATGCATACTTTTAAAACATGTTATCAAGTCCACCCTGATATCAAGTTGCTTTTAAAAGAAGCAGAAAAATAAAAGAAACAGATCAACCAATGTTTGAGCGACATCCGATAAGCTTAAGAAATAAGAAAGTTATGAATTGTTGAAGTTGTAATCAATCAAACACAAATTGGAAACTCTGTGATGTATCTTGCAAGCTCCTCTCCCATTTCATTTGCCCTGTAATATAAAGATTATAAATTTCCATGTTTTCAAAAGAATGTATTTAATCATACATAACATGCAACCAAGATATAATCATTGAACATATATTTTACACAAAACCTGTATGAAAAACAAAGATGGTCCTTCATCAACATTTATGAAAATGAAAATTTATGAGATTTTCTGTACAGACCAAATGGGAGAGGAGGTGGAGTTCCCTTTTAATTATTAAACATGCCTAGATGTTGTTAATGTAGTACATGTATTCGGGAATTCTTTTGTATCAATAGAATTTGATAGATGTAGTTAATCAAACTGAATATTCCCATCATCGTAGAAAAAGTCACTTTCAAAATGACTATAAAAATCTGGAATTAAAACAAACAAATTCTGAGGTATAAAATGGCTTGTTCTGACATGCAATAATTAGGTTATTGTAACATATTGGTCATCAAATGATTGAAAAGCTTGTTGTAGTCTGATCTGGCTGTGGATGGATCATATGATTTAGACATATGTTTATATTTAGCAATATGGTAATATCAGGTGATCTAATTTTCTGCTGTTTCATTGTGGTGTAAGCTTGAACAGGATTCAGATAGTACAGAGTACAGACTATAGTAATAGGCCAGGGTGTGAACAAGGCCATACGAAACTGACCATACTCAGTTACTCACAAGACCCTGTTCACATCTCTGGCTTATCTGTAGCTGCATCTTGGCAAGGTCATTGATATTCATTAACAAATGTTAAAGGCATTGAGTAACTTTGTGGAGGCTTGATTTAATAAATTGTTGAATATTGATATCTGTCTTGTATAATGATGTTCAGAATGATAAATAAATAGCCAGGCATAAAAAGGTTTTCAAATATATAATGCTATTATTAAGATATCTGCGACTGAATACTCCCATTTACGAAAGCGTATGGCCATACGCTTTAGTCTAACACTGAGTCAATGGGGAAAATGAGTCTGGCATTTTCCGGTCACTTGCATACGCTTACTTTTGTGAAGCACATGATGATTTTGAAGTGCTTTTTTCCACATGGGCTTCATTTTTACACCATATTACATACACTGATAACATGTAAGGCCAGAAAGCTCAGATTTTATCAATCCTCCACAAAGTTACTCAATCACTTTAATATTTTCAAGAGTTTATATAATGCATTACCTGCAGAATACCCTGTTCAGAGAAGCCAGAACCTCAAAGGAATAACAAAATGCTCTAAAATAAACATTATAACTACCCATCTTTACAATCCATCACCATATTGTAGCAGTGTAAATATAGATTGTGCATAAACTCTACAGAAATGCATAATTCAAAACACAAAGTCTGTACGCCTTTCGTCCTTCCTGTAATTAATACCACCAAACCGAACAGAACTAAAACCCCATTTCAATGAAAAGCAACAGAACAAAAAGTTTTTAATGACATTTTTCCAACTTCTATCTTATCAATATGCATAGAAGAGATCATATTATACTACATGAGAAAACAATGGCCCGAATTCACAAAGGTGGTAATAGATTTGTACCATGGTTTATGCAGATTTTGTGGTGTAAGTGCGCTTGATTTCGAGCATACATTTAGAAAGATCCAATAATGAACGCGGATGATTAGCAACGTGCACAAATTTTACGCTAGTTGCCATGGTTTAGACCATGGTTTATGTAAATTTACAGTTAATAAACCATGGCAACCAGCGTGAAATTTCCACACTTTGCTAATCACGCGCGTTCATTATTGGATCTTTCTAAGTGTATGCGTGAAATTAATTGCACTTATACCACATAATCTGCATAAACCATGGTACAAATCTATTACCACCTTTGTGAATTCGGGCCAATGGGTTTTCACAGGGCTATCAAATATTGCACAGGTCTATTTCACCTTTAGAAAGTACTATACACTTAAATTTTTAAGGACACAAAGGCATTGTACTATATCTTATCCCATTTTCACTGACACTAATTTAAAGCAGCATTCAAAAATGTTAAATGTCATGAGTGCTGTTCTCCTTTTCCAAACTCATCACATTTCTTCCGTCTCTCAACTTTGGAGTTTCATAATACATGTTAAAAGCTATCAAAGTGAAGTAGCCAGATTTTAAAAGAAATGATAACGTAGAATAGCTTCTAATCATCTATTATTATTGGTGATCAGGCAGTTGCTCCAGGAATATTTGCTTCAATCTTTATTTCATCAAAGATATAGTGTTTGTGTAAGGGTTGAGAATAGGATTTTGTTAGGTACAGGACTTGGTTCAAGACTGAAGTTAGAATTTGTTTAGTACAGTCAAACCTGTCTTAGCGGCCACCTGTCTATAGCGGCCACCTGCTTATAGCGGCCACCAAAAAATCCCCCGCAGGAAATTACTGTGTTGTAGACCCTGCATATAGCGGTCACCTGCCTAACGCGGCCAGCGGCCACCCATTATGTATCCCTCGGACAATATCTGACCGCGTATAGCGGCCACTAATATCGAGTCGAGCCGTAGCTTCATGCACAAAAAAGTAGTTTTTGCCATAGGCGCGATGTGTTTACCGAGTCCTAGCTCAGTCACACTCTCACACAAACGTCCTGAATAGATTCTACAATGGCCATGAAGATCTAATAGTTTCACCACATTGCCGACTAATTAGAGATTAAAAGTCTTTTTAGTAAGAATTAAGCACTAGTATTGTTCGTTTACGTAATCTTCGCACCATCCAGCTGCAATCCCCTGCACTTTAGTTGTATTGTTTTCCTAAGCTATAGCGGTCGGCATTGCATTGATATTGATCGCCATTGCGCAATAGCGCAGGCTCGTACACTTCAATATATTTTTTTATTTTTAAAAGATTTATAAAAAAAGAATTTAAAGCGTTAAAACTTTTGAAAAAAATAATAAAGAAGTGATTTTTTTTTAGAAAGTGAAAATAATAAAATACTACCCAAGTATTTTTTTTTAAAGATCAATAATAACGATTTCATGTACGAGAGATTGTCCTGCTGAAAAACGGCGTGAAAACTCGACTCGGATCGTCCACCGGCGATCCAGGCCATTGTCGACGTTCGCACTTTCGACGAATGCAAGCGAGCACCTTCTATCGCCTGTTCTCAAAAACAGTTAAAACTTCTTTTAAACCATTCAAAAGGCAAATATTTATTGAATGAAAATTGATTGACATCGTTTTTAGACTATCAAAATCAAGAAAAGCAGTCTACCGCGGGTGGTACGTACGTGGTAATTTTGGGGGAAATTAATTTTACACAGATTGCTCGTAGGCCTATATCTATTGTTTTTCTCATTTATTGACAACATACATTGACAAGCATATTATTTTAGCATTTATATATCATATGACATGTTATACGTCAAATCTGTTGATCTATAGCTTGTTTTCCTAAGTGATATGGATGCATGTACACTAACTTTGTTGCGTGTATAACAGTGTACCCTATGTGCAAAAAAATTAAAATGGCCGCCGACCTGTCTATAGCGGCCACTTTATCCGTTTCCCTTCGGTGGCCGCTATAGACAGGTTTGACTGTATTAGAAACTGACCATAGAGCAAATATCAAAAGAGCATGTCATACAATCACATACATGTAGTTTTCATCTTTTTTCAAACAACAATGTTTTCATAATCAAAAATTGTAGACCTTTAATATCAAGTTCCTATTCTATGCAGCTTTGTCTTTGTTTGCAACCAAAACAATATAACAAAGTTCTCAACCATTGTGTTATATACATCCATGGGAGAACTGGTTTGGTTGTTAGATGATTTCCTGAGCAAACTCCTGTTCACAAACAATCTGTCAGTATAATCATTAGAAGCTAATCTAACAACATTAATTATCAGCATGAATCATCTGCGTCTGAATGTCTGACACGATTTGTTTCTCTGAACCCTCTACATGTAACTGCTGCCTATGTAGATTACACTTTACTTTCAGAGTGAAAATATTCAATTTATCAACTTACATCTTTATCATACCCACCAAGACCTTTCAAAATGTGTCAATATTTAGTCTACATTATCTTCAAATCTTTCAGATAAATGTCTTACTGCATGACAGTGATACCTAGATCTGCAAAATGGGGCCGGTAAGCTAAGGGTTAAAGGAAATCTTACAAACAAAATGGTCCAAAATTAAAGAGAACTATGGCACCAAATATAAATCATGCAATTCTGTTGATAGTTTGGAGGATATAAATGTACTGGGTCAGTGATTTAGCTTTCATCCCCACCTTCCTAGCACCTTATGTTGCATAATGACTAGGATGATTGAGGAAATGAGGGAAAATTTACAGAGGATTAAGTCTAAAACGCCTTAAACAATGCAAGGAAATTACAGGAAATATAGGATGGTCATTGCCCTTCACTCAGTAATGGGTCTCAATGAGTGATCTCTACCCTCTATGGGAAAGTTTTCATTACACTCTTATGATTCATTCATCTTAAAAGAGAGAAAGATAACACCAATATGCTTCATCAGCATTAATAGAGAATTTGGGTTGATATATGGATAGACCCTTATTTCTATAACTTCTCCAAGCATAAGGAATTCCTTACAAACTTGGATCAGAACAGGTACAAATGACTAGATTGCATGTTACAAGCACAGTTTGAGGGTGAAGGAAAGTACGTCAGACATGCAACGATGTTGGTGTAAGGCAATGAAAATATCCTGACTTTCAGAGTACAGGTGTACAAGATAGACCAGCAAGGAAAACACCAGCTGGCAGTTTTTATTAGTCTGAATAAATATGGCTTCAGAAGGAAGGGTTAAAAGTTGGTCATGGTACAGCTGAGGTTCTTTTCAAGTTCACATTCAAAGTCAGAAATGAAAAGCATGTGAAAGAGAGAACAATCAAGAGCAAAAAGTGATTAAAATTTTGCAGTTACCTTGGTGACTCAAGCTCATCATAATACGACACAGGAAGTGCAAGTTCCTCCATTCTGCCATCTCCGTCGAGGTCCGCGAGCGTTGGCGTGGCCAGGATGTGAGCGTCACAGGCGATAAAGTCGTTGGTCTGCGCACCCAGATAGAGAGTGAGAGAGAAGGAAATACATGGTGATAGAGTGCGAATTACTGAGAGAGAGAGAGAGAGCTGGAGGAGGTAAATAAAATCACAACAAAACACAAGCACTGGCGGTTTCACATCCCAGTACAACTTGTTGATACCAAGCCAACAGGCTTACATGTGACCATGTTCAGCCGAACCAAACAGGAATATATTCTCACTAGGAATGCTTCCAAGAGGAACAAGCTCGGGTAAGTAGTACTTTCCCTTGTAGACAATCAATAATTAGTCTACTAATTCTTTAACAAGATTCTTAACATTGCACTAAAATAAATACTCATACAACTTAACTTTTTGATGTTCTGTTGCTGGGTCTTATTTTGACAAAAAGTTAAATCATTTGATTTTGAATTATTTTGAAACTTTTACTTCAACTGTAGTGACAGATTTTATTCATCTACAACTAGGAATAAGTGAGGAAGCATTAGTGGCTTATATGTTTATGTTAATAATTTGTTGCCAGTATACTGTTTTGATGATTTTTTTTTTATTTCAATATTTATATAACCCTTTGCCTGCAGAGGTTGGAGGGTTTTTTGTTGTTGTTTTTTAATGCTGATTTTGGTTTTCTTCATGTATAATGAACTAATAATTGCTTCAATAATCAATATACATCACATCACATCAATTCCTCCATAGAAATAATTTACATTACTCTTATTCTCATATCTAACTTCATTCATATATATATTTCTTTTAAATTTTGAATTTAAAATCTTCACTCAAAGTAGTAAAGTCATTTTTTCTTTTTTCTTGGTTGGAGCCAAGAACACTAAAAGAATTGATGTAAGGGACGAAGAATGGCTTTAAGTATATGTAGAAGAATGGATCAAATCATCAGCTGACTCCATTCATAACTAAAAGTGAACCATAAGATGTACATATTAAGATCAAAAGGAAACAAGTGGGCTATGTAGACGCAGTCTGCAAGTATATTGCAAGGTCTTATTCAATTCCCTGCTTGACTTCCTGAGGCCCTTCTCACTTTCTCTCCTAGCTGCTCTTGAGCATCAGTGCAAAAGGTTTTAACTCTTATTATTGTCAAAACTGAAATACAAATGTTACTATCACATCAATAGTGCACTTTGTAAATAACCTAAGAATGTGAAATATAGGTATTTATTATTTTCTGTATGTATCTATACAAACATCTAAGATACTGTTTTTCAATGAAACACACTATTTACCAGTGTAGCTATAAACAAGATCTGCTATAACATGGTCCATCTTTTGTATAGACAGCTTAGATCCTTTGTGAAGATGTGAAACAATGATTATGTCAAGGGATTTGAGTTTAATTGAAAACAGACTTGACTGATGCTGCAGACATGCACTATCCTTCACTGTAGAATCCTAGAACATAATTCCTGAACAGGATTAAGTTCTGATTTCTAAAATTAGATTCTTCTTAAAGGGAATGCAAGGTGCTGGTGAAAGTTGAAGGGGCAAAGAACAGACTTCCATAATTTTCACATCTGGCATACACAGCTATGAGTGTACAACCCCTTAAAGGTTACTCTTAAACACAATGCATTTTTTTTTAATGGCATTGAATTTTTCAAGGATTAATTTGTCACAAATAATGTTAACAGCCTTTTTTCTCAATCATGAAAATCTCATAGATGATATTGTTTCTGAAATTAAAGTTCACAGACAAGATATTCTTGTTGATAAATATCATAAAAAAATGGAAAGAAATTGTGTGAATTCCAACAGAAGAACAGTGTATTTGAAGAGTAATGAGATTTGTCCAGTCAGACAAATAACCCTAACCTTATATTGCCCTCTTACAGCTTAAAAGCAAATTAAATAAGATTATTGGTTGATTTGGTCTGAGCTAACAAAATGCATTAAGAAAGAACACCATTTTATCAAATCCAAAACCTTGACAAATAACATTCAAAATAACAAAATTCTACATTTCACATTAATTTTTTTTTGCAGTAATTCATACATGTGCATACGGTGCACTTCTTCTTGATTTTACAAGAATCATCTATCTTTTTATTCAGAAAGGTGACAGACTGTTTTTTCTTTAATAGCATATTTTCACAAGCTCACACAGTGCATCAGTTTAAGGACCCAAAGAAGTCTAGATACAGTATAATGACATCCAAGTGTCAATATTAAATGGCATTCATAAAAATGATTTAACTACATAATATAGGTACAAGCAAGCCTAGATAATAGATAAATCTGACATTTCCACAAGTAGTTTTAGGAAAATTAAGATATCTGGTCATCTGCTAGTGCAATAGACTATTAAAGTAAATAATTATATATTGACTGGCCTTGAGGGGGATATCAGAATATATTGCCCACAACCGAGTCATATTGCCCCGAGTCAAAGACGAAGGCAATATGGTTCTTTTAAGGAATATTTTCGACATTCACCGAAAGTAGAGCCAGTCAATAATATTACTATTACCTCTATCATGTATATGCCTATTTTGTAGCAATTACAAACATGTCTGTCTGTCTGCCTGTCAGTCCCTCTGATTTCAGGTTCTTCATACAGGTATGTAATCTGGGCCAAGCAATTGTGACGTATATTTTTTTTTTTTTTTTAGTAAAGTGGTCTATGGGAAAAACCTGGAAGAGGCCAATATGGCAAATATTGCACGCTCCGGTTACAGATTCGGAGTAGCGTGGCAAAATATGGCTTTTTATTCTGCAGCTAAAATGCCCTGTATAGGTAATAATAATGAATATATGGTAGCATCATGGACAGAATTCTTGAAGATACAATTTTACCCAAGGAAATAAATTACAAATGATCATCCAAGCATGTTAGTAAGCTGAAACGAAACGGAAATAACATGATATACTTACTTGATAACCTTTCTCCCGGGATGTTCTCACAAACTGAGATACTGACGTATCCACAGATGATTCTTCCTTTAACCATTGCTTGGATACCAAAAGGGGTGGGATCTTTGAAAAGAGAGATACACATGATTACATATATATCTTACATCATGGCTCTGGATTGACATTTTTAGCGTCTGTTTGCATGAGCTCCATGTTAAGATTTTGAATTTGGGGGTCCAGATTTACATCTTGGGTGCCAATGTGTCCCAGACACCAGCTAGTATCGAACCCTGCTGAAGTAAATATATCTAATGACAAAAGCACTCTGGTAAATTTATGTACATGTTTATAAAGTTTGTTCAATAAGGATATACATTTCAAGAATGCATATGCAAGTGCTCACAAATGTAAGTATTTGCAAATGTTATGCAGCAATTATAATGAATATCTCTCTAGAACTATAAAGACCACATTATAATTGTAGAATGAACAGTCTCATTTAGTACCACTGATGATTTACTTAACCAACATAAAATCTGGTTACACTGCTACTTGAGAATGGTTACTGAAGTGTATGGAATTGAAATGTATTTCCTTGTATAAATGTAATTCTTATAACATACAGGTAATAAGTGATCATACAGAACATCCAATGATTTACGTGAAGCATATTTTATGCTGTCATCATTAAATCACCAAATTTAGTTTATTTATTGTTCAAGTGGCCCTTGTTAAAGAAACTTTCTTCAATGCAAATACATAATTATGGCAGGAGGCAAAAGCAATTTAAATGAGTTTTAGTTTCTATCTCATTATAAACTTAGGTAATAAAAGATGATTAAAGGGAAATCCAACCTCAGTAGCAAATTGTTCGGATAGAAAGAGGAAAAATCAGAGAAGCAGAATGGTAAAAGTCTGAACGATATTGGACAAGCAACAAGAAAGTTATGAATTTTGGAAATTTGTAATCACTATATATATATATATATATATATATGGGAATTTTGAATCGGTAATGTCATTGTGATGTAATGGCAGACAACTCCCCCATTTGCTCCAACACACAAATGACTAAACTGTCATTTTTTTCCAAAAAGTATTGCTCAGTAGGATCTTTTTCTTTTATGAGGACATATAACAATATGCCATCTGCAATATATTTTGAGTACTGCCGCGAGGGTAAAGACACTTCGGAGAACACCGCAAATTAATGATATTTTTGGGTACGACAAACGGAAGAGTTGACCGCCAGTATGTCATAATCGACTCACCAAATTGCCAATTTGAGATTCCCATAGGTTTAGTGATCTCATTTTTCAAACACTATAATTTTTAATTCCTTTTCTGATTTCTTTCAAACTTTCACCATCCTGTTTTTCTTATTTTTCTTCTTTCAAACAAATCATCTTGAAGTTAAGATATTGTCCAAGGAAGCTATGGTAAGCATACGATTTTGTTTTTACCCCATTTCGGGGACATTTTGATACATCCTTGCATGAGGAGCGTATCATATCTTGCGACTATGATGAGTTTGAAGTGAAAGTAAAATACATTCAATTGACACCAGAAACCGCAAGAGTGACTGTGACTATGAGTGAAAGTATCAACTTTGTTTTTCCTTTTTACCAAATAACCAGTCATGCACGTACACCACATATTTATTTACCAGGTTATTGTTGCATAGATATATATACTCATAATGTAATCTAAGAAATATGCACTTGTAAATATCGTGTAAATATGTCTTGGCTTCAGATAGTGGGGAAAACAAATCATACCACAAATGCACTACAAGAAACTCAACAAGTACTACTACTACTACTACTACTACTACCACACATACATAAAAGATCTGTATGGTGCTATTAACTTTTTTGGGGGGTTGCCTTTCTGACAAACAAAACTTAGGGAAGATTGAAATGGTAAGACCAGAGTGTGCAAGTAGGTAGCTCAATCACATGAAAAGACTTATCAACCATATTGCCTAACCTAACAGAAGTCTTAGGCTCTTTGCCAATTGTCAAAGTGCATGTTATATTTATAGGTCTATAAGATGTAAAATAAAGAAGGGTGAGCCAGACTTGTAGCATACAGTATCCCTCAATGTTATTCCCATCTCTGTACCAACTTGCAGTCTATTCATATCCCCTTCTCTTTTCCGAAAGTTAACATTGTAGTCAGCAACTAAGGGCTTCTGACTTTCTTTTCAGTTTTGAAGGGGAGTATGTGCTGTGTTTCAGTTAAATCTATGTGATCAGGGATTCAGCGTGATTTTTTGTTGGTTCTCTCAGTAGTGGACTCCTTACTCCTGTTAGGTGTTGAGTTCTGCCTTATCTTATAGGCATACACTATCTTAAAACAAATGCTGCTGTTTACAAATAGAACTTACAGAAGTTTAAAAATATAGAGCAAGAGGGAGGGGCAAGTACAGTCTTCCTTTCCTTTGATGAAATTAGATGAATCATCATTAGTGCTAAACCATGTAGGTCTCCCTATCCTCTCTATAAGGTGTGATAATGCAGGATGACCCCCTGGGTTGGGTACTAGGCCTATTAGTGCAAGACAATGGACGTTTCCTAGCACTGTAAGTGTGAACTGGAACACAGGACGACCCAAAATGGGGTCACAGAGCTATTGCTTGTAAGTTAACCCTTTCAGGACAGGAATTATTTAAGGGCTAACTTGATCACATTTTGTTCTTCAAACTTTTAGTGCTATATGGTTCTAATAAGGTGTACTGTCTTTGAAAACAATATACATGGAAATTTTGTCGAAAGTTGAAAATTTGCCAATTTTGATGGAAAAACAATCTCGATGTGCCAATTTAAAGATTTTAAAAGCTTATTTTTGTTTTTAAAATTCCTGGATCAAAAACAATATGGTCATGCAACATAAATGGACATAGTGTGTGTACAATTTTTTCTCTTTCTACTTATGCATCTGGTATGTATTTTAGCACTCTGAATCCAAAGTTATTGAGCCAAGCCACAAAATGTGGTCAATTGTCTCCATAGGGTTTAAGTACACATTTATTTTTTACTTCATAAATGGATTGAGTACTTTTTAAATAGTTCAAAGGAATGGCAGCCACATTTCCATCGCCCCCCTCACTCTTTTCCAACATGCATTTATTTGGTAGTAATCAAACCTTGTAAACAAGAAGGTGAAAGCCTTGTATGTCATGGGTAACAATCTTAATTTTCATTTTGCTTCAAATACCAGGACCATCTGTAAGCTGGCAGCATTAAGCTAATAGAAAAAAAATATTGAGAAAGAGTGCTATTTGTTTGTAATTGCAGTTTTCATTTTAACAGCTTTCTGATTTTGGCATGCCAATACATTATTAATAACATTATACAATACACACATGCCACATTTGGCATGAGGCAATTCACCCATACATCTAAGATTTGTTTGACGTGTGTGCAGGGTAAGACTTCCAATCACTAAAGTGGGATCGAATGCTTTCCACCATATTAAGTATTTTCTATTTTTTATTCCAATTTTTGACTGTTGTTCAGAATCAGAAATGCAGCTCAGAAAATTCAAATCCTGTATTTCGACAAAAATGAGTAATTCTGAAGAAAAATTGTGCCACAAAAACCTTAAGTTGCTGAAGTTATTGCTCAACAAGGAAGCTGAAGTTATTGCTCAACAAGGAAGGTGTACTGATTCTACTGGATCAAGGCAGGATGAAAGCCACAGGGAATATTGTGGCTTTGACTCCACACTACTGAGTATTTTGTGATCAGGACTGCCTATATAGTACCATACATATATGTTAAATTATCTTTTTCTTTTTTCTTTATAATGAAACAAAGAGCTACATTAAGGTAATACGTTGACAGACAAAACGAAAAGAGCATGCTTCTGTCTCACAGACAATTTTCATTTTGAATTAAGTTTTCCTTGGAAGATTTCTAGCTTAATCAAAGGGCTGGTCCCACCCGAACGATAATGATAAACTATATGCATATATATGATAGCAATGAAAGTGGTTCCCAAGAAAGATTTTTGGCAACAATGAAATTGTTGGGGTTTTGTCAATCAAAAATGGTGTACACTACCCGCATGGCTTCTCTGAGCTGAAGTCATATCGAAGGAGTCAATTTATTGGCTCACAGATATTATCGTTGAGATCTGTCCTAAAAAATCACGTGCTGAGCGATCCCAACTGTTGAGGGGGGACCTTCAATGATTCCAAATGCATTTCCACATAAACAAAAGGAAGCAATTTGGGTACAATGCATAGTTATGGTTATTGTCATCATTCAGGTTGAGACTGGCTCTTAAAGGGCAATCCAACCTTGGTAATAAGTTGAATCATGTGAAAGCAGAAAAATAAGAAAAACAGGATGGTGAAAGTTTGAAAGAAATCAGACAAGGAATAAGAAAGTTATGGATGTTTGAAAACTTAGATCACTACATCTATGAGAATCTCAAATTGGCAATTTGGTGAGTTAGATTGTGACATACTTGTGGACAAAATCTTGTTTGTCGTACACAAATTGATCATTAATTTGCGGTTTTCTCCGAAACGCCTTTACCCTCGGGGGCAGTACTAAAAATATAATGGAGATAGCATACTGTTTTAGGTCCTCAAGAAAGAAAGAGAGCCTACTGAGTAATACATTTTTTAAAAATTACATTTTAGTCATTTTGTGTGTTGGAGCAAATGGGGGAGTCGTCCGCAACTACATCACAGGGACATTACCTATTCGGCCAATTTGAAATTCCCATACATGTATGTATAGTGATTATACCTTTCAAAATTTCTTATTGCTTGTCCAATTTTTTTCAAACTTTCACCAATCTGCTTCTCTGATTTTTCCTCTTTCTTTCAGAGCAACTTTCCATTAATGTTGGATTTCCCTTTAATATGTGCTGACAGTGTGTGTTGTAATAACAAAAGCAATTTGAGTGTGTGTCAGTAGTACAGGAAACAAGGATGACTGGAATGATTGTTTATTTCAAGCATCTCGTAGAAGTTTGTGTATGTGTTTGAAGGGGAGCATTTGCAGACATATTCCTTGAATTTCATCTTTATTTATTGTAATATAGATGGCATTAACAAAAGAGGCCTCCTGATGCCGAAAGTGAGTAGTGGAAGAAGAGTATGCAAGGATTCCATTCTGATAGATAACCATTATACATGTAGGGAATCATGGCTTGATTGCATAACAAGAGCTACAAGAGGACTTGTTAAGTTGTTTCGGGAGTGTGTTGCTTGTTCCTGATCAGTAGTGTGAAGGAAAAATGACAATGTAGTGTTACACTTCTGCTAAATAAGTATGAATGTATTTTTATAAGCCTGAGTCGAATCGATTGGTTAGCCGGTGTTCGATCGAAGACATCGAATCCCGAATACGTTTTGGCAAATTCGGTGCATCGATTTGTAGTCCGCCAGATTTTTGACTACCGTAGCCACCATGAAAAAATCAAATAAAAAAAGAAACTCCGTAACGTACAGCATATATACTAGCAGAGAACGTGAAGGCGACTTCAAAGTTCAAACTGTTGGCTAACTTTCGCTAATTCGCTCGCGGAGGACGTCGCGCTTCACCTGTGCTTTCTCTATGGAAAAATCGTTTTGTCGTTACGGACTGAAGTTTACGATAATTTTCTTGCACTCTCTCTGCATTGTCAATTTGACAATTGTATAATTGAACATGATAAATACGGGCATGAGTACGAGTGTTCCTACTTAATTCGCAATAACTAATATCACACTCTCATCAAATTGGCAATTACTTCTGAATGATCTCTGAAGCTGAATGAAGTCGAGTCTATATTGAGCGACGAAAAGTTTATTTCGTATTGTTTTTTTTTTGGCAAATGTGTTCCATTCAGCTCTCCAAAGACAAAGTAAGATTATTAATTCTTTGAATTTGAATCATTGTCGGGTGTGTCGACAATGAGCATCGCTTCGTGCGACACTAGTGATATTTTGGTTAGCCATACGGACTAGAAACTTAAGATTTTGGCTCGTCCGCTGTGATTTTTACTAGCCATTGGCTAGCGGGCTATCGTTAATTTCGAGCAGCGAGAGCCCATACATATGCCCGCGATGCCAGCGGACCGGTCACCGGTGCATGGTGCATGCACTGCGTGCAACTGTGTGCAACTCTGTTTTCACCGCACATCATTTATCGATTAACCGGTATTCGATCGAATCAAAGCCGTCGAATCCCGGTTTATGAAATATTCGATATGACTCAGGCTTGAATCAAAGAGTTATATTTGAGAATTTAGCATTTTTTACAGTATTGATGTGCTTCATGGCATATTGATGTGAAATTTTGAAATATCATGGAAATCATAATTTTACAAATCTTCACTTTAGCCTTCAACATTTTTAATTGCATTTTTTGTTTTAATTTTGAAGCATTCTCTTCTCCTTAGAGTTTTCATACATTCCATTCTTCAGTGAGTGGATTGTGGTTATTGGTTATTGGTTTACAAATAACATTTCTCTCTCACAACCTTGTACATCAAGTGTCCATTACACTGGGAAACATGCCAAGTATGATCAACAGGTACATGTACTTCAGTCATAATAAGGTTAAACTTCATCATGAACAAGATAATTGCACTGTGGGAAAATCCAGTGTGTGAACTGTTAAAGGCAAGTACAAGGCCAATGAGATACAAACTGATTTAACATTAGTCTATATATTACCCTTTTTCACCTCTGCAATAACTGACCATCAATGTATATATTTTTTTTTTTAATTGACAAAACAAAATTTTTTTTTTTTGAGAAGCTACATGTACATAATCATTGTGTAACACAATGGATAAGACAGAGCCTTCTGCTTTTGACATATGTGGTAATTCATTAAAAATATTCATATTACAACACAACAAAAAGTTTTCTTAGCATTTTGGAATGCTTCTATATATTAACATAAAATAGACATTAATAACACAATCGCTAAAGGGGAAATCCTACCTTAATGGAAATTTTTTTTGAAAGAAAGAGTCAGAGAAGCAGATTGGTGAAAGTTTGAACGAAATCGGACAAGTAATAAAACAGTTATGAATTTTTGAAATTTGTAATCACTATACATATATATTTATATATATATAATGATATTCCATAACCGCATGTTGGAAGAGCATGACGAGAGATACAAACAATGAATGAATTCCAGAGAAGACATTGGTAATGCATTGAACTCCAACTTTTTTTATTTTAACCAAATTTTTGATCCTCACCGATCTTCCTCAGGGTAATGAACAAAGTGAAATGTGTACGTGAAGCTCTGCTCAGAAACTTTTTCTGAGCAGAGCTTCACATGCACATTTTACTTTGTTCTGAGCAGAGCATTTCAAAGCATTTCAACTTTTTCTGAGCAGAGCTTCACATGCACATTTCACTTTGTTCATTACCCTGAGGAAGATCTGTGAGGATCGAAAATTTGGTTAAAATAAAAAAAGGTGGAATTCAATGCATTACCAATGTCTTCTCTGGAATTCATTCATTGTATCTCTCTCTTTCTCTCTCTCTCTCTCTCTCTCTCTCTCTATATATATATATATGGGAATTTCAAATCACCATTATTACGGTACTGTTAGAAATTATGAGGGGCAACTTTTATTCCTTCAAAATGTTTGTTAAAACTCAGCAACTTTTCAAATTATAGAGGTTCATACTCTAAGAACTCTGTGTATAAAAGCAATATAGGCTGCAATCCATGTGCTGTAGCTTCTAGTCTCTGATGTAATTTTTGTAGAGGGAGTGGCAATTCAGTTCTCATTTCAATCAGTGGATGTGAATCATCCAAAGGAGGCACAGCTAGAACTTCTTACAATTCCCTAGAGACGTAACAAACCTCCTTCACTAAGGCCTTACTCACAGAACATGGCTCTTTCAGGTGTAAGGTTCATCTAGATTGAGTAAGATTACCTTACAAAGGCAACTTCACATCACACATCTTTCAAAAGGAATTTTGCCCCACTTCGAAGTAACTAAAGTATTCAGACTTCGTCAAAAAGATTCATTAAAGTTGGTGGTATATTAAGGGACCTCTCATGGTATTTAAGGGTATGTGTGCTTTACATTATCAAAGGCAGTTATCAATCAACTCTATACGTTTTCATCCTAATTATTCAATAGCATGAATATTATCATTAAAAGTCTTCTAGAAAAGTGCTTCAACCTCTCACTACATTAGTTTGTTAAAAGGTTGCTAATGATGACCAGCACATAATTCATTTGGATGAAATCCAAATCTCTGATTTAAGGAAGTACTTGTAACCTAAAGGAATAAGCAGTATATACTCAGTCATCTGATTCCAGTAGATGAAGTCATGTACATTTAGCCATGAGCAACCGTTCAGCAGCACTTTGCTTTCTCAATTTCACTAATTCCTTGTCTTAAAAAATCAAACTGTACATTTTTTCTTCTTTATACTAAAACAAATTGGAAGTTTCAAGCAAAGTGAATATCATTTAGCTTGTTCAAATCCATTCCCCCCCCTAAAACTTGCTCTAATCATTTCAAAATTACACTTTTCACTTGATGAATGAAACTGTTGGTTTGCCTACTGCCCACATCACATCGGTCTATTCCCTTTAAAATATCACTGAAAACCAAGAAGTCTAACCACTATGCAATTCAGAGAAGAAAGGAAGGAAAGATTCAGAGAAGAAAGGAAGGAAAGAGATCACTTTTACGATTGGTACTGGTATATTAGGTGGATTTTATGCACTTTGAATACAGTAATCATATTTTACAACAAAACAAACAACAGTGAGTGACAGAGAGTAAACAGGTGGACTCTCAATGTTGAGGACATAATAAAGTCTTATGGACAATAATAATGATCTGCTGAATATATACATTGTTCTTGTTATTAATGAAATTTGGGAAATGTTTGTGACTCAACTTCTTAAAGGGATACTCAACCATGATCGTTACCTGATCATGCAGTTGCCCCGCGGGGCTCAAACTTCGGACAGACTGGTCGCCGCACAACAAGCACACTCCACCTGAACTCGAGTTCTCGTGCGAGATTCGGTCGGCTTCGTGCAGTCGAAATGTAATCCCACTTAGTCCAACGGACGCGTTCGACGCACAAAGTTTGTGTATGAGTGAATGGGGCTTACACAATCCCGACTTTCCCCACGGCGGCCTGGTGGCGTATCCCTTTAAGGTAACATGTACCTCTTATGCTTTTATCAACTGGTCCAAAAGCTAACAGCTTGGGAAGAAGGGAAGAAGGAAAAAAGGTGAATTCAAAGGTACGGCAACCATCTGCCTGTTATGACGGGTAAATCAACCCAGTTTGTGTTACAATGTGTAATGCTAGGGAGTGATGTTACTCTAGCCCTTACCTGCACTGTTTTCCCTGAGAGATAGGTGCCGTCTGATTTGAAGTAATTGATCTCTCCATCTGTTGTACATACCAGAACTTCTCTTAAGCCATCACCATCAACATCAAACTGAAAAGGAGTGGGAAATATATTGATCATGACTCAAATTACTTACTATGCTTGGTGTTAATAGAACTTGCAATTTTACAAGAACAAAATCAATGAGTTTCATCGATACACAATTAAGCTTCAAGTGCAATATCAGAACAAAGAATGATGAAGATATATCACAGCTTATCAATAATGTATTGTTGATTGCTATGTAATTAAGTACTGAATTTTTAAAGAATGAAGAACAGACATATGAGGGAGACAAAGAGGGGGGGAAATTGGTAATGAGATACCATGAATACCACAAAATTCCTATTGTATATTTCTTAGATGAACTGATTTAAATTCCATATGAAAAATAGCAGTTTCCCCATTCCATAACAATGGCCCTTGTCAAAAGGATAAATGAAGATGACATCAACGTAATATTGGAATGGACAATAAGCATAGTGGTGGCAATGAAAATCTTATCAATTCAACTGAATTGAATTGAGTTTGAAGGTTTTATTATTTTGTCGCAGCCAATGGCTGAATTGTGAATGATTTACAATACTGATAAAAGCATACAAACGATGAAAACCTACACACTTAAAAATTATCAAAAATGCATTTTATATAGAATGTTTATAGAAGACATCTGTCAAAAACATAGAATACCTAGACCCATTTATCATTCCTATTCACAAAAATGGTTCTCTGTGGCACTTCTGCCAATGTAAATTGTTTAAACACGTTCAGTTTTGACACTAATAGAATGGGATGTCTTACTTGTATGAGACTGCTTGTGCGAACAATGTGGAACCCATATCACTTCATTGTCTACTCAAGGTAATTCACTTAAAATCAGGGTCAGACCTGCAGCAGTAAACAAAACTGTTTGGATCAAAATATCTTTTCATACATACCAGCATGGGGCTTGCGTGTATTGTGCTGTTTGGGAACTGATAGGGCCACTGTGATCTGGAATGTGGTTTCATGTTCTCTCCATCAACAACGTCAATGGTTCCGTCGAATGTTGTTGTGGTGATATCAAGCGTACCATCTGCATCAATGTCTGCTACCAGTAGGGAGCTGACGACAGGACTGTTACCAACATGATGACTTTGTATTATGTCAACATCAATGTGACAACTAAATGTAGATAAGAGATACATTTAACGAAATATAGATTATAATTGCAATCCCTAAATTCCACTTTAAAGAATAATAAAATGCAACAATGAGGTGAATATGGCAAAAAAAAACAAAAAAACATAAATGTCAATGTCTCAATGACATAGCTCATGCGGAAATTTAGGTCACAATCGAGATTTGTGTAACAAGATTTATGCAACAGGGCCTTTAATATCTCATATTTGCCACCTTTGGATTGTGCACTGTAAGGCCACTTTTGCACTGCTAGATACCAGGCGCGGCTCTACACTGCAATTAACTCCTCGTAAAGTCGTAAAAGCTTTTGAATTCCTAACGGCTATCGAAGCCCTACGCTGAGCGAGGAGCAGAAATCCTCGAAGATTCACATCTTCCTTATTTGGGCCTTAAATATCATGAAAATTCCAGAGTAGATAGGAAATGATGATATCATGCTTCATATCATTTTTTCTGTTTCAGAGGGCCGAGAACAGAGGTTTTGTTTTTTCCCCCAACATAAGTCTGGGACGAAATGAATATGCAAACAAATGACATATTGCTAGACTTTAAACTCCAGTCTCAAGTTTGCGCAGTTAGTAGTTTTTTGTAAAACTGCCATTAAAAATCGAAGACTTAACATGAAATGACTGGAAGTTACAGTCTATCATCGAACGATTCGCCTCTGTGCGCATGCGCTCACCCGACGTCATCCTTTTGCCTCAGCTCATGCTCACGTCGATCAGCCGTTGTTATAAGCTACTGAAATCCTTGCAATCTGATTGGCTGAGAGCAAATTTGTCGGTAACAATCACTGACAAGACATGCCCCCTGTTTACTCTCACTCTCGTGTGTATGCATGGTGTACGTGTACTGTGCGTGTGTAGCCTGTACGCTGCCCATATATCGCTAGGTAGGTTGTGCGTACACTTGAGTAGAAACCATCCTGCTACATTTTCAGACTTAAAAAGAAAAAAAAGTTTTCACAAACTAAAAAATGATTTGACTATGAGGGATATTAATTATGGGTTAGAGCAACTCTTATTCTGGAATTTGACGTTTTATTTTAGTTCATTTCATTTGTTTCTAGGGCAAGATTTCACAGCTTAACTTAGACTCTTCGGTAGCGGTTTTACGTAAACAAATTGTTTATTTTAAATGCAAATTAGGCAGGACGGAGTGAAAGCTTTTGGGCAGTTAATTGCAAAGGTCTCACTATATCTATGGAGAGGCATGTATAATCTATAATTAATACATGTATAAGTTACATAGAACAGAAACATGTGAGTTGATTTATTGGTAGAGTCAGGTCTCTGTCTTCCCCTACAAAGAGACTCTAACAAACTAGAAGATTTAGGGGTACATTAGGCCAGGCTGCCCTTTTTACATTAAAATCCTAAATGACATACTTACGTACACAACTCTACCCTGCCCCTTTTCAAATTTTCAACAAAAATGCACATGAAGAGTCATTGGTGGATCCGGGTGGGGGGGTACTTCTGCCCCATGCCCCCCCCCCCTTTGGAAGAAAAGTATGCATTTTGACCATAGACGACCCGTCATTTTCTCGATTGTGCCCTCCCCCCCCCCCCCCCTTTAGAATGAAGACTTTTTTTTTTTTTTTTTGCTTGTCAGGGAATTATGGAGGGAAACTGGACCCAAACCCCCCCCCCCCCCCCCCCGAGCGAATTTTGAAGGTCTGGCAAAAAAATTTTTTGTCGACAACCCCCCCCCCCCCCCCCCCCCACTGAGCGACTTTTCGAGAAGCTGGCGAGGCCAAAAAAATATGGGTCTACCTTTTTCCAAAAGTTGACAAACCTTCATTTGTGTGCCCCCTCTTTTACTCAATCCTGGATCCGCCCCTGGCCTGTGAAGAGTGTGGTATCTTTTTTCCCCAGTTTTATTTATTTCTTGTTGTTGCTTGTCTGAGTTTCTTTCTGTGCAATTTGAATAAATTAGATAAATTTAGCATCTTGAAAAAAATGTGAGAGCCTTTTATTTTTTCTGGCATGTCAGAGATATTTGAGTAAATTAGCACCACAATAATATGAGGACCGAATATAGTTACGTGACTGGTTTGTTTCCCGAGATTAAGCCTAAGGCCAAGGCTTAGCATGTTAAGAGTCTAAAACAGTTACATGCAGATATCTAACATTTAGTAGCGCTTCCAAGATGTCCAAACTCCTTAGTGATCTTCGGATTTATATAGGGGATGGGTTTGATGGGTTGTGTTGCGCAATGCGTTTGCCTACGGTAATCTCAGTTATTGCACTATTGGGTTGCAATCTCTCTTCCCCTCAACCCCTGTCTCCATATCCACAAGCAACCACCAAAAGTACAGATTTCGTTGATAAAAATAACTTTTTTTTCCACCTCTAAATCCCTTTCACTCTCTCCCAACACTGGTCTAAGTCCATTCATAACATAGTAGCAGACATGACCAAGTCACATACACACACGCAGTGACTCTCTCGATCTTAAGCCCATTTATGATCGTATTTGTGATCAATTCGTGAAAAAGAGAAGCATCTAACTTCTGATTCGTCAAGAAAATTCCACATATGGAATATACCCTAGTCATTTTTACAAAATGATCTTCCAAATTGTTGTAATGTTTAAATCCCCATGCATTACCACGTAGGTGCATAGTGTATGTCTGCAGCTGTGTGCAGAAATTTGTAAAAAATGACTGCGGAACACCTATAGCTGCAGGGTGATGACACTCGCGTCCCATATTCATGAGCCACTATGAAAAATGACATCAATTTAGAAGTTTTTTTGATGCGCTTGTGGGCGTGTTTAAGCATAAGGGCCCAACCAACGTTAAAATGTTTGTAAAACTATGTTCTATCTGCATATGCTTGTAAATGGAAATTTATAAATTAAAAAAAATTCAATGTTTTTTTGAATATTTTTTTTTTAAATTCACAACTAATAAAGCTTTCTCTATCAAAATGTCTACAGAAGAACGTATTCGACAAATTTTTAGCGTGTACATGTTGCCAGACAGGAAGAATTTTAGCCATCGTTAAATCGTTTTAGTTAAATTTAGTTAACTAACTTACAACTTACCAAAAAACGATAATTTATTGCGTCGTCTGCTCACAGTAGCTGTACTATCTCGTCTCGCAAACGGCAGAGGTGATAGTACAGCTACTGTGGGCAGACATGGCAGACGACGCAATAAATCATCGTTTTTTGGTAAGTTGTGAATTAGTTAACTAAATTTAAGTTAGGGAGCGCAATAAAGTAATAGTTTAAGCTTGATTTGGTACTATAATTACTTCAAGAAAGGATGTAATTTAATCAAAAAGCATGTAGTCGCAATTTTGTAGTCGCGGTTCGCAACTCTTTTGAATGGCCAGCTTGTACAGCGACAGCGCTGTGTATAGTTAGGGAGTGGAATGCTGTCACCTGCACTGACGAAATAAACGGCAGTGAATGGACTGGTGACAAATTTCACAATAATGCTTGCATGATGAATTTGAGGCATTATCGTGGTTGAGGAAACCACCATTCATTCCGCACTGAAGTGCTTCATTGCGTAACACGCATTGGTTTCCTCATTCCCTGTCCATGACTAGCTATACGAGCTCCTTGGCTTATCAATCTGGTACTGGGCCTACGGAGCTATACATTGGATCCCGTAGGGCCTGTGACGGATTATATCAACACAAAAAACACACACATTAGAATCACACATTCTCATGCACGCTGAACCTTGGAAACCACCCTCGGTGTTTGCTGTGGTGGTTCTGGTCAAAATTGACTAATAACATGATTAATTTTTGGCTAATATGAACACTTATGTACATAAATTTGGCAGCGGGGATAGGATTCAGCTTACCTTTCGCACGTTGCTGTGAGAATTGTCATTATCATGACAAAAGATGACCTCTAATTCTCTTGATGCAGCTGAGTCGGCGAGAGGTCACCAGACTCACCACTAGTCTAGGTTCTAGACGTTTTTAATTATTTTGTCCGTAACACCATGAAGCTATATGAGCTATACAAACCCGAAGTTGTGGGGAGAGTGAATCGTGCACCGTTCTACGCTGGGTGCGCAGTGCGCACCTAACTATGGTGCGCACACACGGGTTTGTATAGCTCATATAGCTTCATGGTGTTACGGACAAAATAATTAAAAACGTCTAGAACCTAGACTAGTGGTGAGTCTAATGTGTGATTCTAATGTGTGTGTTTTTTGTGTTGATATAATCCGTCACAGGCCCTACGGGATCCAATGTATAGCTCCGTAGGCCCAGTACCTGGGGGTCGTTTCATCAAACCAACTCCATGACAGTCATAACTGTTGTCGGCGATCTACGGAAATGTCATGGACCTGAAAAACTGTTTCACGAAGACATGATAAACGACAACTCAATGATATCGATACTCATCGGCGAAAAAACATAGTCTATATCACAGTCCATTGGAATTATCGTCAATTACCCAAACAGATTTTGAGGCTAAGTTTTCCCAAAACTATTCCAAAATGTAAAAAATGGCAGCGAAGATGAATGCTTGTGATACAAACATCCCGTTTACATGAAAAGATGTGTTTCTTATGGCATCTTAGAATTTATAAAATTGAGAAAACTCGAGGCTTTTGCGATGTACGAATCTAGATTTGTAGGTAAGAGGATACCGTAATTGACTAATTACGGAAAGAAGACCCAAATCGTGTTCATTTTAGAGAAAATGATTAAATTAAGATATTTTATGGCCCAATTTTAAATATTTATTCATTAAAAGATACATATAATATCATTCATATCAAAGCATTGCGTGAAAACGGGGAAAAAAAGCGAAAATACATACATGATTAATTGTCGTCATTCACATGGGTCTGTATATACACAGACTGTTCCGTTTTCGATGCTGATTCTATGGTAGACGGATGTGGGTATTTTTAATATTAATCTCATTTACTTGTTGGGGGGTCAACAAGCCATAAGAACATATTGTTCGTCTGTACAATATTATAATACGGACATTACCGGTAGTAATACTATCTGGTCAAGGAATGGTAAAGTGCTTGGAGATCAGGAAATAAATGTTCTCTTAAGTTACATTTGTTATTTTTTCGCAGCCCATAGACTAACTAAAAGCTGGCTTGTGATGACGTTCTAAAAAGATATGACAGGTGTGGAGTACCGACAAGTCACTTGTCAGCGAAGTTGTCGCTGGTCTTGGCAAAGACGCCTTTGTGAAACACTTAGCGGACAAGTTGAGCGACAGTGTCGGGATGTCGCTGATCTTGTCGTTATGACGGTTTGATGAAACGACCCCCAGATTGATAAGCCATGGAGCTCGTATGCATGACATTACTGCCCCAAGTGTGCACAGTTTTGAAGTAGCTTTGGATAGGTGCTGGAAAAATGAGCCCATTAAGTACGATTACGAATCGCCTGCACCAGGAAACGATCCAGCCATCTTGAAGAGGAAAAAGAACTTGGAACTGAACATAGAGGCGTAGTGCCTGCGTTCAGTATCTTCCCAAGTAACTCCAGGGAGCTCCAACGTCCAACGCGTAGCGTTGGAGCTCCAGGTACAAATATCCAAAGTCGACCTCGCCCATTTTATGGCTAATTGCATCGCTTAATTTCGGCAGGTAAGATAGAAATTTGTACTTACACTTCAAGAGAATTACTGTAACTATCTAGCAGGCTCTTTGATTTTACGATTTAACGATTGTTTCGAAGAAAAAAATGGAATTTCCTCGCCGAGCCGATCTTTTCCCCGTACCGTACCGTCGATTCAAATGACTCGATCCCACTGTGTGTAATGTACGTACCGTATACCGTCGCTGACTCGATCACACAGTGCGATCGAGTCATTTGAATCGACGGTACAGTACGGGGAAAAGATCAGCTCGGCGAGGAAATTCCACTTTTTTCATCGTAACAATCGTTAAAATCGTAAAATCAAAGAGCCTGCTAGACATATGCTAGATAGTTACAGTAATTCTCTTGAAGTGTAAGTACAAATTTCTATCTTACCTGCCGAAATTAAGCGATGCGATTAGCCATAAAATGGGCGAGGTCGACTTTGGATATTTGTACCTGGGCTGGAGCTCCAATGCTGCGCGTTGGAGCTCCCTGGAGTTGCTTCCCTATATAGGTATCCTAGGTATGATGTGTCATGACTATCTCTGTCTCTGCACTTTATTTTTCCGTGCTAAGAACGAGTGGTTTCCTCAACCATGATATTGATATGGCCAAGACATGCCAGACTACAGCACACCACCAACCCTTTCACTAGCACATCATAAATTACTATTCATAGCAATCGACACTCAGACTCAGCTCGGTCTCCGTTGAGCTTCAGGACTGTTTTTTAGCTGCACATAGTTTGATTGTAGAGCAATTTTTACTTGCACTGTACACTCGGCACTCGACAAGCACAAGGTACGATAATACGCCAGCGGCGGTCTGTACCAGACTGGAAGAAGAAGAAGGTCTCACTCTCACTCAGACAGTGATTGTGACCGAAAAATCCCAACGGATTTTCTCGTATTGAATTATACACAGACGCTCTACTCACACTCACAGTCACACTTTATTAGTTTTCTATTTATAAGGTTTTGTTTACAAATCAGACATTTACAGCAATATAATTACCTATGTTTTCTATTTTCATCCCCTTCTGCTTTGAAACAATACACAATCAGAAGGAATAAGTAGACCATCTTCTTTGCAAAGTGTGTGAATAAAGGCATTTTTGAAGTGTTTTTTCCCATATTCGATCGCAGGCGCAACAGCAGACGATTTTACTACAAGACTTGTTTATCGCCAGCTACGTTTGTAACATTATAGTGCGCATCTTGTTTTGAGCAGTGATTCTTCGCGCTTGGCTGCTATTTTTGAAACAGTTTTGAAGAAATATTCTACCGCATCAGTATTATTGTTGAAATTGTGTGAAGTCTTATCATACATCAACATCGGTCTGGGAGAAGTTTAGCGTGAATATTTTTTTCAAGTTTCTGAGAGCATGAAAAGAAGTCGACAAGGTACGGTAAGTCATTGAAAGCTGTACAATTTCGCCTTTTTAGATCCGATCAATGTGATATCAAGATAATGAAACTGATCATCAGTTTGAGTGCGGATTTTTTTGTAGCCTAATAATTTTGTCCTTTACCTGCCTCATCATACTATAAACTGCACGTAAAATACATAAAATATTTGAATGACCTTTATTATTGATGGAGGTTCACATTTTATCCGTGAGCATTGTGAGACTATTATAATAGTAGACTATTACTATATTAACATCATTTTTCACAAAAGGTGCCACCTGTGATCCAGGTCTAATTATAAATAATAAGCACTCATTCGTCGTATAAACATCCCGATAAACATATCATAAGTGGTTCCAGAAGATCATTCAACACAGTGGTTTACCACCCGTGAACTTGAAACAACCATGATCCACGGTAGACTTAGATCAAATTGCACAAAATGTGACCCTTGGCTTTGTGGGGGTCTTGGTTGCCTAGCTCGCTCTTGGGATCGTACGTGCATCCTGTTTTCTCCCAGCAACAAAGTAAATTTAGTGCATGGCGCAATTTCATGACTTCTTTAACATTGAGCCTATTATTAGTATCACATTATTGGGCATCTCTTCTTCTTTGAATCTCGAGTACTTTAGTACAAAAATGTATTCCATTTAAAGAATAGTATACCCAGACGTTGTAATTCCGGACAGGTCATTTTTAAACAGTAAATCGAAAAACTTTTCATGCAAATTTTCACAAATCTTTCACCGGATAGGTTGAAAATCATGTGAATTGCAAATATTCACTGGTTTTAGTGTTACTTTCGTAAAATCTGACGGCAAAATTTACAGGCTAATTTTTGATAAGTGTCTGGAAATGCAACCCCCATCCTACACCTGTGACCTTCTATATAATAATGTAAATTGTTTTTATGGTGCATGCTTTTGTGCTGGCTTCATTTTCTTTTCTTTACTTCCTTTTCTTTCCTTTTTTATTTCTTCTTACGAAATTGCTAAGGGTTTACAACATAACACACTGTACAAGTAAGATAATTCATTTATTACTTGATTATATACTCTATTTAAATTTAATTGATGCATTCTGAAAATATGCCACAGTAGGCCTTGATTTAATTTTCACCACTTAACCCATTGTCAGCAATCTGCTCCTTCTCGAACTGTGCAGCTGATGCCTGGTCTTATCTGTCATTCATATTCTGACTAAACATGTATAGCCTATGCCTAGTCAGAAAGCGCCTCATTATATTCTTTCACGAAAAGCGACTTGACTGATTATCAGGATATTTCTTTAAAAACATGGTTATATAATATTGATGTATTCTCTAATCATTAGCAAATATTTTACTAACTAAATAGCTAACGGATTTGCGCATTTTCAAAGTCCACTTTTCATTATCCACTACAACAGCAACAATGATTATGATCCACATTGTCTAGATGTATTTTTTTTTTTTTGTGTGTGTGTGTGATATCCAGCTCAGTATGTTTTGTGAAGTGAAGTGAAGTGAAATAAAGTGAAACGAATCCCATAATGTAGTTACCAAAATGATTGCAGGGTCGATGCTTAATAGTCGGATCGCATTACGTGTATAATGATAGCATAATTATTAACACATTTTCTCGAATATCTTTAATGTGGTTTATAACCCTTTAACCCTTTATAGTGATATACATCGTAAGTTTGTCTGTGATATCATATAAATATATATTTTTAAAAGTTTGTCTGTAATACATCGTAAGTTTGCATCAAGTAATAATTCAAAATGTTAAGACCAATGAGGATCTTAGTTTGTGCCAGAAATTAAGAACTTGATGATTCCTTTTTAATTTTAATATTTCAGTGTTTTACTCACTCATCATATAAATTGTATAGTGGAATCAATTGAATCAATTTGACGGTCGTCATTGAACGCGTGTCTTGGTGTATTCTCCCATTTTTATATATTCGTGAGCGCGAGCGTAACTATATTCACCAAACGCGAGAAAGCGAAGCATAATAGTACTTAGTGTTGACTTTTGCAGTATAGGGAAATAGATAATTATCATAATCGAACGTGTTCATGAGTTTTTTGTACATGTAAGTGTGTAGCTTTGCTTCAAATTGTAGAAGAAATTCAGATAATACCCAAGTCACACAGCCTATATAATCGACCGAGAGTCGACAAATTCTTGGCCATTCTGGGCAGGGGCGGCGGAGCGTCTTTCAAAGTGAGGGGGGGGGGGGACAAAAAGGGGCACTTGGGGGGGGGGGGGGGAAGGGCACCTACAAAGGGTGAAAACAAGGCGGGAAATGCCACTTTGAGGATCATTTTCGGCACATTATTGTTTATGTCTTAACATAGTTCTAGAAAACTTCTTTGCAGTTGCCGTGGTCTGATTATTCATTTGCGAGGGAGCGAAGCTAGCAAAATATTGAAGATATTTTGAATAGCAGCGATTTTCCTCATATGATAAGAAGATAATGGTAAATGCGAGCGAGCGAAGCGAGCGAGCTTTAGAAAAATTTTAGAAAAAAAATTGTCCTCCTTCCCGTTATGATTTAGGGGCACTGCTCATTCTTGTATAACTTAGGGAATTGTGCCCCTCCTGCCCCTTGCTTTTGCCTCTCATTGTGCTGATATCAGTAGGGGAATCTATTATTATGAAGCCTCTCTGATTATTTGGAGCTAGGTAGGCCTATGTGGCTCTTTTGTGGACTTTATATGGCACAGTTTGTAAGCGACATCGCAGTATATAGGGAGAATATATTATATTATTGCCAGTAGTCTGCACCCCTAGGGGTGCACATCTGCTCCCAATAGGGTGCACATATGCACCCTAAAAGGTTCAAGTCTGCACCCTTAATTGGGGTGCAGAATCTGCACCCGGCAAGTAAGGGTGCATATCTGGACCCTAAAGGGTGCTGCTATTGTACCAGCGGTCTGCACCCCTACGGGTGCAAAAGTGCACCCTAATTTCTTAGTGTGTAGAATGCTTGTTATCATCATCATCAATCTATATTTGCACAATATCCTATAAACCACAATCCGAACAATATCACAACCTTAATTTTTTTAAAGCTTAGTGCATGCGTATTTCTCCAGTTACTAAAGATGGTATTGATACCATCAAGTGAATGAGTTGAGAAAGTAGGACAAGGATGGATTTAGGGGACGCCCCCCCCCCCCCCCCCCCCACCCTCGGCAAAATTAAATCTGCTATACTATATAGTTTTATCCGGGAGTTTTATATTTCTGGATCCACCCGCCTGTGAAAGAGTTATATATTGAGGGTGAGTTCGTGAACTATGCGAATTTGCAGTTTGATGGCTAATATAAAAATGAATACCTATTCGAAATTCTGAACAATAGTATTATGTATTTACAAAAGCTCTGTTACTTTTTTGTCAGACTTTCTGTGTGTGATGCGTCGATCTATTCGGGACTGTATACAATTTATTACGATGAGAATTTTATAGTGGGTGGGTTAGAATGCCGTATTTTTTTTTCTTCTCATAAATCATTTTATCAGTTTATACACCATAAAATATATCCAAGGGGAAGGTAATAAATGTTGAATATGGAATATTTGTTCTTCATATTTGCAATTAAACAGTCAGCATAGAGAATAGAATAGAGATAGGATTGGTATTCTAATATTGGCCTATATAGTTTGTACATATGAAAAGGACCAAGCTAGAATTCACGAGCGGTTGAGATCAAATACCTTCTTCCTATGAGAAGAAAGGAAGACGGAGGGACTTAACTGATATTTATTTATCTATGTAGTTTAAATGTTGACTATACTGTTCGTGGTCACTATTAATGCTATCTAAATTATCTGAATATGAATTCTATCGCACCGACACAAGACATACGATTCGTTTCCCATAATGCTCCAAGAAATGCATACATGAGTCAAAATTTGCCCGTATTAGCAATGACTTATCATCAAGACTATACGTTCAGTAAAATACCAGAGAAGACTATATGAACATAAAAATATTCATCAAGCAGGGAGATACTTCAAATAAACTACCCTGTTGAATTTTGCTACTTACAAAAAAATGTGAAAACATTATACGTATTATGTATATTGTGTTTATTGTCTAATATCTAAAATGAAAATAATAGATACATTCTTCATATTATATTACATGCCTTGAATCTGATCAAAATCATTTCACCATTGGTCAGTGCAGGCGTAGGGTGGACCCGGTCATTGAAGCGGCAGTGCATGGTATATCGGGGGGGGGGGCACTTGAAATATTAAGTGGATGAAATCATCAAGGCCTTCGATTATGGATGGGTGTTGGACGGAGGGGGTCCTGTAATATTCTGTACCCCCTCCCCTCTCTCTCTTTCTCCCTCCTTCGTATTTCTTCTCTGCAGTGCGATAGGGGCATATGCCCATGCCCCATGTAGATACGCTACTGGATGTGGTTCTGTCAAAATGATAAAGTATGAACAAAGAAATGGTACTTAAAGGAGAATTAACCCCTGCTTACAAATTTACTTATATTGGAAGGTGTAATATATTCCTACTTATTGGCCTAAATCATTTTCTAATAAGATATCAGAAAAGGGTATAAATAAAGATATTCCAACACCCGGTATCGTCTTAATGGGGGCTGCCATTTTCTTGCTGATTAGGAGTTGTACATGAACCATTGAGAAATGTTCCAGTCAGGAAGATATTTTGAATCCCAAACCTAGATTATTTTTCTTCATTTACTAAAATCCCATATGTGACGAAAAATATAATGTGGGTGTTTACATGTATTATAACAATTAGATTTTATAATGATACTTTTAAATTGTCTGGTTTTGCTTAACAAAAATCTATTTTCTTGGGTTTGCCAAACAGAGCAGAACATAATATATGCAGCATGCATTCTGACTTTTCAAGTCCATTATCCGAAAGCAGGTGAATGCATATTTTGCCGCTATAGTTGCTCAGGGAAGAAGCATCCATAAAATTTGAATTAATTTGCTCCGTCCCATACGTCCAGTATCGAGAAAATAGATTTCTATTAAGCGAATATCGATTTTCAACAGAAATATATGAGGAAATCTTCAGTTTAAAAATAAATTGACATATCTATTCTATATTTTTAATCTCAAATGGGTTTTTAATTTTGAAAAAGGCAATTAGGCATTTGGATTAAGAAAATCTTCTTGTACACATAAACAAAATGGCAGCCCCCATGTGCTGCTAGCAGACGATACATATTGCTAGCAGATGATAAATATTGCTCAGAAAATCTTGATTCGTATCGATCTCGTATATTTTGACGCGAAGCCATATAGTCTAACAAGTAGGAATAAATAACACCTTTGAACACTATCGTCTTTATTGCTTGAGATTAATTCGCCTTTAAGCAGTAATACGTCAAGCATAAGCATATATAGGGTTGAGTCGATGAACGCCCTACCACACTATAATTAGAAAGTTCTCCTTATTATTTCCGAGATGGACCTTCTACGAAACTCCTGCCTGTCACAATTAACATTTTCTTTATTCTGTCAAACCTCGTTTTACCCCAGAGTACAATAAATCTGTGCATTCTTGGTGTGATTATCTTTTTGAAGGATCGAGAGACTGAAAATGGCTTGGGTGTGGATGATTTAGCTTTTTCTGAGTTACCAGCAAGCTACAGTTAAAAAACGAAAAATCTGAAAAATATTTGCTGACTATTCATCAAAAATATGTGTACTAGATAATTACAAGATTACTGTTATTTATAGATAGCAAGTTATCTGACCAATCGGATTAAATCAAGTTTGCTCGAGTAATCAGTAATAGTTTGATTTGTGTAGACACGTCGTTACACACTATTGATTATATTCAGACCTTCCCTGTCTACCAAACTACCGAACACGGACCGGTAAACGAAAACAAATTTAGCAAAACCACTTAGGCATGTACAAATCAAGGAGCTTTCTTTCAAATATTATGCCCTTTGGAATGGGCTACCCCCAAAAGCGATCTCTTTTGTTCGTTCGTCGTATTGTTGTGATCAGGCCGCATATGTTCCACAAATCTTTTTTTCGTCATTCGAGAACGACGGGGTCATGTAGATAGGGCAACATGTAGCTCCGGAGACAGATTATGAGAACAGTGCTACCAGGATGTACCTTTCCTGTATGAAATGTACTAATGTATATTAATGTTATATCATCAAGATGACCAGGTGCCGCGGTTGCTTGAATACAAGGTAAGTAATAAAATTGGTTGGCTTGAATGGATTACCACCAGAGGATGTATGATTGCTGCTCCGCTACTATGAGCTGTATTGATTTGTACAACACCTATTGAAGTGAAATAATGCCTTCTGTTCTTTCTTATCCTCACAGCTCAATGGCAGCCATACAATGGCCGATGGATGACGGGAGAGTGGAATCAATGACCAATGGTGACATAGGAGTGATTGTCAAAGACGTCTCCACCATCCAAAGGGACTGCAAGTTTTACACATTACCCTCCCGCACAGGACGCCACTCATCTGGGGACTCTTCAACAGGGTCTGACAGCGCGCCAAAGAACAATAACAGTGCAACACACTATGGAACATTACAGCCGACGAAGAATAAAATAGAATCAACCACCAGACGCAGTTTTAGGTGCAATGTCAAAAGAAAATCTTTGAGACTCTTCAAGACCCTAAAACCAAGTCATTTGAAGATGAGTTCGCATACGAAACAAAGGAACTTCAATAACCTCGCGCTTTACGAAATACCGAACAACTACCTCGGGACATCTTGTATTATTGACACCGACGACATCGACAAAGGGGAGGTGACCTTCTTCTCCTACAGCGATGATGGGTTGTCTTACACCAAAGAGGCTGTTCCAATATGTAGTGCTGGTTGTAAAAAGCATAAAGTCAAATGGAACCTCGATTGCAAGGATGAAATTGATAGTCACGATGAGGAGTATGACAGCGGAGGAGAGTTCAGTGAGTGCGATGAGGAACAAGTGGATGAGGTCCTTGCCGATTACACGTTAAAGGAAGCTCCCATTCATGTAAGTACGAGTGGTCATCTTCCAGCAAATCATTCGTTTGAGGCGATGTCGAACAAAGATTTTACCTCCTCCTTTGCATACTGTGAAACGGAACATCTCAACACCATTAGACGGAGTACCATCAAGAGAAAAACGAACAAATCGTCGTCATCATCAACCAGTCTTAGTAGTAACAGTAGCAGGAAGAGTAGATTTGTCGCGAATGTTAATAGGAAAATCGCATCGAAGGCCTGGCCGCTAAAATCTCTCTGGCAATTTTTGACGCGAAAGAAAGACCACTCGTACCGAAATAGTTTGGAAGATTATGGAGAGACGATGGAGTCGGCAACAAGGTACATCAGAATCGCATCGCACTTCGACGAAGCTTCAATTAGTCTTCGTCTAACTTTGCAGATTGTAGATGGAGCATCATCTCTGCTCCGTGAAGTCCAAACTGATCTGATCTCGACGGCATTGAAAGCGTTTTTCACCATCGGTGAAGACGACGTCGACGTATCGTGGGTAAACGATGTCCCAAGAGAGATCCAGCGTCACCTCGCGGTCGGTGACGCACGCGTCTACTTCCCGGTACCCGACATCAGGCATTGTGTGGCTTGTCTCTTGGTTTCTCCCGATGCCGCCATATTGCTTCGTCGTCGAGAATGCATCCTTTTGACGAGCATCGCAGAGGTGTTAGAGTGTCAAGAAGAGTGTGTGGTGGTCATGCAGACTAAGCCGATAAGATGGGAATCCAACGCGAAACACAAAACATCTAACGGCGTTCAGTCTTCCTCTTATCTCCACGGGTCGTCACCGTCGTCACCGCTGTTGTCGAATGATACTGTCAGCTCGTTGGAGTGGATGACGTACATTCCATCATTATATACATGAGCAATGTAACTGTGTTTGTGAAATTCAGCTTGCCAACAGTGTGCAGTGTCTATTTTATCAACGTCTTCCAGAACGTTTTACAAGGTTTTGATAACGGACCTCATTTTTATAGACATCACGCGAATTTCTTCCACTCGCGGTGTGCAATGACAAATGTATATTTTACATGGAGTAATGTTTGTAAATATTGAATTCCAGATGCCATCTTTGCCAGTCGAAATATCTAGTATGATACCCTCGACCATAATTATAATTATGATAAATAACAGTTGTGATACTGACGATCTGCATCATTCATTGTTCAACACAAAGATCATGGAAGCATTGATCATAGGATTTCTGTGGTCTAAAGTACTATAAACTGGGCAAAGAGTTCATCCTTTTCGATATCCACAATTCGGCATTACAGTATCGTTGTAAAGATATTGGAAGAAAATATTCTTGAAAATTGTTGGAACGAAAAAAAAATATATATTGCAATGTTCTAATGGAGCACATCATGATTGTGCTTGTGTAAACTCAAAAATATGAACGAATACTTGACTATCAGGAGGCTAATGACTTGGAATCAGGCTTTGTAGATTGGACAGGAATCGGAAAAAAAATTTGCCAGCCCTAAATATTGGGGCGTTTTTGAATGACGGAGCATTGGCTAAATACAGTTATGTTAATATTTTTTTGTTGAATAGGATTTGACCCAAATAATAGGTGTTTTTGAACATTTTTCTCCCTGAAAACATTTTCCGTAATTGCATGGCTGAAGTTAGATTTATTATGAAGTATATAATATATGGATAGTTCAAATCGGGGGCATGCATAGGTATTATTCTCAAAGTTCATGACAGCAATTAATTCTTGGCTTTTCCAAATTAGGAGACATGCTTTTTGAGATTCAACTGATGCATGACTGACGAACAATCAAACAGGCTAAATAATTACTGTTTACACTGGATGTTGAATGGAAGGCTAATTTAAAATAACTATTGTATGAGAGCAAAAAATACTTTCTGGACCATGTCTTTTTATTCTGTGTACTTAGAAGAGGCGATGCCATTATAGTCGGTAAATAGTGAAGAATCAGAAGGAATGCAGCATTTGAATGGTTAAGTTATTCCCCAATAAATACGCACATAGATGCACAAAACATGAAAATGGCCGCCTATGCTGGTCTGATCGTGAATGTGTGTATTTGACATTTTACTTGTCATGATACTTCTTTTTGAAGCTGTATGATATACTGTACATCTGGAATATGTTGATTGTAATAAAAATGAATTTCTCTCTAATAGGGCTGCCAAATGATACACAAACTTTTAAACTGATAGTGATACATAATTTATATACATTCTTCTTTGCATTAGACTATTAGTCTAAGCATTCTCTTTCATAGGGAATGTGTTATTTTTGTGATAAAGCTTGAACTTGAATGAACTAGTAATAAATCCTGTCCATAATTATACCCACATTGTTGTAAAACCAAGTAACACTCATTTGAATTGGGAGATATAAACAAGCAAACTTATGTATGGATGAACTTTACCGACAGTATACTCATCGAATAGAAATAAATGCAAAAAAGGGAGAAGAAAATATTAAACAGGCAGAACGAGAAGTATTAAATCCCGAAAATCATTATCTGTTATTCTACAAGGGAATTCTTCATTGGTCCATAGACGTGTATTCACTCACTGTAATTCGAGTCCTCGTCTTATTTTATTTTCCCTTCCCATCTTGTTTGTTAAAATGCAAGCACCCTTGTACCGTATAATCGGATAGACATTCCGTAATAGAGAAAAGATTGAAACAAACAACACTGTTAGCATAAAGTCCAGTATAGATTTAAAATGCTAGTACGAGCAAGTACTCAGAAACCCATGCACTTGATACTTCCCACGTAACAACTCATCCTGCCTGTTTTATACAAATATTTCCAAAATCAGTATTCTTCGAGTGGATTTTAAATCTGTATCCATTCAATAGTCTCGTCTCCTTGATCTGGTTTGTTATTGTGTTGGATGACAATAGACTCGTATAAAAGCATGATCATGGAGTGGGCCCGCGGTATAAAAGCAGTTGTGTTTACCCAGTTTTAAAGACTGTTTGTTTGGCTCTTTTTAGATCAATGTTTTACCCGGCATTGTGGAAAATCAGTGAGTCGAACATGTAATTGGACAATGTTTGAAATAAGTTCGGTTGCTTATTGAGAGTTAATCGTCTGCAATGCCTGTCGGTGGTGTGGGAAGTCTTGGTAGATCATTCAAAAGAGTTTGCCAACATAGCCAAGTAAGCATTTCCTGCTTTGGAACGGAAACAATTGGAGATATATTTGAGTGACTGCGTGGTTAGGAAATGATTAAAACAAGAAACAGAATTGACATTTGAATATATCCCCGCAGACACAGAGGTATTTCACATCCGCAGTCAAGATATCCAGCATGCATTCTAACCCCAACCCCCCCCCCCCCCCCAAAAAAAAAAAGGGGGGGTGAAAGAAAATTGGAAATGATGACGCCTCGCAGTTTATCTAATTTGGAGATGAAGCTGAAATTCGAATAAAATGAAACTAAATCCGTATCTAAAATGCATTACCAGACTATACGAACTTTCACGATAAAATAATACATGCAATATTTCCCTTTCTTTATTTGCTTTCATACTCTGTACAAGTCCAAAAGTCCATCAAAAATGTCCCAGTTGTAGAGTTAGTGTAAAAAAAACACATAAATTGTAATTATAATGGTTTATGCAAGATAACTGTTTCAGAGTATATTTTATTTATAAGTCATGTATAGTTGTTTAAACATGGATGTGATGAATCATGCCAAAAGAATCTCCGTCATTTTTGTATTGATTTTTCCTTATACCTTCGGTGTACTTTAATAGTATGTTGAGCTTTATGAATGAGGCGAGAGACCTTGGATACGTATTATAAAAGTCTAAGGATGCAATTTAAGCGCCAAGTCTCGCAGGGTTGAATAGAAAAGATAAACAAGGGGGAATGGTGGAGAGATATAAAGAACGTACGTGTGAAGAAAGGACATGAGAGAATGAAAACAGCAGTTATGGAAAGAAAGAGAGAGTGTGTGTGCTTTAAGAGGAGAAAATAATAATGGTGTATGAAATTTGATAACAGCGAGTGCCGAGGGATGGAGAGGGAGAGAGAAAGAGAGAGAGAGAGAGAGAAAGAAAGAAAGAGAGGAAGAAAGACAGACGGGAGAAAGAGAGGAGGAGCGGATGAAATATAGAAGAAGTAATTATTTTTTAATGTGCTGAAGCATTGTTGAAAGAGTGAGAGAAAACAGCTTGACAAAAATGAGATTAGCGGAGAGAGAGATGGGGATGGGGTGGAGAAAGGGGCTTGCGATTTGATATTTTGTTTTTAGTAAATTATTTTTTTAATATCAAATTCAGCGTAGAATGGGCTAATCCCAATCATTATTTGTTCTCCTCAATCCATCTATAGGCCTGTATTATATATAAGATCAAAGTTATGAAGTGGTCGCCTTCATGTCACTACCATAGATCACTATTATATAGGGCCTTCATGGAATGAACATAGGTCTACATAATGTTTACAAATATAATTTCTAGTGAAAGTTATAACTGCAAAAGATAAAATGAAGGGGGGAGATGTTTGAATTGACTTTATTAAACATCATTGACATATATCAATATTTTGTTTCAGCAAGGAAAGGAGAGAAAAGGATATAGGAACAACTTAACATTTCAAACATATCAGTGTATATCAATAACATTTTATTCGAATACATGTACATATATATAACTCATTTCAGAATTCTTCCCTTAATGGTATGATATCCTTTATGTAATTTGCTAGACTGAGTATGACATATTCGTAATCTAATTTCATTAAGAATGTGAACTTTTCTTCTGCTCTGAGAAAAGCAAAATTTGGGTATTTTATCGATGAAGCATCTAAGAGGTTTTGTAAATTAAGAAACAGGTAACACAATTTACTGATCAAAACAAAGAGACTTCATCCACTTCATCCACAGGCGCTAGAACATCTGTTCATCCATCCAACAGTGGTGGGTGGGGAGGGAAGGTGGGGGCACTAAGCTCTTCACTCCGATCGAGAGTAGTGGGATCGGAGGGTCGCAAAGTTGTTGTTGTTATTTACATGTATTTATTTTTGTTTGGCAACCAGTCAAACTTGACTATTTTTGCAACAAATATTATTATTCTAACAATTTCTCGTTTAAAAAAGTACTATTCTATTTCTTTTTTTAACTACAGTAACGTACTTAGACGTAAAACAAGAAAACGAAATCATAAAGCTCCTGCCAAACTCATAAAAATACCTCCCCGTTCTCAAACGGAAACTCTTGAGCACTTTTCCCACCTTTTCAAGATGCCGTCCGACACCAATCCTCGCCATTTACGTCTCCGAGTGGGCTTTCGGCCAAAGTTTGGCCTAGGTCACTCAGGCACAGTGGCGTACCCAGCATATTTAAAGGGATGTTATTTACTCCAAAATTCTCTGACAAGCAAAAAAAAAAAAGGTTATCAGCATTTTTGGGGTGTCTTTTTACTCAAAAATCATCTAACAAGCAAACAAAAATAAGGGTTATCAGCATTTTGTAGTTAAAAACACTCACCTAAAACACTGCTGAAGGGGGGGGGGGGGTGTTTTCATATCAAATAACACCAAAAGGGGGTGTTTGAACACCTAAAACACGCCCCCCCCCCCCCTCGGTACGCGCATGCTCGGGCATAGGGTGGGGGTGTCAGTCATCGAATATAGGGGTGCATGGTTATATGACCGGTAATTTTGTATTAATTAGGTAAATTCAATTAACATTAGAATGGTAAGGCAAAGATTGAGACTACGTTAATGAAACGTGCAACAGTTGCTTAATTACTTTCAAGTATGTTGGTCTACCATTATACTTAGGTTAGCTTATAATGATTATAGGTCATATTAAGTGCAAAAATTAAAGGAGACAATATGGGCCTATGCACTATAGCTTTAATATATTTCACACATTACGCTCGACTGCTTGCTTGTTACAGGTAAAGAAGTGGCGTCAAACAGAGAACTGGATGTCTGAAGTCTTCCCTGTAAGACTTCAAAGTCCTAACTACTCCTCTCCTCCTAGTGATATAGTTTTTCAGTCGAAGGAGGAGAAGGAATTATAAAAAAAACGGGATTACAAAATTTTTGGAAGCATAAATAATTTTTCTACTTACATCATTCTTAGCACAAAAAGTAGCTTTGAATCTATAGGGCCTTGAATCTTATTATGTTTGAATATGCGTTTCATTCTTAGAATGAAACGTACGTATGTCTATATGCTTGAGTACTTTTCAAGAGTCCCAAAAGGGATTGGCTTTCAAGTATTTGTTTCTATATGAGCAACATTGCGCGAAATTTTTTTTTTGTCGACGACTCCCCCCCGCCCACTGAGCGACTTTTCGAGAAGCTGGCGAGACCCAAAAAATACGGGTCTACCTTTTCCAAAAGTTGACAAACCTTCATTCATGCCCCCGGTCATGAAATCCTGGATCCGCCACTGATAGGCCTACATACTCGAAAAAGGCCAACGTTCAATCCAACTACACCGAGGCGAAGTCTGTTGAGGATGCTTTCACCAAGTCTATGGAGGCTACATAAGCAGTTCACTCATTGCATGTACCTATTTTAACATACAATAAGTGGTCTATCTGTTTTGCCACTCCTGTTCCTGTAAATATTTTAGGCAATCCAATGTAACTCCATCGATCCAGAGATAGTATTATTATTATTTTGTTTTAATTTATTTAAATATTCTTTCCTATATATATGCTGATTTGGCGTCAAAATCTGCGATTGCATTACCTCACATTGGCGGATCCGGGGGGGGGGGCACTTCAGGCCTGTGCCCCCCCCCCCCCGGCCATTTTAGAAGAAATGTATGCATTTTGACCATAAAGGATTCGCCCTTTTGTCGATTGTGCCCCCTTTTAGAATGAAAACTGGAAACTTGATCCCATACCCCCCCCCCCAACTGAGCGAATTGTGGAGGTTAGTGGCAAAAACAAATTTGTCGCCACCCCCCCCCCCCCCCCCCCCCCTCCTAACTGAGCGACTTTTCGAGAAGCTGGCATGACCAAAAAAATACGGGTCTACCTTTTCCAAAAGTTGACAAACCTGCATTTGTGTGCCCCCCTTTATACTAAATCCTGGATCCGCTCCAGTTACCACTCTAGACCAGGGGCCGCGAAGCGTTTTGAAAGTTGGGGCTGATTTGATTTCACTCATTATTGGTAATTTTCGAACCTTTTTTTTCCAAAAAGATTTTGTGAAACGTGTCTAACTCAAGAAAGTTCCACGGCCCACTTTGTAAACTAATCATGTGTCTTTACCCTGATAAGTTTTGTACTTAACGTTACTATTTCTTTCTGACTATGGCTAATAAGGCCTACTAAAGTGAATCACAAACATAAACTAGGGAGAAGGAGATGGGAGTTTCTACCTGTATACACAGTTCTATAAACCAGCTCCACGCTCGCTTACGGTGGTATGAATTTAGCCTCATTCTATGCTGTGTGTTATCTTCACATCAAACAGCATGTTTATTTTTCGTAAACTGATTGATGAATATTAATGGTGAACTAATATTAATATTGATGAAAAATGAATTATGCTTAGTACATCGACAATACATTACGTACTTACTCTAGTAGAATAATATTCAAATGTTACCTAATTTCGGGTTGGCGGTTTTAGAATAAAACACAACGACTTGAACCACATGTAGATTACGTAATTTTGAGAACATGCAGTCTGCCGGCATTTCATTTTAACCCGTAAGTATTTGCAGAAAAACTTATTTTATTTACATAGCTCCAATTATCAAGCTCTATGAAACCTGCACATATAGTAAGATCAATTATTGAGTTAATCCTGACAAACTCTTTTTCTTTTTAAACGTAAAGAGCTTCTTCGTCTTGTTCGTCAACGCAATTTCTTTGATATTTTCCCATCTATTGAAATCCATGTGGATGTGACTTGTGAGGTCGGTTTCCAACAACGTGTAGATCCACTCATAGGCACACGCCATTGCCGACTGTGTAGGAACGCAGCCAACACACATCCCACTCATAGCTACATTCCTATACTTCGTGTGTATAATGTAGGCAGTCATACACCTCATCTTTTTAAAACACCACTGCACAAAAGTCACCAATATTCACTCAAAATCGGCATTTAATTTTCAAAAACCGACCCCAAAATATCCAAGAAATACAATAAATTCAACTCACCAATGTTGGAAAAGATATTTCCAAAAATGAAATCCGTAATTTACTGTTGATTCTCGCGAAACGAGCTATCGGAGTCATTGTGTACATTTCCTGGTCGCCGCGGGCGCTGACATCTCCCCAAAAGAGTTTTGTCCTCAAAAATTCGGTCCCTATGGCTATGGCGTACACGGAAAAGTTCCGATTTTCTGTGTGCGCGATCGTAAAGATCGATGTGCGCTTGCGATCCCGAGTTTCTTCGTGGACAAAAATTGTATTGGCCGATTTTAGTCTAAGACATCGGCAGTTTGTAAACAACACGCGATCGCGAAACAAATCGGCGGGGATTTCTCCGGTTTTGGACAAGATTTTGACTTTGGATTTTGCTGAAAATATCAAAAGTTCTTCCTAACGGCCATTTGAGGCACTCCCGGGTACATTTCTGTAAAATAGTTGGTATTTTCTGTCGCATGTACTAAAGGTATGGGGGAAAAAATAAGATAAATATTTTAAATACTTGCTTTCAAATTCAGCCCTTAAAAATCTCACTCCTACCTCAAATGGCCGTTAGGAAGAACTTTTTATATTTTCAGCAAAATCCAAAGTCAAAATCTTGTCCAAAACCGGAGAAATCCCCGCCGATTTGTTTCGCGATCGCGTGTTGTTTACAAACTGCCGATGTCTTAGACTAAAATCGGCCAATACAATTTTTGTCCACGAAGAAACTCGGGATCGCAAGCGCACATCGATCTTTACGATCGCGCACACAGAAAATCGGAACTTTTCCGTGTACGCCATAGGGACCGAATTTTTGAGGACAAAACTCTTTTGGGGAGATGTCGGCGCCCGCGGCGACCAGGAAATGTACACAATGACTCCGATAGCTCGTTTCGCGAGAATCAACAGTAAATTACGGATTTGATTTTTGAAAATATCTTTTCCAACATTGGTGAGTTGAATTTATTGTATTTCTTGGATATTTTTGGGGTCGGTTTTTGAAAATTAAATGCCGATTTTGAGTGAATATTGGTGACTTTTGTGCAGTGGTGTTTTAAAGTAGAACACTGATGATTTTAAATATTGGCTTAATACTTATTATTGCATAGATGGCATAAATTAAACAAGGTTATCCAAATTCAACGCTTGGAAACATTTGAAGTAATGATTATTATCAATTATAAAACGGTAAAATACAGCCCCCGATATAGCAGCTGAAGAGCTCCTCGAACGCTGCTGAGATATGTGACGACACACCCTGGACCAGTCCTGGCTAAGCAGACGATGTCCCATAACATCTTACACATTTTTCAGAGCCTATTTTGTCATCTCCTCTTCACTTATTTCTCTTCCTTCACTAGCGTCAGTCTTAATGTTAGTCTGTTGCCTCACTCTTAACTTCGTGTATGGTATTATTTTGATGAAAAATGCAGCGTTAAAAAAATAAAGGAATCAGTCACTTGTAAACAAAATAAGACGCCATTGTATTTTCAGCTGTTTGCACCGGGGCATGTTCGGCGTTTCAAGAGGGAACGAATACCATCCTGCTATTATTCGGAGGGCTTTTCAATTTGAAAGTGGGGTTTATTTCATTGATCATTGACCCTTCTCCTATGTATTTTCAATCAAACGGTTTTAGCTATCAGAATCAGTTTCACTTTCCCTTTATAATGGTGTGAAATAAGGTCATGTTTAAATACACCAAACTCTTTATAATTTGATAAATAATTGCATTGCAATTACGTTCATTCATTATAGGACGTCGTCTGCTTAAGCAGGATCGATCCCGAGTGTGACGACATCAAAACATCGCTATATTTCTGGCGAATCCTCGGATATTCCAGATGCTTAGAAGAGCTTTTATTTGTGTTGTTTTTATAATCACCAGATACGCAGTTGACATAAAACTTATAAGATTGCCATCTGTAAGCTTCCCAGTTTCTAGTGATACATTAATTGCCATATTTGTGATTTTCTTTGAATATCTACTTTAAAAAGATGAGGTGTATGACTGCCTACATTATACACACGAAGTATAGGAATGTAGCTATGAGTGATTTGAGGTAGGAGTGAGATTTTTAAGGGCTGAATTTGAAAGCAAGTATTTAAAATATTTATCTTATTTTTCCCCCCATACCTTTAGTACATGCGACAGAAAATACCAACTATTTTACAGAAATGTACCCGTGAGTGACACATCCCATACCTAAAACCACTCATGGCTACATTACTGTAAAATAGTTGGTATTTTCTGTCGCATGTTCTAAAGGTATGGGGGGGGGGGGAATAAGATAAATATTTTAAATACTTGCTTTCAAATTCAGCCCTTAAAAATCTCACTCCTACTCACTCATAGCTACATTCCTATACTTCGTGTGTATAATGTAGGCAGTCATACACCTCATCTTTTTAAAACACCACTGCACAAAAGTCACCAATATTCACTCAAAATTGGCATTTAATTTTCAAAAACCGACCCCAAAATATCCAAGAAATACAATAAATTCAACTCACCAATGTTGGAAAAGATATTTACAAAAATGAAATCCGCAATTTACTGTTGATTCTCGCGAAACGAGCTATCGGAGTCATTGTGTACATTTCCTGGTCGCCGCGGGCGCTGACATCTCCCCAAAAGAGTTTTGTCCTCAAAAATTCGGTCCCTATGGCGTACACGGAAAAGTTCCGATTTTCTGTGTGCGCGATCGTAAAGATGGCTGTGCCCTTGCGATCCCGAGTTTCTTCGTGGACAAAAATTATATTGGCCGATTTTAGTCTAAGACATCGGCAGTTTGTAAACAACACGCGATCGCGAAACAAATCGGCGGGGATTTCTCCGGTTTTGGACAAGATTTTGACTTTGGATTTTGCTGTAAATATCAAAAGTTCTTCCTAACGGCCATTTGAGGTAGGAGTGAGATTTTTAAGGGCTGAATTTGAAAGCAAGTATTTAAAATATTTATCTTATTTCCCCCCATACCTTTAGTACATGCGACAGAAAATACCAACTATTTTACAGTAATGTACCGTGAGTAGCCAGGATTAGCTTCGTGAATGTAGAAAAAAAAAAAAATGGCTATACGCCTTCTACACACGAAGCTAGGCGTTATTACCCAGCAATCAGATTCCGCACGGGGTAGTACGACATGAAAAATGCCCTGAAATCACACTTTTCTGATAGTTTCCGCGACCCACAGACCCTTCCCCACAGCGTTTCCTCCTAGGGAAACGTTTGTAATGACAATTTTTTTTTTGATTGACTCTAATTTTGGAAATATATCCATAAAAAGATGATAAAAATTACAGAAAACTCACCAGCGTTTGCGTATCCATGCCTCCGAGGTCATGCAGATCAAAATGGCGGCACGATCGCCGTAATCGAAATCATGAAAACTATTAGGCGCCGTTTGTAAATTTATTATTTAGCTCAATTATTTACATATAATTCACTATTTAGCTCTTTTCTACGATTATTATACGATAAAATGACATAAAGGATACAATGTTTTATAAATAATGAATTTTGCAATTTCCATTTTTTTTAAATAATGATTTTACAATATTCATCATATATAAATAATGAATTTTGAAGTTTCCATTATTTATAAATAATGATTTCACAAATTCATTATATATCAAATATTATGGAAATTGCAAAATTCATTATTTATAAAACATTGTATCCTTTAAGGCTTTATGTCATTTTATCGTATAATAATCGTAGAAAAGAGCTAAATACTGAATTATATGTAAATAATTGAGCTAAATAATTGAGCTAAATAATAAATTTACAAACGGCGCCTAATAGTTTTCATGATTTCGATTACGGCGATCGTGCCGCCATTTTGATCTATTTTACAGTAATGTAGCCATGAGTGGTTTTAGGTATGGGATGTGTCACTCACGGGTACATTTCTGTAAAATAGTTGGTATTTTCTGTCGCATGTACTAAAGGTATGGGGGAAAAAATAAGATAAATATTTTAAATACTTGCTTTCAAATTCAGCCCTTAAAAATCTCACTCCTACCTCAAATGGCCGTTAGGAAGAACTTTTGATATTTTCAGCAAAATCTTGTCCAAAACCGGAGAAATCCCCGCCGATTTGTTTCGCGATCGCGTGTTGTTTACAAACTGCCGATGTCTTAGACTAAAATCGGCCAATACAATTTTTGTCCACGAAGAAACTCGGGATCGCAAGCGCACATCGATCTTTACGATCGCGCACACAGAAAATCGGAACTTTTCCATGTACGCCATAGGGACCAAATTTTTGAGGACAAAACTCTTTTGGGGAGATGTCAGCGCCCGCGGCGACCAGGAAATGTACACAATGACTCCGATAGCTCGTTTCGCGAGAATCAACAGTAAATTACGGATTTGATTTTTGGAAATATCTTTTCCAACATCGGTGAGTTGAATTTATTGTATTTCTTGGATATTTTGATGTCGGTTTTTGTAAACTAAATGCCGATTTTGAGTGAATGTTTGTGACTTTTGTGCAGTGGTGTTTTAAAAAGTTGAGGTGTATGACTGCCTAAATTATACACACGAAGTATAGGAATGTAGCTATGAGTCACATCAGCAAGCAATGGTCATATTGACCATTAGAATCATATACATGTGTGTATACTGGGTATTGGGGATACAGATGTAATTTTGTTTCAAATGGATGTTTTTGTGGGCAAACTAATACTTAAGTATCATTCTTTAGAGTTTAAGTTATCAGTTCGTTAAGATACAAAATGTAGAAAGTTATAAAAACTTACATTTACAGCTCTCTTTTTGGAACTTGTTACCCACACCTGCATACGGATCACGATTGCTCTCAATATGTTGCGCACTAGTGAGGCCGCTCTACATGGTTACGCACCGTTGATACGTACGCAGAATGTTACGCACACAAGCTATTCTACGAAGACCTGGAAGGGCCAAACTGACGACGTAAAAAAATAAAAAATATTACGTACGTACGTAGTAATTATTACGTACGTACGTAATATATTTTCTTTTTTTACGTCGTCAGTTTGGCCCTTTCAGGTCTTCGTAGGAGATCGACGAACCCATCGCGCCGGTACTACTACGGGCGCTGAGGGCTCCCTTCATCATAATCGTGAAAAATACAAACTGGATGCTGACGGGACAGTCTCGATAGCAGTTATCGACAAAAAGGACCCAAAATTTCAGGAAACCCTCTTCAAAGGTCACAAAACAACCTGGTAAGTTTTAATCATCTATTATTCAATATAATTCTTTGGATATAAGTAAACTGTAATATATTATATTCAATTAAATATAGCCAAAAATGCACAGTGATGCAGTTTAGGTATGGGATGTGTGTTGGCTGCGTTACTACACAGTCGGCAATGGCGTGTACCTATGAGTGCCCCATACCTTTACTACACGCGACAGAAAATACGAACTATTTTTGCATTTTGTATTCGTAGTGGTCAATATGACCACTATTCCACTCATAGCTACATTCCTATACTTCGTGTGTATAATGTAGGCAGTCATACACCTCAACTTTTTAAAACACCGCTGCACAAAAGTCACCAACATTCACTCAAAATCGGCATTTAATTTACAAAAACCGCCCCCAAAATATTCAAGAAATACAATAAATTCAACTCACCGATGTTGGAAAATATATTTCAAAAAATGAAATCCGTAATTTACTCTCGATTCTCGCGAAACGAGCTATCGGAGTCATTGTGTACATTTCCTTGTCGCCGCGGGCGCTGACATCTCCCCAAAATAGTTTTGTCCTTAAAAATTCGGTCCCTATATGGCGTACACGGAAAAGTCCCGATTTTCTGTGTGCGCGATCGTAAAGATCGATGTGCGCTTGCGATCCCGAGTTTTTCGTGGACAAAAAATTTATTGGCCGATTTTAGTCTAAGACATCGGCAGTATGTAAACAATACGCGATCGCGAAACAAATCGGCGGGGATTTCTCCGGTTTTGGACAAGATTTTGACTTTGGATTTTGCTGAAAATATCAAAAGTTCTTCCTAACGGCCATTTGATGTAGGAGTGAGATTTTTAAGGGCTGAATTTGAAAGCAAGGTATTTAAAATATTTATCTTATTTTTCCCCCATACCTTCAGTACATGCGACAGAAAATACCAACTATTTTACAGAAATGTACCCGTGAGTGGTATGGGGGGAAAATAAGATAAATATTTTAAATACTTACTTTCAAATTCCGCCCTTAAAAATCTCACTCCTACCTCAAATGGCAGTTAGGAAGAACTTTTGATATTTTCAGCAAAATCCAAAGTCAAAATCTTGTCCAAAACCGGAGAAATCCCCGCCGATTTGTTTCGCGATCGCGTGTTGTTTACATACTGCCGATGTCTTAGACTAAAATCGGCCAATAAAATTTTTGTCCACGAAGAAACTCGGGATCGCAAGCGCACATCGATCTTTACGATCGCGCACACAGAAAATCGGGACTTTCCGTGTATGCCATATAGGGACCGAATTTTTAAGGACAAAACTCTTTTGGGGAGATGTCAGCGCCCGCGGCGACCAGGAAATGTACACAATGACTCCGATAGCTCGTTTCGCGAGAATCAACAGTAAATTACGGATTTGATTTTTGGAAATATCTTTTCCAACATCGGTGAGTTGAATTTATTGTATTTCTTGGATATTTAGTGGTCGGTTTTTGTAAATTAAATGCCGATTTTGAGTGAATGTTTGTGACTTTTGTGCAGTGGTGTTTTAAAAAGTTGAGGTGTATGACTGCCTAAATTATACACACGAAGTATAGGAATGTAGCTATGAGTGGTCATATTGACCATTAGGATCATATACATGTGTAGGGAGGTCCACAAAAAAAAAAAAACAGCACTCACTGTCACAAAACATGCCTTAAAATATTGATTAATATTCCAATTATCACACAGATGGCTCAAAACTTAACTGAAAATCTCATAAATAGTGAAAAATAATGGCTAAATAGTCCATATCATGTGCTGAAAAATACGTTGACATATTCTGCGCGCAGCGCGTACGTTGCTTTACAAGCAATGTACTATCGATAGTCAAACGATCATCATGCGCGCACACGAATAAATTGGAAGAAATTCCCCAAAATCGTAGCTCACTGCATGACAAGCCCATATCTATGCCTCTCACATGCATAGGCGATTCACTGCGGCGCGATTATTCAATGACTCATCGATAGATAACGAACTCAACTCCCCTAAAATACACAGATTCTGACACATCTCACTACATCACCCACTCAAACTATGCAAGAACAAGGTAAGTAGCGATAAAAATGCCTAAAATTGCATACATACCGCCACTTTGTTTGTCCTTCAGGGAAAAAATCCTGGGTTTGGTGGGATGTATAGGGCATCCCCTGAACGGTAAACTCGCAGACATTCAGAATACGTCATTGATAAACATAGGGGGACCAATCACAGAAGGAAAAAATCTCAGATTCATTCGCTTGTCATTCGCTTAACACAGGCGGTATCGGAAGTGTGTGCATGCATAGCGGGCCGAATCGCGCATTGACTATCTGTGCACTTGCGCGATAGCGCCATCTAGCGCCCGTGGTTGTGCCTAACATGTGTGTATACTGGGTATTGGGGATACAGATGTAATTTTGTTTGAAATGGAGGTTTTTGTGGGCAAACTGATACTTAAGTATCACTCTTTAGAGTTTACGTTATAAGTTCGTTAAGATACAAAATGTAGAAAGTTATAAAAACTTACATTTACAGCCTTGTTTTTCGTACTTGTTACCCACACCTCCATACGGATGACGACTGCTCTCAATATGTTGCGCACTAGTGAGGCCGCTCTACATGGTTACGCACCATAGATACGTACGCAGAATGTTACGCACACAAGCTATTCTACGAAGACTTGGAAGGGCCAAACTGACGACGTAAAAAAATAAAAAATATTACGTACGTACGTAGTAATTATTATGTACGTACGTAATATTTTTTATTTCTTTACGTCGTCAGTTTGGCCCTTCCAGGTCTTCGTAGGAGATCGACGAACAGATCGCGCCGGTACCACTACGAGCGCTGAGGGCTCCCTTCATCATAATCGTGAAAAATACAAAATGGATGCTGACGGGACAGTCTCGATAGGAGTTATCGACAAAAAGTACCCAAAATTTCAGGAAACCCTCTTCAAAGGTCACAAAACAAACTGGTAAGTTTTAATCATCTATTATTCAACATAAGTATTTAGATTTAAGTAAACTGCAATATATGAGTTTCACTTAAATACAGCCAAAAATGCACAGTGATGCAGTTTAGGTATGGGACGTGTGTTGGCTGCATTCCTACACAGTCGGCAATGGCGTGTACCTATGAGTGGGTATTGGGGATACAGATGTAATTTTGTTTGAAATGGAGGTTTTTGTGGGCAAAGTGATACTTAAGTATCACTCTTTAGATATTACGTTATAAGTTCGTTAAGATACAAAATGTAGAAAGTTATAAAAACTTACATTTACAGCCTTGTTTTTCGTACTTGTTACCCAGACCTCCATACGTATGACGACTGCTCTCAATATGTTGCGCACTAGTGAGGCCGCTCTATATGGTTACGCACCATAGATACGTACACAGAATGTTACGCACACAAGCTATACGGACAAGGTCGATATTACAACGACGGGTGGCCGTTCTCTCCCAAAGACTTTTTCAATTATTGCTCCTCGCCGTTAAAGCACTTTGCTTAATATCCTTGCACCAGAAGGAATACAGCAGATTGTAGAGAATGCACGATGAGAAGCCTTATCGCTAGACTAAACTCATTAACAACCCCCAAGCTGTCTTAACAACAGGTAAACAACGAGGTGGATATCGATGAACCGATCGCGCCGGTACCACTACGAGCGCTGAGGGCTCCCTTCATCATAATCGTGAAAAATACAAACTGGATGCTCTGACGGGACTCGATAGGAGTCGACAAAAAGTACCCAAAATTTCAGGAAACCCTCTTCAAAGGTCACAAAACAAACTGGTAAGTTTTAATCATCTATTATTCACCATAATTATTTAGATTTAAGTAAACTGCAATATATGGGTTTCACTTAAATATAGCCAAAAATGCAGTGATACATATTAGTACCGTACTGACTATTGCCTGCGTTCCTACACAGTCGGCAATGGCGTGTACCTATGAGTGTATATTGCAGTTTACTTAAATCTAAATAATTATGGTGAATAATAGATGATTAAAACTTACCAGTTTGTTTTGTGACCTTTGAAGAGGGTTTCCTGAAATTTTGGGTACTTTTTGTCGATAACTCCTATCGAGTCCCGTCAGAGCATCCAGTTTGTATTTTTCACGATTATGATGAAGGGAGCCCTCAGCGCTCGTAGTGGTACCGGCGCGATCGGTTCATCGATATCCACCTCGTTGTTTACCTGTTGTTAAGACAGCTTGGGGGCTTGTCTCGAAAAGGTGTGCCCGTTCCCGCTCCCATCCCGCTCCCGCAACCCACCCATTCGAGACAAGCCGTAAAAATGGGTAAAAAATGATGGCAATGGCAACACACAGCAACTGTATGATGGGGAGCCCTATGTCTGCGCACCTAAGATTTTGACCTGAAAATGAACAAGAATTTCTTTAATATTTTATTCCTGATATTCCAAAGAGTAAGTTTGAAAAAAGGTAGTGGCTATCTTCCGACGAGTCGTAAGAATAATTTTCCGGCTATTCTTACGACACGCGCACACGCTTCATTTTCGTACTCTGCGCCGTCGTAAGAATAGGGTTAGGGTTAGGGTATTTATATGTTTTGAACACCTTCGATGTCAACTCGTTGTCACAGGTACATCATTCAAGTCAGAGGACTGGCAATATCGAGGACCCAGGTTTGTTATTTGTCGTTTTTTTTCATTTGTTACTAACCGATGTTTTCTCTCTACAGAATTAGAGATATAATATGGAAAAGGCTGAGGAGACAGAGAAAACAGAGACAGGGATTTTTACTCAACAAGTGAAGTGTGCGCAGAGTACGAAAATGGAGCGTATGCGCATGTCGTAATAGCTGGAAAATTATTCTTACGACTCATCGTAAAAATAGCCACTGCCTTGAAAAAAATCTCATCAAAAATTAGAACAAGAAAAGTCAAGAACAATGCCATTTTCACAAGAAACGGTGGCCGTGTCATTTCAACATTGAATTGAAAAGGCAGTGTATACAGCCACACGCGTGTGTCTTTACCATCCAGCCACACGCGTGTGGTTGTATCCGAACCACATATGGCTGGATACAGCCACTCATAGCTACATTCCTATACTTCGTGTGTAGAATCTAGGCAGTCATACGGCTCAACTTTTTCAAACACCACTGCACAGAAGTCACCAACATTCACTCAAAATCGGCATTTAATTTACAAAAACTGACCCCAATATATCCAAGAAATACAATAAATTCAACTCACTTATGTTGGAAAAGATAATTCCAAAAATGAAATCCGTAATTTACTGTTGATTCTCGCGAAACGAGCTATCGGAGTCATTTTGTACATTTCCTGGTTGCTGCGGGCGCTGACATCTCCCCAAAAGAATTTTGTCGCTAAAAATTTGGTCCCTATCCCATACACGGAAAAGTCCCGATTTTCTGTGTGCGCGATCGTAGTCTAAGATTTTGGCCGATTTTAGTCTAAGACATCGGCGGTATGTAAACAACACGCGATCGCGAATCAAATCGGCAGTGATTTCTTCGGTTTTGGGCATGATTTTGACTTTGGATTTTGCTGGAAATATGGAAAGTTCTTCCTAACGGCCATTTGATGTAGGAGTGAGATTTTTAAGGGCTGAATTTGAAAGCAAGGTATTTAAAATATTTATCTTATTTTCCCCCCATACCTTTAGTACAGGCGACAGAAAATACCAACTATTTTATAGTAATGTACCTATGAGTGGATACAGCCACACGCAATTGTCATTTTCTTTTCAGGGGGATTATGGCCCCCTTATGGTCTTGGGAGGACTGATGGATTGACTTTTCCCTACTAGCCTCGATCCCGTCACCCCCAGCGCGAGGGGAGACGGGAGTAATATCCTATAGGTATCCATATAGTGGAAATATTTTCGAGGGAAATTTTGGTTGGTTTGGTTGTGGGGGAGGGGCTCCTTCTTTACACCGTGGCAACCGATATTCCCAAGTGACATGATCTCCTACACCTCCCCTCCCCTGAATGATGTCTACAGATCGGTTTAGTCTGTCATCAGGGAATGAATAATATATTTGAGGCGATATACAATAATATGTTTCCAACGGTATGAAGGCCATTTTCCCCATTCATGTCAATTTAGTTGTTGATAATAGGAATGACTTATGCGACAGCCACCCAAGTGTGCGGTTACGTAAACCTGTATTGTTTTCATTTCCGGGGGGCTGTCGCAAAAGTAAGTGTACCCTAGTATATGCTTCCATGATATAAGTAAAAATTAGAAATAAATTAAATTGAAATAAAGAGTCCTAAAATACGAAGTGGCAGAAATCCCCATTGAGACCTGTACATTGTCCACATAAATCACTTGCTGAATGAAAAAGCAGATTGCAGTACCGTGGAGAAGGTTTACGGTTCACCATGTGGTTAGTCCTGAAAAGGACTATTGAGTAAGAAGAATAAAGTGGAGAAAAGTTGAGAAGAGAAGAAAAGGAAAGGCGAGATAGAAATGCAGTGTAGAAGTAATCTTTCTTGAAAGTGTGAAGTCCTGAAAAGGACTGTAAACCAGATGAGAAGGCTGAGAGTGGAGAATACTCTTCTCCACTCTCAGCCTTCTCATCTGGTACACTTTTTATCCGTTTTCATGTGGATTATGCACCGTACCGGCCTCAATGAGACATCCCCCCCCCCCCCCCCCCCCGGTGAGACCATAGAGTTACATACACACTGAAATATATGTATGTAACCATGAAGCTACAAATGATGTACTTCTATGCGTGAAACATAGTACATGTACATGTGCAAGTGCGCTGTGCGAACGAATAACATGTGTGTTGCATCGTATACATTGAAGCCATACTTGCGGATATGGCTTTGGAGTATACACGTCACGCTGTTCTTTGGCAATACACCAATTGAAGTTTCTCCCCTTCAAAGGTAAAGGTTATGGGTTGGGCATGAAGCTACAAACCAGCGTCATGGGTTGGCAGAATTATTACTCCCTCCGGAAATTCAATGTTTAAAAAAGTATTTATGAAATATGGACGGCACGTCAGCCCTTAAAAAGTGCATCCCAACCCTCTAAGAACCATTCCCCGCCCGTGGGTACCAAAAGGTGGGGACCGAAAGAGCCAGGGAGGCGCCTATTCGAACAAAAAAAAGGCCCAAAATCCTTATCGTAATATATATATAGATACTTGCTTTCAAATTCAGCCCTTAAAAATCTCACTCCTACCTCAAATGGCCGTTAGGAAGAACTTTTGATATTTCCAGCAAAATCCAAAGTCAAAATCATGTCCAAGACCGAAGAAATCCCCACTGATTTTTTTTTTTGCGATCGCGTGTTGTTTACATACCGCCGATGTCTTAGACTAAATTCGGACAATAAAATTTTTGTTCACGAAGAAACTCGGGATCGCAAGTGCACATCGATCTCTACGATCGCGCACACAGAAAATCAGGACTTTTACGTGTAGTAAATTACGGATTTCATTTTTGGAATTATCTTTTCCAACATCGGTGAGTTGAATTTATTGTATTTCTTGGATACGTTGGGGTCGGTTTTTGTAAATTAAATGCCGATTTTGAGTGAATCTTGGTGACTTTTGTGCAGTGGTGTTTGAAAAAGTTGAGGTGTATGACTACCTAGATTCTACACACGAAGTATAGTCATGTAGCTATGAGTGGGCCTTGCCACTCGTACATTTACTGTTGCAGCAGTCAAAAACAGACAACAAAATTGCTCTAAGCAAGATTTAATTTTCTTAAATTTGCTAGATTACCTGATTCAGGGATTCATCATGATTCATGCTTAAAATGTGATGCTGTAACACTTCACATGTTCATGCGGAGACACTCTGCAATCAATGATATAACAATCACACTTGGTCAAAATACTCAGCTAGTGAGAACACCAAATAAATATCAGAAGAGCCTAAAATAAGTGAAGTAAAACAGAAGTAGACCCCCTCTACTCAAAATAAAGATGTTGACAATAAGAAGTCCAGAAGTGCTCTGATTTTTTTGCCTGCACAGCAGTGACTTCTAAGCACCCCTGCGCCCTCTCTCAACCGATGCGTTTATGCCCAGCAGGGCGCACTGCATCGTATACATCCAGATCCAGATCCAGACCTCCCTTTCCGTGCTTTTACAAAATATATTCAGAGACATGCAAATGAAATATCAAGTAACCAATTAAAGTACAGAGAATGGAAGAATCCAGAAAGTAGAAGAACCAAGGGTGAAAGGTTAAGGTGAACCAATGAGGATGATATGGGATGAGTATGAGCAGGGGGGGAATATTCTGAAAAGGGTGAACAAAAGATTCATGAGCTGGGTGGAGATGATGAAAAGAAAATGGAAATGAGAATATGAAACAGCTGTATGTGAAGGAAAACAATTTAAGAAAACAATTTAACCACTTACAATACCATTCACATTTCTTAATAAATCAAGGTACCGGTATGATAATCTGTATGTGTATGATATTAGAATATAGATATTATCCCATTTTTATAATAATAATATTGATAGACGAATTTTAGTTATTGTTATTCCATGTTCAAGCGCATGTTTGAACTTTTAAGTCAATTATTTGAGATTTTATTTTCCATATACATTTTTGTCATTCTGATAAATACTTTTCAGAGATTTGGGTTGTTTGAGGCAGCATGGCTCTTGGATTTCTGAGGAGTGGTCTGCGCAGACCATGGATGACATTATCTATTCTAGGTGGAGCTGGAGGGGCAGGTGTTGCTATAGCAACAGACCGAGGCTACATTGACTGGTCATCAGTGGGCATCGTCAGGTTTGGGCGTGCTTTCTTGTCAGTGAGTTTAAGTCATTATGCCTTGTTTGATTTTACTGAATGGCAGTGATGATAGCAATGAGCACCATGTGAAATATTGAAATGAATGAATGAATATAGACTATCAAAATTGAAAAAAAAATGCTGCAGGTGAAATTGGAGAGAAAATCGTAAAAGTTTGTTATCGCCACTGAGTTTGACTAAATATTTAGATAATTACATTATGCTAAAAAAAATTATTTGGTCTTTGATAGAAATAAGTGTTATGGTAAAGATGTACAAAGACGATAGATGGATTAATATTTTACATCTAAAATTCTAAATGCACTGTAACTAAAAATGTTATAGAAGTATGTGTTGTACTTCCAGTGATCTCTCATTTTTTAAACTTCCTTGATTATAACTTAAAGTATGCAAAGATAATACTTTAGGGCATACACTATACACTCCTTGCAAAAGAATAAGAAACCTGACAAGGACTGTTTAGCTTCTTTTCAAACCAAGTTATCATTTCCTTTCGGAAATATATAGAAATAAATTTTCAGTTTCTGTGTTGACTAAATTACTAAATGAAATCTTAACTTGATATTTGTCTAAATGCTAACAGGCTGGTGCAATCGTAGTGGACTATAAATGGAATATGAGGGGAAAGGAATCGGGCTCTACAGACTACAAAGAGATGATGTCAAAGGTTAGTACATCAGATTTTGTTGCCATTCATGAATACTTTACTTTTCTCTTGAATCTTGATATTGAAGTTTATGCTGCTAAATATATTTTAAATCTGTCTATTGCTCCATTATCTATAGTGTAGTAAAAAGTCAAGGGGGTCATAATTCAGTTAAACGGTGTGGCATTTAGATACACTTATAAGGATAGAAAATATCTCCTCAATAATCTTGCATCATGGCTAATATATTTGAATTCACAACTACCATTTAACTCATGAGGATGCATCTCAGAATACAATATATTCTAGGAAATTATATTACAAAATACTGCATTTAAAGCAAAATATAGTTGCCACAATGGAATGATTAAAGGGTACCTGAGGCCTGAAAAAATAAACTGTGTATACTTAGCTTACACAAAATACAGAAGATATTGATTTTTGAAAATAAAATACCCCAACAATTTAATATAAATAAGACTTGAGCAAAGACTAGTCCATCGATCAGGATGGACTGGGCGTTGTGGCGTGCGCCTGTAATCCAGCTAAAAGTGGAAGTTATAAACTGATTCAGCAGACCCAGGTTCGAGACTGAGTCACGTCTTTCGGATGGTGACGTTAAAGGTCGGTCCCCAGACGTAAATAATCATATCTAATTGATACACGTCTGTAAAAATCCAATTACACACACAATAGCTCACCTAACGATATATCGATCCAGGAACGTCTTCACTTTCAATTTTCGATTCGATAAATGAATTTTGCGACTTAGTTCTATTTTATTTGTTGTTTCATTTGGTCTGTAGATTCTTTGTAATGTATGCGCCAAACCAATTTTCTATTCGATTTAAACGTTTTGTGTTGAATACTTGATTCATCCGTTGGTTTGTTCGAGTTGTAGATTCTCCATAAATTGGGCGCCAACTGCATTTTCAGTTCCATAAAAACAGTTTGCGTTGTATACTTCATCCATTTGATGTTTTATTTGGGTTGTATATTATCCATTAGTTACGCGCCAAATCAACTTCCAAATCGATAAAAAAAAAACATTTTGTGTTGTATACTTCATTCATTTGACTTTTGATTTTGGGTTGTATATTATCCCTAAGCTAAGCGCCAAAACAATTTTTTGATTCGATAAATGAATTTTGCGACTTAGTTCTATTTTATTTGTTGTTTCATTTGGTCAGTAGATTCTTTATAGTTTATGCGCAAAACCAATGTTATATTCGACATGAACGTTTTGTGTTGAATACTTGATTCATTTGTTGTTTTATTTGGGTTGTAGATTCTCTATAAATTACGCGCCAACTTATAATTTTCATTTCGATAAAAACATTTTGCGTTGTTTACTTCATTCATTTCATATTTTATTGGGGTAGTATATTATCCATTAGGTAAGCGCCAAATCTATTTTTGATTCAATATATGTATTTTGCGTCTTAGTTCTAATTTATTTGTTGTTTCATTTGGTCTGTAGATTCTTGGTAATTCATGCACCGAGCCAATTTTCTATTCGATATAAACATTTTGCGTTGTATACTTCATCCATTTCATTTTTTATTAGGGTTGTATATTATCTCTTAGTTACAAGCCAAATCAGTTTCCAATCGTTAAAAAAAAACAATTTGCGTTGTATGCTTCATTCATTTGACTTTTTATTTGGGTTGTATATTATCCCTAAGCTAAGCGCCAAATCAATTTTTGATTCTTTAAAAACATTCTCCGTTGTATACTTCATCCATTTGATGTTTTATTTGGGTTGTATATTATCCATTAGTTACGCGTCAAATCACTTCCAAATCGCTAAAAAAAAACATTTTGTGTTGTATACTTCATTCATTTGACTTTTTATTTGGGTTGTATATTATCCCTAAGCTAAGCGCCAAAACAATTTTTTAATTCGATAAATGAATTTTGCGACTTAGTTCTCTTTTATTTGTTGTTTCATTTAGTCAGTAGATTCTTTATAGTTTATGCGCAAAACCAATGTTATATTCGACATGAACGTTTTGTGTTGAATACTTGATTCATTTGTTGTTTTATTTGGGTTGTAGATTCTCTATAAATTATGCGCCAACTTATAATTTTCATTTCGATAAAAAAACTTTGCGTTGTATACTTCATTCATTTCATATTTTATTGGGGTAGTATATTATCCATTAGTTAAGCGCCAAATCAATTTTCGATTCAATATATGTATTTTGCATCTTAGTTCTAATTTATTTGTTGTTTCATTTGGTCTGTAGATTCTTTGTAATTCATGCGCCCAGCTAATTTTCTATTCGATATAAACAAACATTTTGCGTTGTATACTTCATCCATTTCATTTTTTATTAGGGTTGTATAATATCTCTTAGTTACAAGCCAAATAATTTTCCAATCGATTAAAAATAAACATTTTGCATTGTATGCTTCATTCATTTCATATTTTATTTGGGTTGTATATTATCCATAAATTACGCACCAATTTATAATTTTCATTTTGATAAAAACATTTTGCATTGTATACTTCATTCATTTTGTTTTATTTTGGTTTTATCCCTAAGTTAAGCGCTAAATCAATTTTCGATTTGATAAATGTAGTGTGCGTCTTAGTTTTAATTTATTTGTTGTTTCATTTGGTCTGTAGATTCTTTGTAATTTATGCGCCAAACCAATTTTCTATTCGATATAAACATTTAGCGTTGTATATATCATTCATTTGTTGTTTTATTTGGGGTTATGCCCCAAATCAATTGTTGATTTTTTAACAACATTTTCCGTTGTATGACTTCATTTGTTGTTTTATTTGGATTGTAGATTATTCATAAGTTACGCGCCAAATCAATTTCCAATTCGATAAAAACATTTGTTGTTTCATTAGGGTCGAATATTATCCGTAAGTTCCCCCCCAAATAAATTTTTGAGTGCTTGTCAGCCCCGGCCCTGCACATAGCAGACGATACAGCGATAATGCGATAATTCCACTAGAGAGCTTTCGCAAATCGTTCGCTGACTCACTCAGAGACGAAGGACGGTTCGAAAATTGATCTGCGCACGCGTCGATTTCGTGGTTCGAGTCCGTACTTCAATCGCCAACGGGTTTTGGCCAATTTCACGTTGGTGAATTCAGCAGCGGTAAGAAGCCGAGCAGCCAATCGGCGCTCTTGTCGGTGACATCATCATCCGGTTGATCATGCGGGGCGTGTCCTCAGCAATTACGTCACGCAAACCGCTCGTTCTTGGATGTGCGAAACGAAAAAATAATCGGTACCACGGTCGAGCGCAACTCTAGTATCGAATCTTGGTGTTCGCCGAACGTGCACACATAAAAAACGCACACGCATAGAAAACTGCTCGCTCGGAACTCAACTCGAGTTGAGTTCGTCGTGTCGATAGTTTACGCTGTCCTTTATTTTCTTCAAACTCCTTAACCGCTAACCTGTAGAATGCCGGGTAAAGTTATTTGGGGTTAATTTTATACATTCTAACTGTATACAAATGATTATTTTTGGCCTCAGAGACCCTTTAAAGCTTACTCATTTTGTCTCCTTCATGTTTACCTGGAAGAACCTGCGAGACCCCTGGTATAAGACCATTCAACACAGTGAATACAAAAGCCCTGTTTGTTTGTTTGTTTGTTTATTTATGTTTTAAGGCGCTTATCATTCAAGAGTGAATATTTGCGCCTTAACTTTCACCCATTATCCTTGATATGTACCACACTGAAGTCTCTGATTCATTCATTTTGTTTGACCACATGACAGATCCATAAGAGCTCAGCTGAAAGACTACACAGACTGTGTTGTAAGAATGGAGGAATCTTCATCAAGTTGGGTCAACATGTTGGTGCTCTTGATTACCTCTTGCCTGAGGAATATGTCAGTACCATGAAGGTCTTACATAACGACGCCCCTCGGTCATCCCTCAAGGATATTAAGCAGGTTGTTGCAGAGGACTTGGGTGTTCCGGTAAGGGTCTGGTCACAGTATTTTCCATATTGCTGAATATTAGAAGGGGGTAGTGGGTGAGGGTGATTATGACTGGGTGAAAAGTGTATGAGGATTTTGATATGTAAATATTACTACTGATTGATGAGAATATGTATGACCAATTTGTAACAAGGATGCAAATGTTGAAAATGAGTTATTAAGGGTGGAACAATTAATTTTCTGGTTTTTGTATAAATGGATGTGTGAAGTGTTTAAGTCATTATGAGCCTGATCAGTTAGTCATGGACGGACATTTGACGGATCTCAAAAGTTTGAAGGCCTGTAGAAAATAAGGGTTTAATTGAAGAGAACTATTTCTATGTTTCATTATGAAGGGCATCACGAAAAAAGTTGAAATTTCATAAAAATTTGATTGCCATGGTCGCCTACAAAAATTATAATCCATAAAATGTTCAGTGTCACGGACGGAAAAAATGCCTACTCTTAACTGATCAGGCTCTTATTTAGAAGTAGTCTAACAACTTAGGGCTCTGATGAACATTTTGTTCTTATACCACCCATAATACATAGTGTGTATTACTGATTAATCCACCTGTTGAATTGAACATTTCACGAAGTAATTGATGGTGTGAAAGCAGGATGTTGGCCAGCTTTTAGCATAATCTGATGGACAATTTAATCACCTCTTTTGTTTGCCTCACTAAGGAGAGATTAGCCTGATGCATTCTACACTTTTGTTCTGAAATTTCACAGCCTCTTCACTTTGAATAGGTCACTGATTGCTATTTACTGAACATAAGATTTAAGTAATAGAAAGGTTTACAGTTTATCACCATGTGATAGTCCTGAAAAGGACTGTTTGTGATCTTTTGTGAGTTATGGTAGTTCTTAAAAGAACTTTTAAGTAGTCTTGTTGAGTGAAGTAGGAAAGTTAATTTCTTAATTCATTGTCTTCTTGATGCCAGGCTGATGATCTGTTCGGTGAGTTTTCTGAAGAACCAGTTGGAACAGCATCCCTAGCCCAGGTCCATACTGCACTTCTCAAGGATGGCACCAAGGTGGCTGTCAAGGTTCAACATCCCAATGTCAAGTCTTACTCTGAAGTTGACATGAGGACTGTTGAGGTTGGTGTAATGACTCATCTCAAACTATCCCTCTGTGCAATTCTTGGAAGGGTTAGGCCATAATCTTCCGTATAAGATTTTTTTACCTTACTCTGGTCGATGTCCCTTACGTGTTTGATTGGTATTTGAAATACTGAAATTGATTGATTAAGTCAAATTCATGGTCTTTTTCAATTAATTCTCCATTTTTGTTAGATTATTGATTAACCAAAGTACAATAGTGCCAGATACAACTAAGCCATGGTACCTTAAATACAACAATAACTGTGATTGAAACATTTCTAAATGAGTTTCAGTTTATTTAAATTAGTAGTAATATTTTTGCATGAAATGTGAGATGCACATACATGTCACATTATATACAAGACTTAATGCAACAATATTAGTATATTGTTTGTCAATGAATAAGTTGTTTGATAACCATCATCTTGAGTTGAGAAAAAAAACTGGATGTATATAAAAAAAATCTGAATAATAATGCAATTTATCTAAGAGATTTTCTTTTCAGGTTGTGGTGTTAAAGATTGGTCCTAGACATCAATATTCTGATTGAGACACATGTGCTAAAAACCCAACTTCCTCAAACATCTGGATTTATTTTCATCATATGTTATTGTTTGAATTTCGGAACAGTTTCTATTGAATGCTGTTGCTCGGCTCTTCCCAGAATTTGAGTTGCTCTGGCTGGCACAAGAAATGAGAGAGAAGCTTCCTGTAGAGTTAGACTTTGTCCAAGAAGGCAAGAATGCAGAAAAGGTGGCTAAAATGCTGAAACACTTCAAATTCTTAAAGGTAAGATTTATTTCAAAATTTACTTGTATAAATAGACAACAGCATTTGATTGGATTTCATGACAGCATGTTTCATTATTTTCTGCAAATATTCGAATATTTATGAGGTAAAAGTATTAAAGGGGAAGTCCAGTCCAAAAATTACTTGGTTTTGACAGAAGCAGCAAAATCAGACCAACACATCAAAAAAAGTTTGAGGAAAATCAGACAACTAATAAGGAAGTTATGAATTTTTTAGTGGCATGAAAAACTGGGGAGACAATGAAAATCACTAGACAAATTGGCAGCTAAGTCATCAGTTTGTGATGTCATAGGTACACAACTCACCAGCTATTTTGTTAATATTCATAATACAAATTTTAATTTTTTGTCAATATGATTTCCTCATGACTTGAACCAACGTACATTTATAGTAATATGTTTTTGCATGTATACACTAATACAGAGTAAATAATTTTCCGTAAAAATCATGAAAATATTAATATTTTACACAATATACATAAAAAATGAGTGATAATGGAAAAGTAATATTTGGAAAAAATATTAATATTTTGAAGTTCTTGAAATCTGTTGTAAAGGTTTATACATGCAAAAACATATTACTATAGATGGGTCAATCCACGTCAAATCAACGGATGGGTGTCACCCGACCCCCTTCGATTTTCTTTAAACTCGCACCAAATGTTCCCCCAAGTGTCTGACGGAAAACTCCAAAATATTTTGCCCCAAGGTCAAACGGTTGCTAAGATATGGCCTCGCCTAGCAATCAATGCACAGACAAACTATAGGGCTAATTAAATTTATGCATTTTTGATTGACAACTGTAGCCAAAATTCTTCACACAGAGAGCTCATTGTCTGGATATTGAGAGAACTTTATGCCCTTTACAAAAAAAAATAATCATGACACAAATACGATTCTCCGTTTTCGTGTACAAGGTCACCGAAAATGGCATGAACTGTAAAATCTGTGATTTCAAGTGTATGTTTGGAGGTTCATAGCTTCAAAATCAAATAAGCTTAGGACCCAATATTTTGTATATTTGAACACTTTTAGTAATTGAACAAACCTAAAAAAAAATCAGAACATTTGTCCAAGCGGTTTTGCTAAAGAGCGCCCTCAAATTTGGTTCAAGGTCATAATCAAATTAGAGTGTACATATGTGATATATTCTTCAATTACTCATTTGAAACTATCAATATTGTAAATAGCACTATGATCAGGCTTTTGCGTTTGTGAGAAAATCAATTATGAAATATGCTATAAAGGTCACACGTGACCAGAAATTAGCATATTTTAAGTGTATAATTGTTTTTTGTTGACTTTGAGAAGCGATTTCAAGGTCATTCCCTATAAAACAAACTTACACTAGTATATATTCTTTTAGTACCTATAATATACTACCATAACTATTAATATCACTATGCTTGGCCTTTTTATCTTGAAGAAATTAACATTTGAAATATGATCTTCAGCCCGTATGTCAATTTTCTCTGATTTTGATGCGTTTATGACCATTTTCGACAGTGTACATTGGCCATTGAACGTTCCGGACGCAAAATTTCTTTGGTAACTCGTTAAAATATAGGTAAATGCCTATCCATACACAAGAATTGGTGGTGTTCCGAGATTGGACTAAGGGTGATCCATGACCTTGAACTTGGCTTATTTTGAAAATATCCCAAATTTGAGGGCGCTCTTTAGCAAAACCGCTTGGACAAACGTTCTGATTTTTTTTTAGGTTTGTTCAATTACTAAAAGTGTTCAAATATACAAAATATTGGGTCCTAAGCTTATTTGATTTTGAAGCTATGAACCTCCAAACATACACTTGAAATCACAGATTTTACAGTTCACGCCATTTTCGGTGACCTTGTACACGAAAACGGAGAATCGTATTTGTGTCATGATTATTTTTTTTTTGTAAAGGGCATAAAGTTCTCACAATATCCAGACAATGAGCTCTCTGTGTGAAGAATTTTGGCTACAGTTGTCAATCAAAAATGCATAAATTTAATTAGCCTTATTTCTTTGTCTGTGCATTGGTTGCTAGGCGAGCCATATCTTAGCAACCGTTTGACCTTGGGGCAAAATATTTCAGGGTTTTTCGTCAGACACCTGGGGGAACATTTGGTGCGAGTTTAAAGAAAATCAAAGAGGGTCGGGTGACAACTTGTCTGAAAATCCGTTGATTTGATGTGGATTGACCCAGATGTAACTCGGTTCAAGTTATGAGAAAACCCATACTCTTGGACAAAATTTGTATTATGAATATAAACAAAAGAATTGGTGACTTGTGTGACATCACAAACCAATGACTGAGTTGCCAATTTGTCTAGTGATTTTCATTGTTTCTCTAGTTTTTCATGCCACTAAAAAATTCCTAACTTTCTTATTAGTTGTCCGATTTTCCTCAAACTTGTTTTGATCTGTATGCCTGATTTTTTTGCTTATATTAAAACCAAGTTATTTTTGAACTGGACTTCAACTTTAATTTGGCAAGTTTAACTAGCTTTGTAAGCCTATATTTATGGGAATATTATACTCAGAGTAGAAATAGTGCTACACTAGATGATGATGTATTTGAGGAGGCCTAATTGCCCGTTACATGGAGCAGTGGTCTTGGAACCTGTATGTCCCAAATTAAAGCATTAACCCTATTCCAACTGGGCTATTTGACCCCCTGTTTTTACTGGGGGGGGTCAATCTGACCCCCCCCTTCAGATCTCGGCCGCTGATCGCGCGATTGCCGCGAAATTTTGCCTGAACATAGAGCCGGATGTAAGCTACAAGATTATAAAGTTAAATTTAAGGAAATTATTGATTTTCTAGTTTTAATTAATTATTCAAATTTATGCATGAATTTATGTTTTTGCCTGTAACTCCATAAAAAAGGCTGAAAGAACGCTAATTTTTTGTGTCAGTATTCCTCAAGACACATTGAACAATTTCCTTGCAAAAAAAATTGACAATCAAAATTAATTTCTTATGTTTTTTATTGTTTTGCTAATTTCTTATGTATTTTATTGTTTTTTCGATCTTTTGTTTTCTATTGTTTTTTTGCCGAAATTTATTGGGGACAGTTTTTCAAGCTTATTTACATTAGAATAAATTAATTTCAATGATTTAAATTTGAAATAATCTAATTAATATCAATTTAACCCCAAAACAGAATTTGCATTGGATTTGCACACAAAATCACAAATTTGAGCTGTTTTGGGGCCGACGTGCATGTACAAAACATTATGTAATTTCGGAACGGTCTACCCGGACATCGCAAATTTGGTCTCAAAATATGCGGGAGACTTCAAAGAAAAAAGTCATGAAATGGCGCGGCAAAATCTTTGCGCGTTGCAGAATTATCGCGCAAAATGTCGAGGGGGGGTCAAATTGACCCCCCCCCCCCCCCCAGTAGGAATAGGCTTAAGTTTAGTTGCAACTACCCTTGTGTAAGGTATTAATTTGAAATAACCTAGTGCTATGGATAGGACCTCATTATGAAGGACATTTGGTTGCCTATACTTAATACTTGGGAAAATTGATCAATCAATCAGTTGAAGTGAGTGAAATAGTGCTTTCATATCATCAAGTTGTCATCTTTTCTCCCCTTTATCTTCATAAGATGTGAATTGACTTTATCTTTATTCTTGATATAGGTTCCAGACATTTATTGGCAACACTCTACATCAAGAGTGTTAACAATGGAGTATTGTGATGGAGGCAAGGTAGATAACAAGGAATACATGGATCAGATGGGCATTGATGTCAACCAGGTATGAAGCTTGATCTGATAACCTTTACCCAAGGCTATGGTCTTATAAGCAATTCAAGTACAAATATGTTGATTTTTGTGCCATTCATTTTTATTAGATATGTGTATAAATACAAACACTAAAGTACACAAGACTTCTAATCGAGTCCTGTATAAGAAATTGTGTCTCATTTAAGTTTGTAGATAAATGCAGAACAATGGTAGCACTGTATTGTCAGTCATTTTATTTTGCCTCATGTGAGCCAGAATAATCTAAAACATACCTACTGCATAGATTGGATTACCTCAGTCAGTATGTTTATGACCTTTTAACATAAAGAGAATAATTTAGTTTACATCCAAATGTTGTGTCATAATGTTCTGTTATCACGCTTGATAACAGTGTATAATGAAAGTATTAGAAAACAAATTATTGAGTATTCAGTGTATGCTTAATCTACAAGGGTAAACTTGAATGTTGCAGACAATATTTAAACAGACAGAATTAGTCAAGGAAAACATGCCATATATTAGGGAGATTCCATGCAGAACATAGGAAATGTAACATTTTTACGTATATTTAATCCATAAACAAATAAACTCTTGATATGACCATGACTATAGGTAATGATACCAGGGGGGTGTTTCATAAAGCTGTTCGTAAGTTACGCACGACTTTACGCACGACTGGTGATCAGTTCTTGTGCTAAATGATTGAGAATCTGATTAGTATAGCACCCAAGAACATGTTCCAGTCATTCGTAAAGTCATTCGTAACTTTACGAACAGCTTTATGAAACACCCCCCAGATAACACCTTCATTCAATGATCATATTGAGAGATTCTTCCCTTTTTTTTCACAAAATATGTGGAAAAAGGTGTATGTCATACGGGACACATTGCATGGAATCGCCCATTAGTTCTTATATTGTCTAGTTTTGTAACACTGGTAATTCGGGCAAATACTTCATTTCAGTTAAAGTGCAAAAAATAATAATATATCTTTCATCTCCTACTTGTCTATTAGTTGACAAGTAAGAACAAAAGTATGATTCCAGATTAATCTATCCTACTTTTGTCAATTATATTTAAGGACGTACAATGAAACAAAAAAGATTATCTAGCTGAAGTCTCACCCTCTAATTGTGAGCGTTGAATAAAAAGCTTTTGCTGCATTCACATTTGCTCTCAAGAGTATTCTGATTTCTCATAACAAAGTTCAAAACTGTATGATTGTAGATAAATGTATTCCTATTTTCCAACAGATTTTATAGAACCCTTATAGCACTAAGTTGTATTATACATAACATAGACCTATAGAGATATGTTTAAAAAAAAAATTGAAACTTTAATTATAATTATCTTTTTTTCCTCTCAGATTACAAAGAATTTGGGCAAGATGTACAGTGAGATGATATTTGTGAAAGGTTATGTTCATTGTGATCCTCATCCTGGCAATGTACTCATAAGGCACAATGAGAAGAAAGAAGTAGAGATAGTTCTACTAGACCATGGTCTCTATCAGGTATGTACATGGTTAAAACAATTAGAATGATATTCAATTGTTTGTATAGCTTGTTTGCATTTCTTACTTTAAAGAATGTCCTAATGTATTCCTTCCGTGTATTTAGCTTGATAAAAAGCACGCAAGGAATATGTTCCTGACTGGTAACAATTTTCCCTGCTTGGATAAACATAAGCACTTTATCATAAGGTAAAGTCAGATTTGTAGGAAATAGTTAGTTGTGGTTTCCTACTGATGTTCCTTCTTGTGCCGTCAGTGAATCCAATAATGCGAAACCCGTAATAGTTCTGGGCAAGAGTTGGCGAAACCAAGAAATCCTGAATATTCACGATCGAGAAAGAGCTCTATTTGCACATGCTGCACTGGCCCCGTGGTCAAAAAGTCAAATCTGCTGCTTGCCAGATAAAAATGGATGAGTAAATATGAAGATGCAATGTCCAAATGTTGGTAGTCCTGGGTTGTGAGCTTGTGACTCATTAGAAAAGAACGTTTTCTCTAGATGAAAACTTCCTACTAAGTGAAGAGCTGAAAAACCATGTGTTCAGTAAATTCATGTCATTGGATGGTTTGTATCCAGGCAACAAAAACAATTTCTACTATAAGGGAGTGAAGAAATGAAGAATGCACAACGTGTGTACAGTGCCTTGCCTGGTGTAGCGGAGAACCATCGTAAGTACAAGTTTGCCGACATCCCATTGAAACACATGTTGATATTAACACACGCATTCCAATGTGATTTCTGCGAACTTGTATTTATGATGATTTCATGAAACGTCCAGGATTTTGTAGCTCTCAGTTAATTCAAATACTGGGAAGCTGAGGATATAAGAATGTAAAAACAGTTTCAGACCTAGCATCTTAAAATGGTTCCTGACATAGGAACTAAAGTTTCTTCTTAAAACATCTTATTGTATGTTTGAACAAAGTTTCTATAAAGGTTCTCAAGTGTAGGATACTGTGCTATTTTCATCCTCCAGACTCTGACAGATGAATTTCGTCTGGACTACTCTCGTCTTTGGCAATCCATCTTAGCAGCAGACCTTGATGGCATCAAACACTACAGCATGGCCTTAGGGGCTGGTGAGATGTATGGTATCTTTGCTTGTGTGCTGACTGCTAGATCATGGGACTCACTGGCTGTGGGTATTGATAAGAAACAGAGGTCAGCTCAAGAGGTTAGCAGCATGCTATTACTGAGTTGATTTGAATTTTCCATTTTCTTACTGAAAAAACACACCAAATTTTTTTTGGTAAACTTAATTTAGCTTTACCTCAACGCTGGTTTTATTATTAGGCTTGTCATAGGGACAAGAAATCGATAATGGTTGATATTGGTGAACATTCACCCATGTTAGATGAATGTTGACCATTGCCTCACTTGTCTATTTTCATGAAGACAAATACAAATTTCATTCAAATAAGTCAGCTAACATGTATACAGAACTTACATGTTATGATCCTGTAGTTAAGTGGATTTTCAGTATTCACATGACAAATAGAAATACATGTAGTAGCTTGAGCTCAAATATCAAACAATGTGGGTTTTACATCTATCAGTTGATTTGACCATTTTCTTCAATGTATACATACTATAAATATCACAAGTAATATTGTGTAGAAAATCTGTTGTACAATTTTATGCTTTGAAATATTGCAGTGAGACACATGCTGAGGACATTAAGTAATCCAGGTATTTGAGTGAAAAAGATATCTTTAAATTATTTTAAAATGTACTTAATCACGAAGCTTCTTGTTTATCTATAATACCAGGATCGTGAGGTTCGTGAGCAAGCTGCCTTGTACATCACAGAGATCACTAAACTCCTCAACAAAGTACCAAGACAGATGCTGCTCCTCCTCAAGACCAATGACTTACTACGCAGCATTGAGTATGCCCTAGGGAGCAGCGAAAATGCCAGTTCATTCATCAACATGTCACGGTGCTGTGTGCGGTCTGTGGCCCAACATGAAGCATCACGGCAGAGCAGTAGATGGGGGCGTCTACTGGTACACGTACGTCGAGACTTCAAACTTTTCCAGATATCAGCGTATGAGTTGTACCTGTGGCTAAGTTGCACATCTGTTGTAGGGTGGTTCAGAAGGACTTTTGGAAGTGTAACCACTTTGCTTGCAAGTTGATATAGGCTTTAGTGCTTAGTTTCCTAGATACAGAATTTATACAGTAATGAATTTATATTTATGAGAAATGTTATGTGCTGAAAGTTAAAAGGATGTTAATTTATATCTTTAAACCTTTGAGTTAACATCTTTTCAGCTCTTAGAAGAGGATGTTATTTGATGCATAAGAATTATAGTATTTATATTCATGGGCCCATAAAATCTACACAACAATATTTAAGAATTAATCCTAAATGATGTATTAGGCAACACTTTTAGGCTTAGCTTCAATGAGTATGGAATGTACCAGTTCTAATTCATTTAAGTAACTCTGCATTGCAGCACAAAGTATAAATAAGTTCAAACTTTGATGGGTCGAAAAAGGTTTTAAGTAAGAGATATGCGTATTGTATTTATGCCTGGCTTGCAAACTTAATTGGGCCTGAAACTCTTTGTTGTATTCCTTCATGAAAAAACAAACAAACACAAAAAATTATATCAAGATGTTCTAATATTGCTCTGGTTGAAAAAAAAATGGAAAACAGATATCATTTGAGGTGAATTTCATTCTCACTATGTAACTATTTAAAACAAGCTCAGAAATCAGTAAAAAAAAAAAAGAGAAAAGAAACAACAACGGTTACCATACTTTTGTCACGACCACATCAAAATGTTAAGTAGTATATTTAGAGACAGGGTATAATGTGTCACATTTTGCTTTTAAAAACACACTTTCAGAGCAAATAGAAAACCTATTCATTACAATTCTGCAGTTATGCATTTGACATGAAAAACGGGCCAGAAAAGTGGATAAAATTAATGATACCTGGTAAAGTACAGTTTTCAATAATCTTGACACAGAAATGTGAAAGACCTGTTGTTTGTTAGGTGCTATGGATTTAGAATGTGTTCTTTGTGCACATGGTGTGGATGTCATTTGTAGGTCACCTGTTCCACTGTGGCAACTCGCGACTTCATGCATTTCCAGATATCAGTGTGTGAAGTATACCTGTGGCTAAGTTGAACATTTGTTTTAAGACTCTTGTATTAGTTCTGTTTTATGGTCATCATTGAATATAATGTTCAATCCTCATGTGCCAAACATGCATTCACAAGCAAGGTTTATAGTTCTCCTTGAGAATGTATACCAGCACTACTCACTTTTGTTCCATTAAAAAAGTTTTTAAAAGGAAAACAAAATAAAGACACTTTGAGGCTCTTGTGCTGAACTTTGCTGTACCATCCAACCTGATGTTCTTGATCTACTGCTATTTCTATTTAAACTACAGTAATACTATTAAGTGTGCTATCCATTCTTAAAAATCATATAGTGGTGTTCTTGGTGTTAGTTGGTATTGATTAAAGGGGACCAATAATTTGTGGATCGTTAGAAGATACACTATCACCCCAAACACTATGGCCCGAATTCACAAAGGTGGTTTCATTTGAAACCGTGGTTTCAAGAATCCATGGATTTTTGAAACCACGGTTTCACCCGAAACCACGGATTCACCGAGTCTGTGATTCACAAACAGTGGACTCAAAAATCCACGGTTTCAAGCAGACCCACTGTTGAAACCACGGTTTGAAACTCCGGTTGCAACTGGTGGTAGGGATTTCCCCTTTTTGCACTGCACTGAGCATGCTCAGTAAGATTGATCCAACCAGTATACCGAGTTTTCCTTTACAATTTATTGTCGTGTTTTTTGGAATAAACAAGGACGTGTATCGCAGGGCGCAGGGCGTATTTTGCATAATCCTTCCTGCGCTTGTCTCTCCCGAGTAGTAACAAGCGCCATATCGATCAACGCGTTGTTGTCCGGTCCGCGCGCACAGCTAGCCCAGTTACTTCATTCAACAAGTAGCCTGCTATTAATTGCAGAGACATAGACCGCGATAGTGTATGAGCTGGATCTGGAGGGTCCGACTCGCCTGCAATCAAATCATTTACTAGTAAGGTGTGCTCTATTTGAAAATTTGTTTTTCAAAAACTATTTAAGGACGAAAATGACATGGATTTTGTAATAGTATGAATAAGACGCTTATGGCCAACTCTGGGCATCTACACGGTGTCTTATTAAAGATCACACATGTCTACAAAACTAAAAGTGAAATGTAAATTTTCTTTGAATTTATCGTACTTGACATGTACAGTATATGACATAGTTTATTCTCAATTTTTGAATTTAATTCAGAGACAAATATTAAAGTCGATTCATGTATTTGCAAGGATTGAGGCTTTATTGTTCTGAGGATTATTGTAAATTGTAGATTCAGGAATTCATTTTTTTTCAACAGTACGGTAGGCCTATCATATATATATAATTATGGGAGGGGGGCCCCCCCCCCCATTTGAACATTTTGGAAAAAGACAATAGAAAACTGTTTTAAACAAAGTCGGCGCACCCTCTTATTTTCAAGGGGGTGTGATTGGAGTGAGGACCCCCATTTTTGCTTGTCAGAGAATTTTGGAAGAAACACTGCTCCATAAATAGCGGGGACCCTTTTTTTTTCCTCGTCACGTGAGATTTTTGTCAGAATCGTGGCCCCCACCCCTACTGGTCAACCCTGCATCAGCCCCTGATTTTGCCAGTGACATTTTAAGACTTTTTTCATTGAGAATCTTTTATGCAATAGGATGGGAAAGTAAAATGGTTGGTAATGATTACATGCGCACACCCACAAACATCTGCACAAAGCCCCCCCCCCCCCCATCTTACACCATGATCTCACAAGAGGAAAGCATCATATCAACAAATCCAACATGCTGCCATCTTCAATCATAGCCTCCCAAGATCATTATCAACATAAATTAACAATTTCTTTAGCAAGTTAGTGCGATATCCCCCATTAGATTCTTTATCAAGCATATTTACATTGCCTCAACATCAACACCAAACACAAAATACCATGACATCATTCACATCTTGCCATAAAGTAACATGACTACCAATGTGAGGCCTTTACGATACAAAGTATAGTATAAAATGTAAAGTTGTTATAGAGTAACTTATTTTCAGCAATTTAATATTACATATTTGTCATATTTCTGTTACATAAAATACATTAAAAACATTTATATACATATATTTTCCATTAATAGTTAAAGGTTAAATAAGTTATGCATTGATCCATGGAATAAATAATATGAATACCTTGGCGGATCCAGAGGGGTGCTTCCGGGCCGTGCCCCCCCCCCCTTTTTGAAAGAAAACTCTGCATTTCGACCATAGACGATCCGCCATTTTCTCCCACCTTTTAGAATGAAGACTTTTTTTTTGCTTGGAGGGGAAACTGGACCCCATAACCCCCCACTGAGCGAATTTGGAAGGTCTGGCGAAATTTTTTTTTTGCCAATCCCCCCCCCCATATTGAGCGACTTTTCGAAAAGCTGCTGAGACCCCCAAAATACGGGTCTACCTTTTCCAAAAGTTGACAAACCTTCATTTGTGTGCCCCCTCTTATACTCAATCCTGGATCCGCCCCTGCGTAAATGTCTATTGTAAATCTATTAAGAGTATTACAGTTCTTAAAGGTTTTAAGAAATATTTCATTTATAAACGATACTCTGATTATGAAATTCATGTAATATTTATGACTCACATTTTGAGGTGAACATAATACAGGTATTTTAAAAGACAATAGACCTGTTTACTAAGTGATTCAAATTTATGGATGTTTCTTTCCTAGTAACGAGGTATTCCATTAACCTGTTATTAATGAATGAACTACAATACTTGGAATCCAGTTTCCATGCATTACTTGTTGCTATGTCTGACAAGCCTCTGTCAAGCTTTCAGGTCGTCAAGAACAACCTTTGTTTCAAAAGTATGCATAAAATTTGAATCACTTAGTAAACAGGTCTATTTCCCAGATTACACTTAATATGAAATTATAATAAGAATGTATTTATGAAATTATAATAAGTACAATACACTGAAAGATAATTTATTTCTGGAAATTAACTTCTTCAAAAATAATTTAGTTTAGTTTTCAATCGTGCAAAAAAATCATTATCTACATGTACTTTTTATTTTCTTCTCAATTTTTGCACGATCTAGACAATGTGCAGTTTTCATCTAAATATCTGAATTCAGGAAACCCTATATAGGATTATACACAATGGGAATTTCTTTTCTTATTCCAATATTTTTAAACAAAATTTCCGAAAATATTTAAATTTTGATATTATGATTATGAATCAAAATATTCAATACAAATCTGACTATGATACACTGCAATTCACATATGTCAAAGAAACATAATTATGTATGTAACTACAGGCAAAGCTCGTTACAACAAACTCCTCTGTACTTTTTTTTTCGGGGGAGGGGGGGGGGGAGACGACTACAAGCGGAAACAAGAGGGGTTTTGTATGTGTGTATATTTTTTTCAAGGCAATGGAGAGCATGTGCCTCCTATGCCCCTCCTCCCCCCCCCCCCACCTCCCTTTTACACCACTGCTCTTCTGGATTAAGGAAATATCAAAGCTTTGCTATATTAGGGTTTTAAAAAGTATATTACAAAGATGTAGGACCAGAGAGATAACGTTGTTATAACAAGTTTGTAACTGCGTTCTTCTAACGTTACTGTACTTTAACCCTAGTCCGTTGGTTGGTGGATTCAACCTCTTCTCTCATAGTTGGGAACGCCATGATTTTCTCCTCCTTGCGTTAGCTTTGGAAGCCTCATTTTGGTCTCTGCAAACAGATGATTGTGATATTGATGCCCCATCATAGTGACCAAGCATCCTATGGAATGACCCTGTAAATGACAACGTATCAACAGATAGTGGGCTGAAAAATATTTTATCAGAAATATTGAATTTTAATTTATGAAAAAAAAGAGAAATATATTATATACAAAGTAAGGAAAAAAAGATTAAAATTTTGCAGAAAAAATGTAATCAATTTGTGATTTAATAATTATAAGCTACAACAAAATTAAAGGGGAATGAAACCCAGGCATCAGTATGCTATAAGTGAATGGGGATGACCAAGAAGAGTAAATAGTGAAAGTTGGAGCAAAATCGGACAATCCATTCAATAGTTATGACTTTTTAAAGTTACAGTAAATCCCTATCATGGGGATCCTTGAGTTGGCAACTTTGCCAGCATCTGTGATGTCATCGTGGACAACTCTCCATTCATTTTGTGTATAAATTTAAAAAAAATGATTAATATGAAATTTCAAATTAGGAATCAACATAATTCTTTCCAAATTGCTTTCAGAATTGATGAAGTCATGTCATACAACAATTCAAAAGAATTTCAATTTTTCTTGAAAATGAATAAAATGTGAAAATCTGTGTACAAAATAGAGAGGCCAATACCTGCAAGATCACATGTAGTGGACTTTTCCCTTCCTCCTCATCCCCTTCCAGCATGTTAATGAGGCAGAATGCAGTGTCGTCATACAATTCAAATGGATTCCTCCGGTCTACAAGACCTCGTTGTGGTCTGGCAGCTGTCTGTATGGAAAATGGTGTTAGAAATTTAGAATTAGAGGGAAGATCAAAATATAAGAAAATTTGAGCAAATTTGATGTCTGTTTTTGACTGCTGAAACAGTGAATGTTTGCTAGTCCCGCATAAGTTTGGGCCTATGAGTGGGATCAATGGAACCTTGATATCATACCGTCTCCGATATTGTCGCTCATTACAGTCCCTCCCATCTAATGTGTGCTGCTTAACCTGCCTTTGTGCTTCGCTCTGCTTTATATGTGCATTGATGCATCCTGAAGCTGTAACTACCGTAATAATCTAAATTTTTGTGAACCTTCCTGTAATGGTATCTTACATTCATGACATACAATGTACATGTACATCTTAGTTTCTAGCTTTAGTTTATGACATTAGACTTTACATACAATTACAATTTCAGCCGAAGGCAAAGCAAAACACAAACATAGCACACAGGGTCCGGGGGGGGGGGGGGGGGGGGGGGGGGGGTCAGAATCAAATTTAGGCAAGAATTCCTTATGTCCCAGCCACCTAATTTTTGAATCATTCATTCATAATCATAGATTAGAATAAACTCAACTGGCCTTGAGTCGGACTCTGGAATTGGATTAAATAGACTAAGGCTAAGCCTAGGCCTACGTGCGTGGGCGTTGATTTTTACTTTTACTGTTTAGCAACCAAGTAAAATGTGAACTGCAATGTCTTGTTCATCGACTCCCCAATAATGGTGAAATTTTGATGAAAATCCATACAAAATAATACATGCTGGATACTACTAAATAGTCGAGGCCTATTTACAAGAATGCCAGGTTACCTGATGAGGCTGACCTCGACTTTCTTCAGTCTCAGACTCGTCTTTGTTTGTTGTGATCAGGGACACCAAAATACACGCCCGGGACTAAAGAATTAACCAGAGTGCGATTTTTTTTTTCTCCACCAGCTGCACACTGGCGCTAGGCTCCAAACAGCATGCTTTTATGAAGTAATTTTTACTTTTCTGCGCAACACGATACGTACAGATAAGAAGAAAAGAAATTTCTAAATTATATATCACTCGGAATCGGTAAATTACTTACGATTTCCTTCCAGCTTGGGCTCGGGAAAGTATGCTAGCTGCTCAATTTTTGTTGCGACAAAATTTCTTTCTGCAGCGTTCACGATCGATCATGATCAGCCGGCCGGTTGATTGACAATGACAATGACAATGACAATGACAATGATTGACAATGACAATGACAATGATTTTATTGGACCCATGTCACCCTCGTTTGGGTATTGGGGACACTAATCATAGAACGTAACATATACAATATCATTTCACAATAAAGTTAGTGTATTTACAAGGTATTTACAATAAGTTATTTACAGAATAATGAGATAAGAAATATAAATATTACATAAAGTGTGCAAATTGATGAAAAAGAAAAAGAAAAGAAAAAGAAAAGGAAAGAGAACGAGAGAGAAGAAAATAACGAATAGATAAATAGATAACATATATACATACATCAAATAATAATAATGATGGTGATGATAACAACAACAATAATAATAATAATTATTATAATAGTAGGCCTAATTATAATAATGGTAATGATAGTAATAATGATATTAATAATAAAAAAAGAAAATGATAATATAATAATAATAATAATGATAATAAGAATAATAGTAATAATAATAATAATAATAATAATAATAATTATCACTAATCATATTATAGTGATAAGTAAATGATTACATAAATTACTTAAATAAATGAAAACAAATATAACTGTAAAAAAAAAAAAAAAAAAAAAAAAAAAAAAAAACAAAACAAACAAAAACAAAAACAAAAAAAAAAAAGTGCAAAGAAATGATCAGGCGGATAGGTACATCGACTTGGATTGAATAGCTGGAATTGCAATGGCAAAGGCACCGATTAAAGGGAAAATATTAACAAGGATAGGAAGTGAAAGTGAAAGTAGAATTTTTGATACTAAATTTTGGCACAGGAAATAAATTTCCAAAAGTAATATATACATAAATTCATCTTCCCAAATGTTATTAGAATACGTTGTCCTTTATTGTTTGAACTTATTCATTATGATGCTACAAAATTTTGATAAGTTTATTAATGTTGAAATTTTGGGAGAATTGAATAATTTGTACATTTTTATTGCATTTGGACGGCTTTTATAGCAATCATCAATATACTTGTTTCTTTCTTTAATAAATGCAGGGCACTCAAACAAGTAATGGAATTCATCACCAAGCTTTGTTGTATCACAGATATTGCAAGTTCTTTGTGATCGTTCAATACCTGCATATCTTCCAGATACTACTGGTAGACGGTGGTTTCCACAGCGGAATTTCGTTAAAGTAATCCTATATTTGAAAGGCAATTTTAAAAGAGATATTTCACAGTGACAATTTTCTTTGAATATGCGATAGTTTAAGCACAGCGAATTACAAAACATTTCAGCATGCCAATTTTGAGAATATATATCGTCTAGACGTGTTTTAATTGTTGCTTTGAACCATCGTGGATCTATTGATTTGATAATGTCTGCAGCCTAAATGCTGCACTCTGATTGGTTAAAACCGTGGTTTCACCCGAATCCACGGTTTCAGACCACCCCAAACAGTTGACTCAAAATGATGACGTAAAATCCGTGGGTGAAACCATGGATTCACTTGAAACCACCTTTGTGAATCGCAAAAGTGAAACCGTGGTCTAATCCATGGTTTCAAACCACTGTTGAAACCATGGATTTGACTGAAACCACCTTTGTGAATTCGGGCCTATAGGTTTAAAAAATCACACACAAACAATCACACACAAACAGTATCTGTATGTCCTGTTACCATGGAATTCTCGCTACCTCAAATAAAATGGTCCGCATCTTCGCAACTTCACTTCCGGTCTGTATTGAAATACTACGGCTTATGAATAAAGTGAGTGCTAAAATGCTTAATTTTTTGATCGCATGCCATTAACCACTAAACTTGTACTAAAATTGAATGGTATCTTTTCAAACATGTCGGTTAATTTATACTCAAACTCGAGGATTTTTGTAATACCTGTGTACATTTTCAATGCAAAAATACAAACACTTGTCGACCCAATCGGTATATATTGTCAGCACTGCGTGGTTTGCATGACAAACGCCATCTGTTGGCTAGTGCTGGGACTAAAAACCGGGTACCCGGGTCCCGCCCGAGAGCATCGGGTCCCGAGTCAAAATATTACATAATAATAATAATAATAATAATATAGACACTTATAATGCGCAAAAAACATATCCACCCAAAGGGTGCTCAAGGCGCTTACAATTCAGTTGCATATAAACTTAACCTAAAATACAATTACAATGATAACATTACAGGTTAGGGTATAAAGACATTGAAATTCATGTCAATGCAAATTACTACAATAATATTGGGCCATTAGATGAGTTTTCAGACAGGACTTGAAATGTTCTACTGATTTACAGTCCTTTATTTTAGTTGGAAGACTGTTCCACAAACGGGGAGCTGCTGATATAAATGCTCGATCACCCCATGACCGTCTGGTTTTAGGAATGAAAAGATCAAGAGTAGATGTATTGGAAGAGCGGAGACCAGGACGACCAGGCTTGTGAAAGTCAAGAAGAGATGAAATATACTGTGGAGAGGAGAACTTCAGGGCACGATACGCAATCAGAAGGGTTTTATACGTGAGACGGTGTTCAACAGGAAACCAATGAAGGAACTTAAGGACTGGTGTGATGTGAGAATACTTGTGCGTACATGTAACTAGACGGGCAGCAGCATTCTGAACAAGTTGGAGCCTCCTTACTTGAGACTGAGAGATGCCATATAACAACGAGTTACAGCAATCAATCCGGGATGTTACAAATGCATGCACAAGCTGCTCAGCTGCTTTTGTAGTTAGATACTTGCGAATAGCACGGAGGTTACGGAGACTGTGGATAGCGAGTTTAACACACGATGATACCTGTGAATCCATGGTCATATTTGAGTCAAAAATAACTCCTAGATTCCGAACTTTATCCACTGGAGTAATTGATGAAGAACCAATATTCAAATTAGGAATTGTCAATTTGTTGAGCTGCTGCCTCGAACCCAGCATAATAAACTGAGATTTCTCATCATTGAGCTTCAAATAATTATCCTTCATCCAGTTCCTAATTTCACGTATACAGACTTCAACACGAGCAATACAGGCATCAACTTCACATTGTGTAGGAGAACACGAAAAATATATTTGCGTGTCATCGGCATACATATGGTGATTGAGATTATGCCTCTTGATGATATCATGGAGGGGAAGAGTATAGATATTGAAGAGTTGCGGCCCAAGCACCGATCCCTGGGGCACAGAGAAGGGAAGATGAACTTTCCCAGAAACAGCTCCATCAACGCAAACCCTCTGGGATCTGTTTGAGAGATAAGATGTTAACCACTGGTGAGCCTGTCCACCAATTCCGATCGACTGGAGTCTCTTCAGCAGTATGGCGTGGTCTACTGTGTCGAATGCACTACTTAGATCGAGCAGAATCAACCCAGTCACTTTTCCACAGTCCATTCGGCAAGGATATCATTTTGCACTCGTAAAAGTGCAGTCTCAACGCTGTGCTTTCCTCGGTAGGCCGATTGGAAGTTATCTTGAAGGTCATTGTCATTAAGAAAGGACTGAATACGTATTGAAACAATACGTTCAATAACCTTTGATAAGAAACTTAGATTTGCCACAGGTCGATAATTCGAAAAAACTTGCCTGTCCAGATTTGCTTTCTTGAGGAGAGGCTTCACGAGAGCCTGTTGCATAGTCGCAGGAAAACTCGCACTTCGAAGAGACTTATTAACAAATTCTGTAATGTATGGTGCAAATACATCAATGCATTCTTTTATCAAGGAAGTAGGAACTGGATCTAGCTCACATGATGATGTTGGTGAACCCATGACAGCTCTCTTGATCTCACTTACAGAAGCTGGTGCAAAGTCAGTCATAACTGGAACAGGTAGCAACTCGTAGTGCTGTACATGTTGTTCTACCCGGAGCTCGGCATCAATGTCATCACGTATCTTAGTGACCTTGTTGAAGAAAAACTGGCAGAATTCATCAGCGAGTATCTGGTCTGAAGAGGCAACTGGAAGAATAGTCTCCTTCTTACGATGAAGCAGAGTGTCAACCACAGTGAAAAGACGTCTTTGATTACCTTCACATTCTTCAACGAATTCTGAATAGTATTTAGTTTTTGCCTTCTGAATTTCCTGGGAAACAATCTGACGTTGTTTCTGGTATAAAGCGCGATCCTCCTCACTTCTAGTACTCCTCCACTTGCGTTCAAGGCGTCTCCTGTGACACTTAGCAGCATGAATTTCCTCAGTCATCCATGGACTTGATGGTTTAATAATAACTCTTCTAGTCTTTTTTGGTGCAAGCTTATCAAGAAGATTGTTAAGAGAAAAATCATATTTTTCGATAGATGAAGAGATGCTGCTATTCTCAATATCAATTTGTGACAGAGATTCATGAACTCCAGACTGGAATTGATCTCTGTTTACCGATCGTAGAGGGCGAGTTGTGACAGACCTTCGAGATGGGGAGGGTTTTCTTAAATCAAGCTTACACTGGACGGCATAATGGTCAGACACTCCTAAGATGACAGATACATCAGAAACAAGAGGAGATGAATCCCGAGTAATGACCAAGTCCAGTGTATGGCCATGCAGATGGGTCCCCTCTCTTACAAGCTGCTTCATTCCGTAGGAAGAAAGTATGTTCATAAACTGCCTTGCCCGTACGTCGTTCAAATCATCAACCCATATATTGAAATCTCCTGGCAAAATAACCTCAGATGGCTCAAGAACAAGTGAGTTAAGTAGGGACGCAAATTCCTCCAGGAACACACTATAAGGTATTCGTTGTCCATGCTCTTCCACTACTTCTGGGCGATAGATAACAACGATAACAAAGGAGCGTAATTGGCATGACACACAAGCTCGAATAACTTCAAAAGACTTAAAATGTGGTACAGCTTCTGACTTGACCGACAGTGTAGATTTTACTAACAATCCGACACCACCTCCTTCTTTTCCTTGTCGAGCTTTATGACTGAAAGTATATCCCTCAGGTGTACAGTTTCCCAAAATAACATTGTCATATTCTTTCAACCACGTCTCTGTGAGCGTGAGAATGTCAAAATCGTTATCATTTACAAACTCAACAATATCAGTCGCCTTATTCCTCACCGATCTAGCATTCAATGTACACATCTTTGTCGAGAGTCTAGTTGGTATTAATGATATTAAGTTTCTAGAGTCTGATCCATGACAAGAAGAATGATGTGCACGATGTCCTCTGCGAGTTGGTTTCACAGAACATATACCATAGTCCCGTAGTATGTTATATGTGCCTAGTGGTATCGTGAGTTTAGCACACTTGGGCCGAATAGACAAAAAGTCTTCTCTGCTGTACGTGATAGCAGGCATCATCACAATAGCAGCTCCTATAATCCAGAGACTTGCAACAATCAACAAGGTAAAGCTAGTCATAACTGTCTATTCATGTTCTGATCAAACAATAGAAAAGACACACAATAGCCATGTACACGATGCTAGCTGCTGTGTATGAGTCACTGTTATGGCTGTAATGGCTGACCATTGACTTGTACAGGAACATGAAGAAAACATAAGTTAAAACAGTACACGTTCCAGAATTGTCAAATCGTCACAAATGTGATCTAGTTGGATCCTGGAGTTATACTCAAGAGAATAGTGATGAACATAGAACACTCCTCATAAAACTATCATGAAAAACTTAACAAAATCACAGAGCTCAAGTAGAGTGCAACCTCCTGGCGCAACCTCTAACTCTAACTCTGCCCGTTTCCCGAAAATAAGTATTTAATGATTACTCATGTATGTAACATGACAAGGCGGTAGATAAGGTCGACCAGCCATTCAATATCTACATGTAAATATCCATGTAGCGCCCCACTGCAGTCATGCGCTTTCGATTTTTTTCCCAGTGTTAATAGCTTCTTAAGGGTAAATATAAGCTTGTAATTTGTGTTGTATGATTTTCGGGTAACCGGGAACCCGCCCGAAAAATCGTCGGGTTCCCGAATTGAAAAAATACCCGAAACTCCCACCAAATGCGTATTTGGGGTAGCGAGAATTGGCCAGAAGCAGCCATTTCCATAAAGTTTATTTACTTTCTCAGATTCTATTAATCCTTAACTATCCTTTTTTTCCTAGTCCATTTCTATTTTCAATAAGGATCCTATGTGGAAATGTTGCTGCCCTTTTGAAACATCCTTATACTCCAGTCACACTGACAAGACTGATAACAGTCAGACAATAGAGTACCGAAGTGTGACGTCATCAAATTTTGATTTTTGTATTTCAGTATTTTTATGACCATATTTAGGTAGAGCATGATGGAAAACGTTCACACATCAAATTTGACATGAATCAGTTCATGGTGGCCCACGTTATGGCTATATGAATATCTAATTAGCCAAATTGAAGTCAGTGTAAATTGGCCTGGTTCTTAACAGTTTAGAACCAGGCCAATTTAACACTAACTTCAATGGTATAAAAAATGTCAAAATGAAAAAATAGCCTTTTGTGACGTCCTCACTTCGGTACTCTATAGACCCCCAAACAGCATTACATAACCCCAAATGGCTAACATGTTTATTGGTTGGTTGTAGTCTGTGTACAGTGTCACTGAGGTATCAGACAAGTTATGGTTTGGCCTGCTATTAAAAATCAGCTGAAAAAATCAATACATGTTTTTTGTAGACTTGTGAATTGAATGTAAATGAGGGATGGAAAGTGATAGAAGATGAGAGGTAGAGAGATATACAGATTGTTAGAGAAAAATAAAATTGAAAGATGCAGAAGGATAGAGAAACAAGACAGCAAATTAGAGAGAATAATGTGTAATACGAGACAAAGAGTGTCAGAGAGAGATGGAGATACATTATGAAAGAGAGAGACAGGAGTAGGCGGAGAGGGAGAAACAGGAAAAAAGAGGAGGAAAGACAATGCAGAAAGGGAAGATAATGGAAGGTGTTGGAGACAAAGAACAAAGAGAAGCTGAGTGATTCAAAATTCATTTGGTGGTGTTTTTAATAATGCATATTATTCTCTTCTTTGAGGTATAACCAATGAAGACAATATCGCAAATACAATGTACTTCCTTTATCTCTTGCCCATGTACCAAACCTGACGGTCAAACCAATTCTCAAAAGCATCCAGCATTGCTCCCTCTTATGAGTTTAATACAATACCATCATAGATGAGAACCAAAATTCAGAAACATATGCAAGAGATAGAGAAAACATGAAATAAAGGCACATACACTCCATAATACTTATGGTGCAATAGAGGAATACTACATAAAACCTGAGAACTAATTCACGCCAAAGCAAGTAAGAAACAGCACATACTTTCTGTGTTTTAGATGAACCATGAAAATAGATCAATTTTCCAGAACATCAAGATGTGTTTCTTCTAAATAGAGTTAAAAACAATTCTGTCATAAAGGAAAAGTGATCTTGGACAAAAAACATAGAAACTATAGGCTTTTGAACTTTATCACAGTGTACAAATAAATACTCTAGTAAAAGATGTAATCAATAATAATTAAATAGAATCTACAACAGAATCACAGATGTGAAAAAGCACACAATTACATGTCCAGGGTGATGAAAAAAATCAAGGTAAATTTCACATACAAAACAATGATAAATTAACTTTAATAGATTTAAGCATCTTGAATAGAAATATATTATTAGCAAGGCATGCATTAGCTGTTCATTGGATTAGGGCCATGGCACATATGCTTAAGAGGCTGACATTTGAAAGTATCAATAAAGTACATAGTATGCTGCAAATTAAAAGCAGATAGGGCCTACTGATTATCTGAAAGGGATTTGAAATGTTGTTGTGAAAAGTTATGTGACTCCACTTATGGCACAAATCAAATTACTGTACAGTATATGCCGTAAATTTCGCAGCCATAAATTTTTGCGAATAAGACTTACGTTTTAGCGAGTGGTTGAATTCTCAAATCTACAGACAGCAATGATGATGTACTTTTACAAAGCAAAGTGGTAAATTTCTGACCAGGCGACAACAAATTCAACTGACTACTCACGTTTTCGATATTTTAGCATGTACTTCAATTCGCAACCCACTCCTGATTCGCTAGGATTTTATATTCGCGAAATATATGGCGTATTATACAGTATTTGACTCACAAGTAGGAAATGGCTTTCTTAGGCACCGACAATATTACTGTGTGGTATTTAAATACAAGTCAGTTAGTTCTAATGAGGCTCTTCAACAAAAACGTTTTATATCTGTTGGAACAATTCCATGCATGAAGTAGGTTCCTGTGAAAATAGAAATATGACAGTGGAATTCTGTCTACTTTGCTTTGTCAACCTCTTCCTGTGTATGCTTATTTATTTTCTAACCAGTAAGCAAATCTACAAAGAAAAAAAAAAGAGTACTTCTGATGTGTGTTCATACAACACTTTAAAAACAAGAAGCAAACAGAGATTATGCTTTCAGGAGTTTGTTTTGCAGTGTTCACCATCCACCATCTTTGTTTTCTTACCCTTAAAGGAGAATGAAACCCCAAACTTGAATGCACTTTAACAGAAGCAGAAAAATCTTAGAAGCATATCAGTGAAATTTTGAGCAAAAAACGCATAAAGAATAAAGAAGTTATGAAGATTTTGAAAACCTAAAACGCTAAATGAAATTGGCAACATACTCATTATGCTAATGAGATGTGAAATTGCTTTTGTGCTCTCTCTTTAAAGGTAATAAATAAGAAAATTATCAGATTTCAGCTGAAAATTGAATTATCAACAATATGCTTGAAATATATTGTGAGGAATAAATTTATGAACACCACCTATAATACAGAAATCAAATTTTCTAAGATATAGTCAAGGAAAGTGGTTGTTTACAACATTATTTGTAGAAGGCAATTGGAAAGTGTAGCACATTTACATAATTTACAGCGATTTCAGGATTTCAAATATTCAAAACTTTTTTATTAGTTGTCCATTTTTATTTGGGGGTTTCATTCTCCTTTAACCTGACTGATTTTTGTAATTTCCTTCTGCAGGCTTAAATCACGTTATGAGAAAGATTTCCATTTATTATACAATGGCAGATCCAGGATTTTTTTTAGAGGGAGCACAGTATTCTGAAAATTTTCTGACAAGCAAAAAAAAAGCCCCACAACCCCCTCCCCTACAAATTTTGATGTCTTTTTACTCTGAAATTCTCTCTGACAAAGCAAAAAAAAAAAAAAAAAAGGTCATGAGCATTTTCAGTCTTTTTTTTTGTCAGGGAAGAGGGCCCACTCCCCCCCCCCCCATCTGCCCTTGGTATTATAATATTGAAAAAATATTCACAAACAAAAGCATTTCACTGCAAGTACTTCTTTCCTTTAAACTATATCTGAAAATGAGCTCTGTAAACATTATAACATTTTATTTATTAAAATTTTTCTTTCATTAGAAAATAAGATGAATGCGACTGCGTCTCCTATATGCCTCTGCCTAAATTCAGTTGATGGCTCAAACTGTTCTAGAAATATTTGATAACGAGGCTAAAAACTAGTAATTTCATGTAATTTCATGTAAATTGACCTCTGTGACCTCTGACCTTTGACCTACTTACACCAAAATCTAATCAGTTCATCTTTCTATGGGGATGCATACTGGTACCAAGTTTGAAGTTCTCACCTCAGATAGTTCTTGAGATATTGCGGTAACAGTGCTAAAAACCAGTAATTCCGTACATGTAATTTCATGTAAATTGACCTCTGTGACCTCTGAACTTTGACCTACTACCCCAAAATCTAATCAGTTCATCTTTCTATGGGGATGCATACTGGTACCAAGTTTGAAGTTCTTACCTCAAACAGTTCTTGAGATATCGCGGTAACGGTACTAAAAACCAAGAATTTCATGTAATTTCATGTAAATTGACCTCTGTGACCTCTGAACTTTGACCTACCTACCCCAAAATCTAGTCAGTTCCTCTTTCTATGGGGATACATACTGGTACCAAGTTTGAAGTTCTCACCTCAAACAGTTCTTGAGATATTGCGGTAACGGTGCTAAAAACCAAGAATTTCATGTAATTTCATGTAAATTGACCTCTGTGACCTCTGACCTTTGACCTCCTTACCCTAAAATCTAATCAGTTCATCTTCGTATAGGGAAACATACTAGTACCAAGTTTGAAGTTCTTACCTCAAACAGTTCTTGAGATATTGCGGTAACGGTGCTAAAAACCAAGAATTTCATGTAATTTCATGTAAATTGACCTGTGACCTGTGACCTTTGACCTACTTAGCCCAAAATCTAATCAGCTCATCTTCGTATGGGGATACATACTAGTACTAAGTTTGAAGTTCCTACCTCAAATGATTCTTCAGATATCGCGGTAACGAGAAGTGGGACGGACGGACACACGGATGGACAACCCGAAAAACATAATGCCTCCGGCACCCACCTTCGGTGGGCGGAGGCATAAAAAAAAGATGATTTATAAATCTAGTGCATATACATGTACATGTATCAGATCTGGAGTTAGATATTATATCCCATCTCTACAAAAGCTTTTCAATATCACCAGCTAATTCAGCAGGGGGTAGTTTGGGGCTGTACCTCCCTACCGGTACCCCGTCTTGACCAATCAAGAACTTCTCAAAATTCCAGCTGATGTCATAGCGCCTCACAGGGTTCCAGATGATTCCTTTTGGGTCATTCATAAGGACAGACCCTGCCCCAGCTGCCAAGTCACTAGGGAAGGGGAGGGTGCTTTTTAGGAAGGTGAAGAGGGGGTGGGTGTCCTTTCCATTGACTATCACTTTAGAGAAGATTGGAAACCTGCTTACCGTATACAAGGGTAAAAGAGAAGAAATATATAATATAATTAATATATAAAACAAGAAATAAGCAATGTAATGTTCAAATTGACAGTATATCTTATTCTCAAGTTTAAAGAGAAGGTTGGGTTCTTAGTTCTGAGAAAGGTCAAAAATAGTTTATGAGCTTTCTCATTCCTTTTATGTCATTTTGGCAGAACATCATAGTAGAAATGTCCCCTGAAAAAGATTGCTCCTCAAATGCACTCATATTTGAAATACATGTATGACAAGAAATAAACACTTCCTTTCACAATGTAATTGTATGACCAGAATTCAATTTTATCTTTAAAAAGATCGCTCCCATCCTTTCTTTTCACATTTCTTTGAGGTAAAAAAATGTGTAAATTCTAGAAAAACATGATTTATCAATGTTTGTATTTACTATGAATTAATAACAATTAACACAGGCCTATTATGACAATTCTGGCTGAACTCTGAAGAGCAAAATTCATTGCCTTGTCATTCTGAAAGTTCTACTTACTGAGGTTCATAGCCTTGTCCTGGTCTTACATACTTCAGTAAGGAAAGAATTTCTTCATTCTTGCAATTCTCCTAGAAAAGAGTAATATGTAAAAGAGGAAATTGTCAAAGAGATATCACATTTCTAAAAAGTTCATTTTCTTTGACAGGACACCTCAATCAGAAAAAATGAGCCAGGGATGACAAAGCTCTGTTGGTGTAAATTAATGCTTGCATTTCCACGATTTATTAAACTAATCCGGTTCCACTGGCTGCCTGTCCTAGCAATAAACAAAAACAAGAGAGAAGACTTTATGCATGGCTGATCGTCAACAAAATGGAGTGGTGAGTGCAAAATGATAAAAGCTGATTGATAGTGAGGTACGTTTTCATTATTAAACCTACTTGACCATGTAGTTAATAGAGCAACAAGTATTTCTGGTAACAGAATGGAGACTATCTGGGAGCCTTAATATATCATGGAAATGCAAGCATCAATTTACACCAACAGGGCTTTGTCATCCCTGCCTCATTTTTCCCGAATGAGGTGTCATATGAAAGGGCAAAAAATGAACTTTCTAGAAATGTGATTATCTATTTGTAATTCAGATATCGTTGGCCAAACGACTTTTTGGTAGCCCTGCTTCATATTGTCTTTATTCACTCATGCATGAAGTATGTATCATATGAGTGGCATCAAATGAAAGAAGATGATCCAAGCTTTACCAATATGTATCATTTATTAATCATAATTGTGATTAAGATATGATTAAACATCAATAAATCTTGGTTTCGTTTTTTTCTCGGACGCACTGTGTGTATATATATATATATATATATATTGTGACTTATTAAGAAAAACAATAGGGGTCATTCTCCCCCCCCCCCCCCCCCTCCGAGAATTGCATAACACATCTCCACCACTGGCACCAATATCACAAAAATTACAATAAACAAGGAAAAACAAGGTTTAGATTTCTCTAAATCTATTTCTCTGCATACTAAATTGTCAACTCATTGTTTTAAACTTACTGCCTTTTATTTAGCTTTAAGCTTAGCTACTTACTTTAAAGTTTAATTAAATTTAAATTTACAATTCATATTCCCCACACATTTTCATTTGAATTTAAATCTTCAACAAAAGCTTAAAATCAGGATGATGAAAAAGAGGAAAGATGTGGGTAACTGGCAAAAATTAAATCTTCAACATGAAGTAATTAAATAATGATACTGAATGTGATTTAGTATTGAGTTCAGTTGCTAGTTGCAGATGAAATCATACTTACCTGGTGACCGAACTGGTTACAGGGGAATGCCAGAACCTCAAAGCCGCGCGACCCGTACCTGGCCGCCAGCTCGTTGAGCTGGTGGTAGTCGCGCGTGGTTGTGCCTCAGAGAGACGCGACGTTAATGATCATGCAGGCTTTTCCTTGATAATCAGATAATTGCTTCTCTTTCCCGTCGAGAGAGGTTACTGTGAAGCCATAGATAGTTGGGTTGCTTCCCGTAGACATCCTACGAATCAAAGGAGTTATTAAAGACCTCATTATTGCAGTAACTAATGGATCGATTTTTCGGACACAACAATAGTTATTCGCACAGCGAATATAAATGGTGGCTGAAAGGAGTTATAAAACACGAGCGAGGCGCAATGTAATCAAGCAACCGAAACATGTGTAGGGATTGCGCAATCATACACTTTGAATGGGCACAGGCCCACTTTTCCTTCTTATTTGAAAACTTTGAGTGTGATGGTTGTTTTTGTGATGGTTGTTTCATGGTTTATTTTACCTGACTGCTAGAAAGCATGTACATATTTATGTTTGTAAGTAAACAACTAGGGGATTAATGAGGATTAATGCCTTTCCAAAGGGCATTCGCAGTCCAATTCGTGCCGGAATTCGTGCATCCATCCAGGTCCGAGACCACTGCTCGACCACCAAGCCGCTTGCGTGCCCTTGCGTGTGTGTGTGTAATAGACCTGTTCACAAATATATTCAAATTTTATGCATACTTTTAAAACAAAGGTTGTTCGTGACAACCTGAAAGCTTGTCAGAGGCTTGTCAGACATATAGCAACAAGTAATGTATGCAAACTAGATTCCAAGTATTGTAGTTCATTCATTAATAACAGGATAATGGAATACCTCGTTATGAGGTCCCCAAAGCAGGAAAGAAACATCCATAAATTTGAAAAATGACTTTGTGAACAGGTCTATTGAGTTTTGACAGATCGACGTGTCATCAATCAAATATAATCATTTATTCTGGGACCGACCTCTTACCGCTATATATATAGACCAACTCCTGATCCCTTTGATAGCTAGGGTAGGGGCGTTGAAGGGGTTGATATCGGGTGGAATGAGAGGACAGTGAAAAACATACATTTGAAATTTATATTCTCTCACCATCACAAACAATTTTTTTTTAGTAAACGAAGAAGCTTGATGGGAGGAATTTTAATTTGTAAACAAATTAATGAGTCACAAAGAAGAGGATCTTGGGTATTTGATTCCAGTTCATCGTGACTTGACCGCGAACCAGAATAGCCTGGTGGTTAAGTCGCTGCCCGGCAAGCAGTAGATGACAGGTCCGAATCCCGCTGGTTCCAATTTTTTCCGACTTGTGTTTTTCATTACAGATCGAGCATACGATCTTTAACACTGGGAGTAAAATGCCTAAAAATTTGTTTACAATTTTTTTTTTTTTTTTTTTTGGGGGGGGGGGGGGGGGACATCAGACAAACAATTACATACAATTATTATAAGAATATTCTTTCCTAATTATGTAAGATGGTGAATAACTCCTGTGTATTGATTCTACAAACGTGCGTGCTTGAAGTCTCGATCTGCTTGTGATTTTATTTTAATAAGTATAGGCATGATGCAGTCTTGCATCGAAAAAATAATAAGCCTGTGTAAAAGCAAAAAAATCATAAACTTACCTGTTCCGTTTAAGATTATATAGGTCTATGCTACACCTGCCTGGTTTACTTCTGATTTCATCTCTCGATCTCTATGTTACATAGAGCTATAGAAGATCAGAGTATAAGAAAATCCTACCAAAAGAGTCGGACAGAAACCACTGTTCTTCCTTCCCATATATTTATCTATGCATGCAGTTTGTCGTAATCGCATAGCTAGCTAAAGTCTCCAACATGAAAAATATTAAGGGAGAATATAAAGATGGAGAGAGGGAGAGAGAGAGAGAGAGAGAGAGAGAGAGAGAGAGAAAAGAAAGAGAGAGAGAGAGAGAAAAGAAAGAGAGAGAGAGAGATGGTAAGAGAGAGCGAGAGAATGGAATTGTATGGCTTCAACTTGTACACAATATTAATTTGATTGCTTTGCTTCTTTCAGTTACGCAACGGAGTTGGCTTATATATTCCTGAATGATGATCCCAAAATTAAACGTCTACATGACTGAAACACTAGGCTTAATATGCAAGAAAGAGAGCCAAACAGTATTTAAGTGTTTATGAATAGACATTTTCGTATATAATGTAGTCAAATTTATACACGCTTAATAGACCGCTTCGGCAATGTATGCAAATTTTATGCAAATATTATGCAAATTTTATGCCTGTACCTTTCAAACAAAGGTTGTTCTTGAAAACCTGAAAGCTTGCCGGAGGCTTGCAGGACATAGCTACAAATAATGTATGCACACTGGATTCCAAGCATTGAGGCTCATTTATAAAAAAGCAGGTTCGTGGAATAGCTCGTCACTAGGTGCTCAGAGAATATATGTGCATAAACATTACCGAAGCGGTCTATTCGGCCGTAAACCGCTATATATCCACCAACTATGCGATTTTGGGGAAGAAATATATACCTGCGATGAATGATGATGTGCTAGTTATGTTAACGAGAGGGACATCCTCGATTAAAGATATGAAGTTTGATATCTTCAACGTGGAAATGAAGTTGTCAGGAACATATAATGTGAATCTATTTTTAAAGGTACTGATATTATTTTGTTGGGCTATGAGGCAAAACCAATCCGAGGTTTTATGCACAAGATTGCGGAAAGGGGGTATTCAGTTAAAATATTTTAACAAAGGAAGATATTTGCAAGGACAGCGGAACCGGGGGGGGGGGGGGGGGGGGGGGGGGGGTGCACTTTTTTCAGTAAACACGTGCAAACGTATGGCAGTGCAAAAATGTGGTATACACGCAGCCCCCCCCCCATTAAGCCCCTCCACTTTCCAAGACGTTCCGCGGCGCCTGATTTGTAGGTAGTCATAAATTCTTTTAGTTTATGTTTATCATGCGGAAAATATCGCTTAAAAGGAATTAACAAAGACAATAGAATAGACTGAGAGATTTCTGTTGTTAAAGGGTGGGTTCGGATTCCCCCCCTCTCTCTCTCTATCTCATATATCTCTGTTTTCTCAATCCATCCACAACCTCTCTCAACTTTTTTGATCTATCACATCAGCTTTGTCAAATATATTTTTAAGAATCATGCACCAATCTCTGAAATGTTTTGCACAGGTTTTCAAGCATCGATCATACGATATTTTGTTTTGGTTTGTTTTAAATCTTTGGAAGAGCAATCACTCTCATTCATAATAATATGTCCATTTATATAGTGCAGCTACTATACAAATATACTCTACTGCGCTTAATACAAAGTATCACATTATTACCCCAGCTTTAGTCGAGCTGCCACGATAGGCGCTAAGGCATTCAAGGAATTTCTTCCTACCGGGTACCCATTTACTTCACCTGGGTGGAGAGTGGCAAATGTAGATGAATGTCTTGCCAAAGGACATTAGCGCCGTGGCGGGATTCGAACCGCAAACCATGTGAGCCACAGTCCGGTGACGTATCCACTAGACCACGACACCTCTACAGACCACGACACCTTGGCATTGTCAAAGATATTTGAGGTACAGTATTACATTTATGGGAATACTGCGTGAGAAGCGGAGAAGCGAAGAAAGAGGCCATCTGAGCTGCTCATGAGCGCCCAGCATACACTATAATGAAAACATTTAACAGCACCTTAATAATTCCTGTAAATCAAGACTGTATACACTCACACTTTTCTTACAGAATATAAATCCCTATCAGGCAAATGCATTCGAAATAGTATGTTGAATCCATTGAACTTTTTTATTCAAGGTCACTGTCCTTTAATTGTTAACACAATCTGTATTAAAAAATAATTGACATCCACAAAAATGTGAAATACTCAGAGGATTTGTTTATACATCTTATTCAATATTCTTTACAAAAGCTGGGAGTATAAGGTACAATAATAACATATATCTAAATATTTACATTGAAAATAAATATTATGTACATATGTTTTTACAAGTCTTTACTGCAGCTCTGGTAAGTCATACGTAAAATTCAATTCAACTGCCGTGATTTTCAATCAAAATCCAAAAACAGTAAAGGGAACATGAGTAACAACAATTTTTGTTAAAATATCAGACAGAAACAAAACCCTGTCCGTAAGCGCTAGTTCAATAAAAATATTTCAGAACAAAGGAAAACTTGGTGAATGCATAAAAAGTAAGACAGTGTTGGTCAGTGTTGGTAAAGGTCATGGATTAGAATAGGAAACTTGGTGCATCAAGTTGATCTAAGACTGAATTCCTATCAGTTTCGTTCCACGAGCTATGAAAGCTGAGTAAGTAAACACAATAAGTTATCTGTCTTGCCAGAAAACACACTTTTGGGAATGTATTCAGTAAATGTTTTCCACACGGCCTATTCTAAAGAGTGATTTTCTTTACGTTTCCCTTCTTCAATCTTTTTATGCCTCTGCCCACCGAAGGTGGTGCCAGAGGCATTATGTTTTTGGGTTGTTCGTCTGTCCCACTTTCCCGTTAACGCGATATCTCAAGAAACATTTGTGGTATGAACTTCAAACTTGGTGCTAGTATGCCTATATATCACTGTAGGAAGACGATCTGATTAGTTTGGGGGTACACAGGTCAAAGGTCAAGGGTCACAGAGGTCAATACTGAATTTCAGGTTTCAGCCTCATTAACGTGACATCTCAAGAACCATTTGAGGTATGAACTTTAAACTAGGTGCTAGTATGCATCAGTGTAGTAAAACGAACCGATTTGGGGGATTTGGGGGTAAGTAGGTCAAAGGTCAATGGTCACAGAGATCATTAACCATGAAAATTTAGGTATTCAGCCTTATTGCAATATCTCTTGAACAATTTGAGCCATTAACTTCAAACTTGGTACAAGTATGCATCACCATATTGAGACAAACTGATTAGATTTTTGCTTATGTAGGTCAAAGGTCAGAGGTCAATGAGGTCAATATGCATGAGATTTGTTATCACCATATCTCAATTATTTTGTATACAAGACTAGGAGGAGATCAGCCTTTTGGTCTATTAGGTCAAAAGGTCAAAAGGTCAAAGAGGTCAACATGTAATTGTAGGGTTCTTATTCTGGTTATCACAATATTTCAAGAACAGTTTGAGTCATGAACTTAACTGAATTTAGGCGGAGGCATATAGGAGACTCGCCCGCATTCATCTTATTAATATTGGAATGATGGTACACAGACAGGATACAAATTTCAATAATCAATCATCATTTCAGTGAAAAAAAAAGTACAAAAGAAACAAAAATAATCGCCTTAAATTTGAATTCACTGATTACAAAACAAAAACAAATATAAAGGAATAAAAAGAATATTGCTTTGTCACTTAACTGATAAGGACTTTCTATTCATATATTATCTTCTGAGACTTAACATGATCTGTGTAAAAAAAACTGCTCTTCATACATAGGCATAGCAGGTCAATCTTCACTAAAATTGGTGAAAAAAGCACAAAATATATTTTTTTGAAACATAATCAATCGAAAGTACTGTATTTGAAATCAATTTTAAATGTAAAAAAAAAAGATTCCCCATCCTGCAAACATTCATTGTCCATCACATAAATTGTTAATCAACAGATATGATGGGGGGGGGGGGGGGGGGGGGGGGTGTCGGACACACAACATCCCAATTCTGTTAACTTTAAAAAAAGCATGCGTCAAGTAACACTAAATTCTGTGAATATTTACCATATAGAATACATGTATTTTCACCATACCTTTTGAGAAATTTATGCAATTTTGAAGGAAAAGTTGTTTAGTTTTCTGTTTGAAAATTATATGTCTGGATAACCAACCTCCAGATACACAAAATGTGAGTGTACAAGAAAACCAAATTCACTTGATGCATGTACTAAGATGCGAAGACAGATAGTTTTAAAAATCATCATGCATGGAAATCCTCGTTGTTAGTCATCCTGTGAGTTACTTCTTATCATTGGAACCCAATACAATTCATATCCTTCATATCGTCTGCTGAGAGCAAGGATGCCAGCTCTATGTTCAGTGATAAAAGTTCATGTCATTCTGGCTTTAAACATGTGACATGTTTCATTTGGATCAGACTTATCAGTCCACTTTATTACAGCCTGTTGAAAAACAATAGCGTTAACTAGTCAACATACACGTAAGTTCTCTACATGTATTATGGCCTTCATTCTGTGACTTGCATTGAGCCATTGGTTCCAACGTTGGTAGCTCATCGAGGCATGTGGAAAACAAGTGCACCAGTCCATTTTCAACTGATGAACTGGCAGTTGTGATCACAAGTGACATAGTTTTAACTTCATCATACATGTAGGTCCTGTTCATATATCATGATCCTCATCTTGTGAATTGTTTTCAGCCATCAGAACCTCTCTGTTCTCATACGTCCAGAATCCATTCAGGTCTATTAAGATACTGATCACTGTCTCTCCATGGTTACTGTAGAAAAAACATCAAACATTGGCATCAATTTATGAATTAAATATATGTTGTGTGTTAGTCTAATTAGTACTTTATTGGCTTAGATGAGATAGAGGTAATCAACAATTGCTCCGGTGGCATAAGCTATGTACTTTTTTTTGTTAATGCACTTTACAAAGTCATTTAAGCCACTTCCATATTAGTTTTATTAACAGATGTTCTGGAACACTTTTTTCATCTACTCTTAACTGTAAATAGAAGCTTTCTTATTTAATCCTTTCACATTCTCTAAACCTGTTTAAATTTAGTTTTAACAACTTAAAGGGGGATGACCTGTTTGATAAAGGGTAATCAGTGAGAATGTATAATGTTATCTTATTCCATAGAACCAATCCACATTACACCAAACCAGAACCCCACTATTTTACTGCATTTGTAACATACCTATTGATAAGATCCTGTAATGTAATATGAAGAGGGTCAGCTGGTTTCACCATGTCAAAGATCTCATCCTTCACATCAGCAAATGATACAGGTTCCTGACCATGTGATCTCATCTGTTCTTGGATTGCCTAACAGACAGAAAGAGCAAAATAAAAAACAAAACACTGATATGACCATATCACCAATGACCTTCTAAACAAAGAATCTAATCAGTTCATAACTGAATCAGGCTTACTCATAACTGCTATCATACTTTCATGTAAAACAAAATAAAAATCAAGTACAGAAGGGCAAACAGGAAACTCTAAAAATTATTACCTATGATATAACAGAAGCTATAAAAAATAATAAAATATCTGGCATTAACAACAATAAAATGTTTGGGTTTCATTATAAAATGCAATTCCGTAAACAAAGAAGGCGCATTTTGACAATTGTTTAAAGCCTATTAATCATACAAATAACCGATAAAGATATATTTTGGGGGTAATCTTTAAGGACTATCAGAGTGCTTTATCAATCATTGGTCACTTAATGTGATCCATCATTTCGGGGTGAAATAAAATGAAATTAAGAACATGCAATATGGAACATCTTCCATTCCAAGTGAATGAAATCTAATTTTTACAGAACAGACATGGAATATGAGGGATTTCATTACGAAACAGTTGAATCCACTTACCCGGAAGAAGAAGTTGAGTGAGAAAACATTGAGGTAGCCCCTGCTCTGAACATCAAGTAATCTGAAGAAATACTGTTGAGCTTGAGGCTCCTTTCTATTCTCCATTGCGAGCACAAAGTCCAAATATGTCTTGTAGTCCTGAAATTTATTCAAAGTTTGTGTGTCAAGAAACACAATCAACATAATTTAAAACAGAACAGTGTACAAGAGACGATAAATGTCATAGCAGAACTGCCAGAACTTTCAATTCTCGCTACCCCAAATACGCAATTTCGCCAACAGATGGCGTTTGTCATGCAAACCACGCATGCGCAGTGCTGACAATATCCCGATTGGGTCGACAAGTGTTTGTCTTTTTGCATTGAAAATGTTCACAGGTATTACAAAAATCCTCGAGTTTGAGTATAAATTAACATGTTTGAAAAGATACCATCATGATTTATTGAGACAATTGGTTGCATTTTCAAAATTTGAGTGGTTTATGTCATGCGATCCAAAAATTAAGCATTTTATTCATAAGCCGTAGTATTTCAATACGGACCGGAAGTGAAGTTGACGAAGATGCAGACCATTTCCATGCATAATATTGCCCTCTACGTCGAAAACTGCATATTTGAGGTAGCGAGAATTACAAAAGCCAATGAAATGGGCATTAGCAAGAAATATGAATACATGACAATCATAGCAAAAGCAGGAAAAGACACCCATATGGGCATAAAGGATCAGATATTTATTCACAGGAAAGGAAAGATGCTTCCCTTAGTGTGAATGGTGTTATATTATATTGCTACAAAGAAATTGATATATATTGTAGACATATTTTTAGAAGCATCTTTTTTTTCCATTGAGGATTATAAGCAAGTTGGGAATGATAAGAATGTTGACTCTACATCACTCAATAATATACATTGTATGTAGCAATCTTATAGATACGTCTGTTAGTCAGTTTTATTCACTGAAAATGAGAAGAATTGCACTTAAACATTTTGAGAATACATACATTATGACACCAGGTAAGGTATTATATCTAAGACTATTGTCTACAGGATAGCATTAGTCATAGTACATACAAAGAACTCTCCTAGCTCACCATTTCTCCATCATATGTAAGACATTCCTGGAACACCCTATCCAGGAAGACCTCTGTCAGCGTTCCTGTCCCATACCGAGCCAGTTCTGCTTTACTCAGCATTCCATTGTGGTCCTTATCCAGGTTTAAGTACTGACCTGATAAACCAATGGTAACATGTAATAAATAGAAGGGTCTGTCTGTTCCTCTCTATCCTCTGTAAGAACATATCAACTGACAAACAGAAGTATACCCATCTGTCCAGGGTAATGCTCACCATTCTTTCACTAGCACACAGCATTTCTACTGATGAACAAAATCTTTAACTTGGTCTTTTAATAAATAGATTTCAACAGGTCAGTGTGACATTCTTCAGTACAACTATTACATTTTATGATGCAAACTAAGCCTGAGTCATATCGAATATTTCATAAACCGGGATTCGACGGCTTTGATTCGATCAAATACCGGTGCATCGATAAATGATGGGCGGTGAAAACAGAGTTGCACACAGTTGCACGCAGTGCATGCACCATGCACCGGTGACGGGTCCGCTGGCATCGCGGGCATATGTATGGGCTCTCGTTGCTCGAAATTAACGATAGCCCGCTAGCCAATGGCTAGTAAAAATCACAGCGGACGAGCCAAAATCTTAAGTTTCTAGTCCGTATGGCTAGCCAAAATATCACTAGTGTCGCACGAAGCGATGCTCATTGTCGACACACCCGACAATGATTCAAATTCAAAGAATTAATAATCTTACTTTGTCTTTGGAGAGCTGAATGGAACACGTTTGTTCGATGCAAAAAAACAAAAACAATACGAAATAAACTTTTCGTCGCTCAATATAGACTCGACTTCATTCAGCTTCAGAGATCATTCAGAAGTAATTGCCAATTTGATGAGAGTGTGATATTAGTTATTGCGAATTAAGTAGGAACACTCGTACTCATGCCCGTATTTATCCTGTTCAATTATACAATTGTCAAATTGACAATGCAGAGAGAGTGCAAGAAAATTATCATAAACTTCAGTTCGTAACGACAAAACGATTTTTCCATAGAGAAAGCACAGGTAAAGCGTGACGTCCTCCGCGAGCGAATTAGCGAAAGTTAGCCAACAGTTTGAACTTTGAAGTCGCCTTCACGTTCTCTGCTAGTATATATGCTGTACGTTACGGAGTTTCTTTTTTTATTTGATTTTTTCATGGTGGCTACGGTAGTCAAAAATCTGGCGGACTACAAATCGATGCACCGAATTTGCCAAAACGTATTCGGGATTCGATGTCTTCGATCGAACACCGGCTAACCAATCGATTCGACTCAGGCTTAATGCAAACTTCATTTAATTTGAAGTTACCCACTTTACTAAAATAAAATATTTAGACTATTTGAATAACATGCAACATTTGTTTCTGTGGCTATTTTTATGCTACACGTAAGCTGACCTCTGGAAGTGCAAACAACACCAAAGGCTGATTGTACATTTATAACTGACATGCAAAGCGAATACATTTGACTTAAAATATGTTCTAAAGTATCATGTTTGTTAATTAATACCTCTAACATTAATTTACTCTCCACATGCATGATGTAAGTTGAATTAAAAACACCCTCTTTAATATTACCATGTAAAACAGGTTGTGTAGTTCATTGGCACGTCTAAACTTTTAAAATAGCATTTTCGCAGCAAAATGGCTCTGCCAAATTTTTTACAGATTTCCTCTGAGAATTACTGATTTTTTATTTGATATTACTCAAATGCTCTGACAGAACTTGGCAGCTCTGACTTAAGTCTGAGTCTTGGGCTTATCATTATTTCATCTTAGTTACATCAAGTTCATACGTAAATGTGGACAAGTTTAGTTTTTCATTTTGATACACCACCAATTAAAAAAAAGACAACATGAGAATAATCTTGTCTTTATATGGTTGTTTGTCAAGAGGCACAACATGTAGACTGTTGGCTCAAAGAGTACTCACCATACACTCTAAGTGCTGAAGGAGCTGAAAACCAGTTAGATTCCTGGGCATCTTTAGGTAACTCTTCATCCCTGAGCTCAAGGAGATCATCTAGGAAACTGCATGCCAAGATGTCCTGTATACGGATCTTACCTGAATATTGCAAATAAAATCATAGTGATGAAGTAAGTCACTCGAAATCAGTAAAGTAATGAGTAAAAAGAAAGGTTGAGGATATATTTTGAATTTATATTTATTTTGTAATATATTTGCAAAGATTCCTTTTGCAGAATGGAGATAACTTCAGACAAAGGTAAATCAACATGAAAATCTGCAATCAAGTATATGCCCCTGCAAGTGTCATTTGCAGCACATAGCAACAAATGTTAATGTTTTTAGCTATGCATGTATATTTCCATTTGGCACTACACAGTACATCCAATACACATTCTAATCAGAATTACTTATGTTACTCTTTATGGTAGCCTAATCATTTACAAGCTATGCTTTTTATTTAGGCTCCCCACATTTTATATTTTCTTCTCTTTTTGCCAGTCGTTCCAATATCTGTAGAAACTTTCCACTTAATTACATTCTACTTGATTTGTGTTCTTTACCCCTACGTTTTGAATTTGACAATTATGCTTGTAAAATCTGAATTGTTTTTTATGTAAAAGTAGAACAAATAAACTTCATGAAGGTGTGCATAAGAAGTACAGAACACAATGTGTTCTCACTTTAAAATATGGGACAAATGCTGACTCTTCCTGGCAACTACCCCATCAATGATTCCATGAACATTAACATAGGGTAATTGTTTCAGTGCCAGTTGTCCTAGAAGATATCTGTCCTAGAGGGATTATCCCAGGGGGTAGGTGTCAATGGAGTAATTGTTCTTAGGGTGGGGAAGGGGATTTCTGATTCGTTTAATTTCATGTAGGATATTCCTTTGATACTTTGCCTTCTTGAAGTCCTAGTTACTACTTAAGTGAAGACAAAAACAAAAACAGTACACAACATGTTACACTAGTATAAGAAAAATAATCTTACCTGTCCTCATAGGATCCAGAAAGAAGAAGAATTTTCTGACAGCTGTACAGACATAGAAGGAGTAGAAGGACTTCTCCAATCCATCAAGCTGAGGCAGCGTTGGTATTAGCTCCAGGATGTAATTTTCAAGATCCTAAATGAATGACATTAAATCAGAATTATTTTGCACTTTTCAAGAATGCTTGCTTTTACAATTATAGTCCACTGTAAAGGTGACATTCTTTTTCCAAGAAGATAGGTCATGGAAAAAGTAGAACAAATCTGCTTCATTTCTTTCTGGAAATATACTGTACAGCTTGGTATCAACTATATGTACCTGTGAAGTACCTGTGAAGTACCTGTGAAGTACCCATGAGAATTCTGAAAGTTATTTTTTTTCCAAAACAGATATTTAATCATTCTGTTTACAATAAAGGAAGACAAAAATAATAACAATGAAGCTAAACAGTTACAGGTGTATATTAAAAACAAGTAATTATCATCCACGCTAACTTACAGCTTCTTTGAGAAATCCTTGGCCAGCTACATCATAGAGACTGAGACCTATCCTAGTTTGGTGAAGCCACACCTTACGCATTACATAGTTGAAGAAGTGCATGATGGAGATCCTACCATATGGGTCATTTTGAAGCAGCTTGGCAAAGATGGTTGCAGTAAAAAATGGTCTGCGAGAGAGAGAGAGATGGGAATACACGGAATTCATGAAAGCTAGAATACACAAAGAAATTAAAGGTTTAAATTCATGAAGAAATTACATCATGCATGTCACAACACAGACAAAACTGAATTTTGAAAGAAATTGTAAGAGGATTGGATTTGATTTGATTTATGTGAAGTGAGAAGCAGAATGGTCTTATAGGCTTTTTACACTTTTTTTAAAACTCTGTACTGTCCTTACCTCTGGACTATTTTTTTTTTTTTGCTGTTCTCATTTGCCATTTTAGTCCCTTACTATCTCCCTAGCCAGAGCGCTTAGTCCCAACTTTTTACACTTAGCCGCACCTTTGGTGGAGCTAACCCTGCTTTTTCCAGGGCTGAAATAATCACATACTATTGTGGGGATAGCCCACTTTGGTAAAATGCAATGTGAACAGAAAGTGGGCTAAGCTTAGTCCTGTACTATCAGTGGGCTAAATCCTTGTTTAGCCCCACTGATCGTACAAGACTATTATTTTCAAGTGTAAAAAGCCTAGTAAAGTAGTACTATTGAAAGAGCAGTGTATTTTTAGTCTTCAATCCGACATATGTCTGAAACAGCTACAAGTCATTTGTCAGCCATGTGACTGGTAAGACTTCACTATGATTTGCAGCTGATTGGATTTTTTTCTCTAACTAAGCCCCTCAATACCCTACAATGGAAATAATAGCAATAATGCACAATAATGCACAATATAAAAATCTATGATAAATCCCATTTAAATTTCCTTCAAAATTCAGTCACAGTCAGGTCAATAGATGCTCTGTGCCCTTAAAACTTTTATCAAAATCTCATGACAATGGATTATTCTTACTTGCATTTAGCCCCTGCTTCTTTTGCAACTTTGAGGAAGTCATCATAGTTTATCATCTGATCTTCACCAACCACAGGAGGGGTATGGTGCTTGTCCAGTAGAAACCACAGATTCTGTAAGTAAGTCACACAGTCCTCCATTAATCTTCATCCAACAGTATTCTTTCAACATCTATTTAAATTGGGATTTTAACATGTGAAATCTTTAACTTTTGAATGCAAATTATAATTATGTTGCCCACTATGAAAGTCAGCAATTACATATTTCCATCAAATTCATGAGATGTATATAATCAAATCGTTTGTAAAATTAGAAGTGAACTCCCCTTCTGACTTTTGGCAGACGATGTACTACACATCCCTCTTAACAATTTATGAGTATTTCATTGGACTCTATTTATCTTCATTAAAAATTTCCCAGATTATCTTTATTCATGTGACTAAAATCTTTTCACATCATTACATTTCTATATACTGCCTACTGAGAACCATAAGGATGTTAAGTTAAAGGGAAAATCCACCCTGATTAGAACTTGGTTTTAAAAGAAGCAGAAAAATTAAAGAAACAGATCAGTGAAGGTTAGAGCAAAATATGATAAGAAGTAAGCCTGAGTCATATCGAATATTTCATAATCCGGGATTCGACGGCTTTGATTCGATCGAATACCGGTGCATCGATAAATGATGGGCGGTGAAAACAGAGTTGCACACAGTTGCACGCAGTGCATGCACCGGTGACCGGTCCGCTGGCATCGCAGGCATATGTATGGGCTCTCGCTGCCAATGGCTAGTAAAAATCACAGTGGACGAGCCAAAATCTTAAGTTTCTAGTCCGTATGGCTAGCCAAAATATCACTCTAGTGTCGCACGAAGCGATGCTCATTGTCGACACACCCGACAATGATTCAAATTCAAAGAATTAATAATCTTACTTTGTCTTTGGAGAGCTGAATGGAACAAGTTTGTTCGATGCAAAAAAAACACAATACGAAATAAACTTTTCGTCGCTCATGACTCGACTTCATTCAGCTTCAGATCATTCAGATGTAATTGCCAATTTGATGAGAGTGTGATATTAGTTATTGCGAATTAAGTAGGAACACTCGTACTCATGCCCGTATTTATCATGTTCAATTATACAATTGTCAAATTGACAATGCAGAGAGAGTGCAAGAATAATATCGTAAACTTCAGTTCGTAACGACAAAACGATTTTTCCATAGAGAAAGCACAGGTAAAGCGCTACATCCTCCGCGAGCGAATTAGCGAAAGTTAGCCAACAGTTTAAGGTCGCCTTCACGTTCTCTGCTAGTATATACGTTATGTAGTATGTACGTTACGGAGTTTCTTTTATTTGCTTTTTTCATGGTGGCTAAGGTAGTCAAAAATCTGGCAGACTACAAATCGATGCACCGGATTTGCCAAAACGAATTTGGGATTCGATGTCTTCGATCGAACACCAGCTAATCAATCGATTCGACTCAGGCTTAATAAGAAGTAAGAAAGTTATGAATTTTTAAGGTTTAAGCAATCAAACACAAATTGGCAACTCCATGACGTATATTGTGAGCTCCCCTCCCATTTGCCTATGTACCCCAAAAATCATTAATTTCCCTTTTCTCTAAAAAAAATATTCAATTATCCGTGGACCCTTAGATATAATCATTGCTCATATGTTTTTACACAAAACCTGATGATAAAAATCTATTCCTTCATCAAAAACTCAGAAAATGAAAATTTATTAAATTTTCTGTACTGAGCAAATGGGAGTGGAGCTCCCAACATATGTCACGGAGTTGCCAATTTGTGTTTTATCGATTACAACTTCAAAAATTCATAACTTTATGAAAAATTTAACTTTATTTCTTATCAGATTTTGCTCAAAATCTCAAGAATATGTTCCTCTAATTTTCTGCCCTTATTCAAATTAAATATATATCAGGGTGGACATTCCCTTTAAAGATTAGGGATATGACTTAACACCCTTATGGTTATTGTCAGACAATATAGCCTGCTCATTCTAATTTTGTACAAAGATGTTGTGCTGTACCTGAAGTTCTTCATTATCTAGCAACTCTCTACTCCTCCTCTGCAAGAAAACAGCTCTGAAAACAATAATCATAAGAATAGGATACATCTAAGTGCACAAGTTATTCTCACAAAATTATCGTCATTACTCAGCAGTCTCAACAGAATGAACTATTCCACATTTAATTCATTGATCGTATCATTTCATAATGGCAAATCAAATTTCCAGTTCACATGAAACTTTTACAACATATTTGTCATTCTTTATTAGTTAAAAATAACATTTATTGAATGATGAAGTCTACATGTGCATGTATGATGATCACACATCCTTGCATGTGTATACAGAAATATTCTTACCTAGATTCTTCTCTTAATTTTTGCAGCAGAACATCATCTTCACCCGGTAACTATATATATTTGAAAGGAAAAACAAGATACACATGTATAAGGAAGCTTCTGATTAATATATTTATGGATACAATCAAATCTTATATGATCTTTACACATTTTTCTTAATTATCCATTAATAAACTATGTCTTGAGCTTGTTATCTTTCTATCACTTACATGTATGAAATTTCTCTTCCATAATGAACAAAAGGAATGCAATGTCTCCGTTACAGCCTTCTTTTTAATAACAAATGTTTTAATGCACACAAATCATCTATGTTCAGTATCGCTTAGAAAAAGGTCATTTTAAATAATATACTTACTTTGTAATAAAATCTAGGAATAGCACTATAAGTCTTGTCCTGTTTTTTATCTGGACCTTTCCTTTCAGTATACAGTTTAGTGAACACTTCCATTTCTTCAGCTTTTTTCTCCTCTTCTGTTTTTTTCTCCTCTTCTGTTCTACCTGTTAAAAGAAACATACCAGTCCAGAGTAATAAAATATCATTCTAAGCTTTGGTATAAATCACAGAAATAACCCTCTAACATGGGGATTAATTTAATACAAATTACAATTACATTAGTCAACTTTCCCCAAACAAAGACGGTACTCAAAGTTGCCCGGACTGCAAGGAGATGAAATCATGAAAGTCCTTGGAATCCAGGGATCAGAGAAAAAAAATCAGGAGTTCACATATGCATTGCTATAGCAGAGAAACCACCAGGCCCGTCTCCATTGGCATCGATGGTCTCTGTATGTACGATCCAGCATTACATAGCTCCAAGTGTTAGGTATGTAATGCTGCATTTTACATACACATACATACTGGTAAGTTCTAATTTATAGTCTGGTTAAAAAAAAAAAAACCACCAACAGCAACAGTAATGATCGAGGGCAAGGAAATTGTTGATGACGAAACGTTCAAAAACATTTGTTGCCAGCTTGCTCAACAAGAAAAGACTAAAGAACGGCTTACATAAGGTGTTAGTGCATTAAATTCCATCACTCCAGCTATTGTTGAATTCAATAGACATGTAGTTATAAATTACTGAGTTTGGTCTTCATGGTCTTTGAAAGGGGAAAAAATTACTTGTAAGACTTGACAGGCCTGAAATGATTATAATGAACAGCTGATTTTGGTGTGTAAATCTCCACTGGATACATCTTTAGTCACTTATACATGTACAAGCTTATCTGAAGATAACCTTGTACTCCAGACTAGCTTTTACGGGTGAATAGGCTTCAATAGCTTTTGTGTGTATCAGCAGGCCCTTTTCCAGGCTAGATCATTCATACAGGAGAGGAAAATAATTATTTAAAATTTCACTTTCAAGTCTGAATCCCTACATTTGTGGCAAAGTAAGAGTTGAAGAGTAAAGGGAGGGTATGTGTCATTGAGACCTGGACGGCATCCGCGTCCGTGACTTTCTGATAAGTACCCTAAACAAGGATTTTAGTGGAAGATATTTGATACCCTATTCAGGGAATCCAGCGACAATTTTCAGATATTTAGATCCTTAACAGGGATTTTTTAGATTTTGCAAAGTATTGTACACCCTATTCGAGGATTGGTTCTTCTTGGCCCTTATTTTGTTAAAAAGGAAGAGTTAAAGGCAAATATTTAATTTGGATCACAGGCTTACAGAAGTGATGTTTTTATTGAAAGAATATAGAAAAGAACCTCTTTGGATTAATGAAAAAATATCCACCGGAAGATTTTCAGATGCCGCTTATTTTGCTAGTTTATAAAGCTAGTATTAGGACCTTTCACAACAGGAACAAATGAAAAGATAGGGAAGGGGTACAAAAAAAACACCACTCATTCAAATTCAGTGATAAACATGGGCCATGAGGATATTCATGTAAACACTTGCAGAACTTGATGATTTGAAAAAACCGTATGCACACAAACTTCAACACTTTCCATCCATGGTTCAGTCACCAAAAACCAAATTTACTATTATTTTATGTACAATATTACCCTAAGCCTTTTGGGATGTTTATATTTCTTGGAGTTGTGATATACATGTACGTGTGATATATTAAAGATAATTGCTACACTTTATGACATAAGATTAATACTATTTTATTTCAGCAAATTTTGATCATCATTTTGTACACTAGCTACAAGAATCATATATACTTGATGAAATAAAAGAAAACATGCTAAGCTCCTGGGCAAATTACACGTTAGGAATACACTCCTATGGCAGAACTATGTTGAATGATGACAAGAAAATGGTCTGTACCAAGGGGGGGGGGGGGATGACCGGCGAGGGAGTGAAGCCAGTGGCGTATCTTGGGATTATGGCGCCTGGGGCAAAAATGAAGCAAAGCAATTACATCATTATTTTTTCAAATTTTGAACCCTTTAAGCCCTGGGTTCTTAATTATTTTGTCGGGGGGGGGGGGGGGAGAAATATTTTTGAAATTACGTCGCGGGCCACTGAGTATTACACATACATATAAAAACGTATGGAGCTCACGTCGCAATTGCCCGAATACATTGTGTATTATAGCTTTCTAGCTTTTCGATTTAATGAGCGAGTGAAGCTTGCGAGCAAAAAATTGACACTTTAGAATCGTGAAAATCTGGTCTCGTCATCAAAATGTGCTAATTTAGATCATCTGAGATATAAAAATTAGAAAGAGACCATTTCACTGCTCAGAAATGAGATGGCGGTGCCCGAATGCAGGAAAATTTTGATATTCTCGGGGTAGAGGGCTTCAGCCCCCATCCCCGCCTCAGATGTTAATGCATACATACCCGAATGGCTCATCTAAGGACAGTTGAACGATTTTAGATTACTCTCCCGTGTCCATTATTTTTCGTTTCATGTTTGTTTGGTGTTTTTTAACTTGTGGTAGAACAGGGAACGGATAAATATGATACTGCTTTTTGCGAGCTCGCGAAGCCGGGCCGCACATTAAGAACAAGGGCTTTAAGCTATTTAAGAACTATAATTATAGGCCTACGGGGGCGCGAAATTACGAGATCTTGAAAGAAAATATTTATGCATGGGAGCAAAGCGACCGAGCTTTGGAAGATATTCGCATTTCAGACCTTCAAAAACTAGATTTCCAGTGCATTCCCCCATTTTTTTCTTTCTCTCTTTTGCGTTTTTTTACGCCCCCTCCAAGTGCTGCCCAGGGTGTTGTTTCATAAAGCTGTTCGTAAAGTTACGCATGACTTTTCGAACGACTGGAACATGTTCTTAGGTGCTATACTAATCAGATTCTCAATCATTTAGCACAAGAACATATCACCAGTCGTGCGTAAAGTCATACGTAACTTACGAACAGCTTTATGAAACACGCCACAGGGCACGTGCCCTCTGCCCCCTTAGAGACGCCACTGAGTGAAGCGAGCGAGCGGGGGAGGGTGTGGGAGGGGGTATCCCCCTCCCACTCCAGGGACTTTTTCAAAAATCTGTCTATAAAACTTTTAGAGCATTCAAAAATTTTTTTAAAGAAAAGAAGGAATGGACGGACCCTCAATTGAGAATAACAATGCGACTCGCGAACAAATTTTCTTCGATATTTTAGCATTGAAATTATGGCATTTCTTATTTCCTTACATCTAATCGTTCAAAAATGTGATGGTATTTCAAGATCAAACATAATGATTTTGGATAATTATTAGTTTTAGGTTAAAAATATATAATAATTCTTTATTCCATCCAAAAATATTGGGGGGATGATAATACAGGCCATCCCCCACATCTTTTTAAAAAAAAAAATAATAACAATAATAGCTAGCTTTAATTTATAGCACGATATATAATGTATAAATTATTCGTGATCGAACATGCAGTACAGCTACGTTTTACCATGTTTGTGACGCGATTTCAATATTTTCCCCCTTTTTCCTTCTTATTTCCCGGTCCAGTCTGCCTTGATTTTGCCTCTTTACATGGATAAATATTCTTACAAAGTCAAATAACTTAACCAGTTTGTGGACGGCAGAAGGGTAATATGAAATATGTAGGCTATCGTATGTTCGTTCACAAAACCATAGCACAAAACCTCCAAACCGCGAATCTCGCCAAAACCGGGGCGAAAACCCGCGTAAAAACAGAATTATTTCAATTTTGAAAAAAGCCCAATCCCGCGGAAAATAGACCAAACAGACTACTAATAATGAAGATTCCCGAGCTTATTGACAGCCGACAGCCGGTTGGTTAAGCATAAATCATGCTGCTGTTCGTTGGGCTCCTGACCGGCTCCCGAATACTGTCAAATTTAAATTTTCTACCCATTTCAAGGATCTTTTCTCATCACTCGTAAATTTGATACCCTTTTTTCAGAATTTTCCTGTTTTTGATACCCTAAACGAGATACCCGGGTTACCCGTCTGGTGTTGAAAAAACAACCCTTTTTACTCGTTTTCATGGACGCGGATGCCGTCCAGGCCTCAATGACACATACCCCCGGGCCCTGAATCAGGTAATCTAGCAAATTTAAGAAAATTAAATCTTGTTTAGAGCAATTTTGTTGTCTGCTTTTGACTGCTGCAACAGTGAATGTTGGACACAGTCCCACAGGCAAGGGCCTATGAGTGATCTTTAGTGTGTCCAACTCCAAGTACGTCTATATGTATTTATGAATGGATGTGATTGTGTGTGCAAACTCAAGTAAAGGGTTATTTTTTCTTCCTCTCTTTCTCTTTCTGATCTCTAATCCCTCCTCTCTTTTTCCCATTGGTGGCAAAAACATGCAAAATTTGAAAAGGTCTCTATTTTAAGAAACGGGCACAGAATCAAAATTACTTAACCAAATTTAATGATCTTGATTTCATTCTCTTTGGTAGAAAAGTAGTAGCAGATGCTTTACCCACTCATAGCTACATTCCTATACTTCATACTGTGTAGAATGTAGGCAGTCATACACCTCAACTTTTTAAAACACCACTACACAAAAGTCACCAACATTCACTCAAAATCGGTATTTAATTTACAAAAACCGACCCCAAAATATCCAAGAAATACAATAAATTCAACTCACCGATGTTGGAAAAGATATTTCCAAAAATGAAATCTGTAATTTACTGTTGATTCTCGCGAAACAAGCTATCGGAGTCATTGTGTACATTTCCTGGTCGCCGCGGGCGCAGACATCTCCCCAAAAGATTTTTGTCCTTAAAAATTTGGTCCCTATGTATGGCGTACACGGAAAAGTCCTGATTTTCTGTGTGCGCGATCGTAAAGATCGATGTGCACTTGCGATCCCGAGTTTCTTCGTGGACAAAAATTTTATTGGCCGATTTTAGTCTAAGACATCGGCAGTAGGCCTATGTAAACAACACGCGATCGCGAAACAAATCGGTGGGGATTTCTCCGGTTTTGGACAAGATTTTGACTTTGGATTTTGCTGAAAAGTTCTTCCTAATGCCAACGGCCATTTGAGGTAGGACTAGGCACTAGGAGTGAGATTTTTAAGGGCTGAATTTGAAAGCAAGTATTTAAAATATTCATCTTATTTTTCCCCCCATACCTTAGGCTTTAGTACATGCGACAGAAAATACCAACTATTTTACAGTAATTTTATGTAGCCATGAGTGGCTTTACCCAATATTGTAAAAATATTACATACTTTCATGACTTTTCGAAGGCAAAGTAGTGAAAATCTGCCGTTCCGCTTTTTGTGGGACACCCGGGGGGTGTTTCATAAAGCTGTTTGTAAAGTTACGAATGACTTTATGAACGACTGGAACATGTTCTTGGGTGCTATACTAAGCAGATTCTCAATCATTTAGCACAAGAACTGATCACCAGTCGTGCGTAAAGTCGTGCGTAACTTACGAACACGGAACAGCTTTATGAAACACCCCCATCGCCCATAGACATGACTGATTGATAGACACACTGTAGCGATGTCAACGGGGTCGCACTTAACACATTTCCTATTCTGCCAACGTGTTAAAATGTCAATTTTCATCGAAGCACTGTGGCTATATTTTTAGCATTAAATTTTTTTTAAAATATCAATAAAATGCACTATATATTACTAAAAACAAAAAGTTTAATTTCGCTCATCAAAATGATCGGGAAACTTGCATTTGATGACATTATCGCGGAGCTCCACATTACACAAAGTGTCTCATGCGAGTCGCCATCTTGAATAAAGTGACCCCAAATTATTTCTGCTTCCGGGTTGGTTTTTTCTCTCTAGCCTCGTTATATGACGTCATTTTGAAGAGAGATTTTCGTCATTTCATATACACATGTTATACATGCGAGATGACCAGTCAAAACTTGACGACCAGTTCGTTTTCCCCCTAGAAATCGTGTATTTTGGCAAGTTTGGAAAAAAATGCATCGATTTTGTGACTTTGGACCCTGTTTTCTATGATAAGATCTCAGGGGTTTTTTAAAAAACCGGTCTTTATTTGATTTTTGTGGATGTTTTTAACCTAGAAACCACTTGCATTTACAGTAAAAACCTGTCGCATTTTGTCGCAACTGGGGTAAACTAGTCGGTGTCAGGAGATCTCTCGGGCATTTTCGGGAGGTTCGCAGGTTCCTATATTTCAAGGCCACCGTACCTATACTGTACGTGAAGCCTATACGATGTAGCCTACGTGTTGTACCGTTTACTTCATTACCCTGCCGTTTTTGCAATTGATTTCCACAATGATCTTTTCAAAAATAAGTTTTCTTTGCTCAGTACTTGCAAAACATTTTTTTTCCTTCCAATTTAAAATGTGTCACCTTAGCAGTATTTTTCCTGAATGCAATATTATATATATTTATAGGGCCTAATTATATTTAGAATTACTCTAGTCTTGAATAGAGTCTAGTTATTGTTTCAGATCTTTAAATTCTAGACAAAGTCCAAGTTCTAATTTGGCAATGAATTCAAATTCAATTCAATTCAATCTTGTCTTGAGTTTAATTATATTATGATGAAGAAGATGTTGGGTTTCGCCTTCGAAGTACTACAAATGTTTACAAATGCATGCATGCATGCATGCATGTATGTTTGTTGCCAAACTTATGTCATGAATTATAAATTATTCATTAGGGCCTAGTCTATTTAATTTAGAGAGGTTAATTATTATTATTTATTATTATTCATTATTAATATTATTAATAATATTAATGGTAGGCCCTAATCAGAACATTGGCATATGCCTAATTGATGTATAAACCATAATAAAATTAAAGTTAATTATAATTAATTATTAATATTATGATTTGAATTGGAAATGTAATTTTACAATATTTTCAGGCCATTATGAAATTATCCAGCAGTGGATCCAGGATTTGAAAATTGGAGCGGAGGGCCAAAATTCAATGTATTTTTGGCCCAATTCTATGACAGACCCCCCCCCCCCCACCCCCTGGATCCTTCACTGCCACTGGTTTAAAGCCTATGAATATGTTCTTGTTATCAATATAATATTTGAGTTATTAACAAGGTTCTTAAGTATTAAATTTAATAGTTCTGAAATCTAATGTTGCTAATTTGATGAGACGAAAATCTCTTGATTAATGGAAAATAATTTTGATTTTTTTTTTTTTTTTTTTTTTCTTGTCTTGTTTTCCCCCTACCTGTGATAACTTTTATTTTATTTTCAAATTATTACCACTCGACTTTTTGGAGTCTTCCTCGGTAACTGTGAATGAAAAAAAAACTGGATGAAAAACAATGGAATAAGTTAAAATCAAGTACAGTTAACCTTGCCCAAGTTAAACTCACATAATTCAAATAATTGTCTAAGTCAAAGGTCTTTTAAAAGTCGATCTTCTCTTTAGATTCTATTGTTTTTAACCCTTTTTAAGTCGAAGCTTTTTTCTTGAGTCCCAACTGATTTGACTTCGGGAAGGTTGACTGTATGAGATTAAGTGCGGAATAATCAAAGGAAAAAGAATGCATGGATTATAAAAAATTCACATTTGTATGTTTCATTGAAAATCCTAATCTTGATCAGATTTGGAGCTCACTTTTCCCTCCGGTAACTTGAATTGTAAATGATACAGCTTCTATTGGGAACTTGCTATAGTAATATTTTTTTGTCTCTACATGCCTTATAGAAACAGCTTCATTTTGGTGTATAAAAACATATTTTTTTGTTCGGAAAACCTGCATAGGGGGGTAATAGAGTAAGGAGAAGCAGTTCTCCATAAATTGCCGCAGAAGACAAGCCATAACTCAGTAACAAAACATCCAATTTCAATTATCTCTTCACCACTGGATTTGTCTCGCCAAGACCTTTAATATGATGTATGGTTTGCCCATATTTGATAAAAAAAAAAAATTGGTGTAACATAGCTACACACTGAACTCTACGACTACGTAGACAGTAGAGCTTCGCATGCACGGCGTCTGGTCGGGCTAGCGCTACCGTACGGTACTGACTGTCTGACTCAATCCACATTCCAATGACTGTGGTCTGTACAGAGTGAATGTTCAATGCCTGAGGGGACCTATTTCACGATAACGCCTATTGCATCATACGATTCTAAATGATTCACAAAATAATGAAGAATATATTCACTCACCAACTTTATCTTTTTGTTTCGTTGCATTGTAATCTTTCAAGCTTTTCACCCAGTCCATTTTTGAGTGAATCTGAGTGTTGAGAAGCACCGATACAAACTTCGTCCTTTAAATATTCGCGCATTTTATCGTCGTCGAGTCGACCCATATTAGAGTTGACATGCATCTGAAACTGATAAGAGCTTTATAGTGGCCTACAATTTTACATAAACAGAGGCTTAATTAGAGCTGGCAACTTGACAAGTATGCTTATCATCTGGGGGGGGGGGGGGGGGGGACTTGTCCCTCATAGATATTTCTGGGTTTCCCGGCCCCCGCTTATACAAATTCAATTTTTATTTCTGAAAAATGCCCCTTTTCTCTCTGATAAGTGCCCATTTCACTTCTAAAAGTGCCCCATTTCCTTTCTTAAAGGTGCCCTTTCCCCTTCTAATATGTGCCCTTTTCTCCTCTTATGCACTTTTTGATATCCTATCTGTGAAAAAATTGATGCATGATGAATCATTTAAACCACTGAACTACTAATTGGGGAAGCATGAACAGAGGCCTATCCAGAACAACCTAAAGATAAAAACATTAAAAACTAAGAAGATGATCGATGCTCGACGATATATTAATTTATGGTAATTATACCAAGTCACAAAATTGTCCTTTTCTCGCTCTGTATTTACCCTTTGTAGGTGCCCCCTTTTTGCTGCCCCCCCCCCCCCCCCCCACTTTGAAAGATGCTCCAGCAATACAGAGGAGACGGGGACACCTCTCCCTTGTAAAGTGGAACCTCGTTACAAAGAACACTGTTATAACAGGCTCTCATGCATTATAACAAGGTAATTTTACTGGTCCCACTTCTTTTTATTCTATTATTTTATAGCCCTCATACAAGAAGGTTTCTATATAAAGAGGTATTTTCACTGGTCCAAATGAGTTTGTTATAACGAGGTTCCACTGTAGTTTTCGAGGGAGTTACCCTCTTTCCAATATTTAGAAAGACCTGAAAAGTTTTGTCTATACCTGAGAGAAAGGAGACAGAGTGTGAATATTGAGTCAGACTTGGATTTACCTGGGTGATCCAAATCAAAAGTGTTCTAAAAGGCAAAGTTCCAAATCACAAAGTGCAAATATATTTCCTTGAATGCTGCCACCCCCCCCCCCCCCCCCTCCATCATGGCAAGAAATCGCCTCCCCTGTTTATAAATAATTATAGCATTTGATCCAAGTTGATTTATTATACAATATATTCAATAAGTATATGCAAAAAGTTAGTTAAATCATAAGCAATGGTAAGATATATACATGTAATTATATAAGTACATGTATTATGTCAAGAAGCCTAGGTGGAGGCCTGTATTTCAGTTGCATAATAATCATTCTCAACCATTAAACGGCAGTGGGGTTTTTTTTTTTTTGTGTGTGTGTTTTTTTCATATACTGAGGAACTTCAAGAATGGTGAACTTTATTTTATCCAACACTTATCCATCTGAGTGACATGATCTAAGCGATAAATGAATCATTCTAACAATAGTTGTTTTCTCTTTAATGTTCATTAGCAATACAAAGAGCATTAGCCTACATGTTGCTCTTCTTGGTTTGTATTTTGGAGAAAAAACCCCGTCTTTTTAACATCACTGATTCTAAGTATAATATTGAATTTATTTAAATGTGTAATCAGCAATGGTAATTTGACAGTAATTTGACCAAATTACCATGATTTGATGGTAATTTGGTCAAATTATATAGTTTTGCACGTGTTGTGGTATTATTAGGCAAGAAATTTGTATCGGGCTAATGAAATCTGTGCTCACTTTTGAGCAACTATATCTGAAGACAGGATGAGCATATGTTTAGCTCTCAAATAGAGTAGAGAAGTGGGAAATGTGCTTAGAATATATATAAGATTTTCATATTTGATGACAGCTGTTCAGTTTTTTTTTGGGGTAAAATGTGTCATAATATCAACTCCTTCTAATAGACGCCCTATCGGTGCCATCATCCCCTCAATTTACGCTACGCCACTGGCACACTGGCAGAGTTTCATGTCACACCCATGTTTTGGCTCTCTCTCTCTCTCTCTCTCTCTGTCCCATTCCCTCCGTCTCTCTGCATGGTTCTAACCTATACAAACGTTCGTGGCATTTCTTTTTTAATATTTATTTGAATTTTGATGAAACTTTCAGTGAAAACCTGAATAAATATCCTCGATATTTCATTTTGAAAAAGAAAAAAAAACAGGACCCCTCGCTCACACGCTGCGCTTCATCATTGTTGTGGTACTAATAACGTAGACTACAAGGGCAATAGTTGTTTTCTCTTTAATGTTCATTAGCAATACAAATAGCATTACATGTTGCTCTTCTTGGTTTGTATTTTGGAGAAAAAACCCGTCTTTTTAACATCACTGATTCTAAGTATAATATTGAATTTATTTAAATGTGTAATCAGCAATGGTCAAAGGTGCTCACCATGCTCGCTCACCGACTATCAGAAATACAACTTATCCTGTATTTAGGCTACAAAAATCGCACTTTGACCCCGCCCCAACGCGTTGTTGACAATTGTTAGGGAATTCCCAACCGGTCCTGACGAAAAATTCACAGTGAATTACCCCATCAAATTCATCACAAATGGAGTCCAACTGAAACTGAAAGAAAATTAGTCGTAAGTGGAATTTATGTTCATAATTTCAATCAATTTATAGCGAATACATCGAAAATCTTCAGGTAGGACTGAGGTAGGACTCGTTCAAATGCGTTGAGTTGATTTGTTGTTGTGTTGTTGTGTTGTCGTGTTGAGCGTGCATGACGTGCATATTAATGACCATTTAAATCGTGTTTAGCATGCTCTGTATGATTGTAATGCCTATGCCGTAATGGAGTCCTTTTTATCAGCTGTAAGCGGCCCTAGACTTAGATTCTGGAGCTGGAGAGATTGTACACCCAGACGTTGTGTGTCCGGACAGGTTGGTTATCCGGACATGTCACTTATATAAACTGTAAATTAGACAACTTTTCATGCAAATTATTATCAATCTTTCACAAGATAGGTTGACAATTATGTTAGACAGAAAAATGCGTCTGTTTGGAGGAGTTTACTTTAAGTTTTTATAACATTTTTTGACTTTCGAGGCTTTCCTCCAACTCCAAGACATGTAAGAGAGGCACTCATAGGCCCTTGCCTATGTGGGACTGTGTCCAACATTCACTGTTGCAGCAGTCAAAAGCAGACAACAAAATTGCTCTAAACAAGATTTAATTTTCTTAAATTTGCTAGATTACCTGATTCAGGGACTCTTCAACTCTTACTTTGCCACAAATCAGGGATTCAGACTTGAAAGTGAAATTTTAAATAATTATTTTCTTCTCGGCACTACGGGAAATGTGAAGCCGAGTGTGTGGATTCGATTGTGAAGTACCAATGCCATGGGGAAGGATTTGTTCTGATTACTAGCTAATAATTGTATCCCCCGGCAGTATGCCGGAGGATACTTTGGATTCAGCAGCGTTTCGCCGCCGCCGCCGCCGCCGCCGCCGCGTCACATTCTTGTGTGCGCTCTAGCGGTCGCATTTCTCGACGAATTTTTTTCAAACTTCCTGTGGACGTGTATCTTGGTAAAATCTGGACCCCTATAGTTTCTGGTGATGCTGCTCCCAGTGTTCCGTCTTTTATAGGGTAAAAGGCCATATTTTTGGGGATAGTTTGTGTGCGCTCTAGCGGTCACATTTCTCAACGGATTTTGTTCAAATTTTGTATGGAGGTGTCTAGCACGTCTCTTGGTAAAATCTGGAACCCTATAGATTTTGGTGATGCTGCCCCCAGTGTTCCGTCTTTTATAGGGTCAAAGGTCATATTTTGATAGATGTCTTGTGTGTACTCTTGTGTGCGCTCTGGCGGTCACATTTCTCAACGGATTTCGTTCAAATTTTGCATGAAGGTGTCTCTTGGTGTAATTTAAAAACCTATAGTGTTTGGTGATGCTGCCACCAGTGTTCCGTCTTTTATAGGGTCAAAGGTCATACTTCAGGGCATGGCGTGAGTGCACTCTGCAGGCCACATTTCTCAACGGATTTTGTTCAAATTTTGTATGGAGATGTATCTTGGTATAATCTACACATGTTTAATTTTTGGTGATGCTGCCCTCATTGTTCCGTCCTTTATAGGGTCAAAGGTCATTTTTCCATTTCTTGCACTCTTCTGCATTTCTCGACGGATTTCGTTCAAATTTTGCATGAAGGTGTCCCTTGGTGGAATCTAAAAATCTGTACTTTTTGGTGATGCTGCCACCAGTGTCCCGTCTTTTATAGGGTCAAAGGTCATACTTCAAGGGATGGCGTGAGTTCACTCTGCAGGCCACATTTCTTGATGGATTTCTTTCAAATTTTGTATGGAGATGTATCTTGGTATAATCTACACATCTTTACTGGTTGGTGATGCTGCCCTCATTGTTCCGTCCTTTATAGGGTCAAAGCTCATTTGTCCCTTTTGTGCAATCTTACTTCTGCATTTCTTGACGGATTTCATTCAAATTTTGTATGGAGATGTATCTTGGTATAATCTACACATATTTAATTTTTGGTGATGCTGCCCTCATTGTTCCGTCCTTTATAGGGTCAAAGGTCATTTTTCCATTTCTTGCACTCTTCTGCATTTCTTGACGGATTTCGTTCAAATTTCGCAGGGTCTTTGTCCCTCCTTCAAATCGCTGCCAGTGCCGGGGGATACATTTAGCATTGCGCGGCCCCAGCAATGCACATTTCTAGTTTATATAACTATTGGCATTGTTTGGACAGAATTGTATGTAATTAAGACTCACTTTGCAAGCTAAAATCATATCAAAGTGTCATTATAGGCTCTTTAAATATTAATCAGCTTAATTGTAATCACCGCGCCGTGCTGTGCATTGCATGCAGGCTCTGTCACGACTTTGTTTGATAACTCAGACTCGTTGGTCTAACTGGAAATACGTTTTGTTGGAGAAATTACTGCAAAACTCCATAGATGTATTCATACCATCTTCTCACAGTGCGTAATTTTTAGTTTTGACTGTGAGGCAATGGTAAGATTGATATTTATAGATTTATTTTTGCAGCAATTCCTTCACCGAAATGTGCTTAGGATTAGACCATGATGACCAAGTCCGAGTACCAAACACAAGTTGTGATAGTGCATGCATGCTACGCACGGCACAGCGCAGCGATTGCGAGCTGACTGAAATCCCTAAACTCAAGAAAAATGCTGGATTATCTGCAAAGTAAGTATTTTATACAATTATATAAAAAGAATGTTTAAAAAAACTTATGATTAGAGGTGTCGTCTAGTGGATATGTCACCTGACTGTGAATCACATGGTTCACGGTTCAAGTTCCGCCGCGGCACTAATGTCCTTTGGCAAGACATTAATCTACATTTGCCACTCTTCACCCAGGTGTTAAATGGGTACCCGGTAGGATGCGAATGTCACTGTGACTGGAATAGTATGTGCGCCTGTAAAATGGCAGCCAGACAGGAATGCTCCCTTGTGGAGTGGAGAATGTGCACTAGAAGTGCAGAATCGTAATAGGATCCAATAACCGGGGTAATAATACACTGTAAAGTGCTTTGAGCAGTTACTAACTGAAAGGTGTCATATAAATGCAGATTATTATTATTATTATTATTATTAGCTAGAGGTCTTGTCAACGAAACAAAACCTTACGCATTGGTTTTTCATGATTGATTCAAACCCACCAGGCTAACTCAGCCTCATATTTCCTGTAGTGCCAGGTTCGCCCTTGTGCCGAGTTAGCCCAACTCCAATAATATGACAATTATTTCACAAATGTGTGGTATATCAGTAATTTCATTGATTTTACATGGAGTTCAGAAAATTTATTGTTTAAAGATGATCTGATGATATGGGGCTTGCAAATGGAATTGTTTCACACTCCCCCACCACCCCACCCCATCCCCTTTTTTTTTGCATCAGCCGATATAACAAAGACTTTTTTAATATGTTTCTTCAATATGTCTTACATTTTTGACCATTCACTTATTTTATTCATCTTAAAGGCTTTGATTTTCCAACTTCTTTCTTTGTTTACATGTTCTGTATTAAACTATGTTGAATGTGGTGTGAATTATTTAGAGATAATGAGATATATGCAAATTTTATTAATGTTATTATCCCTGACTGCTATGCAACATTTTGTTCCTGAGTTTGGTGCTGTAACTGTATTATGCATTCCTACTCTTTATACATTGTAATTACTTAACCCTTGTTCACATGTGACATTGTTAACCGCCTTTGTTGCCTAAACAGATGAGCCAAGATTATAACCTTGAGGATTGAATCAGCAAACCATTTCTCCACAAAAGACATTCAAAGTTCTTCCATCATGGAGTGCCAAAGAAGCAAGCGACAGTTCGCCACCAACTTCTTGCAAACTCTTCCACCTGAGCTAAGCCTCTATATCCTCTCTATTGTTGATGTCGAGACTGTATGCGTTGCATCACAAACATGTAAGACTTGGAACAATGTGATAGAGAACACGGACTACCTCTGGAAACTCTTGTGTCAACTCAACTGTGAAGACTGGACAGATGTGGTAGAGGACAGGGCAAGTGGATTCTCATGGAAGGTGAGAATAATTCAGGATGATGCCATCTAGTTGACATCTGCTCTTGAAACACATTGTGCCCCCTCCCTTATGCATTTTATCAGAGAACCAAGAATAGCTTACTATGTAGAAATCAAACAATATTATGAATTTGGCTGTAGTATTTTGAAATCTCTGTGTCTCAAAATAGTGTACTAGTTTGATGGTGTATTATAATTGTTGTATTTATTAATATTGTTATTATTATTGTTATTATTATAATCTGACCAACTGATAACCAAATATTGCCTGTTCTGTCTTTCCTGATTCACTGATAATCTTTATTCAACAAGGTACATGTACATGTACATGTAGATAGCTCAGCTAGCTAATTCCTTTATAGTATTTTTCATCTTTTCAGATTTGCTTTCAAAAGCTCAGAGCTAGGGTTTGTTTTCTATTGAGTAATTGGGTAGAGAAAAGGCCAGATTGTCCTATGGTTCAAAATTGATCTTCATGGAAGGAATTTATTCCATTTATAGCTGAAGTTTTTCAGAATTTATGTATGTACATATGCAAGGCTCCATCATGGTAAATGTAACTGCATCATTAATTGAGTCCTATGAATGAAATTTACTTGACAACAGTTTACTTTTGTATGCACTGACATCCCGTACATGTAGCTCTTTTAGTTTTGCAAGGACTTATATAGAACTAGTTTGCCTTGCACAGAATGATAGATGAGCTTTACGAATTTGTAATGTAAAAAGAAAACATATTTAAACCTTGGATAATGCATCATTATGTATTACAGTAAAACTTTCAAATCGACAATTATTTTTGGTTGTATGTGTAAATTTATTTCGAAAATTGGTTGCAGGCTTCTGTATCCTAATTGATATAAAGCAGCTGTACATGTACATGATGATACTTGAAGTGGGAAAATTATTTGTCCTTGGAATGAGGAAGTAATAGAGAATCTAGTTCCTCTGTGACCCATGACTGCCATAATGTCTACATGTACTCACATGCTTGAATGTAAGCACTAAAAATCTCATTAAAACCAGTACTGTATCTGTTCTAATTCTGAATGTCTATGTATATAGTTGATACTCTTTATCAACCATTATTTAGTTGATACTCTTTATCAACCATTATTTAGTTGATACTCTTTATCAACCTTAAAGGTATAAAGCATGGATTTTAGTAGTATGGATGTACATAATATCCTGCTAGGGTCTTCACATTGTTTATATGCTCATTGTACAAATGGTATTTTTAGGACACAATGTACTTTGATATTGAAATTATTTATCATCATGTACATAAGTGTTTGATTAGCAACTCAGGGGCGGCGGAGCGTCTTTCAACGTGGGGGGGGGGGGGGGGGGGGGATAGGTATTATGCCCCTCTTGCCTCCAGCTCCGCTGCCTTACATTGTAGTTGTAATATGGGTACCTGTTACTAAATCTGCACCGATTCTTTGAAGCTATAGTTACGGAATGGCTCTTTTTGTAAGGAACAGTTGGAAATTTAGGTAAAAGGGTGCATTTATCAGAAGAGGAAAGGGCACTTATCAGAGATGGATAGGAGCACTTATAAGAGGTGAAAAGGGGCATTTATGAGAAGAGGAAAAGGGCACATATTACTTAGGGAAAGGGGCACTTATTAGAAGTAAAGAGGGGGCACTTATCATATTTGAAAAGGGGCACATATCAGAAGGAGAAAAGGTCACAAATTAGAAAGAAATTAGGGGCACTTTTTATCATATATTTATCCAATCTCTCTCCATTCTTGTCTTTTCCAGGAAACTTTGCAGCGTAACTTCAAACACCATGCTATCAGAAGAAAGTGGATGAGAGGGGATTTCAGCACCTTTAAATCATATGACGACTTGCCTGGGCGTATCATGTGCATCATGGATCAGCACCAATGGGGCCAGATATTTGAGCTTGAACTCAGCAGATAAAGTATTATATCATCAATTTGATATCAAATTGATGTACAACACATCTCAATTAGACCACACAAAGCTATTGAAAAAAGAGAAATTTGGGAAGTTTGCCGATTTGATGGCTGGGTTGAGTCAGCCCTTAAATTACCTAACAAACACCTTGTGGATAACATACATGGGTGAATGCATGTAGAAGGAAATTAAACTCCAATATGGAAGGTTTGCAATTCATCTGCCATTATGATGGGAGACGCTGTCAGTCTATTAAAAACTACTAACCTCCTATATAGTGATCATATATCAACAAGAATGATAATATAATCTGACGGTAGAAAATATGAGACTTGGAGCCGTCAGTCTAGATCACATGTTCTTAATGATTTCATCAGTTGCTCAAAAGCATCCAGTGCATGTAATTTTTAAATCAGTGATCTTTACTCCATTTGTTTTTACCTTATCTTGAACGAAGGTTTCCTCCTAATCTTCTTTTCTTTTGCATAATTCATAAGTTTTGGGCTTATGAACATTTTTTATATCTTTTAAAGAAACATGTTTTTTAATTTTGTTAGATATCTATAGATAGACAGGTTTTATATTTACATTATATAGACATATATTATATTATTTAACAATGTGCAATCATAAAAAGTTAATATTTTTGAAACAGATGTAGATATAACTATACTTCTGAAGAGAAATATATTTGTAAGTCCTCTAAGATTACTAATGAACATGTATATTGGAAAACTTTGCCTTTAAAATTTGGTGTTAATTATATCCAGATATATATACATATACATGTACTTATTTTAGTATCAATCCTATTTTAGCTATTTTAATTGACATTTTAAATGTACTTTTTTTACTTTTGAAATTACGTTTTGAAAACCCAGCCTAAAGGTGATGGGGAAACAATATTATGCGGTTTGCGACAAATAAATGGTATGGAATTTCTTTGAAATTACAGTGTACTGCTTTAGTTATGATGTTTATGATTTTAGGGCTATTTGTACTGTGATATGGATAGGATTCTTATTATTCTTATTGTAAGTAAACATTGATTTTGTTCCTTGAAATTTCCAGATATTTTATTTCTTCTATTCTGTGCAAAATTGGCAAAAATTCAACTGCTTTCTCGACCTTATGAAAATGTTGAATAGTCATTGCAAACATGAAAATAAAATACATAAGTCATATAAAACAAAAACGTCCCCCCCCCAAAAAAAAAAAAAAAAAAAAAAAAAAATTAAAAGAAGAAGAAAAAATAAATATATATATATATTTTTTTTTTCTTCTTCTTTTAATTTTTATATAAATGATATATATATATATATATATAAATATTGCTTTTATAATTTTATATATTTTAACGTAATTAATATTTTTACTGAGAAATATATTTCCTGAATTCTTTGATGCAGATGTCATGTGCATGTCATGCTAAGCTATGAACATAGAGTTCACCAAAGCTTTTATAAGACTTATAATACATTGCCTATTCTGATTTATTTGGACTTTAAATCTATCCTGTACTGGACTCATTGTTTAAAAGACCAATAAATGATTTTTTTTGTATAATGATGTACTGTAAGATTTTTAAAAGATATCTAATTATTTTATGCATTTATGCATTCTTATGGACAGCATTCACTCAAAGAACATATTTGGGGTTCTGATAGCATAATTTTGTCAAAGACCTTTATGTAATTACATGTACATGTTGTTCAGTTTGTTATACTTGCTGTATTATAGGTAAAGTGCTACCAATGTTTTGATGCAGTTAAAGTACACAACCACAATCAAAATGAAATGAAATTAGTACAATGGCAAAAGGGAATGAATACCAGTAATCATTTTTGTAGTTTTAAAAGGTATAAAGGTAATTAGGATATTTGGTTTGACATAGTCTATGAGCACTTAAAGTGAGTGAAAGTAAATTGTTATGACAAGAAATCACAAGATAATTATACCCTGTATGCTGCATGTATAAAAAACAGGTAAAAATCCAGTTTATTTGTTTCATTATTGTTGGTTTATATGATCTTCATGTTATTGAAGTTATGATAGATATCATCCTTTATTGCATATATTGCGTTAATTTTTATTAATAGAATAATATCAGATGCCTAATTTTGCTCAACAGTATCACTTGTGGAGCAATCTGATTTATGGCATCCGCATGTAGCATTTTAAAGGGAGCGACAAGTCGCAATCTATGGGCGCTTTTACAGTTGGCTGCTCCTTTCTCTGGATCAAAGTTCAAAGCGACTTCAATTTATCGTGCGCAGCTAATAAAAGTTTGCACATTGACCCAAATTTTAGTAAACAAGATCGCGCGTTCTTTATTCCAGTATTTGAATCTCATTGGTCGGTTGCGTATGGAGGGATTCAAGTTAACGATCGCGCGAGGAATCCGGCAATAACATTCCTTCGGTAGGGCACGATTGGACCTGATTGTATCCGAATTTCCCCGAGTCAGGCCAACTGGTCAGGCCCATGGATTACGACTTGTCACTCCCTTTAACCATAGCAATGTTGTTTTGGGTGGTTTTTTTTTTTTATAGGTTTTGTCCATTCAGCTGTCATACATACACAGCTTGAAATGTATAATGTTCAAAGAGGGACTTCCTTAATCTGACTTAAATGATATTTTACTTATGTACTTATATATATTAACAAGAAAGATTTGTATTATATAGAGACCTATTGTAATAACTATAATGGTTTTCTTTTCCCACAATATGAAGCATACATTTTGTTAATATAAAGTAATATATTTTCCAGGAAAATTGGCATAAATATGAAGAAAATGTCAGCAATCATATGGTATTGTTTATTGGAGAAAATTTTGATATGTTGATTGAGAGATGGAGTCACAGGGAAGAAAGAGATAGGAGAAAGAAAGAGAGAGAGGGGGGGGGGGGGGCAAGGGAAAGATATGAGTGAAAATCTGCAATATATTATAGTGGCAGTGAGGCGGTGCAGGAGAAAAGCTCATGCCCTTTTACTTTAAAAAAATGCCCTTCTTGCCCCTTGAATGTGAACAAATTCTCATTCTCTATACCGGCATGAAATCGCCCCTCCTTTCATCTAATTTGCTCTAAATAATAAATAAATTGACCCGAGGTTTTTTTATTTTAACTTCTCGGTACGTTTTAAATAATTATCTGCTGCACAGTCACATAATTCTGTATCCGTCACTGCAAACAATTATTTTACTTTACATGTAGTTATTTAGAGATACATTAACTTTTTCCATTCAACCCACCACCCACATGTAGATTGATTTTCAGTCTAACATCAAACATGAAAATTAGGGCTATTTACCCCAAGAAGGACTGTACCTCCATTGCTGGAGCCAAGACCAGTAATTGGCATTTGTCACCAGACACTTCATGGTAACTTCCTAGATATCAAGCAACACTACTTTACTTTTTTCTATAAGGAAGAGAAGAAACATATGATGGGCACTACATGCAGCTACGTGATCAGAAAAACCATCTCCAAGTGACTTGGTGCCCCCCCCCCCAGCCCCCGCCCCCGTCTGATCAAAGAAAGTTTTAAAAAGATATAAAAATCTATAAATTTTCATGAAGCAGTGATTTTAAAATGGCGTAATTAAACCCTCCTTTGAATTGTGTAAATGCACAATGTTCAGAAACTTGAAAGAAAATTTATCGACAAGAAATTGCAGATAAATCCGGGTGGGTGTGGGAGAGGGCTCCTCCTCCAAACCCTGAAATTCACCTAGGTGTGTAATGATGCACAAATGCTCTCAATATTTTAAAAGAACATTGATGGATAAACATTCGGGATGACTGGTAAGGCGGCCCTGAGAACATTTTGGGTTTTTAAATCCCCCAGCTATGTTTCGATGTACAAATATTGTCACTTTGACAGAAAATTGATTGATGAGAACTCAAAGGGCTGAGAAAATCCACCGATTTTATAATTTGCCAAAATAAAAAGATAAAATATTTCCTCAAAATGCCGATAGCAATTTAATGTTAATGTTGAGAAACACCCTGCTCTGCATCAGCCGACACCCGTGCCCCCTGCTTATCCTCAGGGGTGATCCTGGGTTGGTAACCCCCCCCCCCCCCCTCCCTCTCTCTCTCTCTCTCTCTCTCTCGGTCTCTGTCTGTCTAGCTGTCTGTCCGTCTCTCTGTCTGTCTGTCGTTCTCTCTCTCTCTCGTTCCTCTTGTTTCTATCCATTTTTTCTTTGATTTTTCTTTTGGCTTTCTTCGCCTCTCCAATAGGAGATGGGCCACTTCGACCCCTTCCCTGGATCGGCTTGTTCCGAAAGGGTAGCCCCCCCCCCCCCCGATTTTGCCGGAATGGTGCGTTGGGAGCGTCTGGTCGCCTCGCGTTCACTGGAACGCCACCGTTCGTCCAAAGCCCCCCTGGCCGAAAGGGTGCGTTTGGACTTTTTCTAATATAATAGTAATGACAGTGGCGGATTTATGGATCCTGGCCCGTGCCCCCAGCCCCCTTTTGAAAGAAAAGTATGCGTGTGTCTGTGTGTATGTGTGTGTGTGTGTGTGAGTGCGTTTGTTTAGCATTATATCCGAGGACATTTTTGGACAGAGAACAAAAAAAAAAATCATGACAACAATGGTCCTCGGAAGCCGGACAATAGTCCTCGAACGTCGCACAATGAATTTGTGCCTTATTCCGTCGACTGTCCCGAGGACGGAGGAACAATACTTGTCCTCGGAAGTAAAGCAATACAAGAACGTGTGTGTGTGTGTATGTGTATGTGTGTGTGTAATTGGGTTTTTACATAACGTGTATAAAAAAAACACAAATATCATCAACAAACACTTGGTATATCTTTATACGATCCCAGAACAGACGCGACGGCTCTTCTCCATTCACAGCGAAATGAGAGCAGTGTGTGTGTGTGTGTGTGTGTGCGTTTGTTTAGCATTATATCCGAGGACATTTTTGGACAGAGAACAAAAAAAAAATCATGACAACAATGGTCCTCGGAAGCCGGACAATAGTCCTCGAACGTCGAACAATGAATTTATGCCTTATTCCGTCGACTGTCCGAGGACGAGTAACAATAGTTGTCCTCGGAAGTAAAGCCATGTAAACCTGTGTAAATAATTTTGTAAAAAGGAAAAAAAAATCCATGTATTATTGAGTGAATCAAAATAAAGATCACTGAAAAAAGTGTGGCTGGGAGGGATGGAAGGTTTCTACGCAGTGGTAGTGCCGGGGGAATGGGGTAGGTAGGGGCATATGTGGGTAGGGAGGGGTCCTTGTTTGTTTTTGTTTTTTGTTTTTTTAAATAATAGATTCCGAAAAATTATGATTTGTTCACTTTGTTTGGATATACATTATCACACTTACATGTCTAATTCTTATATAATCATGTATGGAAAAATTTCAATTCAGTTACAGCATTATAAACGCACATTTATTAGTTTTAATTTTTCCTTCCAGAGGAAGAATATTTTGCATGATAATTATATAAGTGATGATAAACTATTTTATTTGTTTATATTGTTAAAACATTCAAAGAGAATATGTTGATTGTTTAATTTGTTTCATGGAATCGTTAATAAAGATCATTGAAAAAAAAAGTGTGGGTGGGAGGGATGGAACGTTTCTAGGCAGTGGTAGTTCAGAGGGAATGGGAAGGTAGGAGCATAGGTGGGTACGGAGGGGTCCTTGTCGTTTTGTTCGTTTGTTTGTTTTTTTTAATAATAGATTCCGTTCACTTTCTTTGGATATACATCATCACACTAATAATGTTTAAATCTTATATAATCATGTATGGAATGATTTCAATTCAGTTACAACATTAGAAATGTACATAGTTTTGATTTTACATTCCAGAGGAAGAATACTTTGCATGATAATTATATAAGTAATGATAAAATATTTTGTTTGTTCATTTTGTTAAAACATTCAAAGAGAATATGTTGATTGTATATTTTGTATTTCATGGAATCATTACTAAAGATCATTTAAAAAAAAGTATCACTCAGATATGATTATTTACGTCTGGGCACCGCCTTTAACGTTATACCATCCGAAAAACGTAACTCAGTCTCGAACCTGGGTCCGCTGAATCAGTACTTCCACTGTTAGCTGGAGGCGCACGCCACAACGCCTAGTTGTATGTAAAAATCCCACCACGGCCTACCCTCCCCAACGCCCACCCCCCTCCCCACTCCAAAGTTGACGGCCCTGCATTTCTGTCCCCTCTTTTTCAAAAGTCCTGCATGATCCGCCCCTGATTAATGATAATAATGTGGATCCGCCCTTGACGGGGGTAGGGGCACAGTGCCTCCCACTTTTTCAAAAACCCCAAAAGTGCCCGTTTTATTTCTGAAAAATGCACCCTTTCTCTCTGATAAGTGGCCTTTTTACTACTAAAGTACCCCTTTTCCTTTTTAATAAGTGCCCTTTCCAATTCTAATAAGTGCCCGTTTTTTTCTTCTTCTGATAAATGCCCCTTTTTAAATTATGATAATTGTCTCCTTATCTCTCTAATAAATGCCCCTTACTCCTTCTGATAAGTGCAGTTTTACTTCGGATAGGTTCAGATTATCTCTTTCTAATAAGTGGAATTTTCCCCTTCTGATAAGTGCCCCCTTTCAAATGTAATAAGTGCCCCGTTTTTCTCTCTAATAATGTGCCATTTTCTCCTTTGATAAGTGCATTTTTACTTCTGATAGGTGCCCCTTTTCTTTATAAGAAGTGCTCATTTTCCCCTTCTGATATAAGTGCTCATTTTCTCTTCTGATAAGTGCCCCCTTTTACCTATATTTCCCACTGTCTCTTACAAAAAGTGCCACATCTACTACAACCAAGGAGTTACAACTACTATGTAAGGCAGTGGAGTTGGAGGCAAGATGGGCACATTGCCCATCTCCCCCCAATAAAAGGACTGCTCATTCCGCTCGCTCGAATGTGCCCATAATTTACACCAAGTATAAGAGCAATATTTTCTTAAAATTTTCCCAAAACTCACTCGCTATACGTTGCTGGCTCGCATAAAGTATGTTGATATGTAATCCTAAAGAAAAACGATAGGAATAATGTACGAATTAGAAGATAATTCGACAGTTCCCCCCAAATTAATTTGCTGTTGTCATTTTCATGATATCGCTGGAAATATGCACAACCCAAGAACTTCAGCATTACGAAAACAGATGAACATTTTGCTCACTCACACACGAATCATTAGACTATTACACACAACTGTTAATTGTGGAATCTGAAGCAGTGTCCAGAACGAGTGCCCCCTTGAAAGAAAAGCATGCATTATGCCTACCCCCCCCCCAACACTGAGCGACTTTTGGAGGGCTGGCGAGACCAAAAAAAAAAAAAAAAACGGATCTCCCTCCATGCAGTTTCCTAACGATGACAATCCTGCATTTGTGTGTCCCCCCCCCCTTATAAAAAATCTGGGATCCGCCCCTGTCCAGAACCACGATAAAATGAAGAAGATGATGCTTGATAATTTATCAATTAGACTGTAGGGCAATACCAATGTCACAAAATGATCCCTTTTTTTTTTTTTTTTTTTTTGCTTTATGTTCACCCCTTATAGGTGCCCCTTTTCCCCCAAAAGTGACCTTTTTGCTGGTGCGCCCCTTACTTTGAAAGACGCTCCACAGCCCCTGTATTCAAGCTCCAAAAAGCTGCGCTGCTAACATTGTTGTTTTTGGTACGTGTTATAGTGACAATCAGTCAAAAATTGACTATTATTACCAACAAATTTTCATTTATTATATCATGAGTTTGTTTGATTTCTCTTCTTTAATTTTTTCAAATTTAATTTTTTTGTAATTGTTTTTTTAAATTCATATATTTTATTAATTTTCATGATTACAAACAGTGCAAATTAAGAAAAAATTATGATGCACATAAGGAACATAAAATAAAGATGATAACAGAAATAATAGAAATAATATCAACAATAAGACAAAAAAATGCAGTATTTCATTTATCGAAACAGGTTTGAAGATTTGGTACGGCGTCCTCTTTCATGATAATGCTGGTTAGGATTTTAGCAGCGGCTGATGAAAGTGGCCAATGAAACGTTACTCACAAGGTCACGTGACCAATCAGTATGTCACAGAGCTAGGCTAGCAACCCAAACTGGCGATGGCCTCTGCTGAATAGCCTAACACATGCAAAGTCTATGCTGATTATGCGAACCCCGTATACCCCAATGCTAATTCTACGTGCTTAGCTTATACACTGAAGAACGAATGACACGAAAGCCATCTCTGAAGACTGAAAGTACTTTGCTGCGGAGGATGTTTTTGGAGGATTATTGACCCACAATTCAGCACATATTGTAGGAGATAGTTTATCATGATTAGAGAGAGAGCAATGATGGTAATAAGGAACAATTATTTATAACATTTTGAGCTCGTTATTGGTGAAATTTCGAGGACTGCCGACAAGATTGAGTGGGGATGTCTTGCGATTTCATCAAGCTGGAAGTGGAACCAGAAGACGTCGATGAACTTGTAACTTAAAATTCTAAATCTCTTTTAAACAACTAATAACACGACATGCTTGAAGACTTTTGGTTTTTACGCATTTATAACGCAGGAAGTGTTTTTTACTAAAAATCTTACAATTTTTTAAATTTTATTTCAATCAAAAAATTGGTCAGTTGATGACGATTTTTTGAAAATTGTTTTCAAATCGTTAGGCCTATTGAAAACCCAACATATAAATTAGTCTGGGCAGGTCTCGGACTGTAGATTTGAAGTAGAATTGGCGAACATCAGTACATGTAACTGTTAAACATATTACTGATAAATATTGCCGAGAACGTTATTTCTAAATCATCAATGCATCATCTTGAGCTGTGAACATCGTGCAATTTTGTCATCTTGTTGGGCCACAATGTCATCTGGGTCAACTGCAGTCGACAAGATAGATCCCTTTGCCAAGAAATCTTTACGCAAGGGGAAGCAAAAGAAGTCACAAGGTTCGTCACAGTACCGTTTGAGTAACAACACAGAGCTTCAGCCACTTGCTTTGCTGAAAGGTGAGGAGAAAAGAAGTTTGGCAGAAGGAGGGGAAGTTTGGACTAGTTTATGGTCAGGGGACCTAAAGCTACGCACCCTGCAAATATGCGCAATGTGCCAATGTGTCAAACCTTTGATGTGACTGACCAACAAGATTATCATTTACGTTTGTCAAAAAGAATGAGTAATTCTCCTTTATCATGTTTATTTTTGGAAATGGGTGAAATTCACATCGGTCAGCATCAAAATCAAGATTTGCATTCATTTAGAGTCTACTGTATGGCAAGGGGTCCTAAAGCTACGCGGGTCCTAAAGCTACGCACCATACAAATCACATACACGCGCAATTAATGCAACTCGTTCAAATCAGGCTAAAACACACGCGATACACAGTCAATTTCAATATCAAGATTTGCATTCATTTATTGCATGTGCGTAGCTTTAGGACCCCTTCATATTTAAGAACAAAATTTGACATCGGCATTGATATCGACCTGAAAACGTGCATTATTGACATTCACCCATCGTAATTTTCTCCACAAATCAACTTTAGAATATCCAGAATCAGGATATGGAATGAAATTGGTGACAAGCCAGTGATTTCTGTAACCTTTTTGCTCTGAAAACAAAGTGCGTAGCTTTAGGTCCCCCCATCATACATGTTGTACGTGTGCGTAGCTTTAACTTTGGGACCCTTTCATTTTGTGGAACAAAATTGATGTGGCCATCGACATCGACTTGAAAATGAATGTGATTGACATTCGTCCATAAAAATTAAACAACAACAACAACAAAACCACTGGATAAAATGACTTTTTAGTTGCAGGGAAACAGTGCATAACTTTCAGTCCCCCCATCATACATGTGTAACTCCGATTAGTCAGCTATTTCAGATAGGGTTTATCCTGTAGATTCTGACTTAAATTGGAGAGAGTGCTGTAATGTCTTTCCTAACAACTTTCCGACATGTAACTCTTGAGTCTAAGCGTAGGACGCTGCCCAGGCGTATGAACCTAAATAAGAGTAGCGCACTCTCTCCCGTTCATGTAAGAATATTTTACTGGGTGACATGGGATTAGCCAGGATTGGCTTCGTGAGTGAAAAAAAAAAAGTTGGCTATACGCCTTTTACATCACAAAGCCAGGTGTTCATTCCCAGCAATCTAATTGTGCACGTGTTAGCAGGACTGGAAACGCCCTGAAATAACACTTTCCTGATAACTCCCGCGACCGACAGGTCCTTCACCACAGCGTTTCCTCCTAGGGAAACTTTTGGAATTAGTATGTCTTTTTGATCGTAAATATTTGTACCCAAAAATCCAAAAAAGAGCATAAGATATTTCTGAGAACTCACCAGTGTTTGTGTATCCATGCCTCCTCTTGTCATGCAGATATAAAATGGCGGCTGCATGCGATGGCGTGCGATACAACCATAATTGAAACTATACGTCGCCTCACGTTTTCCTCAATTTTCTTCATACTTCTTTACCGTTAACCCTTACAAGTCAAGGCCAAGTAAGGTGTTTTGAGGTTCGTAATACATGTCTAGCTGTACACAAATTATTTTTTAGGTGATTGGAATACTTTAAAGAAAAATGATAATTTCAAATTTAATGAATGAAGATGGATTAGCTTATTATCTTGTTAACTATGGAGAAAACCTGACTCCAATAATTGGGGTAATAATGGGGTAATAATGGGCTTAGAGACATAATTGATGTACATGTAGTACATACCTGTGTACATACATGTACGTGTACATTGTACTTGTACATTGTACTTGTACAGATTGTGAGTATACATTTATATGTAGCATAGTGGGTGCTCTTCATTCAAATTTAAATATTTACGTCAGCCGGTAGCTGGTTTACGCTTCTCTCAAGACACTGATTTTTCTGATAAAGTGTCAAATTAGGGTCTGTGCTTACAGACTAGGGCCTACACATGTACATTATGGTCAAATGATGTACCTGTTCATAAGGGGCCTACATGTATATGAGTACCAATTGTCAATGTGATTTACTTTGTAGCCTACAAGTTATAGTATCCAGTGAACTGACAGTTGTCCAGTGGGCCAGGTACTGAATAAATATTTGCAATCTTATTGCATTGTTCTGGTTCACAAAAGCTTGCTCTCATATCAACATGTTAAATTTGCAAGACTGAATCATCAAGACAGTTGCTGAGACATAGAAATGTGTGACCACAAGCTTAAAAACATGCTTGATAGGAAGAGTTTACATGTATGTGTATATTCCTAATTTGGAGTTGTACCTACATGTTTATACACAAAATGCTATGTTCAAGGGATGGTTTGCCAACCTCTTCATGTTGTACTGTGTATTGTGGCAAAGAAGATACTTATGAAAAATATTCTTTGTACAAATGTACATGTATATGTACATGTATATGTAAAAGTTACTGCAAACATTCATGTACAAATCTTGTCCAATAAACGCATTTTGTTTCAACTACTGTAAAAATGGAAATTTTCATGTGATTAATTTTTCGTGCTCGGCCAAGTAAGGTGAATTTTAATGTCTTTAATTTCGCCGACGCGCTAGGCTCATGGGCAAAAGAATACATAAACAAAACTGTTTGCATGTTTTTATTTTCGCAAAAATTTCCATACCCAGGCCTTCACGTTTAGAATTTGGGTGGAGCTCCATAAATCACACTCCTTATTTTCTCGAGGAGCTCAATTGAGCTCCTTACAATCACTCTCCCGAGATTTTTGAGGAGCTCAATTAAATAAAAAGGTGCTAAAATGCCAATTTTCCATGAATTTGAAATTCCGTATTTCGATTTCACGATTTGGCAGAGCTGTCAACCTTGTGCAACCAAAAAAAGGAATCATCATCATGATGGCAAAAATAAAAAGGAATTTACAGCAAAAAAAACGAATACCTGTCTTCAATAAAAGTTCAAACAAAACTAACCTCGCGCGACATACTTCCATTGCAAAAATGCTCATTTCTTATGCTGAAATGTCTCGTCACATTTTTCCCTTTGATGTGTGCTCACTCACGCATTATATACTAAATTGGATCATATTGATTTTTACACACACAAGCTAGACAGATAGTTCAGAAACATTCCTGACAAATTGCATTGCTGGAAACCAACTTGTTAAAAAGTTAAAATTATAATTAGCCTAGGCCTATACTAAATATAACTTACACATGCAAAATGCATATTCAACGGCTTTTGTGCTTGGCTTTATGAAAGGAAATCGTTGTTTGTAATGCTCTTTAAACTTCTGTGACCGTTTTCTACTCATTTTGATCAAATCCTCTCTAGTTTCGCGAAATAATTCTGTTAAATCCACGATCTTGACAAAGCCGGTGCGCAGTTCAGCAAGCGTTAATACATTGCCCCACATATAGAGATCGGTGCTGTGCTTACATGCGTTTTGCATGGCCTGTACGCTACGTGGGCACCGCTGCATGCGAATAAAACATGTTTTCGCAGTCACACGACCCAGTCACACGACGGAAGAGCGATCGAAACTTGCGTTATTTGAATGATATACCGTACATGTACCATCGATCAGTTTGGGGTCGGTTTCGTCGGTGGGACTGTAACATTACGTGTATCGATAGCTCAAACCCGGAAGTCATAGACAACACTGTATTTTCGTATACATGTACACAAAAATGATTTTTCAAGTCGAGTTGCTCCGAGTTGTATATGCAACAAATAAGGAGCGCTGTCGTTAGTGCTCCTGACTATGGCTTGAGGAGCGCGGTAGGAGCGCCAGCGCGATCGCGCTCCTCAAAAATGAAGGCCTGCATACCGCGAAATGTTCCATGTTTACAGTAGTCTTGTAACTGTACTGTATTTTGAATGAAAATGACTTTTTCAGAAGTCATGAATGAAGGGATGGGCTGGCAAAATGTTAAAACAAAGGGAAAAAAACGTGCTAGACATCATGTTCACTAAAAGTACTTCTTGGAGCATGTGTAGTACCTGTATTGTCGCGATTTCACCAGCTAGACTTCCCTGTCCTTCCATGCTTTGTAACTTAGGCAGTTGACATGGGTATTATACATTTTTACAAGATTTGTTATTAAGCAGATGTACATGTACAATGTATTTGTAATCTGTAAGATTAAATTCAGTTCACTGTACTTGTACATGTAATGAAAGCTTGTTTTTATTCATTGAATTTTACATAACGTATTCATCAATATGAAAGCAACATTTCAGTAAACATGGATGCCCAAAAAGCAGCCCAATTATGTGTCGGTTCTACAGCATATTATATACTGACTGCAATAATGATTGAATACACAGGAAGGCCTAGCAGCACCATCAACAGAGGTACATACATGTACATTTCAAATACATGTACATTGTAGGTGCTTTAAAACTGTATATGTATTCATAGATTTGGATTTTATTAGTGACGATTGTCACGATTGTATTCTTTTGGCCAGGAAGAAAAGACGGAGATATTTTAATGGAGTAGAAGTTGCCACCAAATCCTCATTTGTCTTAGACTTGACAAGATGAATGTACATGTACATGTAGGTTGTAGGAAGGTTAGCAAAATAACTTAGCTCTCATACATTCAGTTTAGCATTCTAGACAATCTTATTCCTGTATGCGCTCAGTTTAGTTTTCAGTATAACCTATACTACATTCATTGTGTGTATTGGAGAAAAGTCGGCAAATTCATGATACAAAGTACACTTAATATCAATATCCTGTGTTGATTGAGAATGTAGGCCAACATTTTTTTTTTTTCAATTTGTCAAATCAATCCAAATCAACACAAAAGGTACAATGTTTGATGGGAGCTGAAAAAGTGAATCTAATCACTGTTGCAGCTCCTTCACATACAACACAACATAACAATACATCACAACTACTTACAGATCTCCATGTACATGTACCTGTTATCCATTGCTTTACTACTGTATACATGTATGTACTACCTTATAGTTTATTCTTGAGTCTACTGTACAGACTACATGTATTGTGCGCTGCATGTCCTGTGGTGTGCATGCAGTGCTACAAATCTGCATTGGATATGGTGCATGTTAATTAGGCACCTCATTGGAATGCACAATGTTTTTGTACTGTAGGCCTTCATGTACATTTACATGTACAAGTACATGTTTCTACTCGCTTTGGAACTAGGAGTGCAAGAAATAGCAGGAATTGATTTGAGTGTTGAGTTTTTGTATTCCAAAACCCAGATGTATTTTGTTCATTTTATTTCTTGCACACCATATCTCGGCCAATCTAAATAAATTTCATGTTCATGTAGCAGGTTTGCAATGTACTTTAGTTGTAGTATTATTTAATGTTCAGTGTACCTTTCATTTGATTCTGATAGAAACATTACATTTCAATTGTAGGCATAGTTTCTGTTATTAACGAAAAGACTAAACTAGATTATAATGCATGCTGATCTCCCATATTCATGCACATAAAATATTAACAGAAATCAGAATCATGTATGGCTGTATGTTGGCCATTTCAAATCAGTTAAGTGCATTTCACCAATCCAAAGCAATATGTTGAGTTCCCATCTATTTATTGATTTACAGCTTTTGTTGTACCACTTCATCAGGGTACTTCTAAAATGAAGGGCTCTATGTGGCTTCATTTCAACAATCTGTCTTAGGCTGTGTTCGGCATGCCTACATGTCCATAGTACTTGCATACATTATACACACCAACTGTCTGTAGCCTATTTTTAGTTGGTTGCAGTATACCTAGTGTCAATAGCAAATACATTGAGGCATAAAGTAGAATACGCACACTCCCCCTCATGAAGGCTAGAAGGCCCCACTAGAAATGAATAGCATTTTGTGTATTCTAAATCTGCATGTAACGTTTACATGTATGTTTATCTGTTTTATAGAAAAAAACATTAAGTTGTGGCAGGAAAAGGTCTTGATTCATGCAGGTTACCTGAAGCCTTCTTCTTGTGCAGTGACTTGAATAATAAATACTACCGGGTAATTACTAAAGTGATGTTGTTATAAATGCACACTCTTAGTGAAGGCCTACATACTGTACATTGTATTGTGTACTGGAAGAAAACAAACAAGTTGTATACCATGTTGTTGTGTACTACTTGTACTTGTACACCACCAGGAAGTGCATTTTCTATATGATATTTCACATAGAATAGAATGCAATATTGAATGACATAATGACTAAACAGCTCTGCCAGACAACTTTGGAGTGATGCAAAGATAGGCATAGAGCTGTAATTTAAGAGTGTTTTTTAAATTTAATTCCATGTCATTACCTGGAGCTATCCTATTTGATAAATTATGGCATGTGTTGGTGATTTATTTTATGGTAAAATATTATCTAAATACAAGAATATGATTGTTTTAGCATTCCTTTTGACAAAAGAATTGTATTTTTCCATGTTTGCTAACATGACATAATAGTGGTACCCAGAAAAGTAGAAATATTGAGACGCAATCTGAGTATCATGAAATAAAGGAAATCCATTGAATTCTGTGCTGGACAAGATGGAAGGCTGCTGATGAATTACATGTACATGTAGCATGGAGGTTATGTTAGAATTCATTTGTGTTTTGTACAAAGTGATAACACTATAAAATAGAGTAACAGGAGTTAATGCAAAAACTCCATCTTAGTTTTGCTTAAGTTGTGATCAAGAATGATAAAAATGACACAAATCTTGGTACTGAATTTTTTTTAAAACTATAGGATACACTTTTGAATACCAATATTGATCCAGTGGTAATACCAAAACGTGCCCCCTCTCCCCTAAACCCCCCCCCCCCCCCCCCCCCCCCCCCCGCCATGAGCTAGATTTATAGCATGATTTAAATTGACAATTCAAATCTGCCTAAATATTACAAGTGGAAAGAATGTTTTAAAAAATGAAAAGTCTCACACTGCTATTTTGTGTTTGCTAAATAGATTGAAGAATAACAGAACAGTGCAATAGAAAAATTCACTCTCCATGTGGAGTTTAATAATGTTACAGCTCTTTGAACCCCTAAAAATCAAGCCACATGAAAAGACTTTCTCATAGCATATTGGACTCTTGCATAACCACAGGTTCAGTCTCCATCAGTCCTGATCCACTGCTTTTGGCAGATGGGCAATTCTATTATGAAGTGGACATGACATAAGAAATAAATGTGCATCAACAATCCATTGATTTTAGTTCATCCTAATCACTGAAGTGTAGATAATCTTAAGTCTTTGATTTGAAAATGATTTTATGACCCAACTTCAATTCATTTCCTCAAAATCTCATACCTTCATGCAAAATGTTCATGATTTCACCTCTATTTTTATAGTATACATGTAGTAAGTAGTGGAATTAATTACATCTAGGTGTTAAAGTAAGGATGAAAATATTTGAACACACTTAAAAAGTTATATTACTGAATGTGAAATCGCTCAAATATCACAAAATTCAGTGCCAAGATACCTGCCGAGATAACATTAAATGAAACAAAGATATTGCACTCTGGTGACCCACAAGGACAGTGTACATGGTGTGCAATTTAGCTGAGCCAATGTGTTAGAAATTTCATTATTGAGTGGATGTTGCTAGGAGAGAATAGCTAGAGTAAGCCATCATCTCTGCAGGTTCTTCCAAGTGATCACACTACCACCTGCTAATTCCCTCAGTGAAATTGACTTTCATCAGCCTGTCCTGATTTAGAAACTGTATTATTGAGAGGACATGCTTGAGGTGTTGCCCTTTCCCAGGCACAGCATATTGAGAGTTGCTGCTTACTACATCCATCATACTTCCACATGGGATGGTATGGTCCAGCATGTCTTCTGATCTCAGACTGCACTTGGGATCCTCACACTACAAGTTCCTGGTAACATTACAGTGCTTGCAACTTGAGTAGAAATGGAGTGAAGAATGGCCATGGTGTTGTAATACTTCTCATTGACAATTATTCCAGGAAAAAGATTTATAAAATGGCCTATTTTCTGCGGCTGCATGTGGATTGTTGAAAATGAGATCAACAGAATGTTGGTTAGAGGTGCAAGGCCATGCAGTGTAAAAAAATACATTTCTTTCATTGGGAGCTGTTTAGGAGTTGCCATGTTGTAAAAGTGAGATACATGTCCTTTCAGTTATTTTTTTGTAATTTTTTTTTTGAACCAGATCTCTTGTGAGCATTCCAGAGCTAGATTGCTGTCTGCTCCCATGTAATGAGGTCATGGAGATTGTCACTTTGATATTCTTTTCTACATCGTATATGACTGATATAAATATGCATTATCCCTTTTTGATCTCTTTCAACAGACACTCCCCCTCCAGAACAGCAAGAATTGGTTGTCAAGAAGCTAGAACAGTGCTGCATGGTGTTCGACTTTATGGATGCTGTATCTGAGCTCAAAGGCAAGGAGATCAAAAGAGCAAGCCTCAATGAGCTAGTTGATTACATCACGACTGGGAGGGGAGTCCTCACAGAACCCCTGTATCCAGAGTTTATTCAAATGGTAAGTATTTACCAACCACAAGTTCCCAAGTCTCTGAGGGTCATACAAGCTTGATAAGAAATCAGTACATGGGGAGAATTATTAGACTAAGAAATTTCCAAGTAATTTTGATTTTTGACGAGTTACGTTATTTATAAACAAGCCAATCACAACATGTTTGTAGTTCTCCTTATCTCTTTAATCATGCCCATGGGCTCTTCTTCTTCAGCAGTCTACATGTAGGCCTACATGCATGTTGTAAGGATTTGGATGTCCAGAGTGTCCTCTCAGAAAGTACAGGTTCTGCACAGTGCACTGGTACATTGTACATCATTCAGCATGAAAAATTGTTCTGCTCACATACAATACAGAGCTCATGTAGTTTGTGAAATTTGGATAATGCTCACGTTATGGTCAATTGGATCATACAGTGATTACAGAATATTAGTCTTGATTTATTAATTTTTTTTTCTTCAGAATTCCTCTCAAATATTTCTATTTTATTCAATTTTATGCTTGTAGTCATTTCCTGTTATTTTAATTCAGTTTACATGTGCAGTCAGAGACCTTGCTTCTGGTACATGTACATGTAGTTGTAGTTGTTATGAACCATTATAAATTGCTTTTTTATAGCGTAAGTGGGATAAGAATGAGCTTTCCATTGGCCGTGTGTATACCAGCATGTCCTGAAGTCATTAAATGTCAATTATATGTGTTCACATGCACTCTAATAGTCTCTTTAGTGGACATTTATTTCAATTTACAAGTAGGCCTACATCTACATAATATGATGTACATTCAAGTACACAGCTTACAATATTGTTTGATTGTCAAAGGCAGGCGCGGTCGCGCAGCTCTACACTGCAATTAACTCCTCGTAAAGTCGTAAAAGCTTTGAATTCCTAACGGCTATCAAAGCCCTCCGCTGAGCGAGGAGCGGAAATCCTCAAATTCACATTCTTGTTTCTCCCTTATTTGTGCCTTAAAAATCACGAAAATTCCAGAGTAGATAGGAAATGATGATATTATGCTTCATATCAATTTTCACTGAATATGGTTGGAATATATTTTGAGATACAAGTATTTTTCTGTTTCAGAGAGCCGAGAAAAGAGGCGTTTTTTTTTTTTCCCGACACGAGTCTGGGACGAAATGAATATGCAAACAAATGACATATTGCTAGACTTTAAACTCTAGTCTCACTCCCTGCGCAGTTTCAAGTTTGCGCAGTTAGTAGTTTTGTGTAAAACTGCCATCAAAAATTGAAGACTTGACGTGAAAAGACTGGAAGTTACAGTCTATCATCGAACGAGTCGCCTCTGTGCGCATGCGCTCACCCGACGTCATCCTTTTGCCTCGGCTCGTGCTCACCTCACGTCAACAGCCGTTCTGTTATAAGCTACTGAAATCCTTGCAATCTGATTTGCTGAGAGCAAATTTGTTGGTAACAATCACTGACACACCCCCTGTTTACTCTCGATCTCGTGTGTATGTTGTACGTGTACTGTGTGATGAGCTGGCCTTGCTATACTGTCTGTGAATGCGAACTGTAGGTCGTGCGGACACTCGCATGGAAACCATCCTGCATGCCTCGCTATACGTTGGACTACACGCGAAGAACGGTTCATAAACAAGCCTGAGTCATATTGAATATTTGCACCGGATTTGCCAAAACGAATTCGGGATTCGATGTCTTTGATCGAACACCGGCTAACCAATCGATTCGACTCAGGCTTATTCATAAATGACATTGCCTTCGTTTTTTTCCCGAAATAACCGTTCGACGGATAATTGTGAAAAGATATTTCGAGGATCCCCGCAATATACTTCGATTTTTCATATCTGAAAGTTTCGATCTTGTGCAATGACAGCAAATGTGCAAAATACTGCTACATATTCAGACTTTAAAAAAAATATGGCTATGGCTCCTCATTTCTCTGAGTTTTCACAAACTAAAAAATGATTTCACTACAAGTGATATTAATTACGGGTTAGAACAACTCTTATTCTGGAATTTGACGTTTAGTTCATTTCATTTGGTTGTTTCTAGGGCGAGATGTCAGAGTTTAGCTGAGACTCTTCGGTAGCGGTTTTACGTAAACAAAATGTTTATTTTATGCAAATTAGGCAGGATGGAGTGAAAGCTTTCGGGCAGTTAATTGCAGTGTAGAGCCTGAAAGGTGCCTTGTCATAGTGTGCATACCAGACTTGTGGGAGGCTTGTGGAGACAAAATTGTATAGATGTATGTACATGTGTAGACCTGCACTGAAATTGACAATCAAAATTTCACTGAACAGCATCAACTTGTCGTTTTTTAGTGATTTTAATAGTTTAACATGATATGAAGGACCACTGAAGTATAGAAAGATTGTAGGCATACTTTGTCATTGGGGAATGTTTACAAACTTTGACCTTGGGAAAATTATTGTATAAGTTTGATATAATGATATAAGATTTATTACAGATGAAATAACACATTGTTCTCTTCTTATGAGGATCTGTACCATTGTTTGGATAAATATACACATACATGAATACCTGTAATGTACATGCGATGTACATGCACAGGACTGATGCTGATTGGTTACCTGTACATCATATTTACCATTTTTAAAATGACTTCCTGGTTTTGCATTGTCAATAATATTATGTACATGTTTTGGAGCTGACGTCTGTTGAATCGTTCAAAGTAATATGTAAACAAAAAAACATGAAAAGGCAATCCAACCTTTGTAACTTGGTGACAGAAAGATCAGAGAAATTGGTTGATTCAAAGTTGACTTTAAAAATTGGACAAATAATCTGCAATAAATAGTTTGTAAATTTGAGCTTGACCTAGAAATAGCTCTTATTACTGCATTATTACCATGTTTGATATCATTAGAATATAAGAACTCGAGACAAACACTTTTCTGCAGTCCTGAGCGTCTGTCATGTCAGTAGTAAGACAAAATTGTGATTGCACAAACACAACAACATGGCAACTTCCTTTAGTGTGGTCACAAACAGTTACACTGCTAATAAAGATGCATTTTGTATATACATGTACATGTAGGTGGTAGCTTTATAGCGAAATGTGATGACACTTAAAAACGCAGGAAAGATGCATATATATGACAGAATTATTCAAAATCATAATTTTATGCTATTGATTGAGGTAGAACCAAAATCTTAGGATGTAGAATGGGTATTTTTCCCAATCATAGTTTCAAAACTTTATTTTGTAGTTCCAAGACCACGCAGAAACCACGAGCAGGGGGGGGGGTCCTCGTATTTACAGACCGTGTGGACAGAATAAACTTGAAATTTAAGCAATCTCGTTAACAATGACCTCTCTGCTCATCTTAAACAACGTTGTTCGACTGGTTTTCAGGCCTGTGTTAACCCTCGTCGTCGTTTAATAGTGAGCTGCTGTTTCGGTAAGCTAATAATGTTTATTATACATGGTTATGACTTTGTGACAAATGTACTCTTACCCTCCAGCTAATGTTAGGCTTGATCATTCTGTGATTGCCTGTAGCTTTTAAATGGTTTTCCCTCTTTTGTCACCGACCCTTAGATCTCGTGTAATATCTTCAGAACATTGCCGCCCAGTGAAAACTCAGATTTCGATCCAGAAGAAGACGACCCAACGCTAGAAGCATCATGGCCTCACTTACAGGTAAATGAAAAAGAATATTGAATGTCCATGTAAAATAAAGACATAAGTTGGTGAAACTGTCCAAATTATTTTCGTATTCGAAAAGTAGGTAGATATAATGAGCTTGAAAAATGAAAAGAGGATGCCATACATGTATTTGATTTGAGTCAAATTAGATTTGTAAAAGGGAAAAAAAATTAAAGTGTAATGGTATTTTAAGTGGTTATTAATAAGGAAAACTTAAAGATTAATAAATCTTACTCATTTTTGTTACAATTTATTATAATTATTTTGTTTTAATCATATGAAGAAATAAATAAAATTGCACAATTCTAGTTGTCATTTTTTAATAATGTTATGGTTACTATTTGCTTAGCATTAAAGGGCAATACAATCTTGATAATAAACTGATTTGTATGAAAGCAGAAAATTAAGAAAAACAGGATGGTGAAAGTTTGAAAGAAATTAGACAAGGAATAAGAAAAATTTATGCTAATCTCAATTTGATGAGTCGATTGTGACATATTGGTGGTCAACTCTGCCGTTTGTTGTACACTAAAATATTAAATTTATGCTTACTACCCTAAAAACTCAAAGTTAAAATTTGTGTGTGCAAATTAAATTTCCATTTTGTTTTAATTCCATCATGCATGAATTATGAATAAGTTGTGCATCAAATGAAAGAAGAGAAGCAGAGCTTTTCATACATGTATATCTCATCAAGGAAATTATTAATTTTGATAGAAAGGTCTGCCATGAAATCTGGTTTTAGTTTTTTCTGGGACACACTCTATAGTGATTACAACTTTCCGAAATTAATAACTCTCTTATTGCTTCTCGTGTTTTGTTACACTTTCACCAACCTGCTTCTCTGATATTTCCTCTTTATTTCAGAGCAACTTGCCAAAGGGTTGGATTTCCCTTTAAGCCCTATTATCTTGAATTCTAAGTAATAGAATTATAGTATTTCAAAAGAAACTGCCTTTAATTAATTCTGAATTTTTTATCATACAATATGACAGTTTTAACCAGCAAAGTATAGAAAGATCAATAAAACTTGCTGGAAGACTGCATATTATGCTGATGGTTTAGGGCTTTTAGCTGACTTCCCTTATTTTGCTGTGCTTAATTTTTGCCTATTACTGTATGCGTCATAAATTGTCACGAATGGGACTAACCAGACTATTTTGCAAGTGGTTGAATTTGCGATCATGAAATTCTCAAATCTACAAACGGCAATGATGATGTACTTTTGCAAAGTGAAAAGGTAAATTTCTGACCAGGAGACAGGGTAGTATTCTGAGAATTGTTGTTGTAACTGTGGTAACTTTTATTGTATCTTCCGGAGCACTAATATTGTTGTAAGTTGGTATTCTGAAAATTGTTTGAGTTGGATATTATCTCTCTAAGGACTGCCTTTATATCTTTGACCTACTGTACCCATTTTTTTACTTTACCAATCAAGATGGATTTTATATAGGTAGGCTAACAAACAGGAGCACCCCAGCGTCAAAACATGAGGATCTAGGATGCGCTTTTACGTATATCAATGTCAGGCGTATTTATTAAATTACACGTTTTATATGCGCCATGCTCTATTGGAATGCAACTAATCAACAAAATGGCTTGCCCTCGAACCAAGTCACATAATTGATGTAAAATCATCGAATCCCACCTGTAATTTCTTAAAAATGGCTCCTCTGTGAGATATTGAATCACACACAGTCTCTATCTTGCTATTCCAGCATGTACTGTCTGATTCTAAGCTAGAAAAATTGCCAACATCATGGAATACAACAGCTTATAGCTGTTGTAAGTTTTGTTGTAATTACCATCGAAGATACAAGATACAACAAAAGATACAATAATTTTCAGAATACCAATTATCTCATATCATCTTCAGCGTGCATATGTAAATTAGGAGCATGTGCAGAGTATACGACGATACAACAAATGTTACGACAAAAGTTACAACAATTTTCAGAATACCAATTTTGTTATTATGGTGAAGAATATGGTGAATGGTGAACTCTATTAGAGATAAAACAGTTTTCAGAGTACCGCCCCAGGAAACAAATTAATGCAACTGACTACTTATGCTGGCAATATTTGAGCGTGTTATATTTGCAAAAATAATACCCCCCCTTTATATTTGGCGTATAGAGTACTGTAAACGCTGTTATTTTCGCGTGATTAAATTTTCACGAGGAGCGACCCAAAAGCATATTCGTGGGTTCTTGAATTTGGGCTGCACAATTACTCGCAAAAATGCAGCTTCATTTATTGTTTCACTCACACACACGCGGTCCATTCAAATTCATACTACAGACACAAGTACACACATGCACTCCAAAATGAACTGGATTCAAACACGTATTAATCAGATGAAGCGCGCATTGCTGAGTCCATTAAAAACAAGCATAAGAAATCATGCTAATATTTTCGTGTGTTCTAGAATCCGCACCCGCCGAAAATAGCGCGAAATCTGCGAAATTAATGTACCGCGAATATTTCTGCATTTACAGTATACCTTTTCAACCAAAATCTTTGACTAATATCATTTGTTTCTTGAACATTCAGGGTAAATTTGGTTTGATTTATTGTCATTACCAGAATCCAAGATTACATGTACATGTACCTTCAATACTGTATGATAATCAATTCAGCATTAATTAAAGCCAGTATCTACATGTACTCTATAGGGCAATATATTTGTGACCTCACAAACATTCTGTATATTCTGTATTCTGAATCCAAATCCGTACATGTATGTTCTTTGGAGGTGTGTGATTTAATAGAAATTGTCCCCAAAAGAGTAGAAATGATTGTTTTGCCATGGAACTGGAAGGTGAAAGGTCAATGCACTCTAGGTTTGAACTTTATTAAAGTACATTACCAGATGCAAGTCTGAGTGGATTCTTGGGAAATGAGGGTTGGGAAAATGGGCATCAAATTATGGTGACATTGCTACTGTTCAGGTCCACAGGAACTAAATGATTCAGTGCACTTTGCATGTACATTAATTAACTGGTGGTTGTATCTTCAGATTGCAGCAGTAACAGGAAGAAAATTTCATTTATAAATAAATCTTGCCAGTATTCTTAAAATTGCAAATCAAATATTGAATTAATGGGGGTTTATGCATCCTTCAGAAGAAAGAGAAGAATGGTGTAAATAATGAATTAAATACAGTCGTGTTTTATCATCAGCAGCTGTCATTATACATTGTAACTTACTTTTTCTAAAGCTACATCATATTTTATACCTTTCATCTCTCGTGTATCATGCAGCTTGTATACGAATTCTTCCTGAGGTTTTTAGAGTCACCAGAATTCCAACCCAGCATAGCCAAGAAGTACATCGACCAGAAATTTGTGATGCAGGTAAGAATAAATGCGGATTTACTAACCTTTTATTTTAAGTTTTTGTTGTTGTACCTCTCAATAAGATGCTTCTCCAAAAAGAAATCTCCAAATGTTACTAAAGTCTCATTCAGATATGATGCATTAGACTGCCTTAAAACAAATGCCACAAGTAAAATAAAAATATTAGATGTATAAATGAATGGCATGAGCAAGTGGAAAAAAGTAGTATGTGTAACATAGGTCCTTAAAGGGCGAGTCAATTAGAATCAACATTGGGGCTAAAAATGTAGTACATAGGTCCAATGACACAATTCTGACATTTTTACAGAAAAAAAATTGCCCAGTAACAAGAAATTGGTCAAAAAACTCACTAATTTGGGAACGCCCCAAAAAATTGACAGCTGATTGGCTAGAGCGATTTGACGTAGCATCGGGAAGTCCCCCGCGAAGCCACTAAGTTTGACTAATATGTTGGCAATGTAAATGAATGATAATTTATCCATTTTCATATCACTATTTATACAATTTCGACAATCTTTAAGTCCCCCAAAAGGATTTGAATAGGTTGTTTAGACATTTTAGTAGAGGTCAAATGACAAGTCTGGCATTTTTTCAAACACTTTACCCATGATAATTCCTCTTTTGGATTAGGTTTATGTTTTGGAAAAACGTAATATTTTACAGACAAGTAGACGTGTGGACAGTCGCTTTACTGCTGACCGTACCTTGCGAATCTTTGTGTGCGTGCTTATGATAACAACCAAGTACACTGAAAGACTGGATGAAAGTCTAAATATATTACAACAATTACAGCAAAATCGTGTGCTGCAAGCTAGCTGCCTCCGGGGGGGGGGGGGGGCACTCACATAATATGTCACACATGTATGTGCCGCTGTGACGTCCCCCATTTTCAACCTTCTCGGGTCGCTCCCATGATATGCGATTTTCAGATTTTCACTAACCGCACCTCGATTGGCTTCCGACTCGCTCCCTAGAATATATGAGAAAACAATGCGCACAGCCTATTGTCCGGGAACGGTCGCTCCCTAGCCTCCCAGGCCAGCGCAGCGGGGAGCTGGGCGGCCTAGTGCCCCCTAACTGAACGCGGTATTACTAGTGCTAGCGGCGGCTCAGCGAGATCAATCTGCATGCGACATCGAGCCAGTGCAGTGGCCCGGCATGTACAGCGTTAAAAACAGCGCTGCGACCGCTGACTCAGCTCATGCACCGTATGTGTACCAGAGTAGTGAGATCGCGAGCAGCTAAAATTAGCTCTGCCCATGAGCCCGTTAGACCCTCAAAAATGAGCTCCCTCAATTAACCATTTAGCTCCTTAGCCCCCTGTTTTGAGATTGGCAGCGGCACACCCACATCCAAAAACAGGTTGAGTGCCCCCCCCCCGGGCTCTACGGTACGGTACGGTAGACCTACCCTCTTTTTCTCCAGTGACTCCAGCTTCACAACTGCAGACCGACTCTTGTTTTTTTAGCTCCCTGTGTTTGGCTTCCAGTTCCACAGCCCTCAGTTCCCAGTCTGATGACAGGGATAGCTGTCGGCCGCAGCATTTTATTCTTGGGCGCAAATCCTAGCTGGTCATACAGCCCCTGGCCTGAGGGCCTGACTATCGAAGTCCTCCTCCCTGAAGTGGTCACTGCAAACAGTACTGTGAGCGGAAGGGCCATCCCACTGAGCTAGCTCGCGTCAGCTTGATCCTTGAAATCCAAATTTTTCGAGTTGCATCATCTTTAGGAAAGGTGTGCAGACTGACACCATCGCTGGTGCCTTTGCTGCACCCAGCAACAACACATCTCCTCGGCATTTTCTTGAGATATGCACTCCTATCATGCCTATCCAAAATTCCCTGCACTGGATATACACAGACAAGCGTCGTCCGCTAGCTAGATGTTCCCGATGGTACGTCACAGGTCACCTGACAAGGCACGACGTGACTGGGCCCTATTTTTCGAGGGGCGTGACAGACTAGCTGATAAACGTGCGATTTAGGCAATTTCAACGAAGCTTAGAGAAGTACACAGATCTTTTTAATAAAAAGTATATGCGATTTCTAGCAGTATTGACACAATACTTTGATATTATCATGAAATGTAAATCTAATTGACTCGCCCTTTAAGTGCTAAAGTTAGTGTTATACTACATGTAGGAATAAATGTGAAGCACACTATGCTCTTCAGTTTAATTTTGCTGAGGCATTTTCTTAAAGGTTGTTTACCATGTCCTGTGTGTAAGAGGCTTGAGATCACTAATATATCATCCATTATTGTACAAAGAGAAAAAAAGAAAGAAAGAAAGAGAGAGAGCACGCCAGTATATAGAAAATAATTTAATGAGATTGATACTATATTTACTACTTTATCCATGTTGTTTTCTCCCTTTCCTCTATCTAATTCTCGTCACCCACCTCTTCTTCCCACTACGATTATGAAATACTAGTTCCAGTCAGTCTTTGTATGTATTTGTAATGGATATGTTAATCATGAGGATTGAAATCCTACTAGTGGATAGACAAGAACTGCTTTTAATGGAATTTCTAATTTCCTTTGTAACTTTATAATGCTCTGCCAATAATTGGGAGATGAGATGAGAAAAGCACACATAATGATTCCACAGAGTCTAGAGGCGAGGAGATTGGAAATGCATGTTGACATAACAATATTTTTACTGTTCTAGATACAAATATTTGCCTTAATGACTGTACTATTTCAAAGTACATCAAATACACCAATGAGTGGAGGTTAAGGTCTAGGTGAACCCCCATTGCCTATGTCAACAAAATCTCAGACACATCAGTGAATGAGAGAACTAATTCCTGATTACCTGATTATGAGCACATCAAGGGCTCCTTCAATATCGAAACCAAAAGCAACAATTGCATGCATGTGATCTTTCAAACGTATTGCAGCCTACATGTCATACCAACTGTCCGTACAATATATGAATACAATGGTAGATGAAAGACAATCAAGTTTCTTTTGTATTGCGGCATGAGTTTATTGCATGCCAATATTGTTTGTACAATGGAAATGTCATGCAGGATATATACTGCCTGAAGCCATTTATATTTGATAGTAGCACTGACCTTGATCTGGTCATTTTACTGTTCCTCTCTGCTTTTACCTCCTCCCTGTTTACCCTGTGGCTCTATGTGTTTCTTTAGAAGTAGAAGAGATGTCCTTTTTTCTCAATGGTCATATAGACAACTGATCCAGCTATTGGTCATTTTACTGGTCATTTTACTGTTCCTCTCTGCTTTTACCTCCTCCCTATTTACCCTGTGGCTCTATGTGTTTCTTTAGAAGTAGAAGAGATGTCCTTTTTTCTCAATGGTCATATAGACAACTGATCCAGGTATTGATGTATATGTAGCCAATATTATTCATTAGTTTCTGTCCTTATATCATGCAAGTTTAACTGAAATGCTGTGTTTGAGCAGGGCTTTCATGTTTATGTCCTGGAAATGGAGTACAATAAAATCAGGATAGAATTTTATATTCAGTACCATAAGATGTATACAGAAAAATATGGCTTCAACTCTTATGCAAAGCTAACACACATAAGTCATGAATGCTCTCTTCACTGTCATGTCTGCTCTTTACTCTCTGTTTGAAAATATTAGAATTGTATATGAAGTGATAGAGCCATCTGCACAAATGGTGGAATTCCCTACCCCCCCATTACTGTCATAATGGGGAATAATATATGTCTTTCATGGTTTCCTTATATTTTCAGCTGCTGGAACTGTTTGACAGTGAAGATCCTAGAGAGAGAGACTTTCTCAAGACAGTGTTGCATCGGATCTATGGCAAGTTCCTTGGCCTCAGGGCGTTCATCAGAAAACAGATCAACCACATATTCCTCAGGTGAGAAGAAAGATACACTCAGACCTGGCTTAGTGGCCACCTCTATGTAACTGTCCATAGTAGTCACTTAGACCCCGTTCTCATCACATTTCCTAAACTGGTTTCCACTAAACCAGTTTTCAAAACCAGTTTAGAAGATCGCTTCGTCAGCATTCACATTACGCTCCCCTGAACTGGTTTCCAAAACCACTTCACCGAAAGTGATCTTGTTGCTATGGGAACACTCTAAGCGGGGTCAAATGTTTCGCGCAGAATTTGAAACCGTCAAGCGTTACGTACATTAGTTAGCTTTCGCAACGCATGCACGCAATCCGTACATGAAAAAAATTGTGTCCATCGTATACCGCGCGCACAATAGTACTTCCGGGTGAAGATCGGTTTCCGAAGAACGGTTGTGTCCACATTACACGTATATGTAGTAGCAGGTCTTGAAAACGACATCGCGAGGTGGTTTTCAAAACTGGTTTCCAAGACCACTTAAGATCGCTTCCAAGACCACTTTGAGCGTTCTCATTACACCCCAAACTGGTTTCCACTAAACTAGTTGTAGGATGTAGATGAGAACGGGGTCTTAGATTGTCTCTGTTGAGTAAGAAATATGTGTTGTAGAACCTGTGTAGAAAGGCTACCTGTCTACATGTATATGGGCTATCTTTCCTGTTTTATCATGTGTGGTCTCTGTAGACATGTTAGACTAGGGCTACACATATTTTTCCTTGCGGGCACAAAATGCTGCCAAACAGCATAAATATACTGTGTTGTATAAAACCGGTAATGACCAAAAGAAAAATGAAGACAATGTTGCTGATAAAGGTTAAAGATGAAATTTATTTCATTAGCTTTTCTTCCATGTATTCACAAATTCTTCCCAAACCTGTCTGCACATCAGTATGACATGTATGATTACATCAGCCTACAATTATTTCTTAATCAGCTTGATAAGCCACCTGCTACTCAAAAGAGATTACTTCATAAAAAAAATAAAATCATCTTCACCATAACTGGACAAAAAAAAGGGGAAACTCATTCATTGTTATGGAGTGAAATGTTACCAGGAGCAACCGGCATATATATTTTTTTTGTAAAAAGGGAATCTTGATCAATACTGTGGTTAAAAATGTATTTCTATGATGGAGGCAGGTGCTCTCTGATATTGATCATACATGTGTAGTGTGCAAATGCACAGGTTTAAAAATACAGTAAAGCATGCCTTTCCTGATTTTTTGGTTAGCTGTGCTTTGTAAATTACTATTCTGATAAAGTGATCATGAAAGGACCAGTCCTAAAATATTCTCTATTTCAAATTCCCAGATGCATGTTTCATTCGTAAGAGGAATTATAAAATCAGCTTGCAAACAATATTAATATTTTTTTTGGAGAGAAGGCCAAGACATGGTCAGAAAGTCAGATCAAAGTGACCCTACTCCTAATCAAAGATGGCTTATTCGTATTATTAAACAAGTACTCTCAAACCTGTCTATTAAGGCCACCCAAGGGAAACAGAAAAAGTGGCCACTGTAGACAGGTGGCCTTTATAGACAGGTTCTAAAGCACATATTTCTTGCTACAGGGAGGCAATATAAGTGACCACTATAGATGGCCACTAAGACAGGTTTGACTGTACTCTCTATACAGTGTATATACATGTATTTAGCATTTGCAATTTCACATTCTGTACAACCAGATGGAATTTAAAATTTTTTAAAATATATTTATTTGCAGGGCCCTCAGGGAGAACAGTATTTAGTACTGATGAGGCTACCCTGGGTAAAACAAGACATTTTGTTATTATTATTATTATTATTATTATTATTATTATTATTATTATTATCCCACATATGACCAGATCAGATCACAGAGAATCTTTTTCTCTACAACACAATTTGTTGCCAGTGATTTCATCTACTTCAGTCATGCTTTTATATGGTAACATGAAATGTTATCATGAATGTGTGGACAGCAAAACATTAAAATCAAACCTGATTAGAATCACAATTCTTATACAATTGATATAAACAATTCTACTGTATTTCTTGGCTTAATTTAGACAGAAATCAATCGCATAAAAACCATAAAGATGCAATATTCCTGAGTAACTAAGAAATTACACAATTCTCAGTTGTTGAGTAAATTTAAAGTTGCGTAGGCCCAAGAAATACTATATTCAAGGTACACCCCCCCCCCAAATAGTAGGGAAGAAAAACCTTTCAGAATAAGAGTACTGAATTGTGTGGATCTTGAGTCCAATATGAAGTCAGAAGGTTTATTCATTGGCTTGCATAGTCAACATTGTGGTTTGTGGATCAGGTTACAGATAGGTGACCAGTCAGGAAAATAATGATAAGAGAGAGGGGAAAAGGAGCAGCATACTTGGCAGACTGTATGTTGCGGTTGTATAAATAGATTGGTGACTATATCACAAAAGTGTGCTAATCCCAGGTACTGGCAAATAGAGCTGATCGAATTTGAGGAAGCATTCTAAGAATGTAGCTCATACACTGACCACCAAATTTATCAGAAATATTAAATACTGCATTGCCTGTTGAGCCTTATTAAAGTCCTTGGTTTGCCAGTGCTCCTCTTTGCATTTTCAGTGCTGGTATGCCTCTTGTATTGAGTTACGAATGTGACATTATTTGTTTCATAGTACACGTCAAATGGGTTTGTGAGTGCCTCTATTGTCCAACTATAACATTATGATGCATCTTGTCATTTAGATTTGAGAGAGAGAGAAATGTCATTGCTCACTCAGGGAATTTAATGACGTTATTAAAAGCAAATGGCCTTGTTAATTGCTAATGCAGGAGAAACAACCCAAAATAACTGCATTTGAAATCTCAAGTGGAATGCTTGCAATATTATTTCCCCTAGGCTCATTATAGAGCTTCAACTAGAAATTAAACATCTTTTACTATTGAATAGAAAGAGTTAAATGTTTTCAGTACAAAGAAATGTATTATATTTATTTGTCAGAAAAGGGAAACATTATGAGAGACTGTCAAATAATGTGCTCTCCCTGCCTTTTTTGCTTGCCTAAAACCATGTTAAACAGTTTGTAAATTGTGGAAGGGGGTAGGTGTTTTTAACTCAAAAGAATATAGTCTAACAGTCTAGATACTACTAGTGGTAAAAGCTAAGAAATATACTGAATCAGCCAGCAATTTAGCACTGGAAAACTAAACCGTTGCTCTAGGGAAATCTTTCTAGTATCAAATCTTAAATGACTTTTAATCTGCATTCAAATATTAAAAACTTTTTTTTAAATCAAACTTGCTACACCATAAAAACTGAATATAAGCAGATAATTTTGAAAGACCAAATATCAAGGTCAACCCAAACACAAGCATGTAGGCGTATATTCTCATGCCCATAAACATACTGTCTGACATTTTGAAGTAAAACTGGTCTCTCTGAATTCTATATTTTTGTATTCATCCCCCCTCCCCTCTCTCTCGCTCTCTCTCTCTCTCTCTCTCTCTCTTTCAGTCTCCCTCTATTATGAATTTGACATGTTGATTGGCATTGAGCATGCACATAAATCAGTCATATAAATATGTACATGTTCTTTATGTACTAGTTTAAAAAAAAAAAAACAATGGAGACTTTGGATCGTTAGTAACTCAGAAATTATACTCCGTATCCAACTGAGGTTTTTACATTGTTAAGTTGAAGGATGTGAAATTTATCATGAGCAAGTTTCATGTCATTTCTCTGAATACTTTTCTTCAAATATTTTCATTTTTTGAAAAATCAGGGCCCCAAAATCTTTGTGTATCAGTAATTAAGAGGCCTTTCACACTCCCTGCTGGACCGCTCCAAGTTAGACCGCTCTAGAGGAACGGTTCTTGAAGAAGGGTTTGTTTGTTTTTTCACGCCGCGCCTTTTTTATGTCTCAAATCGCTCAACAAGTCAAAGTGGTCTTGTTGCTATGGCAGTTCAGGTAAGCGGGTCAATTGTTTTGCGTGGAAATCAAACCGTATACTGCCTGCCTGATGCATTTTTTTCTTTTTTTTTTCTTTGTTTTTCTTTGTTTTTCTTTGTTTTCATCATCCTATCATCTTTTCTTTCTTTAGATTTCTTGTTTTTCTTTGTTTTTATCATTTTATCGTTTATCTTTCCTTGTTTTCTATTGTTTTTCTTTGTTTTTATCATTCTATCATTTATCTTTCTGTCTTTCCTTGTTTTCTTTTGTTTTTCTTTGTTTTCATCATCCTTTATCGTCTTTTCTTTCTTTAGATTTCTTATGTTTTTCTTTGTATCATCCTATCATTTTCTCTTCTATCATTCCTTGTTTTCCTTTGTTTTTCTGTTTTTAACCATTCTGTCATTTCATCTTTCTATCTCCTTGTTTTCATCATTCTATCGTTTTCTCTTGCTATATTTCCTCATGTTTTCTTTCTATCGTCTTCTCTTTCTATAAATTTCTTATGTTTTCTTTGTTTTTTTCATTCTATCATTTTCCCTTTCTATCTTCTATCATTTCCTCTTCTATCTTTCCTTGTGTTTTCTTTCTATCGATGGCCTGCACTTATAGGACAATCAAGGAAAATCACACGAGATTTCCCGTGGAATACACACACTTCCAGTTGAAGTACGTTTTAGGATCGCTTTCATTTTTACACTGCACGTTAGAGCGGTCTAACTAATTCAGAATACAATTGGCATTGTGCATTGCAGCTGAAATTCCAAAATACCTTTTTAACCCAGAGTCATGAATCGTGTCATGAATCGTGTCATGAAAATGGACAGCAAAAGGTTTTCTGAAGTGACAGCTGCAACACACAATGGCAATTGTTGTGTTCTGAATTAATTACTGATACACACAGAGTTTGTGGCCTTGATATTTCAGAAAATGAAAAATCTAATTAAATATTCAGAGCAATAGTTTAAGAAAAGTGTTCATAGAAATAAAATTTACACTCTTTTATTTTACAATGTAAAAACCTCAGTCTGATGTGAGGTATAATACTTGAGGGTTTTTTTTAACACCTAGTAGTATCAAACTACATGTAAGTATCGGATAATAGACCAAACTAAAGGTGAATTGAAGTCTTATTGTGTCTCCTCTATATGATGCATTTTACTCACAATCAAATACATTTGTGAATGCATGAATGCTTTATGTACATGTACGTATACCAAACTTGACGTTTACATTACTCTCTCTTGCTACTTGTGTTTTATTCAGTGGCATTCATATGTGAAAGACTTGACCAGAAGTCCCTGGGAGTCTTTCATTGTTTGCTTTCTACCTGAGGAAATGCACTGCCATGTATCTCATTTCTAATGGATCAGGTGTGTGTGTGGTATTGAGAGTGAATTTGTCAGTATCCAAGGCAACAAGCTTAGGCATCTTTGTCACATGCTTTCCCTTGTTGGCAGGTATCAGTTCCCAAGACTGTTGCCCTACTTATCATACCTGCTCAATGGATTTGAGTTTGTCTTTGAGTGTATAACAATAAGATTGTATGAAACATATCCAGTGACAAGTGCTCTGGGGTCTATTTATGACACTAACCACATTCATAACATAGCTCCGGGAGAGCGTTTCATGAAACATTTTGTCAGTGATTTTTACTGACAAATTTGCTCTCAGCCAATCAGATGCAAGGATTTCAGTAGCTTATAACAGTTGTCAGTCAAAATCACTGACAAAACGCTTGATGAAATGCTCCCCTGACTTAATTTATACCTAACCCTAACCCTAAAGCTAACCTGAAACACAATGGCCACCGTAACCCTAGAGTATATCTCTGACAGAATGAAGCCCAGAGCAAATGTTGCCATAGCTTTATATTAGTTATCAACATTGAAGGTTAAGAATGACCTGTCATACCATGAAGTTTAGAGGGCATTTAAAAGTGAGCACGAACAATTTAAAACTTTTGTTTGTTGAATTTCTCATGTTGTATTCTGTGAAACAATAGAGTACATGTATATGACATTGACATCAGTTTATTTCACATGAATTTAACAGCAGTATATAAACTATGTTTTGTTCATCATTCCTGAAGCACCCCTCCCCCCCCCCCCCCCCCCAAGTTATTGCAGAGTAATTTAGACACAAGCAATAGAAGGAGCCAAATCGGATTGGTTTGGATCTCTTCTGAAAGTATCATTTTCAAGGCATTTGATTAAAAAGAAGCATATTTTCTTGTTGTACAATGTACATGTATTTTAATTTCTGCAGCTGGAAATCAGGTTTTATGTGTCATGCAACTGATACACGTGTTGTAATGGGTTCCTGTGTACTAATTAGCAGTGACCTTATCATCTGTCATTCCATTGAAGTATGATCACATCAAGTAGGGTTCGATATATATGGAAGCTTGTCAATTTGTATAGGACATAAGGCATGCATGAAGGCAAAGAATACACATAAGATAATTGTTTGTCATGCTTTGTCACGTTTTATTTTCCTTTCATGTCATGTTTAATCGTTACAGTTATGAATTTTCTCTGTCTTTATGGGGGGCTCATGATGACAGGGATCCAGTGCAAATGGGCCCTAAGTTTAACCCTTTGAACCCTGAATTATTTGCATATTTCCTGAGCTATACCCTGAATTATTTCACGCATATTACGCATATTTTACTTATATCAAAAATACATCAAAATTTTTGAAAGGTGACCACTTATACTCCATCGGCACACTGACTATAATCTACCCCGCTTGTACCGGGCTGGAGGTGCATAGGTACCGCTAAATCCACCAACTCAGCCCTGCAACCTCATCTTCTGTATCAATTTCATCCTCAAAATCACTACTCTGACAATATTCTAAGTCATCAGTGTCTTCCGCGGAATCTCCCAGTAGTATTGCACGAGCCTCATCGGCTGTGCAGGTTTTTCTTGCCATTTTCTCCGGATTTTTTCACTTTTTCTTCAATCAAAATGGAGGAAAATTATGCCTGCAATATCAAAAGACCCGGGCGATTACCTGATCAAAAACGGAGTCATGCAAACTTTCTAGCCAAGCTGAAAATAAGTCACATGATTTGTGGACGGTAAACCGGCCTTTCGGGTTATTTTACTTTCTCGGCTCGGCCGAAAAAGCGTCCTTTCGAAAGTCTGGTCCTCAAAAAATTATAGAAATTTAAAGAGGGTGCCCATGGACATGCTGACACACACCTTAAAATTTCAAGCTGTTCCCTGTGAAAAAGTTTGTCAGGCGCCATGCTTTATGTATTTGTAATATTAACACATGTCTATTTCACATTGTGTTTTTCTGTCTTTTTCAGATTTATTTATGAAACAGAGCACTTTAACGGAGTCGGGGAATTATTAGAAATTCTGGGAAGGTAAGTTCTTGAAATTTGTTATCTGTGTTGTAGTACTCTGATTAGTCATTTTAAAGGCCACAAGACATACATGTACCTGGCCAAATGCATATTAACCTTTTGATGTATATGTGGGTTTACACATGAATATATGTGTATTAACAAAACCATTAGCTCTTTAATTTTAATTAATGATAATTATATCATGTAATTTTTAATCAAGTTTTGTATATCCTGCAAAGCTCTGTCACTAAAAATCCTCCATGTTATCCTTATTTGCTTGTGATACACAGCCAGCCAAAATACTGTGCTTACAAATGTAGGTATACTTCCTCACAACAGCATTACAATCTTTCATACAATTGGACTTAGACCCTTTCAAATATGATGTCATTTGCTCTGTCAAACATTTTTCAGCAAATGCATAGAGAGTAGGCTTTTAAGCTATTGTGAAATATTTTTAAAGGGAAAGTCCACCTTGATTACAAGTTGATTTCAAAAGAAGCAGAAAAATGAGAGAAACAGTTTGGTAAAAGTTTGAGCAAAATAAAAGAATAAAAGACTTATGAATTTTTAACATTGTAATCATTCAAACCCAAATTGGCAACTCCATGACGTATCTTGCGAGCTCCTCCCCATTTGCTCAGTACAGACAATTTCGTAAATTTCATTTTCTTAGTTGCTGATAGAAGAAGAGATTGGTTTCATACAGATTTGTGTAAAAACATGAGCAATGATTATTTTTAAGGTGCATGTACTGTATGTTTTAATAGTTTCCTTATGGAAATTAATGCCTATTTGTGTACAGGGCAAATGGGAGAGGAGCTCGCAAGATACGTCACGGAGTTGCAAATTTGTGTTTGATTGATTACAACTTCAAAAATGTATAACTTATTTCTTATCGTAATTTGCTCAAACCTTCACTGGTCTGTTTCTTAAATTTTTCTGCTTCTTTTAAAACCAACTTGTAATCAATATGGACTTTCCCTTTAATTATGAGCAAGTGCATCAAGTTTGTACTGTAATGCTTATTCTACTAGGTATTAAAAAAACTGTGGACACTTTTGATAGGGAATAAATCAAAAATTATATCTGGTATCAGACTGAAGTTTTTGCATTGTAAAGTTGAAGGATGTAAAATTTATTGGAAGCAAGTTTTATGACATTTCTCTGAATACTTACTCTGAATTCTTCAAATATTGCTCTCGTTATTTAATTAGATTCTTCACTTTTTGAAAAATCAAGGCCACAAAATCTGTGTGTATAAGTAATTAATTCAGAACAAAACAATTGCCATTGTGTGTTGCAGCTGAAATTCCAGAAGTCATGAATCATTAATGACACTGGACAGTAAAAGGTTGGCAGAAATGACAGCTGCAACACACAATGGCAATTGTTGTGTTCTGAATTAATTACTGATACACACAGATTTTGTTGCCTTGATTTTTTTCAAAAAGTGAAAAAAATCTAATTAAATATTCAGAGCAAAGAAAAAGTTTTAGAGAAACGTCATAAAACTTGATCCCAATAAATTTTACATCCTTCAACTTTACAATTCAAAAACCTCAGTTTGATATGAGGTATAATTTTTGAGTTATGAACAATCAAAACGGTCTACGTTTTTTTTTTAACACCTAGTAGCTTACTGTGATGTTACAAGTAGAAAAAGATAAAGGATTTCAAGTGGCTTATTAGCACTATAAAGAAAATAGATAATGATTACAAATAATGATACATAATAGATGTATACATGTAATTGTAAACCTGACCTGTACACTTCAACAGAAGTTAACATGCATTTCATGTTTTGTGACCTTTGTTATGAAATATGCTAATAAATGGATAGTTTTTCCTCACAAGCACATCTCTTGATTAACACTTGTCATCCTTGAAAGGTTGGTAATATAATCCCTTTAATGCTTCACTAATGGTAAGGGTCCACTGATAACGTTCATAGGACAGGTGCAAGGAAAGAGCAAAGGTTCTGTGTCTAGTGAAGTAGACTTGTACTATATGCACTCATCCAGGGGCCCTGGGGCAGTTTAAGGCAGCCAGGACAGCAAGGAGAAAGAAAGCAGCCTAAGCCAGCATTGCTGGTAGACAGTCCGATTTATCACGTTGGAAAACGGACACCCATTACAGGGCTCATGCTTGTCGGTCGCATAATTGAATGAAGGCAAAGCAAGGGGGAAGCCTCTGCACTGTGTATGCTCAGACAAAGCTTTGATTACTCGTCTTACTCTCATGTGTGCCCCTTGCACAGTCGTGACTTGTTGACCGTACAAGTGAGCTGGCTGCTCTCTGCATACCCCGACGTTTGTGATTTCATCCATCAGCATGCGTCTCAGTTAGATGATGATGTATGCTACTAGATTACCGGCAGTATTGCAATTCCAATAGGATATGCTCAAACAAGCATTACGCACAACCTGCTAGAATGCATTAACTCTGTTTATTACCTTAGCGCAGTGAAGATGTGCTCATTTATAGCAAAATTGCTGGGCCATTCAGCTTTTATGCATGTGCTACTAAAATACATAGAGGGGACTGATACATTATGCATACATGTATGAATTAGAAAGGGTAATATCTGTTTCCTAGCTGTTTGCACGCATTAAATTCTTTTCTCTCTAGATACCTATTTGCTCTGCTTGTCATAAATCATGATTAAAATTGTATAATTAGTGTTATTGAATTGAAATAGTTGAACATTTAAGACTTTCATAACCTCTTTACATATTTGCATATTCACTGTAAGCAATTAATTATGCACTAATATGTGCATTATGCTAATCAATGTCATTTTATAAAAATATGTGACTGTGTTGAAAATATCTTGTGGTTTCATTGCGGTATTTAAATATTGACAAGTATGGTAAAATAAAAAGGTAGCCACAATATGAAATATTTTAGTAAACGAAGAAGCTTGATGGGAGGAATTTTAATTTGTAAACAAATTTTTAGGCATTTTACTCCCAGTGTTAAAGATCGTATGCTCGATCTGTAATGAAAAACACAAGTCAGAAAAAAAAAAAAATTTGTTTACAAATTAAAATTCCTCCCATCAAGCTTCTTCGTTTACTAACCATTGTCTACGGCGGACCGTTTGAATATTAATGAGTCAGAAAGAAGAGGATCTTGGGTATTTGATTCCAGTTCATCGTGAACCAGAATAGCCTGGTGGTTAAGTCGCTGCCCGGCAAGCAGTAGATGACAGGTTCGAATCCCGCTGGTTCCAATTTTTTCTGACTTGTGTTTTTCATTACAGATCGAGCATACGATCTTTAACACTGGGAGTAAAATGCCTAAAAATGTGTTTACAAATGAAATATTTTCTTTGGTTATGAATGTAAATGTATTCCTAACTCAAGGCATCAATGGCCTTTGCTACTCCCTCTTATCCACTTCATCACTGTTGACTATAGTGTACTTATTTCATGTATTATTGATAATTTTCTTACATATTTCCCTGTCATTGTTTGTATTCATGTGTATGTAATTTAGGTGATCCATGTGAAATGACATGAAATGAAATCAGATCTTCATTTACATGAGGATGTGTGGAAAATTCCGATCATACTTGTTTCCATTATTTTTCTTGGAACTTGCATGTCATATTTTTCAATGTGTGGTTTTTTTTTTACTAATGGCAATGATTGTAGAGAGATATGGTAGAAATCATCTATATGGATATTAGCCCCAAAATAAAAAAATAAAACAATGATTTGGGGTGATTTTTTTTTTCACACCCACAAAATCAACAATTTAAAAGAAAAAATTTAATTTAAATCAGTGAATTAAAAAAAAAAATCAAGGCAATTTAGCAATTTAAATCAAGGTAATTTAAATCATGCCAAACCTGTGAGACGTGTAAGCAAAGATTAATTTCTTCTTTCTTTTCTTGTAGCATTATCAACGGGTTTGCACTGCCGCTGAAGACAGAACACAAACAGTTCCTCATCAAGGTTCTCATCCCATTACATAAAGTCAAATGTTTGGGTCTGTATCATGCACAGGTAGGTGCTATTTTTAAGTACTAAAGAGAAGCCAATCTCATATACATTTTTAATCTCAGACATTGACAAGTTTTCTGTTCCTTTTCACATGGATGTTTCTCTATTTGATAGTTCATTATGATTTTCATAAAGTTCATTATGATTTTCATAAAGTACATGTAGTTTCTAAGTGATAAATCTGAAAGCATGGCACGAGGCAATGTGAAATAAAGTTAATGAAACACACATGATTAAAATAAGGTTGTTCAAACAAGCATTCCAGACATTTTTTTCTGTTCACATCTAACATAGATTTGTGTTGACCGAACTGATTCAGTGATGATATTATTTGGTTTATAGTGGGCGTTTTCCCCATCCCTCCAATAACAACCTGCGTCATTCTTATCACATTTCTTTGAGTTCATATCCTATTTCCTCATACTGGTGGAGAAGGTGTAGCATTCAAGTTTATAGGGATGGAGTAGTCAATAATGCATTACTGTAGTCATACATTATGAGGAGTAAAACAGCTCTTATTAATTAAATGTGCTGGTACTCTATAAACTGAGAGAACACTTGATGAAAACCGAAACATAAATGGCTATAACACGTTCTGCATGTAAATGTATGTTTCATGTTCGTTTTTCCTTCACATTGCCATTTATCCATGAAATTGGTATTTGAAGTGTTTCATTGACTAGTGTAATATTGCAGCTATTTGCACAAAAGTATACTTCCCTGGTTGTAGATATGAATTATTTTTCTAAACAAACCTATCGTCTGTCATGCTTTTATATATATGGATGAGGGAAAGAATTTGCATAGCGTAAAATTAATTGTTCCTCCTTACTGCATTTCTTTTTTGTGTTGATAACTGCACAGGTTGCAAAAGTGTCTGTGCCGGAAATCGAATCCAGGTCATTGGTCCTTGGGTGGTATTATGAAAATGGTGTCATCATTTATGTTAGTAAAACGATGTTAATTGTCTTAACAAATCAAAATTAGCACAAGTCAATGGTTAAAGTCTGCGCAAAGCTGGCTGCGTTCACATAAAGGTAAAAGAGACTTCTGAGCAAGCACCAATGACAAGTGTTCATTCCGAGCAGTTGCAGATTGTTGTGACAATTTACATCATTTCCTTACCATCAAATATAACATAGTTTTCAGAATACAGTCACTGTATGCCAAATGCCTTAGAACAAAAAATTTCTCACATATATATGTATGTGAACAGATATGATGTAACAGAATGAAGCATGTCACTAGGTGTATTACATTTACATCTAAATTTAACATGGTTCACTCAAACGGTACACATGTCCACACGCCTCTCGCTATATATCTCATTAATAAATATTTTTTTCTTTAATTGATATCAATTTCAGTGAAATGTTACAGAAGATCAAAATAAATGTACATATATGTTTTTTAGAATCCATTTTGCATGTAATTGATGATGGAATCAATTTGGAATCTTGCATTTCATTTAATTTTGAAATTGCTACATACATGTACATTTCATATGATATGCCCATGTTGAGGATAATTCCCGACAGAATTATTCCAGTTGTGAGGACCACTGAATTGAAATGGCATCTGAACTTGGTTTGGCTAATTGACCTCCACAAATGAAGCTGAGTGCGTCATTCAGCTGCTTGAGTTTTCAATTAGGCGTTCGCTTAGCACATTTAATTGCTCGCTTAAGATTCAGAGAATCTTACCAGATGTTTTCCCCATCGGCCCCTGCAGTACTGCTGATGGCAGATCATTTTCTTTTCTGCCCATGTCGCATTTATGTCTGTAAACATTAGCAAGGCGCACATACTCTTGTGAATGGTGCGTTCTCTCAGCTATAGCAGTTGGTGTTTACTCTGCGAGGAAAGCTGGCTGACACGTGAGAGGCCTGCATTTGCGTGTCTGCAGAGAATGACATGTTATAACGCCAGTGGGATGGGACAGGGGGGAAGGAACAGTGAACTATCGCTGTGCATATTTTGACATTTATCTGTGAGGACGCCTGGTGTATTGACAGTGGCAAATGGGGGACAGTTTCCTGGAGAAGCTCCCTACATTGCTTAGGAGGACAATAGCAGTAGAAATGACTTTAAATTGGTCAGTTTTATATACATAATTAATAATCAGTCTCATCTCTGATGTCATAGGCTTAAGTTTCACTTAAATATGGGAATTCATTGTTGTAATTTATTCTCTAATTTGTACCATCAATTTAATTTTCATGACCAAAGGCTAAAAGTAAGGAGAATAAATACATGTACATATATATATATGTAGTTACTGGAGAGAGAGGGTATATGCGGTTATGGGCAGTTTCATTTGAAAGAGTTTTGGTCGATTACATAATTATGGCATCCAGATTAGAGATGCGAGATAATTAGGCAGATAGGATCATTAGGGTAACCTTTACCTTTACCGCGCAATACTCCCCATGGGAAAGCACAACTCCAGGGAGGTGTCATTATGTACAAGCAGGCAGAGCAGATAACCAAGTTCAATTCAGGGGTCCCTTCCCTCTTTACCTCTCTTGCTTGATCTGCAGTCTAAACCCACAGCACTGTAAATAATACATTCATCAATTGTCCCCCGTTATATGGCTAGGTAATGCACACAGGGTATTTCTCTAGCATCTGGTTGATTAGGCGCGATCTAGGATGCATGTAGCTGGGATGCATCCCAGAACGTGAGTGAACTGTAGAAATGAATCGGGATGCACTGGCATCTAGATCCTCTGTGCATACAGTTGCATGCATGTTTTATGTGCTGTCTCTCACCTTTGCATTGTTGTATAGAGTGGTTTGCCATCTGATTAATCATATTGGGCTGTTTGGAATGACAAAAGGGCCTTTTTTAATATATTTTGTTGCCTCAATCTACTGAAACTGAGCATCAAGTCCAAAATTAATTATTTGAAAGAGTACATTCACTGTGAGAGTTATATAAGCCCCAAACTTTTGATTTAGGAATGTGAAATTTACAATAGCAACCTGAACATATTGCATGCGCATTACTTATACCACATTGTTTAGCCATGAATTTTTAATGCCTAAAAATCAATCTATGCTTGCCAGAGCTCCAGGAGGCAAAGCAGTTAATCTGCAGGGACCATCTCCCTCTTGTTTCAATCACACTGAATGTGTGAGAATGTAAATCTCCTGCTGATCAGGGCCCCTGCTGAGTGCTTCACATCAATTTACTATTTAGCCCAATGAACAAGTGATGACAGTTGGCTGAAGATTCCTGGATAGCATCCGCTCACTAAGATCACCTCTCCTGGGACAATGCCATTGTTATCATTCCATCTTTACATGTGATGACATAAGTACATGTTCATGCTTGCTATTTCCTCATTGGCGTGTAGCTAATGGGTATTTTGTTGGTGTTAGGTTTTCCTTGTATTGACCCATGCTTTCTTAAATTGCATCACCTATTCTTGTAACAAACATACACAGAAGGCCTTCTATAGCTACATGTACATTGACTTTGCATGTAAAAGGCTGATCAGTGAACTACACAACTAAAATTATATGTGGTTTGTCTGTAAAACTCATTTACATGTATTAGTAATATGTAAACAATTTTCTTTTTACAAGATGTCTAGATGCACAATGTTTCATCCCCTCAAATACAAAATTCCAGTGGACATTTCTGGAAGTGTTGCAGCATGTGTAGGAGTTCAGCAGGGGCATCTAATCAACAGTATTAAAATTACTTTATACAACCCTGTACAATTTCTGTCATCAATTTTGACTGTTTTATGATTGTTCTGCTTTTTTTCAGCTGGCATACTGTGTGGTGCAATTCCTAGAGAAAGATGCAGCACTTACAGAACAGGTATGATGTATGTGTGTTAAACATATGGAATTTCAATAGGATTATACCTTAAAATGGCATAATGCTATCTAACTTGACCGAGTTAAATCATATCTGTTTTGTTTCAATTGTCAATTCATATATGTCCAGTATCAACCTTGTGATCAAACAATTTATTTCAAGGGTCATTTAACACCTTATTGCTTTGTATTATCAAAATCATACCCTGAAAGTGTTATTGATTGAATTCAAAATCATGTTATTACCATATAAATAAACTTTCTGATGACAGGCTTGTTGATATGAACTGTGTATGACCAGAACATGTTCTAGAGAAATACCATTCACAACATAAATTTAAAAAACAACATTAACAACAACATAAAAACCCATGACACAAACAAGGGCAGTACTCAACTCGAGAGGATCACAAACAGCATCAATAGAGAAAGGAATGTGATTCTGCTTTGCATCTCACACTAGCGTGAAAATAAAAAGCAACCTAGAAACGATCACGATACTCATCGCCTTTGATGCAGTAGTGCATAGAAGCTGCTCATAATGTGAGAAAAGGATTTCAGTTGCTTGTGTTGCAAAAGAGATGAAAGGATATATGCCCTTGTGGAATACCAGTATTTGTCTATCATTGAAAGGTCAGTCAAAGGGAGTTGGGGAGAGCTAAGACTTGATATGAAGATGCAAGGAGCAGAAAACTGTAAATGATAGATCATAAACAAGGCTCCTTTCCCCATACACACTGTGGTTGAAATGTGAGTTAAATTACATTTGCCACGGCATCATGGCAGAGACCCCAAGAGGGTTTCTTGTCTTGTTGTATGTCTGTCGGAAATTTGATCCATAATTCCAAGATGTAACTGGCACAGTCAACATGAATTATGCAAGAAGATATTATGCCAAAGTGAAATAGCAATGAAATTAGCTCTTTGCTCTGCTATACAGCTTGTCCATCCAGTTTTTAATTGGTGACCTGCCCTAGGCAACAGGGAGGCCATCATCCTATAGGTCACAAATACGAAATGCAGGTGCTACTTAATATATGCCGATGTCTGTGACTTACTGTGTTAATAACTAAAATGAATGTATAATGGTCAGTGCCCCATAAATACTCAGACTGTAAAATATACATTCAGATTGTATACAGGCAGGATTTGTTATGAAGGTCATATCTTTCTTTCTCACCATGATATATTAATTCTAATGATGTATTGTATGCTGTGTGCTCTGGATTTGAACCATATTACATCTGTGATGGTGTTATATTTTTATTATTCTTGTTACATCATTATGACATCCCAGAGCAGGTTTGTGGTATGATGTAAGATTGACCAATCAGGCTGTTCACAAACTTTGACTGCCTCAAGATCAGAGCTTGTACTTTTATTTTTTTTTCCTTTAAATTTTCATTCCAAATTTGCATGAACCTCTGAAATGATATGATGTTGAGTTACGTTTTAATTTGCAGGTCAAGCCCAGTACTGAATAGAGTATTATAAAGTTTAAGTATAGACAACATTGAAATAATTCATCTTAAAAGAAGACACCACTGGAAAATTTTGAAAAAATATGTTGTTCTGCATGTCCCTAGGAACTAATCAGTATCGAAATTGTAATTTTTGAACAGCCTACAAGTGCGTATATTTTGATATAAAAAGTATGTTTTTGCCACTGTCGATACGCAAATTGGCTCGTGTCGGCCAAAGCTGTGACGACATTGCAGCACTTTGAGTTTCCACCACTGACCTCTACCACCTGGACGGATCATCGCCCATTCCCGCGCGTGCGAGCACTTGAAGTGGGCGCGGTCATGTTACTCTTCCGAGAGCGATGTGGTTTATTACACGTTACGCACTGAACATCTGTATGATTGTACACAAATCTGTATTCCAGCTTTCTCGCGCGTTGATTTTTCAGAAGTGCAACATGGCGGACCACAACTTCACTTCTCTGAGCCAATGAAACGTCCAGGTGGTAGAGGTCAGTGGTGGAAACTCAAAGTGCTGCAATGTCGTCACAGCTTTGGCCGACACGAGCCAATTTGCGTATCGACAGTGGCAAAAACATACTTTTTATATCAAAATATACGCACTTGTAGGCTGTTCAAAAATTACAATTTCGATACTGATTAGTTCCTAGGGACATGCAGAACAACATATTTTTTCAAAATTTGTCAGTGGTGTCTTCTTTTAACAGAAGACTTCCTGTGATGTCTTCCTTTTCCTTCTAGGCCTACAGTTGTACATGTTGTACCATGGATTATTCTTCATCTATCGTTTTAGCTCTTTAAGTCATAAAAACACTATAAAAAGCACTTAAAATCTATTTTGCACTTTGTAAATTTGTATGGCCATTGTTAAGCCATTGATTTTATGATTGATTAATTCATATCTTTTATTATTGAAATTGGTTATGGAAGGTTTAAATATTATTTGTAATTAAATTAGTTATGCAGTTCAGTAGACTTCAACGTAATGTCTTATGATCTGTGAGAACCCCACTTATCTTTTGAGAAAACTTGCAGGACCCTGACTAATTTATAAATGGGGTGAAATATATCTGCATTTCAACTAGATTTATTACTCTTTACATTCTGTACTCCTCAAAATGACGGCATTGTGACGTAAACGACTACTGCCATTCTTGACATTTATGTGCAAGCTGAGAAATTTTGAGATGGTCACCGGCATTTTTCATCTGCATTTGTGATCCGTTGCAGTTGAATTACATGTACATATACTAGTACTGTGGTAGATGAAGGTGGTGAAATATCTTCATGTGCACACATTCAGTGTTGGTGCAGACAATTAAAAGAAAAAAAGAAAGAAAAAAAATCTGAAAAATGACTGCCCAAGTACGCATGCACACAAATACACACAGCCATAGAATGGTAGGGTCTGCACACTAAATATCTCCACACACATTAGCCATCTCCAAAGGGCTACATGTAAAATGCACACCACACTGTAAATGCGTGGATGCATGCATGCATCAAATGCTCAATGGTGCACATATGTACATGGCGCCGGAATCTGTGTGTCGGTCAAATTAGTGCCAACGTGCTACAGCTCAGGCTGTGTTATTGCATTCACTATTCAAGCGAGAATCAATACTGTAGCCAGAGGGGGAGATGTCATGTGCATCTCTTGTTAAGGCATAGGTTCTTACAGCATTGCTTGCTTTGATCATGGTTGCAACACAATTGGTTCAATTTCATCTTAATTGAATATCGTTATTATGGATTAAAGTGAGGAAATATCTCCCCCACTGAAGAAAAACAAATTGTGTTATTCAGCAAGATAGGCCTTTTGGAAAATTTAGTGTGGATGGATAACAGTAACTGGGCAATTCCATGAGATGGGTGCCATGGGGTGAAAAAATAAATTCTTATTTTGGAACTTGTCACCCACCTAATTTTGTTCAGTATACTTCTGGGCAAACGGAACAGTAAAATTTGTCAAAAATTTGCATCAAGAATTGCAAATATTGAACTTTGAACTTAACTTACACTTTTATTGAGAAAAACTGTAAATATTTACCTAAAGATGTCATTTCAATTCATACATAATTAAAGAATGGTAAGCAGTTGTTTAGTTGATTTTTAGAATGTATGGGACATTAGTTTTGAGTTGCCGAAGAGAAAAAAAGGGCCTCCATTCCCATGAATGGGTAGAAAGCATGCCATCTGACTGCTCAAACCAATGTAACGTGAGTAACGAAAAAAATGAAAAAGTTTTATTTCTTAATATTCCCTTCCATTCAAAATTTGCCAATGGAAATTCTCTTCATACTCCTTGTACCTAATATGAAAAAAAGGGTAGGAGCTGTATACATGTCATGGTATTACAATAAATGAGGCCCAAAAATTGTAACGTGAGTAACAATGTAACGTGAGTAACGATGGTGTAACGTGAGTAACAACATAAAATTGTGATATAAATATGTATTTCACAGGCTATGGTACAGAATTTTTTTACTGTGTGACTAAGGGGTAAAAACAAAGAGTTCAGTCCTTTAATGACCTTTCATGACCTTTTGAAGTGGTCAGTGTTGCTATTACATAACATAACGTACCACACCCTTGAGTGGATCTGTTCATTGAGCTTTGTAGCAAGTTGGAGATTGCAGTGTTCTTTAGCAAGCTCTATTCTCGTCTCCTAATTGTTTCTTTAGAGGAGAGTACAGATTTATTTTTTCATTTATTTTTTATCTTTACCGGTAACTTTTAGAATAAGCACAACAATCAATTTGTAATCCAGATGAACAAAATAATGCCTAACCTACATGTACATGTACAGTATTTGCAGACAAGTTGTAAATATTCACAGATGCTGTTAGATTTGCAATGTTTATCTGAAATCTACAGTCTTCTAATTGTGTATTGAAATATAATTTGCCATAAATGTGATATATTTATTTATAGCTTTAATTAATGGTGTGATGTTTAATTGGAATCTTGCATCCAATAAGAATATCAATTTTTCTTATTTGCAATTCTTTGTTTTCAGTAGGAAAGTTTTAATGGTCAGATATCTGTTAATTTAGTTGTAAAATTACATTTCCTTCTGTTAATTGTAAAATTAAATCCTCAACAAATTCTATGTTGTATTAAGGGAGGGTCAGAATGTCACTCACAAATGCTGAGAGACAAGAGCGCTTCAAAGCCAAACTACAAGCTTCGGGAAGTTATGACGAATTTAAAGAGAAACATAACTTGAAACTGCTAAATCCTCTTAATGAAAGAACCATGCCCACATCATCATCATCATCAACCATGAGCCATGACACTGTCCATGTGGGCAAGTGGTATGCTGTTGACTATGAAGGGGTCCTTTACCCAGGGGAAGTAAATTGCAGTGGGAAATCTGGGCGACTACCAAGTCTCAGTCATGGAACGAGATGGAAAGCACTGGAAGTGGCCGAATCCTAAAGACATTTTCTAACCAAAGAAAAGCTTGATCGTCAAATTAAATAAACCAGATGTAGCTAACATTTCAAGTTTTCTGTTCAGTTTTACGCCTTTCTCAGACTTTTCATCAATGATGATGAATAAAACTGTATCTTTGATTATATGAGTCTACATGATTATTGAATATGGCCAAATGTTTAAATACCAATAGGAACTTTTACCATTTTGGTACTACATTGTACATTGCTTCCATGTAGAATTATAAGTTAGAAGAATAAATGATTAACCTGAATGAGATTTACAAATGGATAAAAAGATGGCAAATAAATGCACAAATTTGCATTTGATTTTAGTTTGGTAAAGGTGGCACTTTCTGTTTTCACAAATTGCTTTTGAAGGGGGCATGTAATAATTTCTTTCGCCCAGTAACGCAATAGAGAAAATGTTTTGGTCAGAATTATTATCTTTGTACCACATAATTCTGTTACCTTTATCTTTGTGGCAAGTAGTTAGGATCAGATAAATTGCTTGACATTGCTTACAATAACTCATTCATGGTGTTGGAAGAGAAACATATAGTCTTTTAAGTTCATGTGTTAGGTTGGGTCAGATTACACATAGAGTTGAGTCTACTATTTTTTTAAATATTTATTTTGCCAGTTGTAATATATGTTACTTCATGATTATTAAAATCTTTTAAGGACTGACTAGTGTTAAAATGTAAGTGTCTCCTGAGTGATTCACAGAAACTTGAAAGCAATTTAATTTTAAAGAGAATGGAAGGAGAATATTTTTCACTCTGCGCCACTTACAAAGTGCTTGTACTATAAGTAAAATTGACATCATATATGTGTGGTAATTTTGCTTGAATGTTGATGATTAGCCATATAAAATGGGTTATAACACTTGAGAATATTGTCAAATATATGTAAAAGGTTAGCAAAACTGTTCCATTTTATGCCTAAATAATTTACACAGTTAAATACATCAAAATATACAGTTTCAAGCTAATTTTCATGGTCAGGAGCATGGCAATGATTATATGTTAAATATGTAACGTGAGTAACGTGTAACGTGAGTAACGCTAATTTGGGTAAATTTCTCAAACATATGTAATGTTTCTAAAATTCTGAGCATCTACATTGGTGAACCTCTATGTCAGTTATAAAAATCATATACCCACTGCTTTTAATTCCACCCAGTATGAGGACACTTTTTGAATAAAGACATGTGCTTGAATTATGCGGTCCAAAAATGTAACGTGAGTAACGAAAGTTTGCTTGTCTATATTTTCTGGGTAGATTTGTTGAATTGAATTCTAATAACATACCAAGGTGTATTAAGAAATCATACACCTTGTACAGAAAAGAGAGATTGTCAAACCCCACAGTAAAAAAAATATGGCAATTACAATATGCCAAGGTGCCTAAAATGTGTAACGTGAGTAACGTGGAATTGCCCAATTTCAAATTCATACCTTCTGCAAAGTCTTCTTTATATCTTTTTCTGCTTTTTGATAATTGTAGAATTAGGTAGACACCAAATCACTTGCTCTGTATCAATACCATTGAATTTATTGATTTTTGATTGGCAAAAGATTTTGAAATTATATTTTAGTAAAACTGTTTGCTACCCTTATAGTTAAGTTTGTTGTATAAACCAGCTTCCAATATTTTGTGATTTATGTGAGACAATGAAAAGAAGAAATTTTCTTCAGATGGAAGAGTACTTATTGTGATGAGAATGCTGATATCCATGAAAGTAAGTGCTTGCATATATTTTCATGGAGTAAATCCTTGACCTGACAAGATGAAGATGACTATAATCACTTATCAGTGAACCAACCCTCTTTGAATACCCTCACAGCACTGATAGTGATTATATGCTCAGCATCTCAAAAAGGAATGGCCGTTGATGTCTTATTTCTGAAACCGAGTATCCACATGGTCATTCTAGATCCATTTTTGTGGAAGTGAGCAATAACAACTTCCATTCATGACATATATCTTCCTCTTAATTGACATGAATGAACAATTATTTCCATAATCTACTTTCAGATTCATATGTTCAAAGTAATCAGAGACATGCACTCTTTGTAATAGCATGTAAATTGAACTTTAAAGGTACTATTTGACCTTTTCAAAGGGCCACTCTGTTGTTATAGTTATTATAGTTATTATTACTACTGTAAGTTGGAGCTGTGATATATCAAGTGTGAGCAGGCTAGACCTACTCAGAATTTGGCCCAAATTGTGACAAGATGTGTTGTCACATAAAATCATTTTCAAATACTTGGTTTCAGACTTCATTTATTAAATGTTTTTAGGATGCATGTAGCTGCTTCCATATTTATTTATTCAGTGTTTTATCTGTTCAAATTACATGTATGCCTTAAAAAAAAGAAACTGTCCCATTGACTTATACAATATATTGGCCGGGGGTGAGGGTCCACCTGTTTTTGTGTGTACACAATGTTTAAAATAATTGAAAACAAACTTACAAGGTAATTTTTCCCGAAGTATTATGTTATAAAAAAAAAAATGAAAATCATCAAAGAGTTGGGAATCTTTTTTTCTTTTTATCAAAATTATTCAATTTAAAGCTGCAATGGTTAATTCCTTTTTGGATCCCTTTTTTACTTAAAATATAATATTGAACACTTATTTTTTTTTTTTTTTTTTTTTGGGGGGGGTCTCTATTAGCCTAAGTATAGGGTACATTGTCAGTTCTGTGAAGTTTTAAAAACTGGAATTTATATTTTTTTCTCATCTTTTCATTTAATTTGAGTGTACTGCAATAGAGTACATGTGTATGAAGGTAATCTAGGGTAGACTCAGTGGTTATATGTGAAGCAAACTTAATGCCTTGCGGCAATGCAATATGACCAGGTGAGAAGAAGAGGATGAATGCAAGCTGACATTGTCATTGTCCCCGTCCCCAGCTATCTTAAGATCGTGGTTCTTCAACACTCTACTCTCCAAAGCCTTGCTGACGTATTGCGACGTAAACCCTATCATGAAATGTACCCTGCGTAGAAAATAGAGAATTTGCATAAAGCATACAATAAAAGAAATCCCAAGGAGTAGTTTTTTTCTGATATACTGTCTAAAGGACATTTAAAAAAAAATAATTTTAATGAAGTAGATGATCCTATTAAAGGCAGAAACAGAAAAGTCAGCTCATAATGCATGTATCTCTAAAATATGTTAAAATAAGACAAAATGTTAATTCCTCTTTGGTTAACATGAAGCCCTATGATACCTGCCTGTTTACAGTTGTAGTGTGGAGTGCACTTCACACATTCAAGTAGTGGATTGGTTGATCAATATTCATCAGTCCTCTCTTTCAAGGTTAAAAATATAAATAGAGACAGGATACTGGTGTAAACATAGTGGCAGTTGAACAAAGGAATCACCTGCGTAAATTGTTCCAAGGGTATGATATTTGGACACCGGATGACATAAATTTGAAATATGAGAAGCCATAGGAAAACAATGATGGTAGTTACTGTGAGACAGAAAAGTTTATTAAAATATATGTAATATTAAAAATGTGGCAGTGCAAGGGTCAGAAGACTAAACCATATTTATATCCCTTTTTTCTCATACCATTTGCATGTATGCAGGTTCTCTGATGTAAGCTAAATAGCATGATATTGACACAAGTTTGAATATTTCCCTATCCAGTCCCATCCAATCCAATCCACGGAGTAATTGATATAGCGTCTATTCCTTGCAGTTACAAAGCATTTCACAATTAGCTTCACAGAGTAGTATATGGGCTGCTTGAAGGGATTCGGTAACTTTGTGGAGGCTTGATTTAATAAATTGCTGAATTTTGATATCTTTCTTGTATAACGATGTTCAGACGGATAAATAAATATCCAGGCATAGAAAGGTTTTCAAATATATAATGCTATTATTAAGATATCTGTGACTGAATATTCCCATTTACGAAAACGTATGGCTATACGCTTTAGTCTAACACTGAGTCAATGGGGGAAAATGAGTCTGGCATTTCCGGTCACTTGCATATATGTTTACTTTTGCGAAGCACATGATGATTTTGAAGTGCTTTTTTTCCCCCATGGGCTTCATTTTTACACCATATTACATACACTGATAGCATGTAAGGCTAGACAGCTTAGATTTCATCAAGCCTCCACAAAGTTACCTAATCACTTGAAACAATGATAAAATGCTTTATAAAAAACCAGTTGAGCCAAAAACAATATATAACAATTCATCTTCTCTTAGAGCATAAGTGGGCCTTCAAAAGTTTCTTGAACTGGTCTACAGATGTAGCAGTCTTCAGGGTGGAGTGTAGCTTGTGTCAGTAAATACTAGCATTGACTTCAAAGGGAAGTTCACCCTGATATTAAGTTGGTTTTGATAAAAGCAGAAAACTGATAGAAACATCAATGAAAGTGTGAGAAAGAAGGAGATGCATGCAAGATTTGTACTCTTATGAAATAAATACACAAGTCCATTGTATGGTAAATATGATGCGTTACACATGGAAGCTTAGGACTGAGAGTATGTTTACTAGGTAATTTAGTTGCTTTTGTTTATTTTTTTTACTAAAAACATACAGTATATATGCATGTAGTTATCATCGATTCAGTTAACCCTTTCAGGACAGGAATTATTTATGGGCTAAATTGATCACGTTTATTTCTTCAAATTGGCAACAATAATATTTTTCTTTTAGCGCAACATGGTTCTAATAAGGTGAAATGTCTTTGAAAACAATATGCATGGTCGGGAATTTTGTCAAAGTTGAAAACATTGCCAATTTTGATAACAAACGATGATTTTGAACCTCTCAATTTGTTGCCAATTTAAGGATTTTAGAGCTTATTCTTGTTTTTAAAATCCCTGACATCAAACAAAATATGGTCATGCAACAAAAAAGGACATAGTGTGTGCAGAAATTTTTGCTCTTTCTGCTCACGTATCTGGTATATTTTTTAGGGCTGTGAATCAGTAGTTATTGAGCTAAACCACAAAATGAGGTCAATAGTCTTGAAAGGGTTAAGTGAAAGTGGGCCTTTGAGCAACATATTACAGCATATTGGCTTGGATTTCTTTGTATCACCTTCCTGTTTCTATGCCCATGTATGTACGTTGAATAGCACCACATGCTTTAACAATGCCATTACACCTTTGTTGAATTGGCAGTGCTATGGAATGCCTGAAATAGCAACAGCTATATAGTTATGAAAGCTTGCGATGTTTTGTTTGAGAATTATGTTGCCATTGTCACCATGTGCACCTACTTATAGGAAGGTGACGCAAAGAAATCTATATCAACTTCTCTAAAAGTTAATTTTCCTAAAATGTTAAGCTTACATAAGCATTTTTATGATATACTTGCCCATATCACTTCATGTGGGAATATATTGCATAGTAGAGTACAAAGTTCATTCTTTTAGATTGATGTCATTTCCCTTTATTGGAGTGCATCATTGTATGCAATGTGTACAATGTGTATGTCAGAAGATCCTTGGTATGATTGTGATAGCCAAATAACTTGTCAGTGCTGTGGTATTGCAGTGCTACTTAAAGGGATTCGGTAACTTTGTGGAGGCTTGATTTAATAAATTGTTGAATTTTTATATTTGTCTTGTATAACGATGTTCAGATGGATAAATAAATAGCCAGGCATAGAAAGGTTTTCAAATATATATTGCTATTATCAAGATATCTATGACTGAATACTCCTATTACGATAGCGTATGGCCATACGCTTTAGTCTAACACTGAGTGTATGGGGGAAATGAGTCTGACATTTCCGGTCACTTGCATATGTTTACTTTTGTGAAGGATATGATTTTTATTAAAGTGCTGAGGTAGCTCAGATTTTATCAGGCCTCTACAAAGTTACCAAATCACTTTAAAGATGGAGTGGCAATATGTGTTGAAGTGAGTAATTCTTTCAACATATTTTACAAAAGTAGGCTGCTCTTTAAAGCTTTTAAAGCTTTTAAAAATGTATCCCATGAGGAATTTTCCATACATGTTCCCCATTCTCAGCTGCACTTATCTTCATATTCTATGTATGAAAGGTAAAAAACATTCATGAAATTTCCACCAACCTACCTCGATCATCTTTCAAATAAGTGCTGGATTGGACTACAATCTTGATAATGAAGATGTGTCGCATGCCTTTAAGTGGGTTTCTCCAGTTCTGTGTGCAGTGAAACCCAACACTCAACACTCTAGAATCAGTCGCTAGCTGTCTTTTACACTTTCTTTGTCTTGGATGGAGCTAACCTGAGCATAGCCAACTTCAGCCAGCTTCAGCCAGCAACAGTAATTAAGTGAACTAAAAAAAAAAAAAAAGAAGAAGGATAAAGGGGAGGCAGTGAGAATTTTCATTATGTCAGTCGTCCTTCTCAATTTGCACTAGGTTTGCATTCTTCATGCACAGGATTCAAGGCTATATTTGTCTTCGTTCATTCATGACATTGCTACAGATTTTGTCCAAGAATGTTGTATCCTGTGTATGGTTCTTTTCGTTTTGAATTGCATATACATTCTTCAATAATTAAAATGTTATGCAATATCAATCTCTTATAATTTTAATTGTAAATAATGGTCTCATTGTGAAGTATAAATGAGGAATATGGTTATGCAAAGTATACATGTAGAGGTGTCGTGGTCTAGTGGATACGTCACAGGACTGTGGATCTCATGGTTCGTGGTTCAAGCCCCGCCGCGGCACTAATCTCCTTTGGCAAGACATTAGTGTACATTTGCCTCTCTCCACCCAGGTGTAGTAAATGTGTACCTGGTAGGAATTTATTCCTTGAATGCTTTTAGCGCCTTAGGGAAGCTGGGCTAAAGCCAGGTTAATAATACTCCTTTGTAAGGTGCCTTGAGCATCCTCTGGGATGGATTCGTGCGCAATATAAATGTAGTTACTATTATTATACATTTATTCAATTTAACCTAGCTGTTTGTGTTCTTTTGTTTAGATTGGGTTTAGTTTAGCTTAAAATATAGGGTCTTTATTGATAATGACAGAGTAACCATCAATCATCAACGATCAAGAATTTTGTTCTCTTCTTGAAACATTCCATCATGGTTGCCTGCAGACCAAATCGTCAAAAATCATTCTGAAAAGGTGTTCTTCTCTCTTCTTTAGGATAGGGTATTATATCGTTGGCCTATAAATTATTTAGGTACATGAGCATATTGAAGATCTTTAATATATTTAGTAGTTATCTTTCTCTTTCTCTCGTCCCTTAATTTGCCTCTCATTTTATCCCATCTCTGTCTATTATTTTATCTTCATGCAGGTTGTATGTGGATTACTAAAATTCTGGCCAAAGACATGTAGTGCAAAAGAGGTATGTATACCTGCATTAGTACATGTACGTTACATTAAGGTTTTGTTCTGGTATGATTATTCATTTCATGTGTTATGATAGTGAGTAAATCGAATGTCTATTTTAACATGTTTTTCTTTTTTAGATGTACATCTATATCTATAGCTAATAAGCAGTCAATGAAATCACTTATAAGATATCTAGTTTTTGTGATTTCCTTTTACCTCATGTCTGTCAATTACTTGATGGAATATAATTTAGTTTTGTAAGTACACAAGAAAATTTACAAAAATAGAGTAGAGAAGTAGATTTGATTGTTAACAATTTTACTCTATCTGGAATCATTATCTCAAGTGGTTAGGGACCAAGAGCTATTAAAGGAGAATTAACACTAGAATATAAATGTACTTATGTTCAAAGGTGTAATATATTCTTAATCATTGACCTGTATCGCTTTAGAAATAAAATATCAAAAAAGGGTTTAAATCAAGACATTATAGCTCACGGTATCATCTGCTAACACTTCATGGGGGCTGCCATTTTCTTGATGACATGGAGTTGTACATGAACCATTGTAAACCGTTTTTAATCCACAAGCTAAATTGCTTCTCTTCATTATAAAATATCCCCATATATGATGGAAAACACATAACAGGTGTATACATATATTTTAAAATTTGAAATAGATTTCTTTTTAAATTCTCTATCTCGTATAATTTAATGCAAAACTACGTAGGACAACAAGAAGGAATAGATTACATCTTTGAATATAAGCACATTTATATTTTGAGGTTAATTCCCCTTTAAAAACTCCCAGTTTAGCTTTGTTATTTGTGTACTTGTTTGGTGTTTTTTTTTGTCTTCTTCTTTGGATAGTGTGAACTTGTGAAAATTCTATGATTGTTGAAATTTCTGAACTTAAGTACCACTTGAAGCTTGTACATGTATGATATATATCTGTATGTATTGCATAGATTGATTTGGAGTATAATTTAGTGAAATGCATGTATATTATATTTCCAGGGGAAATTGTTGGTTTGTCAATAATTTATGAATATAAATATTGAAATTAAGACCAGGCACAAACATGATACATGTCTTAATCTGATAAAAGTAATGATAGGATTCCTTTGATATTTTGCAAATCATACCAAATGAATGGAATAGACCAGTTCACAAATTTATTCAAATTTATGGATACATTTTAAAAATGTATTGTATTTCAAAAGTCAGAATGTAGATTAAATTTGTTAAAGAGAACGTTGAGTTTTGGGATAGGTGAAAAATGATTTGTGAGCTTTTTCTTTTAAATGTCAGTTTGGAAGAACATCATAGTAGAAATGTTCCCTGAAAGGGATTGCTCTTCAAATACCCTCATATTCGAAATATGACAAGAAAAGGCTGAAGTGTTCGGAGTGCAGTGCATGTGCTTTTCAGCGAGATTGGATCACTTTCTTCTTATTATTTATAATGATTCCAAAACCTCACAGTACACAATTCTTATGTAGACATGATCACCCTTTTCCGATTGCTTTGAGACAGTTTCTTTCACAGTGCAATCACATGACCAGAACTCAACTTTATCTTTAATTGTTGCTGTGTTCGGCAATTCACTGGCAAATCACTGGCAAATCGTTCGGGTTGTCACAGGTTACCATTTTCATAGAAACATGGATCAAAAATGAATATATATTGAATGGTGTCCTTACCAATGAAGCATGAAGAGGGGAAGAAGGTAGTTTCTGCATTGTCTTCAAACCCAACTCCTTCTTTAAACTATTTCATACATAACTTATAATTAGTATATTGTAACTAGCATGTGTATTTTATAATTAGGTTTTATTACTCCAACCTCAACTTACAGGATTTTCAAAAGTAAATCTGCTAAATCTAGGGAAAGCTGTGGTTGCATCAAAGTGCAATGATTATTGTATGCCAGTAGGAAGCTTATTTGTGGTGAAAAACCAACTTGTAATCCTTGCGATTCAAATGAATCATTAACAATTCAACCACAAACGCTTTACAGGGATTCTACATTTGGGAATAATTGTCTTCAAATTGATTCATTTCCAGCATTGGGCCTACTAAATGGTTGCAATTATGGAAAGAAATTATCTGGAGTACAAAAAAAACCTTGGCAGTGTTACTCTGAAATTGTGGCATTACTAAAAATGAAGTAGCTTTGGGTTTCATCGCTTATGATTGGACAATGTTTCAAAGAATACTTTCACTATAATTACTGAGAAAATGTTGATTTATTCTCATCTTTTCATATTTCAGAGCTCCCAGCCAGCTATTGATTATTTCAATATTTGTTTCTTTTCATGAACATGCAGAGACATATTTTCCTTGTCTAAATATAGAGCAAGAGTCGAGCAAACCATCTCATGTTACAGACCTTCTAAATTCTTTATGTGACCAGGCTTTTGAGATGGATGGTCTGAAATGAGATCGAATGTAATTGAGTTGGGCCTCAGATCACATTGAAAGGAAAGATTGTTAGAGATGGCAAGTAGAACTGTTTAGGGAAACTTGGGGGAAAAAATTTCTTGAAAAAGCATACTGGACATCCTACATACAGTTGATTGTCAATTCGGTAAGCACCAAATCTGATCAAGCTATTCCAAGTTTTCTACGCTTTTCTATGCAGAATCACAGATCATTAAAACAACTTATATATTTTCTTCAGGAGTCATTCAAATTACCAATGATTTGAATCATAAACATAACAAATATTGGGTAATGAAAATATTAATTTTGATACTGGCACAGGTTCTCTATTAATTAAAATGACAAGAAGAGAATCAATATTATTATATTCTAAAATGTTATTGTTTTTGCTACTCTTTCTTTCAGGTGATGTTCCTTGGTGAAATTGAGGAGATCTTAGATGTGATAGAACCTTCACAGTTTGTCAAGATTCAAGATATGCTCTTCAGGCAGCTAGCAAAGTGTGTTGCGAGTCCACACTTCCAGGTAAGTTTGACCAGTTGCACTTAAAGAGGAAGTCCACCACGATATAAAGTTAGCGTTAATGAAAGCAGAAAATTGATAGAAACAGATCTGATCGGCAGAAGTTTTAGGGAAATCCAATAAAAAGTAAGAAAGTTATTGCAATTTGCAACTCTGTGAAAAAACTTGAGCTCCTTTTCCTCTTGCTTTATACACAAAATGCCATAAATTTGTCATTTTCTTGGTTGTTGATGAAGGGATTGATGTATTTCATACAGAGATTGTGTAAAACATATGTGCAATAATTACATGTAGAGTGCATGTATAGTTGAATATTTCATTTGGAGAAATAGAAATTTATCAATTGTTCAGCACAGAGCTAATGGGAGAGGACCTCCCAAAATATGTTTCAGAGTTGCCAATTTGTGTGTGATCGATTACAAATTTAAGAATTCATAAATTTCTTATTCTTTATCAGATTTTCCTTAAATTTTTTTCTGATCTGTTTCTCTCATTTTTCTGGTTTGATTAAAATCAATTGATATCAGTGTGGACTTCTCCTTTAATTGTTCATAAAAATATTTCTGTGAAAAATACTGTAAAGTAAACAGTGTAGTAAATAACCAGTGTGTGTATTCCAGTAATCACACATAGGGTAATCATGTCTTTACCAACAGTCTTCTTAATTTTGCCCATTCATCATCATGTACAAATGGTCACTATTATACAAATGTTGACTGCTTTGAGGGGCACAGTTAAAACTATGGCCTGATGTGAACTCTCAACTGTGCACAGTTGCAAGATCGCAGAGGGCCATGGTTTTAACCGAGACGTGAAAAAGAAGCAGTCAACATTTGTTTTATATACCGCATTCTTCGTTAGCTCAGAAATTCATTTCAAAGACAGATGAAATACGGTACCGTAATGTAATTCTCATCGATCACTCTTTTGATGTAGCAATTAGGGATTTTGAATATTTTGTTGAAAGTTGTATTTTGTCTGTAGCATTCCTTTTGTGAATATTATCTGTAGTTGTTCCTTGTACTGGTAAATGATAATTCATAAATATGGTCATAAAGAATACTTCATCAATCATCGATAATGACCAATATATAATTTTTGTTCTAGAATTTGTCATGTGATATGTATTGTAGTTGGTAAAGATATTCCTGTAGAAAAATCTTTTAAAAAGTAAATTATTTTGGAATTACAATTTGTTTAATTAGCTCTGTCATAGCAGCCCATGTGTCAATTATTGGATGCCCTCTATATTTCAACCTTTTCAAAAATTTCCTTCAAAGAATATGAAGCCTTCTGTTTGAAATTAATCTTCTCCAAACTTTTCTGATATACTGTAAACCTTGTGAACTTGTTCTTTTTATTTTTTCAGGTTGCAGAACGTGCTCTGTACTTCTGGAATAATGAGTATGTAGTGAGCTTGATAGAGGAGAACATTCAGAGTGTCATGCCCATTATGTTCCCTAATCTCTACAGGATATCCAAGGACCATTGGAATCAGTAAGTCTACTACCTCTCACACCCTGGTAACATTTGATTCCTAATTAACCTTGCATTAACCCTAGAATAGATGTAGGTACAAGGCAAAGAAGTGAGTACACACTGTACATAGTCTAAGAGAAAAATTAAAGACTTGTTATTTTACATAATAACTGAGTACAAACTGTACAAAAATGTAGATAATCCAATGTAATATTTCTACAAACTTTTATTAAAAATGCAAGCTTTCAAGCAGATAAGACATTCTGTGGCATTTGTGTAGGTATAAAATATTGTTGCATACTAAAGGTAAAAAAAGTGACGCTCAAAGTGGCGTTTAAGCATTGAATAACTTGATGTGTATTGGATTGAAATTTGTTTTTTCGATATGTAGATATCAATATATGACAAAAAGGTGGTTATATTTGATTGTAGAAAAGTGATTACCAATGATAGCAGCACTCCTGATGGACCTTTTTATGCCTCCACCTACCGTAGGTGGTAGCCGGAGGCATTATTGTTTCGGGCCGTCCGTACGTCCCCTTTTCGGTCTCGCGATAACTTCAAAACTGTTTTTTGGATCAGTTTGTAACTAGGCCCATGTATGCATATGGGAGGGACGATGAACAGATTAGAATTTGGGGTCTCAAGGTCAAAGGTCACAGAGGTAATTATGTACATAAAAATGGTTAGTTCTCGCAATAACTTCAGAACTGTTTGACGGATCAACCTCTAACTTGGCCCATGTATGCATATGTGAGGGACGCTGAACGGATTAGATTTTAGGGTCTCAATGTCAAAGTTCATTATATACATAAAAATGGTTTGTGATGTATGGAGTCTAGGACTACCTATTTTAGAAATTTCAAGGGGACAGTGGTCTGTTTGCTATAAAATATCTATTTCCTTGGTGTATTTGATGATTGTAAGTCATCAATGGTAAGTTTTGTACGGGATGAAAATGAAATGAAATAAATTTTCTGTCTCCTGTGCTTTTTAAGTGAAAAGATTTGTAATTTTGTTGGACCAATCCTTTTTAGAGTGTACATGTATGCCATACATTTCCAATCTGGTGATGGCGGAGGCATAAATTCAGATTCATCTAGTTTTGAACTGCATTATACCTTTAGAATGGTATACATTGAATAATTTTAGTTTTACCTAAAGTATCTACTGTATGACATTTAAGATGATACTTCAAGAGGATTTGAAATATTGAATGATCATTTATCACTCTCCAAAAATGGTATAGTCATGACAGATTGAAGAATGGAGTATTACTATAAAGTGAATGAAGCTTTTATTTTCATATACATTAGATCAGTGGATGTCTTTATGCTGTCATTAATCAAAAGTTGATTTTATTCTTTCCATCTGTGCTGTAAATTGAAAAGTGTAAATATAAAGCTTGCTTTACACAAAATAGAATACTTCTGCAATGGAGAAGATTATTTTGCTGTATGGTAGCAAGTCCCTCTAGGTGTTGAAAAGGATATGTAGTAACAATATAGCCCAGCAAGTCCAAGGTATTTTGTTTCTTATGTTACCGACCAGCTCAAAGACTTGAGTTTGTTTGATCATTGTATTAAGCAGGGGCGGATCCAGGATTTAGCATATATGAGGGGGGGGGGGGCACACAAATGCAGGTTTGTCAACTTTTGGAAAAGGTAGACCCATTATTTTTTTGTCTTGCCAGCTTCTTGAAAAGTAGCTCAGCGGGGGGGTTATGGGGGTCCAGTTCCCCTCAATAATTTTCTGAAAAGAAAGGGAAAAAAAAAGGTTTTCATTCTAAAAGGGGGGGGGGGGCACAGTCGACAAAAGGGCGGATCCTTTATAGTCAAAATGCATACTTTTCTTCCAAAAGGGGGACACGGGCCGGAGGTGCCCCCCTGGATCCGCCAATGGTATTAAGTTAATACCCCTACTAGTAGATCAGACCAAATATCAAGGATAATGAAACGTTTGATGTCAATTTATGTTTAGAACTCCTTAATAACTGGTACCATTTTAGACATTAAATGACCAAATAACTTAGACTCACCAAGCTACCTTGCAGTATAGTAGTATTTGGTAGTTCATGATGTAAATTGGAACTGATAACTGATACCAGCTAGTATGTTAGTTGACATTTTGTAAACAAGTACTGTATATGCCATGTATTTCGCAGGGTTTTTATTTTGCGAATTTCGTGAATCGTGAGTGGGTTGCAAACTTAACAACATGCTATTAAAACTATTGCTAACATTAGTAGTCTGTTGAATTTGCTGTCACAGCTTTGCAAAAGTACATCATCATTGCTGTTTATAGATTCGAGTATTTCCCGATCGTGAATTCAACCACTTGCAAAATAGTCTGGCTAGTCCTATTCACAAAAACATAAGGCCACAAATTTTATGGGGTATAGAGTATTAGACATTATGTACATGAGTATAATTGTTGCATTTGGTGCTGTTTTCAAAGAGAATCACAACTGTTAACATTATCACTATCATTACTTCTTTTCCTAATCACCAGTGGTATCATAATCATCTACTAGTATTTATAATAACTTCTGTTAGATTGTTGTATTATTTTGAGTTATTCGGTATGATTGTACGAACAGACATTTAGGGATAAGGAAGAGAACAGGAAAAAACCCCTTTGCTCTGACAGGATACACATTAATCCCCATGCATCAACAGGGATCAGTATTATTTATATAGGGGATCCATTGCATGGTCATCAGCCATTCAACAACTCTATTACAGCAATGTTCATTGCAGAAACAAATTTAGCGCTATGTTAATATTCAGCATGTGTATAACGGTAGATTAGATTTGTTTTTCTGTGCAATATATAAAGCAGATGATGATACAGAGCCATACATATTCATGTTAGAATAATTGAGATTTAGATAGCTACTAATTTTGTCTAATTGCTAGATGTTCGTTACATGAACATAGATTTCATTATGGAGAAAACTGAGTCATCTGATATCATTTCAACTCCCCCCTCCCTCTCTCTTTCTGTATATTAAACCCATTCAGAATCAAAGGATTCTACTTATACTAAACTGTAGGTACTTTGGATATGTTATATGTGATGTGCACAATATGTTACTGGAAATTTCTGTTATGCCACTAATGTTCAATTCCAACAATGTGGTAATTAGCATTGGCTCAAATATCTTCTTCTTTTTCTTTTTAATATTAAAGTTGAAATAGGATTAAATTTCTGTGCTCATCATCACATATCGGTTGTTGTAGTTAAGTGGGTTTTAATTATTCGTGGAATATTATGTGTTTGATGTTTTTGATATATTCAAATATTGTTCTCTCATTCTCTCCTCAGAACTATTGTTGCCTTGGTCTACAATGTACTCAGGACACTGATGGAGATGAATAGCAAGCTATTTGATGAACTCACCACCAGCTATAAGGCAGATAGACAAAAGTAAGATGCTTCTCAGTTTCAAATTTATGGATGATTAGATTTCTGCCACTGTTCTGCAGCCAGTGTCATAAACTGACTGAATTCACAACCCTGGACAAAATAGATACCTTAACCCAAATCTAACTTTGCCTTAAAACCCAATCGCATGCCTAACCCCAACCCCTATATCTATGATGAAAAAAAGCTCAGAGCACATGTGACCGGAGCAAATATCGGGTAGCCAACAGAGAAGTTTGTTTGTATCTATAGGCCTGTTCTTCTTTAAAATCTCTACTTGGTATAGATTAAGAATATAATGTAATGGAAAACTCCAAGTATCTGCCAAATATCCTTGCTGTATGTTATCTTACTTGGATACACCTATGCTGGTAGAATATAACACCCCTTTTGTTCTTTTATGGAATACCTGTATTTTCAAGTAATCTAAAACATAAACACTATCAGAGCTTTCCAGTTATCGTCTTTATACTGTACATGGGGTATTTAATAAGGTAACTGAAATTGAGAATGTGAAAATATATTCATGATGGAAATGATAATGAGACCTTAATCTAACTAATTCGAAATTAGTTTATATTTTAGAGAAATTGATCATGGTTGTAGTCTTGGGACATATAAAAAGAAGATTCTCATTTTCACAAAAGCTGTGATCTTGATAACTATTCTGGTTTATTTTTAGAAGAGGAAAGTCATTAGTGTTTTCACAATATATTTGTGCAATGTTAGCCAATGATAAAATATGAGATGATATAATGATAATAATGTATTTATGTGAAATGCACTTTTGAAAAATGGATATTTGTATAATTGTTATTATCTTGTTTCTTTTACAGAGAGAAGAAGAAGGAGAAGGAGAGAGATGAACTGTGGAAACGCTTGAGTAAACTGGAAATGAACCATCTAAATAACCAAACCAACAGCAGTTAGACATTAATGACTTGTAGAATGTAGACATGGCAGTGGAGATTTGTTGTGAGGACTTGCCGCTGAAATATCAACAGGGAGTTGGTCTTCTCTTCACCATTTCCCTTTGGAAATCGAAGACTTGACTGATAGAGGGAGCTTTGATCTCCTTGTTGCTGCATCAGGCAAAACCACAAGTTTGGGCCAAAAACTGATAGTTTGCTGCTGTTTCAGTGGAAGTGCATGAATGTTGTTCATTATCTTTATATTTATTTCGTATCCAATTGAGTGTCAATGAACTCAGTAAGCCTTGGAGGCTCCTTAGGAGAGAAAGGAGGACAAGTGGATGAGAAGATGAAAGCAAGTCATACCCATGTGAGTTGCATCCTGATGGAGTACAAAGAGGTTGGAAATATCACAGTCTAAATTGAGAAGAAGAAGCTGCTCTCTTCTGTAGATCTGTTTCCTCAGTTTGTTAGCATGAATATCCCTGTCACCTTGCCTCTTTATCACTAGAATACCCTATAGTTACATGTCTCTTTTATGTGTGTTTGTCATAGCTGATGTCTACTATTGTGAGCAGCAATAGCAGGGTGGGAGTTTTATTTTACAGAGAAAACAATGTGTTCTGCTTTAAAGAGTGATGAAACATGTATTTTAAATTGAAAATGTACTTAACTAATGAAAAGTTTCCTGTTTTACCTGTTACATATATACTCCTGTTGGAGACTTCTTTTATATTCATTCACCAGAAACATCTTCTAGCAGTTGCACTTTGCATGCCCCGACCTTTAACGTATGGGTAGGGTTATTACAAGAACAGCTCAGTAGTTACAATAGAAAACGAGGAAAACCTCAAAATGTTTGATCCTTAAAGTGAATAAGCAACAAGGCCATACCAAAATGCATCTATCTAAGTCATATTTTAATAGGTAAGGAATGTATTTGTTTTGTGTGCCATTTTTTATTGAGTTTTGTTACTGGGTTTATTTAGATTGTGTTTGACATATTTCATGAATAAGCCTTAAATAATGATCTAGAGTTTGTGTTTTGTATAGATAGATTAAAGGATTTCTCCAGAAGTATTTATCGATTTTTTTTTTCTTCATATCATGTCAACGGTTCTTTATTGTCGCCAGGATTTTTAATCAGATGTTCCAGGAATTATAAATTTAATATTTTTCTGAAATAATCTTATTTTTCTTCCTTTGGAATACCTATTAATGACATACTACTTGTATCATTTTTATGGTGGAATATTTTGATGGATATAATGCAAGAAAGTATACACAAAATTGGGTTTTTGAAGTATTTAAGAATTAATCTGCTATGCATGAAATGGAATAGGAAAAACAATTTAATATATGTCCTTTGTCATCGTGTACATGTTTGTCTCAAATTTAATCAAAGTATATGTTTATATTCGTTTAATTGAATTTTAATGCATGGAAGTATTTGCAAGAAAGTTTCCCAAAACCAAAAAAAATGCCAGGATATTTCAGGATATTAGAAATGAATGGTAAATAGATAATGCACCTCTTGTGACCATCGTCATAAAATATATATGACAGTGGTCCTTGTCAATATACACGTACAATACTTCAATGGAGGAGTTATATCATTGTCTACAAACATGGACTCCTTGAAAATATATTTTACCGGTTACTTTGCTTAGTCACCTCGAAACTGAGGCTTTCAGCTTTAAATACATACAGAGAGATTTGAAAGTAAGTTTATTTGGAAACATTTGCAGGTAAACCTGTTTATAAAGACCACTTAAGGGAAATAAGAATGTTCTTTGTAGGCAGGTGGTCTGTATACACAGGTTCCTTCAATACAATGTTTCAATGGGAAACATTGTTCAAGGGAAATACAAGGTGGTCCCTGAATCAAGTCTTAATGTGGTCTGCTTGACCCATTAGCGCCTACATATTAAATGCACTTGTTCCTGACCAATAGAAACAATACGTTGCATGGGATGATTTTAAGTATGCAACTGTTTTTAAGGTAACACAACATCTTCAATACAAAATAATAATAATAATAATAATAATAATTTGTCTTGTTTACCCAGGATAGCCTCATCATTATTATATACTCTTCTCTCCCTGAGGGTCCTGCAATCCTACTATTACCCCGGAATCATTCAAACATGTTCACTCTTAAATGAATGCACGGTAATGCTCTACCCAATACTTTCTGCAGCATATTAATGCCATACGAATGTGCATGGATGGTCTCGGGCAGTTGAGAAAATGATAGAAAGGATTGGTCGTCAAAGGTTTAGGTGCTTGTAGGTCAAGTGTATCAAAGAGTTATGGATTTATTTTATTTTGTCAGAAAGAATGTAGCATACCCAAGTAGTTGGAAATATCTCTTTTCTGAAAAATGTGCTCAATTCTAGTTCAAACAACCATAGCCTATGATACGTGTTTCAACTGTATGCCAGATACTAACAATGGACACATAGTTGCAATCATGAACACTGTAAAGATTCACTTTGAGTGGATTACCTTTACTGTTTATAATTATTTATTGATTCTGTGTTAAAGTAAACATAGTATCTTTATTGAAATTTGTTTTTTATTTTCCTCCACACTGATTTTGGGGGAAAAATATAATAAGCTAAGAAACCAAATTAATGACTTTTGTTAATAAGTTATTTATGTCTTGTAACCTCTGCCATGATGAAAGTTATACTAGTTTCGGTTGAATTCCAATAATGTATTAGTTTCCTGAAGAATCTGGAAGAGTTGTAGTAGATGTACCTTGGTAAAGTGTTTCAATAAAAAGCACTTCAATTCCAAAAGCTTCTCATTTGGGTCAGAGTATTTAGTTTAACAATTGCAATGGTTTGAATTCAAATGTACTGGTGTAATTGTAGTAGTGCTGCAATTAATATCAATTTATTAAAAGGACAAGTTTAATACAACAGTATCTAGGCACTGAATTCTTGCTTGGAGATTGTCATAGAATTAAGAATAGAATTGATGTATTTGCTCAGAAGTGCTGGAGCAATCAGAGATCTTTTAAGTGCCATGAAAGAAAACAAAATGTTTATGTCACTCAAAATATGCTATTATAGCATAATTTATATTTCTATGTTTTTTGTTCATTTTCAAATGCACTTGCACTGTTATGCATAGCATATGTTAACTTTTTTTTAAAATGATTGTCCAGTGACTTACATGTATATGTAAGATCAGTGTAACTAAGATATGAGCTACAGTATTAGTAGCTGCAGTAACACGGTATGTATCGGCTTGTTTCTCCTCCCTGTACTTCCAGTGTATTACACATTTAATTATAAATACTGCAGGGAAAACTTCTTGTACATCAATTAAATACACCTATACTAAAGAGTCCAATGTGAAACTAGTCAACGTGCAAGGAATAGTGTAGATGCCTTACATGTATAATCTTCTTTATTCACCTATAAGAGGCAATATCCCACCCATGCTCTTACTTAGCTGTTATGTAGCAGGTTTCTTTTTTTGTTTCTTTCCTTAATGAACAATGATATGCACAAAGTAGCTCTACCAAATTGCTAGTCCAAAGCACTGGTTAATATATTTTTTTTAAACCTGCATAAATTTGAAAATGAGAAGGAAACAGTTTGAAATCAGCCCCAAAATGGCTTTTAGTTGAACGTCCAAAATTGTAAGCTATCTATAGTGTTCATTTTATCACCATCAAATTTTCAAACTTTTTTTCACTATTGATTCATTGATTTTGAGTGTGTTTTAAAGCTTGGAGGACAAAAGATTAATTTTTCTCAATTGACAGTAGTTCTTTGCCATGCCTCTCATGCCTGTTATTATCATGGAATGTTTAGTTTTGTTAACATCCTAGACATGCTTTTATAGTTAAGGTTATGTTTACCTTGCTTGCAGCATTGATAAAGTCACATTGTCTGCTTTGAGGATGTGGTGGAACATTAGAATTAATTTTCCCAATACTTGTTATATATAATCTGATATTCAATAGACAAACGCTTTTAAGGTGTTCAAAAATTCTTCTGTTAAATTGTGTATCAGATAGAGAAGAAAGAAAAAAAATACCTTCTCAAATTAATTGTGGACAGGGTGTTTATTTATTTCTAAGTTGCCATGAGTTTAGAGCAAAGTGAATATTACACAATCCAACTGCAATCCATTGTTGGACAAATTGTGAAGGTGAAAGTTGCAAATGTTTCAGTTTACAAATCCTCTTTGTTTAAGTTCCATATGAAATCACAAGACAAGACACACTTTTCAAACGGAATCAAGGCTAGTATAGCTCACCAGTCCTATGAAATTGGTCTTCATCATTGGAAGGCATAATACACTGATCTCAGATTTTGGTTTTTTTCAATGCTTTGGACCAGTTAGAATCCTAAATGAAAATCAGTTGACACATTTATTCTGCACTAACTAGCCCTTTTGTAGCTGATGACTGGATTGGTTTGCTTTTGGATTGCAGGTTTTGTTTGGCTCAATAGTAATTTTGTTGATGGTGCAGCGAGATTAAATAGAGATATCTAATTCATTTTGCTATTTCATTAGAGTGTATAGTGTTAGGGAATATGTTTTATATTTTCACTGAAGTGATTTCTTTTTAAAGCAAAGCACAAGAATCTAATACATTGCCTTGTCATATCTCCCCCTAGCATGGCAGAAATTGTATCAGAACCCAAACTTTGTGGCATTTATCTTGACTTGCAGAGATACATCAATCATTTCTAACATTTTCAGTAGTTTCTCCTTGAATCCAGATGATCTGCATGATGTACAAGGAAATTCATGAGAACAAAAAAGGACTGGGTCAAAATAATGATAACTTTGAGAACCCCATATATGCCAGAGTGCAGTGTTTCGAGTTCAATATCTGGCATGAATGGAGTGTGGCAACATAATGTACCAATTTATTGTGGTTTACTCAGAAAGATTGGCAGAGTAGAACCAACTTGTTTCATTTGAATATTACCTTTCCTTCCTCCATTTGTTATAGATTCAAAAACTGTCGTTCAGGATTTACCCTAGGGTATGTTTTATGAAAAGTGATGAAAACATTGTAAAAATCCCACTGCCTCTGCAAGAACATGCAGCTTTTGAAACCCAAGATTTTTTTACTAATATTTGTCATGATTTAGTTCAGGATTTGAACTCACAGGGAGAATTAATATGTATTCATATATAATATTAGGTTTTTATCATTTGCATATTTAGATTAACCAGTAAATGTGTATGTATATATGAGCTGAATATGTACATATATATTCAGTATGATGCAACTAATTACAAACTTTTCTAATTTGCCATGAAAACGTGTATTTATTAAAAGTATGAAATTGAAAAGCACACAAGACACAGTGATCTAATAAATCATGAAAAGAGAGATATGAGTATGATTGATTCCTGCATATTGATATAATATTACTCCTGTAATATTTTTGATTATCAACTCTCATTCTCTCTCATTCTTTCAAAAGTAACTGCTGCTTTTTCCCCTTGAGCTTTTTTTTAACGGTAAAGATTGAGGCACATTTTAATAGATAGTGTGTATTTCAGAAGTATCCTCAGTTAAAGTTCTAGATTGCTTGTAAGTACTATCTCTATGAGAAAATGAAGTTGAAAAGTTTTCTTCTCTTAGATATGCAAGGTGCTCCCAAGAAGGACCTAGTGTCAACTGCTGAATATCAATTTAATTTTTGTCAGCTTTAATGAATAAATAACATTTCTTATATGAAGCTTTATTTTTCTTTTTGCTACCACTTCATATCTCTTTTGACACGTAACTATATTTCAGTTTCTTCGGATATTTTTTTTATAGAGTAGTAGTGCCCCTAGCCCTCTCATTCTTCAGTTCAAATAGTAGTATTTGTGATATAGCATCATGTAGTGGTCACAATGTATTCAAGCAGTGATCATCCCTGTTAACCATTTTATACAGTAAACTGACTCCAGGAGTATCACTTATGTGATAGAGGTGTAGCACTTAGAAAGTACAAGAGGTGCTTAATACAGGCAAGTAAATAATAAGCTATATGGGCATGTCAGTAACTCCAATCCCAGTTCAGTTCTGTTTATATTTATGTGTGTGTGTGACATGGGAATATGTCTTGTATAAAGAATATTGAAAAAACAAAGTATTCACTCAAAGATTTTTGCACTTGTGTACAGGTATGGTAATGCTACAACAGTTAAGTAGATACGTGATAGCAAGAAGCAATTCCTCTTTTGAAACTAGTGACTAAATCTCTAGCAATTGTATCAGTATGAATATTTTTGTTTTTTCTTGGTTAAAGCTGTACAACTTGTTATATCTGTAAATATAGTGTACATTTTGTCTGTATATTCTACCAAGAGAGAATATCATAGAGATTAAATATTGCAATTTTCCCAAGCTTTGAGACAATTATTTCTTTAAAAAGGGGGTGTAAGAAAAAAATGTTTGTGCAAGACCTCTGCATACTTGAAATGAATTATTGTATTGCGCAGATGTCTCTTCCTTTATTTCTTATGGGAGTATTGATATTATTTTTTTGTTTATCCATATGATGATGACATGGAAATGAGTAAAAACAGAAAATGTTCATGTGATGTCCTGAATTCTTCTTGTTATTTGTAATGCCTAGAATCTGAATGTTACAAGTGTGATGATGATGATGATATATATATATATATATATACAGTTCTCAAAATTATTCAAACCCCTTGGAAAATTGGAGATTTTTGCAACTTTCCTAAAAATGAAAGGGGAACTGGAGTTACTGACTTGGTGGTTACAAGAATATAATATTGATATTTTCATTTAGTTTTCCATTTATTTTAAAAGAAAATTTTGCACTTACGATGAACTAAAACACTCGTCCTGGAGAGACCTCCCCTGGAGCCCTAAAAATTACACTTACTTCATCGTAAGCACAAAACTTTCATTACAGTACATGAAAATATTAATATTGGTCCTGTAACCACTTAGTCAATACTACACCCCTTATAGACATTAAATCTACTTTAAAGCCAATGAACCCCCTGAAGACCAGGTGAAGGCATATCTGGACAACAACCTCGAGGAGATTAAGCCATTATATACCAGGTATTGGCTTGATATCTCCGTAGAGACCTCCAGAAGACTTGTGACAGTGTACTGAAGTGTTACAAAGGATTTGATTCTCCAAGGGTATGAATAACTTTGAACATCACCATATTTGGAAAACTCACCTTTTCTATTGTGATGAAAATGAGATGAAACCAGAAACAGCAATCATTTGTAGATAACAAAATGTATACAAGTGATGTGCAAGTTACTCCAGTCCCAATTTCATTTTCAGGAAAAATGCAAAAATATCAAATTTTGTTAAGGGTATGAATAATTTTGATCGCAACTGTATATAAACCCCTCAAAAAAGTTCTGCAAGTCAAGTCTGAGCTTTGATATATCCCTTGTTACTATAGTATAATACTTGAATTTAGTATAATTGGAAAGCATATTTATTCACCTGCAGTATACCCGAACATGGGGCCAAGTCAAAAGTGAAATTTTACAAAATGAATCGTTATTGTCAACAGTGAATTCTCATTTCGTAATATTTGGAGGATGAATTTGTGATTTGAGTGATGCTGAGGTTGGTCATTCATGAAGTACAGTGTTGTTTTCACCTTTCGTTTGGAAGATGAAATGTGTTTTAATCGACTGATATCACAATAATAAAAGGGAAATGTTGCTACTTGCAGTGTTATTGTCTTGTTACTTGTTACTTGTTGCAATAATCCCAAAAGAAGCAGCTCCGTGGGAGCTATACTGGGATGTCAGTTGCGTCATGTGCCAGTGCAGGTGACAAGGTGCAGGTTTGAGTTGCTCGCATATATACAATAAAATGGGCTAGCAGGGGTGCAAGTAAAAACATGCATTGATCCATTTATAGCATGTGGGACCCAACAGAAGGCTGCATCATGCAGATGACAGGGAGTGCAGCCTCTCTGAATGTAATTGGGTTCCATGGAGAATGACGTTACTTGGTAATCTGTTCCAGATCCATTGTTCTAGGGAACATCGCATATATTTTGTATGTGTCTGTTGTAGCTTTCGGTATGGCATATTTAACCAGATGGTCATGCCTACCAAAGTAAGTTGCTGGAGAGATGACCTGTGGCATAGACATGCGAAGCAGTTGATGGTGCATCCGGTGGAAAAGGGAGCATTGTGCCAAGAGTCGACGAGTGTGGAGGGTGTTCCATCCAAGGGTAGAGACCAAGGCTGAGGAGGATGTTGTTCTCCGGAAGTCAGAGTGAACAAATCGTTATGAATTTTTTAAACGGTTCCTCTCAGTTGGTTATTAAAATAGAGGTCTATGATGATGTAATCTTCAAATAGGTATAGGATGTAAAATACCAAGCAAGATATAAAATCGCCATTAAAATGGTATAAAAATCAGGGTTTCCCTGATAGGGTATCAAAATCTGCCCCTACTGCAATCTGCTTTTTAATTCAACAAGTGATTTAAGCGGATGATATACTGGGGTGGTATTCTGAGCATCATTTTATCTCTAAAATTTCTTTTTGTATTCTGAGACCACATATTATCTCGGACTTCATCTCACATTTTATCTCAATCTCCTACCTATTGCGTGCCTATTCATGTTGTACGCATGATAAGCGCAGCTTTAAACGCTTACGCCAATCATATTTGTGGGAAAGATAAAATAAAACTTAAAATAGGGTAGGGGCTATTTTATCTCTAGGATACACGGTGAGTGCGATATATTTGGACAAATATAATGCTAGTCGTGCGATCAAAATAAACAAAAAGATACTGACTAATTTCTCAAGCAACATTCTCATATGATTATCGAATTCTATTACAAGATTTTTGCCAACTAATACCACAATTGCAATTATAATGCTTGTGATGGTCTCGACTCTTTCTCAAGCCTATATAAACTATAGGGTTTTCGTTAGTTTTGCTCCCGATTGTAGAAGTGAGTGAATAGAATACCGTTTATCAATGTATAAAATTCAAGCTTCTCTACCGCCGCTCTACCGCTCAATTGCGGTGGTCAATTGCAAAATTTCCTGGGTAAAATGCACAAGAAATTGCGTTTTTAGGTTTAAAAATTGGAGAAAAAAAATTGCCGTTCCCTCGACGCGCACCCCCCCCCCAATCGTGAATACGGATTGACACCCCTGTCTACTAGCATCAATTAAGATAAAGTTTTGAATTTTCACGCTTTGATGGGCACATTGATTTAACCGTTAGAAGGTCTGATTAAGAAAATTGAAAAACATAGGGCAAGTAGCCATTCAAACGTTAATGAACATGACTTGTGCATCTGCAAGACATTCTTCTTCAACAATGAAAACAACAAATGAGAAACAATGAGGAAGATTGAGCTTTGGATGTCAACTCTATAGTTTCAGGACTACATGGTTTTGCCTAGCACAACCACAAATTTAAGTGTTTCTCATGATTGTTATTTTCATTGTTTAATTTGACTCTACATGATGGAAATGTGTATCTTGAATGGCTACTTGCTCTATTTTTGCAATTTTCTTAATCAGACCTTCTAATAGTTGAATGAATGTTCCCATCCAAGCGTGAAAGTTCAACATTGATCTTAATTGATGTTTTTTCAAAATTATTTTTATTATATTTCATTGACGGTTTATATCAAAACTTTGGAACAAGAAATATATATATATATATATAAATATATTAAAGTTACTATCGTGTCGTTCTTTTGGAAATATATATATATATATATATATTTCCAAAAGAACGACACGATAGTAACTTAAAAATGAAAACGACAAAGAAAACATAAGTTTTGAAACGGAACATGTTTCGGAGTCATACTCCATCATCAGCCTGATTATTTTACAACAGATACAATGGTATATATGATGCCTTTACCTAATACCGACCTCTTAACGATGTTTGCAACGACTACGGCAAAGATTCTTCATGAAACGTAATGAAATGTCATCAGACTATTACCCAAATACTGGGGAACAAGATCCAGGTACTAACGAGCGATAATACTTGCGCGTTCTTGTAGAAATGACGTTGCAATAGAGTCATCTCATTTTACGCATAGAGGGAGAAGTGCGTTTTAATTACCGACCCCTGCACATAGTCAATGGCAATTTATGAAAAGAGATTATTTTAATGAAAATATGAAAAATTAACCAAAAAATGATATTAATTACGTTTTTATTCCTCATCTTGCTCTATTTTGACTGTTCTCAACGTTGCTCTATGCATTCTACGCGTAGTCCCATGGGTTGATTTGCAAGACGCGCGCTAGATGCCATGATACGCTTAATGGTCGGTATTATGACTGGCCGGTATTAGGTGAAGTGATCATATACTTTCAGATTACATACTAAATAACATGAGCAGTTAACAAAATAAGTAATCTGAAAATATATATACCACTGTATCTGTTGTAAAATAATCAGGCTGATGATGGAGTATGACTCCGAAAACATGTTCCGTTTCAAAACTTATGTTTTCTTTGTCGTTTTCATTTATGTATATATATATATATATATATATATACATTGTATATATACATTATGATATCTAAAACACCCATGATTGTATGTGGAAGGTTGACAAATGCAATTTTAAAGGATTCCCCAGACACGACGGTTATTTCTGTCTATATAGGCTTGCGTTTGGTGCCACAGGGAAGACAAATACAGTCATGTACATCGAATCTTTAGGTTGATCCAGCATTTACTTATCGGGGATTGACTGTTTTAGCCCCATCTCGTGACTTACTGTAATTGTTCATTTGAAAGTGCTGATTAAGCTGCGCCAAGTCCCCAACAATGTGTTATTTCTTCCCTATTTCCCCCTTCTCTCTCTCCTACCACTCTGTATCTCTCTTTATTTTTCTCTATAGTTAAATCATTTTACTGCCTCGATCGATCACCCACTCCCTCTCCTTTCTGTATTCAACAGTGGTAAAAAAAAGTTCAAATTCCATTTTCTCTGTCCCTCTTCATTCGCCCACCGTCTCGCCCCCCCCCCCCCCGTCATTCACTTTTCAACCTTCCGTTATTTTATTTTCCTTTTCTCACTCTCTCAATACATCAGTACTATAAATTGCCTCCCTCTCTTCCCCCATTATTATATTAGAGTTTCGCCCCCAACCCCCAACCCCTTTATTTCACTCTCTCCCTCTCTCTCTATTTACGTTCATGTGACAGAACCAATACAAATAAGTGACATCATTCAAACTGTCTTTGCGAGTGTAGATGTTTTTATTGATTACAGAATAAGAAGATATTTTATTTTTATTATATTCATTTTCAGCTTCGGTTTTAGAGCCATTAACAAGTCTTATATAGTTCAGGTGGATATATTGAATTATTGCTTGTATGTGTGTAATTGGGTTTTTACAGACGTGTATCAATCATACGTCTGGGGACCGACCTTTAACGTCACCATCCGAAAGACGTGACTCAGTCTCGAACCTGGGTCCGCTGAATCAGTTTATAACTTCCACTGTTAGCTGGATTACAGGCGCACGCCACAACGCCCAGTTATATTGCTTGTATGTAAGCTCGAATTCTACGAGCTATACAAATTCTAAAGTTCTTGCCGTTTACTTAATTTTCTGACGTTATAATGAAAGAAAGTCATACCTAGTGAGCATGTTCAGTACTCAGTTGCTAAAAACCGCAAGGCAATGAATTGTTTTAAAATCATGTTTTGACAAGATATTTTACAACATCTACCCAGTTGTAAAGCAGTCCTCGAAGTTTACCTCCAACAAAACCCAATCGCTATTGAAAATGAGTGCACAGTGTTGGCAGATAAGTTGATTTCTATAACTGGTACACTATTTTAGAGAAATTACATACCTATAGCGTTTCCATTTTACGATTTACCCGCCACCGATATCAACATTCCTTGTGTTATGGCTGATTCGCTCAATTACGCATATCTTAGGGATGAAATTACTTCTGAGCTTACAATTTACATATGATAATCTATTCATTTTATTAAATCTAAAAACTCGACGAAAATGGGAATTCTTAAAGGAGAACAGTGTACTTAAGGAGAACAGATAATTTGTCCGGCCGGACAAAATGATGTCATCCCATACGTATGTAGGTTAATTGAAGAAAAAAGATATTATTTTCCTCTTAAACCATTCAGATGCACCAAGAAAATGCATACCAAATCCATGACCTTGACCAACACTGCATATTTCCTCTAGGTATCCCATTTATGGCTTAAAATCTGAATAAATGCTAATTCATTAAAATCAAAATGATGGTTTAATTGGTTATGTAGTTGAAAGAAGATCACGTTTCCTGGAAATCCTTTTAAGCGCAGTAAGCAAGGAGGTTGGGTGAGTCAGTCTCAGCATCACTGATTCTGCCCGCCGTTGCAGTGTCAATGATATCCTCGTAGACATTTTCGCAATTGTAACTACCAATTTTGTCGTACTCTTGAGCAGCCAATACCGCAGCAATACCTGGGGGAGAAGTAAAAAGGAGGGAACTAGAAAATCAGGAAGGGGGTGTGTAACGCTCCACTGAAAACAACACTCAACTAAAAAAACAAGAAGAGCAGTCAAAGTGCCCTATGACCAAACCTTTATGCCCGCAAATGCTCTGGATCTAAAGGGGAAAAATACATTCCAACGTCAACAACTGAGAAGTGGTGTTTCATTTAATTCAATTCAAATTTACATCATGTTTTTGCAGGTCCTTTATTGGCGACCCCCCCCCTTGGAAAACGTTCCGCCGCCCATTGATTTATATAGTTTCAGATTATCACCTGCAACATGAGGACATGACATGCTGGTTCCGCTCTTAGTGCTCGTCCCGCTGTTGGAGTCATGTCTCAAACTTATGATGGATGAACCAGGAGCAAAGATGTCAACACAACTGCCGTAGTTAGAGAAATAGGATCTCGTATCACTTGAGTCAGTGGAGCCCACGGTGATAGCCTACACAAGTAAATAAGAAGTTTGGCTCAATAATTGTTATGAAACAAACAAAAAAAAAAGATGAAAAGCTGCGGATGACATCACTTGCCGTATCCAACAAAAGCGATTACACCCTCTTCAAAAGGATGAAAATTCCAATGGAAATTCTTACAAAATGTATTTAAAAGTTAGAAAAAAAGCATAAAGCAATAATGAGGTAGACATTCTGTGTGTGGGTAAAAAACATTTATTCCAGAACAATAGTGTAGAATACTGAGGATAATATAGAGCAAATGTGAGTTCACCCTAGCGTTTGTATGTAGACTGTGGTTCTACAGTGCAATGTGTCATCTTGAAGGAAAAGGTGTTATTCTCATTGTCAGAGCTTGTTCATAAAGTTGGATTTAGGAATGTCAGTGATCAGCAGTTTTGTTGTGAGCAAAAATACATAAAAATATCGGTCAATTCCACCACAGAAAAACTGCGCATTTATCATGATTTCAGTCAACCGCGTAGCTTGGATTTAATATTAGTGAGGCAGTTGTGAGCACGCGAAGCATGCAAAATTGCTCCCCAGGGGATGAGTGCAGAAAGGGGGAGTCCCCCCCCCCCCCCCTCCCGCTCAAAGCGCAAAAGCTCTCACGTTTGAGCAAATTTGAGAAGAGATAATGGCTCGCAGCACCTTTTAAGGCGGAGAGTTAGTTCAACGCCCTGACTGCTTTTCAGTTATTTGGACGCAATACTGCATTGTATGTAACAGGGTTGGGTGGGGGGGGGGGGGGGGGGGGATTCACCCTTCTCGCGCAAAGCGCAAAGCTTTGACGTTTAGCAAATTCGAGAGAAATATAACGGCTCATAGCACCTTTTTTTAGGCTGAAACTTAGTTCGTCGCCCTGACTGCTCTTCAATTATTTGGACGCAATACTACACTGTATGTAACAGGGGTGGGTGCAGGAAGGGGGAGTTTCTCCTTTTCTGCGCGAAGCGAGAAAACTTTGACGTTTCAGCAAATTTTGAGAGAAAGATAACGGCACGTAGCACCTTTTTTTCTCACATTTTCCCAGATTTTTCGCTCCTGATTTTTGCCCTTCTTTTATTTTTTTTAATTTTTTAATTTTTTTTTTTTTTTTTTTTTTTTTTGGGGGGGGGGGGGGGCAACAGCCGACACCGCCCCTGGTCTTCGCGCCTGAATTTAGAGTTCTTTCATAAAAATCCCGCAGTGCTTTTATGATCCAAACTTTTAAATTTATTTCAGGGTACTAGAACCATGCACAAGAAGTATTTATCTCTCTCTCTCTCTCTCTTTCATTCTATTTTTATTTTTTTAATTTTTATTTAGAGGCTGAAATGGGCTATCCGCCGTATAGTGAATTATATTATGTATATTATTTATGTCACTGATTACGAAACAAACAGTGTCATATCGTATACACACACCTCGTGTGTCCAGACAGGTTGGGTATCAGGACAGATTATTTCACAGACAGTAATTTTAACAAGTTTGCATTTACAAACAATTAGCCACTGTCACGCGTAATCCATTTTAGAAAGAGGTAGTGGCGTATATGAGCCAAAAGTTTTGAGGGGCTGAGCATAGGCATACGGGGCCCAATTTTCGAATTCTTTCGAGCGAACAAAATAATCGACCTTTTTAAAATGAAATTTTATCATCGGGTAAGTAATTCAATTTCTTTTTCTTGCCTCTTTTTTTCGGGGGGGGGGGGGTTGCAGCCCCAAGTCCCCACCAGTACGCCAGTGGAGAGAGGTGCTTTTCCCTTTTTCAGATATAGATCTGGTTGAACTCACTGTAGATGCTATTGCATGTCAAACTCTCTGGAATAATCCAAGGATAAAGTTGAATAATAATTCAGTATATCTTGGTGCATATAGGGAATACGCTTTATCAATGATATTTTGAAAAGAGATGGTAGTGTATTTTGAAATTCAACATAAATTCAATATACAAATAAATTTACTTCAATATTATGGGTTGTGCAAAGCTATTCGGTCCGGTTTTAAAAAGGAATGATATACCAAAGTTGATGGAACCTACATGTATTATACCTGAAGCATTACTTCTTATAATGAAATTGAAAACAGGTGTTATCATAGTTACCAGTCGTAATGTGAACATCCTTACAAAATGGAAACAGGGTTTAGAACTCGAAGATAAAGCATGGTAAAGATTCTTCGTTGAAATTCCAATTAGTTATTGATAAACAATGTACATTTTGTAACTGCGGTGAAGAGACATTTATTCATATTTATTGTTACTGTCTACATTCAAATGTAATATGGTCAAAACTTGAGGAATGGTTGTTCCGTAAGACCAATATAAAGGTTAAACTCACAAACCAGAGTAAATTGTTCGGCTTTAATGGATGTCATAACAACGCTTTTAATTGTATTTTAATTATTGTAAGAAAATTATTTTTTTCCAGCTAAATGCACAAACAAGATACCACGGCTGTTAAATCTTATCATGATATGGAAAGATATATGTTTATGGAAAGATATATATTTATATATATATATATATATATATATATATATATATATATAAATATATATAGCAAAACAAAGTCTTAAAGAAAAGAATTTTGTGAAAAAATGGTTTCATGTCACCAATATTTTTTGAATGTTTATTCTATTTTGTTTGTTTGTTTGTAATAAAATTTGAATACAAATTATATTTTGCTGTGTCTTATCTGATATGTCACAATGCGACCTAGATTATTTCGTTATATTCTATTGTTTGAATATTTATATTACAATGTCATGGAATAGCGCATGTATCGATCTTTTGTGAAATGAATGATTATAAATAATAAAGGGACCCTGTGGAAGGTTTTATACATATAATATATTTATAGCAGCAATGGAAATACCCACATGAGTCTACCCGGGGTAGAGCCCTCTTTTTTCACATAAATCAATCCTCAGTGCACTGCATTATTTTCATGGAATAATGTATAACAGAATATCACAGAATGTCAACTCTATCTTTCCTTGTGATTTTAATACATTGTTTAAAGTTACATTGAAATATATAGTAAATGAACTTTATTCTCGAATATTTTATCTTCTGATTTTGACCCGTTTTATATCACAGGAAGATCCTATATAAAGAAATTAAAACATGAAAACATGTCCTTTATGGGTATAAAGTTGCCGGTGTCCCCTCCTCCCCCCCCCCCCCCCCCCCGCGCCCCCCACCAAAAAAAAAAAATACTTTCAGAGACTCGGGAGGGTCCACGGGATTCTCGCTGGAAAAACTTCGGCTTTTTCCTCCCTTCTCGGAAGTGGGAAGGGGAAGGAGAAATGGATAAAAGGGAGGAAAGACTTCGGCTTTTTTCTCCCTTTTACCCATTTCTGCTTCGTGATCTGGGGAGGAAATATTATTGTCGGTAATAATCCCCGCCTTCCCTATTGGTAGATTCTGGATCCCCTTCCCATAAATAAGATGTCATTTACCCTTGGTGCAGAGGCGGGTGACTTATCGCATGCGTCTCCATTGTCATTGCCGGCGGAGACGACCACAATATAGCCCGCATCTCGACAATTTGCGACAGCTGTGTTCTGTGCATCCGACTGGGAACCACCGAGAGACATAGAGACAACGCCAGGCTGTGACCCATAAGAAGCTACCCAATCCAAGGCTGAAATAATAATAATCATCATAATAGACGGAACCAGCAGAGAAAAATATTCAGATAAGGACAGGTACGGAGGCGAGGAACCGTATGCATGGGACGAATGAGTATATTCATCAAGAGCGATTTTTTTCCCCCTCACGTGGAGCATTTCAATTTTACCTTCGGTAAGAGAGGTCTGCTCTACCAAGGATTTATACTAAGCAAGCTCTTTGGCCTTACTAGCGTTGATTTGGGATAAGTAAGGTGGGGTGAGTTACATGCTCATATAAAGTTCTAAAACTCAAATTTGATATATGATGTCTTTCACTTTATGATATATAGGCCTACTTATCATTGCAAGAAATTGTAAAGGTGCTCTCACACGAGAGCTACGGACAGAGTCGGTTCATGTTGCTCAGTGACGGTTGAGTGAGCGTCTTGACCGTTCTGGATCGTATACTGCCGTAATAAGGCCGTGGTAGACCGCACAAAACCGTTTTAAGAACCGTAGTACAGACCGTAATAACCGACGGTTGGAGATAAAGATTTAAACATGTTCGAAACTCTCCTTCTGACCGACTGATCCAAAATAACCGTAGTAACCCTGTGATGAAGGTTTAACTACAGTTTGCACCTATAGGCGTACCTTCTACGCTCTTAAGAATTCACACCGCCCACTCGAAGAAGAATCACTCTTAACAACTTCAATGTACCGTTCATATGATACAATTAGTTTATTAAGTCCTTCTACAACACTATATACAGCAGGATATGAATATCAGAATAGTATAAGAGAGTGGTGCAACACTCAATGAGTTAATGTAGGTCGAAGATGCTTCGTCGAATGCCTATCGCTAACTAACTAGACATTGCTGTATGACCCTCTTCCATACCCCAAAGTTCCTACAGTCCAGCACCTCTTATTTAAATGAGCATTTGGCATTCCTGGCAACAATACAAGATAACAGATAAACTAACCAATCGTTTTACCTCCCTTAGAAACCAAACTGCCCAATGAAATATTCCCATTCATGAATAAACATTATTTCATAACTCGATATTGCTGACATTCTCTGTGAATTGTGCTGACTATTGGAGAACATTGTATAAAGGTAAACATAAAATAATGGGCTCCACTTGTCATCACCTAACATTATCAGACCATTTAGCCTAAGCCAGGCCAGGAGTAACGGCTGTATAATAGACCTCCTGGACCTACTGACCATTTACTGTCAAGGCTGGTCGCTATTTATTATCCTAATACCCAAAGGGGGAGTTTCCCCCTTCCCGCGCGAAGCGCGAAAGCTTTGACATTTGAGCAAATTCGAGAGAAAGATAACGGCTTGTAGCACCTTTTTTTAGGCGGAAAGTTAGTTCGACGCTCTGACTGCTTTTCAGTTATTTGGGTGCAGTACTGCACTATATGTAACAACCGGGGGGGGGGGGGGCACAGGGATCGAGGGAGAGTTTCTTCCTTCCCGCGCCATCAGCGCGAAAGCTTTGACGTTCTGGCAAATATGAAAGAAAGATGACGGCTCGTGTTGCACCTTTTTCAGGGGAAAAGTTAGTTATTTTGGACAATACAGCACTGTATTTAACAGCGGTGGGCGCGCAGGGAGGGGGGGGGGGGTATTTCTGACATTCTGGCAAGTTTGAGAGAAAGATAAAGGGGAGCATCCGTTTTAGCAAATTTGGATAGAAAGATAACGGCTCGTAGCAACTTTTTAGGCTTTTTTTCTCTCACTTAGTAGTTAGTAGTTCCGAAGACCATCTTTTTTCATGATACACTCGTTCCGAAGCCCCCTTTTTTGTCTTACCGGCGGCACATACCCACCACTTTTTGGGTCGAGTACTATAACCATGCAGGGTGATAATGTCTAAGCGCCATGAGCGTTACTGCGTGACGGATACGAGCGCTATATAAGTGGTCATTATTATTATACTAGCACCAAATTTGAAGTTCATACCTCACATGGTTCTAGAGAATGTTTAACGAGAAAGCGGGACGGATGGACGGACGGACAGACAGACAACCCGAAAACATAATGCCTCCGGCCCCACCTTCGGTGGGGGGGGGGGGGGGGGGGGGGGGGATAAAGATAGAGCACATAATTATTTCAGTCACAATAATCCTTTGTCAGGGTTTCATTTTTCTGAGACGCACTGTAGTCATAAATGCATGTGACTAGAAAAAGAAAATAGGCTTTTTGTTCATATCATATGAAGTGATCCAGTAAACCATGAGATATTTCGAGTTTACTCGAGTTTCCGAACACTTTTTGCAGGTTTTTATAGTTACCTGCAATGCTGTCACTTTTATAACCAGATCCTGCGCAGTTGAGGGTACGAAGTCCGTAGACAGTGGCTTCCTTAGCAACGCCGTAAACAGTACCTGCAACAGTACCTGCGCAGTGGGTACCGTGTCCATTACAGTCAACGCCCTGGAATAGTAAAATGGTGATGAAAAAGAATATTCGCTTTAAAAAAAGTTTATCATTTAAAACTCCTGGTAAGTTTATCATATAATCTAAGATGAAATGAGAAACATATCAACTACTTTTACCACAGTGTCAAATGTTCAAAATAGTACTTTTTACCAAATAGTGGTAATAAATATGAATAATTCAAAGTGCACCACTACTACTACTACTACTACTACTACTACTACTACTACTACAGTACTACCACCACACTACTACTACTACTACTATTGCTACTACACTACTACTCCACTACTACTATACTACTACACTATACTACTACTACTACTACTACTGCACTACTACTACTACTACTAAACCACTACTACTACTACTCTAATACTACTACTACTACCACAACTGCTACTACTACACTACTACTGCTACTACTACTACTACTACTATGATACTACTACTACTACTAATAGTAGTACTACCACCATCACCACCACCACTACTACTACTACTTCTTCTTCTTGGGATGATGATGATAATGATGGTCATAGATGATTATTTTGACTGTCATAATTGCCTACTGATATTTTTATCATTACTACTACTACTCTACTACATACTACAACTACTACGCTACTACTACTACACTACTATTACTATTAATACTACTACACTACTACTACTACTACTACTACTACTACTACTACTGCTATACTACTACACTGCTGCTACTACTACACTACTACTATTACTACTACTACTACTACTACACTACTACTACTACACTACTATTACTACTACTACTATACTTTACTACTACTACTCTACTACTACTACTACTACTACTACAACAACACTACTACTACTACTACTACACTACTACTACTACTACTACTACTACTACTACACTACTACTACTACACTAGGCTACTACTACACTACTACTACTACTACTACTACACTACTACTAGTACTACTACTACCACTACTGCTACTGCTACACTACTATTACTACTACTACTACTACTACTACAACTACTATTACTACTACTACTACTACTATGTATTAATATACTACCACCATCACCACCACCACCACCACTACTACTACTACTTCTTCTTCTTAGGATGATGATGATAATGATGATCATAGACGATTATTTTTACTGTCATAGTTGCCTACTGATATTTTTATCATTAACGGCATGCCTAGAAGTAAGAAGCAAATCACTATAGTCTTCCATGTAAATTCAAATAATTTAATTAAGGATGGAAAGAATCGAAAGATGGTAAAAAAAAGTTTTAAATATGAAAAAGGTCTAAAGGGCTGTGAAAGTGTAGGGCAGAGGCGTATAATAATAATAATAATAACGTACAATTATATAGCGCAATAACTATAAACATATACTCATAAAGGACCAATTGCTTGATAATCAATTGTTACATAGTAGTTCATTACACAAGTGATATACACTAAAAGGAAACTACTGAAAAGCTTATACAAACAGGTGGGTTTTTAACTTAGTCTTAAAAGAGCGCACTGACTGGGAATTCCTAATGTTAAAAGGAAGATTATTCCAAATCTTAGGTGCTGCGCAAGAAAATGCTCGATCTCCCATTGTCACCTTAGTCCTGTAATTTGGCATTTTGAGAAGCAATGTTTCATTTGTACTCCTGAGATTATATGAATGTGGATTTGATTTTAAAGTAAGTAATTCAGAAATGTAATTTGGAGATTTAAGGCCTTAAACACAATCAAGAGAATTTTAAAAGCAATACGTTGCCTCACTGGTAACCAATGAAGTGTTTTTAAAATAATAATGTAATGTAATGTGGCAAAATTTTGAGGAGTTACAAACTAGTCTAGCGCAGGCATTCTGTATACGTTGAAGCTTCATTGTATGTGACTCTGGTAAACCAAGCAGTAATCCATTGCAGTAGTCAATCTTACTAATAATATAAGCATGCACTAAAGTTTCTGCACATTTCTGGTCTAGATATTTTCGAATGTGACGAAGATTGTATAGAATATATATGTGTCGCCATGTTCAGAGTGGTATCAAACCAAACAACCAAATTTCTTACAGTATTGGATGAATTTACAATTGAATTACCGACTCTTATGCTAGTGACACCAAGTTTTGATATTTGTCGGGATGTTCCAATTATCATAAATTCTGTCTTACTTTCGTTTAGCTTAGTTTATTTTGAAGCATCCATGAGCGTAGATACTTAATACATGCCTCAAAAACTGATATTTTTTCATGCATTTCGTGATTAGGATTGAAAGAAATGTATAACTGAGTGTCATCTGCGTGGAAAATTTTCTTGAATATCTTTGATAAGTTTGCTAATGTATAAAGTGAAAAGTAAAGGGCCAAGGCGCGAGCCTTGGGGTACACCATGGGATACCTTAAAAATATTTGAAACAACCTCATCAATTCGTATTTTTTGCTGCCTATCAGTAAGATAAGATTCGATCCAGTCAAGAACTGTTCCATCAATACCGAAAACAAGTACGTAATGTGTCTACTAAAACATCATGAACAATAGTATCAAATGCTGCACTTAAGTCAAGCAAGATCAACAATGTAACTTTCTGTCTGTCCATGGCCATTAAGAGATCATTCTTAATTTTAAGTAGAGCTGTTTTGGTGCTGTGAATTGGCCTGTATGCAGACTGCCATGAAGGCAAAAGCAAATTGTTACTGAGATGTTGCTGGATCTGTTGTGTCGCAGCACCTTCAACTAATTTAGATATGTATTGTAAGTTATTAACTGGCCTCAAGTTGTTGGGACTAAGCTCAAGACCTTGCTTTTTCAACAGCGCTCGAACCAAGGCTACCTTCCAACTGGAAGGGAAGTGACCATTACCAAGTGAAAGGTTGATCAATTTTGTAAGTGTAGGAAGCAATATGCCTGTACATTTAATAAGTAAATGTGTCGGCATTGGATCAAGAGGGCATGACTTTTTACTCAAACGCATGATGAGTTTCACAACATCTTTATGAGTAAGAGGTAAGAACTCTGTCAATAAATTAGAAATAGAAACATGGGAGGACGAATGTACTGTCTCTATTACACATGTTACTCTATCAGTATCAGCTATCAAGACTAGACTGAATATCACAATGTATCCTAAGTATTTTGTCTTGAAAAAATTTGCCTAAGTTATTGGCAATCTACGGGGGGCAGATGGGGCACGTGCCCCGGGCGGCGCTTGAAGGGGGCGCAAAAAACGCAAAAGAGAGAAAGAAAAGTGGAAGAAATACAAGTGAAGGACAAATGCGCAAGACGTGTTTTATCTGTTTAGGGTTTGAAATGTGAAAATGTTGTAAAGCTCGGTCGCTTTGCTCCCTCGCATAATTATGTTCAGGATCTAGCTATTTCGCGCCGTCAGTTGCTTTTTAAGTGTTAAACAATTAATTATTGACTCAAGTTGCTTTGCCCCACCCCCCCCCCCCCCCCTCACAAGGCAGGATATAATTATGTGCACTTTCAAATTATAGAACATTTTCAATAAATCATAAAGTTACCTTGCAATTGCCTTGCTAAATTCCTCAAATATGTTTCTTCAGGATTTCCATTCATTTTGCGCCTCCAAAATAGGAATGTTCAAAATTATAAAAAAAGTCTTTTTCTCGGTCGCTGTATTCCCTTGGATTTTTTTCTAAGCGTATAAAATACATAAGAAAATTAAATTTGAGGGGTGAAAAGGAAAAGAAAGAAAAATGCCGCTCGGTCGCGTTCCTCCCCCGCTTATACAATAATTCATCAAATTTGAGCTAACAACTCCGGTTTATGTGCATCAAAACTCATTTTCACCTACAGTCATCATTTCCAAATTAAAAACGCTCATGTGAGTTTGGGCATTGGAGGGGGGGGGGGGGGGGGGCGCTGATTTGATAGTTTGCCCCGGGCACCAGAATACCTAGATACGCCACTGGCTGGTGTAGGGTGAGATTAAAAAGGAATAGGCCTACAAGAAAAAGAAAAATAGAAATGAAGGCCAAACATGTTGAGTAAACATAAGGAAAAGAATGAGGAAGAAATGGAAGTCAACTACTTACATCTCCGTCGATAAAGTCATTTCCAATTTGGGCACGGCCATCGAAGTCATTATGGTCTTTGTTGATACCCGAATCGATGACGTAAACATGGGCACCGGAGCCTGTACCTGTAAACAAAATAGATTTTTGTTTTTATTTAAAATTGTCCCTGATATTCGTATTAGTCAGTTATTACAATGAGATAATCTTGAGACGGAAACATAATATAAGAAGTTCGTACACACTACAGGATGAATGATATCAATATAAATAACACTATAGATAACAATACTGAATAAATACTTGATTATCCTTATTATCATGCAGATTGTTATAAGTAAAATGCGGAGAAGGAGAAGATGAATAAAAAGAAGAAGTTTTCCTCAATAATTATTCATCTATAAGGCCCAAAGGTGGGTTCTTCTGACGAAAGAATATATCAACAGTCTTTTCATTAAAACCAGGGAGTTAAAACTACAACATGGTGTTACAGAAAGCCTTCAATTGTGAATACTCACCCACCATGGAAACCTAAAGAGAACATCTAAGAAGATGGGAAAATATGATGATGATAAGTAGATGATTATAAGAGAAAAATCAGAAGAAAGAACTAAGATGGAAAAGGGGAAAGGCTAAATGTGCTTATAAAGAGCTCTGTACTTGCATGGTGTAGGACTGTAAGCAGGCAGACTTTATTCAATGTTTTGTCAACTCAGTTTGAGTGAGTAACATTATGTTTCATTATATAAGTTGGTTATAGTCATGTCTAACAGCTGTATTTTTCGACAAACCAAAGTTTAGGCAATACTTCTTTCATGCACTACTAACCATAATCCTAAATATAATAATAACAAGAATACAGTTCAACAACGCCAAAAGACAGCTTGTAAGTTTTTTAGCTCACCTGAGCCTAAGGCTCGAGTGAGCTATTGCGATGGAAATTTGTCCGTCGTGCGTCGTGCGTCGTCCGTCGTGCGTCGTCCGTTAACTTTTTACATTTTCATCTTCTTCTCCAAAACCCATGATCGGAATTCAACCAAACTTGGTAGGAATCATCCTTAGGGGTAGGGGACCCAAAGTTGCTAAAATGGTACATGTGGCCCCCAGGGGGCCCAGGGGGGGGGGGGCCCAATTGTAAAAGCTATGTAAATTTCAAACATCTGCTTCTCCAGAACCAGGCATAGCTCGGACTTGGTATCGTGTATGGAGATACCTCTATAGATGAAGAATGAATGTTGTTCATGAAATTTCTCTGAGTGGCCCTATAGGGGCCCTGTGGGGTAACATACTGGAGGGGGGGGGGGGAGGCGCTGCCAGGCAAAATGTACATTCTGATCTTCTTCTCCAAAACACATGATCGGAATTCAACCAAACTTGGTAGGAATCATCCTTAGGGGTAGGGGATCCAAAGTTGCCAAAATGGTACATGTGGCCCCCAGGGGGGCCCAGGGGGAGGGCCCCCAATTGTAAAAGCTATGTAAATTTCAAACATCTTCTTCTCCAGAACCAGGCATAGCTCAGACTTGGTATCGTGTATGGAGATACCTCTATAGATGAAGAATGAATGTTGTTCATGAAATTTCTCTGAGTGTCCCTATAGGGGGCCTGTGGGGGTAACATACTGGAGGGGGGGGGGCGCTGCCAGGCAAAATGTACATTCTGATCTTCTCCAAAACACATGATCGGAATTTAACCAAACTTGGTAGGAATCATCCTTTGGGGTAGGGGACCCAAAGTTGCTGAAATTGTACATGTGGCCCCCAGGGGGCCAAGGGGAGGGCCCCCAATTGTAAAAGCTATGTAACTTTCAAACATCTTCTTCTCCAGAACCAGGCGGGGGGGGGGGGGAACTATGTTAATTTCTAACATCATCTCATGTACATCCTCCTAGTTGTTTCAATTTCTAAAATCTCCTGGTGGTGCTAGAGAGAACATGCACCAGATGTGAATTGATCCACCTCAGGTGAGCGTCGTGCCCCCTGGGGCTCTTGTTTTTTTTTTGAGAAGATAAATGAACGAAGCTATATCAAAGGGCATTCTTAAAAGGTGAAAAGTTGGGGGTGTACCACCCCCCCCCCCCCCCCCCCGCCCAGGGTTTATACCCGTGGTCACGGCAAGCTGTCATCACAGATCGTTGTACGTCTACATGTATTTTCTGGCCAGCCCGGGCCTCTTAACACGTTGAACATTTGAAAGACATTTAAGGCTTCTTTCAAGACTCAATGTTTTTTGTTCGAGTGTCAAATATTAGATTACGTTTTTGCAGACAAAACAACATGTGCCACTGCTACCTCACCATTACCAAAGTTGTCCAAACTCTGCTTATAAAAGACTCTGGGAAATTCCAATGGGTGTGCTATGGGGCCATAACCACGTAAGGAAAAAATGAAAAAGTAAATGATATTATAGAATAACTTGAATGGAGGAAAACCACAATATTTAGGAATGAACTCCGTAGGAAGAAAAAGGAAATATTACTGTCCACCACTTATAGATGATTTTTTATGTTTTTAAAAACACTTTTGCATCCAGGGGCGTCGCTAGAACATTTTGAATAGGGGGGGGGGGGGTTGATACCAAATTTGCCGACAAAAATGATCAACCCTAAACCCCCCCCCCCCAACAAATGATAATAAAAGAAAATCGCAGATCCTGATCATATGGTCCCATTTTTGCAAGGATAGGGCTGACGCCTTTTGTATGAATATCAACTTTTCAATTTCTAAATGCGAGCAAAGTTTCTTTTAACTTTTCGTAGTGAAAATGTACAGCAGTTACAATTATCTGGGAACCTCGCTGCCCAAATATGTACATATTCTGGCATCTTGCTGCCCAAATACGAAGTGCTTGTTGCCCGAATATCGGAACTTTGAAAATCCTCGGGGGGGGGGGGGGGGGGGGGGAGGGAGGGGAACCGTTGCTGTAGGAGACGCATTTTGCCAGAATATAAAATTTTCAATTTCTAAATGTTTGTGAGTGAGCGAAGCGAGTGAGCAAATTTTTTGTTAACTTTTCGTAGTGAAAATATATAGCAGTTACACGAGTTACATAATCTGGGAACCTTGCTGCCCGTATATCAATGTCGGAACTTTGAAAATCCTTGGGGATGGGGGCAGCAGCCCATTTCCGAAGGGGGACGCCTTTTAAAATATTAAAATTCCAGCGTTCGAGCAAAAAAAGTCGTCAGTTTCCTTTTCCTTTTCTTTTCTCTTCCCTCTCCTTTTTTTCTCTATTTTTTTTTTTTTTTGCCGACAGAGGTGGCGCATTTGCCGACAACAAATTTGAGTGGGTGGTGTGACACTCCCCACTTCCCTCCTTAGCGACGCCCCTGTTTGCATCTTTGAATCCAACTGAATATGATTGCAATAAGTACGGTAAATGAATAATAATGATAATGAATAGATTATTTAACTAACCGTCGAGTGACATCGCATCGTTGAGGGGAAGATCTCTCTGATCGATGCGGTCAAGGCCCCACGATCCGACCGCGTCAGCCGTGATGATTTCATCCTCCTCTACATAGGCCACACCAGGCAGAGAACGCAACTGAAAAGTCATAATTTCATCTAGTAAAGTATATCCCTCATCGTAAGAATGTTGCATTAGGAGTGTACACAACAAGAAAATGAATAGTTTTACTAAAAAAAGCCGTTTCCTGACGTCTACTTCATTTTCCTGCTGACGTCATCGAATAGTTCATTTTTCCCCCATCACCAGAGGGAGAAAGTGAATTATTCGATGACGTCCGCGGGAAAAAATGAACCATTCGTTTCTCCTGCCCCCTCCCCCCCCCCCCCCCCCCCCCCCCCCACCTTCGACTTGCGACGAACGCGAAGAGGAAAAAAGCAGCTGCTCAGCGCTGCCTAGGCGCGTACTACATTGTGACGGAGGGCATACTGGTATGATCGAATCTCTTTGGTGACGACATTCATTTGCGCGTATAGATCTATTGTTTTAGGCAACGTGCACCGTACCACCAGTGCATGATGATGTCATCATTACGCGTTTGATATCCGCGGAAATTCATCACTTGAAGTGAAGACGTGACGTGAAGATGGCCATTTTCCTTCGGGGCTGCGCCCCTCATGAAAATAGTCTTGCTTCAGCCTTCACGTCATCTCGGGGACCATATTTCCAACATAAAATAAAGTTAAAAAGCAACTTCTTGTCGATGTGACGTAATCGAACTTATCGTTCACTTGGGGAGTGATGCCTACTTTTTAATATGGCACGAAAAAGAGACATGATAACGAAGCTTTTCGACACGTACTCATCAGGTTATCACGCAGGTATGTAACACAAATGTAAAGCTGGGTTCACATAAACGATCAGACGCGCCGTCGATGGGATTTCGATGGATTTTTTTTGGGGGGGTGAAGGGCACATTCGGCGGCAAGTCTGAGATGCTTCGCCGACAGAAACGACTATTTTTGGCGATCGGCGGCCTGTCGGTCATTTTTAAGTGCAAGTCTGAGATGCTTTTCGCAGCGACGACGAAACGACGTGATTTTCATTGGGGTGATCGGCGGTGCAATCGTATATTAATCGACGAAAACGCCGCCCTACGGTGATTAGTCAACAACTAGCCGCCGGCCCGTCGCAGATATATATCGGGGCATGTCAGTGATTATGAAGATGGGGTATATTATATGAGTGATATGTTATCATTATACGTATAGCCTTTTTCACATGGTCCAGAAAGGATGAAATTTTGAATTAGTGGAAAAAAATTTGACGTAGAAACAAAAAGTGTGGGAAAATTGTTCAAAACGCAGTTGTAGAAAGCACACGTAATCGACCATACATCGTGCCGGCGGCTAGTCTTTGACTCGGCCGGGGACCATTGATTAATCGTCAGCGTATCGTCGTTTTATCTCCGACTGAACACCGACATATACCCCCCCCCCCCCCCCCCCCCCCATCGATGATGTTCAAAGGAAACCGTCGGGGCGGACGTCGGTTTCTTGTGAATACTCGATAACACAAGCGTTGCTGGATACCCCGACATCGGATCGCAACGTCAATCTCGCCGACGCCTATGAAATTTAACAAATCGCCGAGGTATCGGTACCGCCGATTTTTATCTGAACCAATCTTATCAAATTACTCGAAATCGTACAACCGGAGCCGTACAGCCAATCAGTATACGCAGCCCGTCTGTGCCTGCAAATCGAAAAAGCACGCTAACAGACCAAAGACAGCCAAATGCGATTCAGCGATCGCTCTCCAATTTGCTGAAAAATCCAGCTTGCACTGAAAGCTATGCCGACGATTATATGTCCCGGTCCAGAAGCGCATATAGCGCATTTCCGCTTTCTGAACCCCTTTGTGTGTAGACAAAAGGAGTTCGTCCAAGCTTGATTTTACGGCGTCCGGGTTCAACGAGTACTCGTATAATATAGCTGATTTCGAGTAATTTGTTACATACCGGTACCTGCGTGCTGACCTGATGAGTGCAGGTCGAAAAGCTTCGTTATCATGTCTCTTTTTCGTGCTATATTGAAATTTTGTAGTACCAGGAAATTATTTGTTTTACTACTTTCATCATTATTACCACAAGTAGAAAAAGAAGAGTAAGAAGAATAAAGAAGGAGGAGGATAAGAAATAAAAGATGATGATGATGAAGAAGAATTAGAAGAAGAAGAAGAAAAAAAAAGAAGAAGGAGAAAGAGGAGAGGAGAAAAACAGGGCTCGGGGTAGGAAGAGAAAGATAAAAACAAACAGGACAAGAACGGTGCGGAGGAGGAGGAGGAGAAGAAGAAGATGAAGATAAAAAAAGAGGTAAAAGAAATTACAGAATGAAGAAGACATGAAAAAGAAGGAGAAAGAAAGAACAAAAAAGAAGAAACATGATGATGAATATAATTAAGAAAGAAGAAGAAAAAATAATTAGAAGAAGATATAGAAAGAAGAAGTAGAAGGAGAGAAGAAAGAAGAAGGGGAAGAAGAAGGAGGAGAAGAAAAATAAAGGGGAGGAGAAGGGGGAAAAAACAAGTAGAAATAAGAAAGTAGATAAAGGGACGGATGAGGAGGAGGAGAAGAAGAAGAAGAAGAAGAAGAAGAAGAATTATAGAAGAAGAAAGGAGGAGGAAGAGACAATTGTGATAAAAACTTACAATATCCAGTCCTTTCTCGGGCACAATGGTGACGAAAGCATTAATGAGAGATATTTTCCGTTTGATGGATGCGAAGAGATCAGATTGAGCGGCACGGGCCAAGAAACGATCTGCAGACGTGTCTACATTTACACCATCCTGTGAAAATAATATAAATTTCATGAGTAAAAGGTATATAGTCATATTCTTTGCACACAAGAAAAAGAAACCATATACCGTGTCGTTAAACAAGAGTAACATTTGACTAACAGAAATGACTTCAGTTGCACAAAAACAAACGTTTTCAACAAACGTCCAACCGAGGAGTTTAATACTATACAGCCGTACTGGATATTGATTACTTTAGTAAGACGAAAATTCAAATTACCATAAGGAATTGTTTTTTCAGGGCTAATATGACAATGGAGAAGGGGGGGGGGGTATTATCAGGCATGATGAAACAATATCATCTAACAATTATTTAATTCAAGCTGTTTATAACCTGTCAGCATTTGTACGAACTATGCTCCAGTCCCGAATTGGAAACTTCTGTTTAAAAAAAAATAAAAAGTTGTACACATATCCACTAATGGTTGGTCTTTCGTCAATATAGACCTGCGGTAATTTATTTTATTTTTTTAAAATACCATACATTCCCCTCAACGACACATTCTAAAACCTTTAAACTACATGTATATACTATGTATATAGGCATAATCCTATATTTTTGTATAGCAATATATACCGTTTTTTATTTTTTATCCATGGTCAAGTACATTTTTTTTTAAAACTATTGTTAGCTTAATTCAACAAAGTATAATACAAGTGCATGAAAACAAAATCTTGACGGAAGAAGAAACGATTGCTATACCTGCAGAACGACAATGTAGCGTCCCTTTACGCCGTTCTTACCAGCGTCATGGAACGGCGCTAGGGCGGCGTTAGCGGCCACAGCCAGGGTGAGTAGCAAAGGAATTTCATCTTGTATTGTCAGTCTATAAAAATAATTTGTCAGATGACAAGGAATGAATAAACCAAATGGATAGGCGGCTCCAGCGGGTGCACGTAGAGGGGGGGGGGGGGGGGGGGCTGATAACTATTTTTTGGTGATTTTGTTTTATAGATGTTTGGCCTTTTAATGTAATTTCTTTGTTTTAATACAGACTAAGAATACAACTTATTAAAAACAACAACAACAACAACAACAAAATCCATACACCTCGATGCCAGAATATGAGGTGACGGTTGCCCGAGTGCTCTTCTCGGGGGCACGCATATCCTGCCACTCCTCTCCGCATTTTACGCATGTCACATCAGTTTTGAAGGTACATGTAGTAGTTTTTAAATGAACTGTAATATGTATTCCTCAGTAGAGTAGTTCAGAACCACAAGGGTGTCGCCAGATCAGTTTGAATGGGGGAGGTCCGGCCAAATTTGCCGACAGAAAAGTCTTTTTCTTCAGCAAGATTTTCATTTTCCCCAACAAAAAATCTAAAACTCTAAATTGCGGACATAGAATTGTGAATGAGGGTGTCGAAACCGCACATCCATTTCTAGTAACTCTAAAGCCTGGCGCACACTGCACGATCTGACTATACGATGCGATTTTGGGAAAAGTTGTTATAACATTTGATATGAACCTTCATCCATGTAAAATCTTCGTGATCAAAGTACCGAATAGTAGTATGAATACTAAAATTAAAATTCCGGGCTACTGCGAGCCCCCTTGTAGGAATAAAAGCTAATTCAATTCCAAATCGTAGTGACGTCATACCAATCTTGCGATCGACTAAGATTTGAAGCCGATTTGGCTTTACTCTAGCCAGAAGAATTGCAAAACGCTAAACGCTAAAACGCTGAGGAGCTTTTTATTTTTGTTGTGCTTGCTTGTCAGAGATTTTGGACTGAAAAGGAGACTAAAATGCTGAGGACCTTTTTTTTTTTTTTTTTTTGCTTGTGAGAGATTTTTGGACTTGGCTCACAGCACCTCCAGTAACAAAATCGTTCCCAGGCGCCTGAACAAATTTCATCAAACATTTCTCGAGTTATTTCGAAAAATGTCAGGGGCACTTACTTTTTTTGCTCGAGTATTTCTTATGATAAAATGTTCATAACCTTACTGCCACGGATGACCGAGTAGCATGATTTTCAAAAAACTATCTTTAAAATCTCCATGTATGAAATTTGTGATGCAAGGAATGTGGGTCTATGTTTCATTGGACTAAAATCCTTTCAAAACTTAAATTCTGATTCGTAATTTAATGATGCAACTTTGAATTTAGTCAGTGTATCTAAGCTTTCACATGCCTTGATTAAATTCATATACTGATCTTAATTCATTTTGAACAGCCTGCAAAAGTTTTATTTTATGATATTATCTTGCCGCAAAAACCGCGCACAAAACGCACCATCTCGCCTGCATGAAGTTTTCTTTCGAAATCAATGAAATGAATGTTTTATTAACCTAAGAGACTAATGGATTGTGAAGAACCACCAATTGACAGTGATGTTCATGAAAATTAAAAGAACATCCAGATAAAATATGTCCACTCTGAATGACTCAGTGAAGAAACAAGGAGTTGAAAGAAAGGCTTACCACAAGGGATGTGGAGGGAGCAAAGATTGTGTCATCATGATAAGGAGAATACCATATTTTTTTTCTTGGAATAGGTATTTTCATGAGTTTGGCTTGACTTTGACACTTTTACAACTCCAATGCACAAAATAATGAAAGAAAACTTAGGTATTTATACTGACATTGGCTTGTAACACACACGCTTTCCAAAAGGGGATTCTGATAAAGACTTTTTGAAAGCCTTGGTGCTTAGTCATCCTTGGCATGCAGCACAGTCACCGATAAAGTATCATTATAGACAGAATATATGATTCTTTTTAATGATAACAGAAATATCAAGGACACAGATAACATAATATTTTTTTTGGCGAGGAGCTGCCAAAGTTGGGTATACATTTTTTATACGCACTGTATTTTGCTGCTCAATGCATCTTAAAGGGCAATCCAACATTGGTAATAAGATGATTTATGTGAAATCAGAAAAATAAGAAAAACAGGATGGTGAAAGTTTGAAAGAAATCAGACAAAGAATCAGAAAGTGATGGATGTTTGAAAAATGAGATCACTACATCTACGCGAATCTCAAATTGGCAGTTTGGTGAGTCGAGTGTGACATACTTTTGTCGTACACAAAAATCTAACCAATTTGCGGTATTCTACGAAGAGCCTTTACCCTCGGGGCAGTACTCAAAATTTGAAGGAAAAAAATGTAAGAGTTACTTATTCGGCCAATTTGAAATTCCCGTATCTATAGTGATCACAACTTAAAAACAAAAACAAAAACAAACGTACAGCCCCCTTACAGGTACCGTGCAACTGACGCGCAGTCTGTCGCGGCCTTGGTCACAGCCCCGTATGGAGCCACGGGTTTCGTGAGACCTCCGCAAGAAGCCCGTGCGATGTTCGCAAGAAGCCCGTGCAAGAAGATTGATGGCTGTACATATTACCTGCATGCATCAGAACATGTAGCCACACGCAGAGATTGTTGGACATGTCCAACAGCCTCCTTGCGTGCTCCTGAGTGCTTGGAAAAAAACGTACAGACGCAAGGAATTTCTGCGAAATCCGTCGTAGACCAAATGCAAGGAGGTGCACGACCGGGTGTGACTAACCCTTAAGTTTTCTTCACTAAACATCGATTCAATCAAAGTATGATCATAATGATAGATGTGGGGGTAAGAAGAGTTTCAGACTTACCTTCCTTCCAAAGAGCCGAGCTATGATGAGTGTATTGATGATGATGCTTGTAACCAATTAATAAAGGATTTTGTCAAGTTCATTTCAAATGTTGAGAACCCAACAGGTGATTCAATATTATGAAAACAAATAAGATGTACTTTAAAATAGAATTTTGATTAGATTAATGACTGATGAGGAACGCCTTCAAGATTTACTGAAATTATGATGACTCATATCCTGTGACATCTGTTATTTCCCTATGTATAATACCCCATAAACTTTCTTTTGGTTATTCTTGTTTTCGCTTTGAACTGTATGTACAAGGGTCTCTGAACGGTTATAACCCCTACATCACTTGAAAAGAGGGCCTGCAAGAAGTCACGCCCCTCAACCAATGAAGGAATCAATGGTTATAACTCCTACACAAGGGCCAGCGAGAAGTCATGAGCCTCGACCAATGAATGGTTATAACCCTACATCACCTAGGAAAAGAGCCTGCAAGAAGTCACGCCCTCGACATTGCCATCCGCTAAAGGCCAAAAGTGCGTTGACTCTTTGTGACAGAATATGACTAAACGCCCTTCTGGCTTTCAGCATGCAGGCGTCACGTATTGTCACATGTTCTATACAGCGGCATATCACGTCATAGTACTTCATGATCATTTTACCAGTTCTGGCCCCGTTGCATAAAACTTACCATTAAATGGTAACTCTGCTATAAATGGGAATTACCATGGTAACATCACTCAACAGCCAATCAAAATCAAGGTTTCCACAAAGCACCCCCCCCCCTAAGTTTTATGCAACGGGGCCCAGGTGCATCTTTTCATTAACACCAAGATTATATTTAAGCCCAGACTTATAGTCAAATAAGACTTATATTCAAATTTGACACCAAATTGCACACTATGTAAATTTGACCTGAATTGAATAGAGAGTTTTTTTAATTAATAAGGTTAGAAAGTAAAAAGAATACATTTTTCTACGTCCAGAGCATTTTTGGGGCAGAAAAGCTTGGCCAAAGACCCCTTTGATAAAAACAATTCAGAGGAGTGTTCCACCCTCTTACCGATGGAAAATTGTTGAAGTTTTTATATTTTTGTAATGTACAGCCATACTTCTTCCTTCGAACAAAATTTGGTCCATGGGCCACATTGGGGAACAAATTTACCCCCATTTTTAGGGGCCGCCTGACAACCCATCTCGAGGGAAGTTTTGTCATTTGTGTGTGTGTGATTGTGTGGGTGAGTGTATTCTGTAATGTCCAGTTATACTGCTTCCTACTGACAAAGTTCGGTGCGTGGGGGGGGGGGGGGGGTAGATGAGTAGATGGCGTGAAATCGACCCGACTGTGGGGTCTGTTTCGGGGACTCTGGGGCCAATGTCAATATCACAGTAAGTGGCGATCGATTTGAATCAGTCAGATCTCCTGTAGTAGATCACGTAATCTCTTGTGATTTCATGTCAGGATGGAAATTGATGGTCAAGATAGCTTTGCCCTTTAATTCTGATTGCGTGGTTGAAGCAAGCAATATTACTTCAACATAGCAGAAGTAAGGCCATGTCTAGGTTATATAGATACAAAAGTTCGGTTTCCGATCTCAACTTAATTTGTCATCGTCCTTCAAGTCTCCTTCATTTTTTGCACACCCTACATCATTTATTTACCTCGAGAGATATTTCATCGATAATTCTTTCTTATATTTTCTGCATACAGTGCGTATCAAAAAAAGTATACCAACGCTTAGCAGCTTCTTTAAATGATTGTATCATTTCTGTGACCTTGAAACTTATTTCATGAGTATCTTAATTCTGTGTCATGACACCTTATTCATGATGTTGTTTGCACAAATTAGTGGCGAACGGGGTTTTCAAAAAGTGTATCAAAATCTCCTTGTATACCAAGTTGGGCTGAAGCAAGGTGAGTATGTACATGTGTCAAAAGATATGCATTTGTTACTATATTCTGAAATCATATAGAGTGTTTTTTTTTTTGGGGGGGGGGGGGGTATTGGTGTGTTTTCGTGTGTTTGAGTTCCCAAAGTGTTAATGTCCATTCAACTCAATAAAATGCTTATTACAAGAAAATATTATGATGTTATTTCTGTCACGATGACATAATTTTGGCTTACTCCACTTGCATGAAGTGAAATGAATAGTCATGCAAAAAGAACAACATGATAGCAGGGCCTAAGGGGAAAACAATTATTTATTTATAAGTTGATTGAGATGCTACCTTGGAATTCATGAAGGTCCACTTGTCAGTTATCACATAATTGTGTCCTTCCTTGCATTTCCCTAATTTTTAAGCTTAAACCATTAATTTTAATTGCTAGTCAAGTTAGATAACTTATGTAGCTACGATAGTGCAATAAACAAATGATCTCAGCAGAGTTCGGTGTTTGTTTGTTTTTTTGCTCATAAAATAATGTAATAAATCAAAAATTATGAAATTGTTCAAAATAAATTCATACTAGCCTATGAATTTAATATTCGGAGGGTTTTTTATATACACTGTATTGCATCGACAAAACAATAGAACAAGGCTATCATAATAATTGTGTGCGACATGTACAATACAAGTGTCGCTATTTGTTTTCATAGTGTTTAAACATTCAAAAAAACATACAACGCTAGACAGAGGCCTACAGCTGAATATTTTCACATGAACTTATTGATAAGACTTGAAAGTTCGGAGGCTGCGTGATACAATACAAAAAGTTACTGTCCTTGCTTGTTGGATGCGGGATTCAAATCTCTTTGAATGTAACAAACTTTGTAAAGTTCTTTGACGTGTTACGGAGAGGAATGTTTTGCTTGAGCTATATAGCCTACAAATCGATTTTATGAGAAAAGGGAATCATATGATTCTAGGACAACTACCCCCAGGACAACTACACCCCAGGAAACTTACCCCCAGACAATTCCCCCCCCCCCCTCAGGAAAAATTACCCCATAAAAAACGATTACCCTGATAACCCCCCCCCCCCTTCCAGGACAATCCCCCTTCCGGCCGGACAACTACCCCAAAATCCGGGGGGGGGGTAGTTGTTCTGGGGTGTAATTGTCCTAGGGGTAGTTGTCTGGGGGTAATTGTCCAGGGGGTAATTGTCCAGGGTGTAGTTGTCCGGATATGGAATCATATAGCTTTATTCAGAGAGAGAAAGAGGGTGTATGGTAGAAGGAATGAGAGGATAGAAAGAGAGAAAGAGAGAGAGAGCGCGCACAAGCGAGAGAGTGACCGAAAGAGAGAGAGGAGAAAGAAGAGAGTGAGTGCGAGAAAGAAAGGGAGAGGGGGAAAGAGAGGGGGGGGGGTAGAGGGAGGAGAGAGAGAGAGAGAGAGGGGGGAGAGCTGGGGAGAGATAATTACAGCTATGATTTCTTGTTGCCTTAGGGGCTTAAAGCAAATCAATATATTTTATTGATGATTCAGTATTATTCTTCCTCTTGCATCATCGACAAACAAGGGTTGATATCATACTTGCGTGTGGCCTTTAGATAAAATATCAGTATTTGCTTTCATAACTTTATCTGAACGTGAATACACCAATACACACGCAAAACGGCAACCCTGTACATGCTGATGCTTTTCACATAAACCCTATGATAAAGCTTGAAAGTTTGGATATTGCATGGTGCATCATCCAATAAATTTTTTGTTTAATTTCTTAGTTTTCGTCAACTTTCGGTCTGCAACTAGTATAACAAAATTTATTGTGTAATGGTCATACAGAGGGTCTGAGAAAGAGAGACAGAAAGGACAGGGAGAGAGAGAGAGAGAGACAGAGAGAGAAGGGGGAGACTAACTATAATTGGAATAAAGAAATAAACTACAATATAAGGAAAAAAACAGAGAGAGAGAGAGAGAGAGGGTCGTGGGCCCGCGGGGGGGGGGGGGGGGGGGGGCGGGGGGGAGAAACGAAAGTTGAAAACGAGCCCAAGTTACAGGGTATGAAACAGATGTAGATATATATGTAGCTTGATAACTAGAGAGGGAGATAATAAGAGAGATCAATACTCTCCTCTATCCACTCCCATTTGTTTTCTCACTGCTCTATTTGTTTTAATTGCTTTTTAGACCAGTTCTGCTCTATCCTGTCAACTTATCTTTGTCATCAATACAGTGTAGTATATATACTTGATTTTATAACCTGTTTTGAGCGCCATCTAATACCCTTTGCTCTTTTTTTTCCTTTTGCACATTAAATATTCACTGCAGCCTTCCCACTCTCATCACATTTTTTCATCACTGTCTTTCACTATCTCACCCTTGCATTGCAATTATTACAATCATTCACATCAATTATGCACTACATTCTCTAACTTTTGAAAGTCCGTTTGATAGGGAGAATTCAATTAATATGCTAGTAATACACATAAAGTGTACAGTAAATATGCTAGTAATACAATGAATAAATGAATTTATTTTTACAATATGACAGTTTTTTTATACATACATGTATGTACAAATTCACCAACAATGGGAGATCACACAAAAAAGGAAGCATTTACAATGTAATGTTACTGGAAAGGCATGACATTTCATGAGAATGCTTTCATTTCCTCTGTACATCTCATCATTGCAGCCCTTTGTACATCACAGTTATACAATAGTCACAGTCTGTGACAGGTCACAGCATTGCAGCCCTTTGTACATCACAGTAATACAATAGTCACAGTCTGTGAATGGTCACACCATCTCATCAATTTGATTGATTACTGACAGATGAAAATCAAGATATAAATTTTAAAAAGTAGTGCACTGCTAAAAAGGCATTAAACTGGTGTGTGTATAGGTTATCATAATATTAGAGACTGTGATAGCAGATGGAGACATGTTATCTTATCTTGATGCATGCAAACATTGGGAGGATGGCCGTACCAGTGGTTTACGTGCAGAATCGGATGCTAGAAGAACAGTGGAAAAATGAAGTACATTACCAAAGTGATGTATCTTGCTGATGTGAGGAAATTAATGTCATTCATCACATGTACAATGTATAATAGAGTAAATTACCTGGTAACTCCTAAAGGTGATAGTTTAATTCAGGTAGCAAAAAGGAAATTGGAATATGTGTTGAATTATCATGGTCTCTAATTGCTATTGAAATATACAAGTCAGATGTTTGATGATCTGTCTTTTTTTTTCTTTTTTACATATCTGACAATAACACCATGACAAAGACAGTATTCTCCACAGTGTATCAAACTTGGCAATGGTGGGGACCACTTTGCCGACAATCATATAGAGCTATATATGGTATTTCTTTGAAAAAAATGCAAACACCACCTGGGGACACATGAATCACTTAAACTGCACAGAAGACCTGAGCAATACAGTATATCAGCATATTTTGCATCAAGTAACAGAAAAGTGGATACTTCAATGAATTTCTAAAGTGTTATTATTCTAAACTAATTAATATCTCTAAAAGTAGACCACTTTAAGTTTTGAATAATAGGAAACCCGAGTTCTTTTCATAAAACTTCCTCGTAAATCAGGTTTCTTACACTTAACACTCTAGAACTCGCATCAAACCATGATTTGAGCATTCAGGCTTTCTCACAACTGTACTGTTTCTTTACAACAATATTAGTAGCATTGACTTCTTTTACAGCGCACATATCCAACACGCATGGTGCTCATGAAAATTGTGAAATATTACCCTGGCTATAGCTAAGCTACTTATTTCAGTGCTCACATGACCCATGACCTCTACTCAAGTGAAACCTCCTCAAAGTATGATTTAAACTTAGTTTATTGACTCATCCATGTCAAGTTTGTTTCTTCTATCCCTTCGACTCTCAATATCCTAGTTTTTCATTCAGTGAGGTGCATCCATCTCCTTTTTGATCTAGGGGAAAGAGTAAGGGGAAAGAGTAAAGATAAAGAGAAGATAAAGAGAAGAAATTGAGCATTCAGGCTTTCTCACAACTGTACTGTTTCTTTACAACAATATTAGTAGCATTGACTTCTTTTACAGCGCACATATCCAACACGCATGGTGCTCATGAAAATTGTGAAATATTACCCTGGCTATAGCTAAGCTATATTTCAGTGCTCACATGACCCATGACCTCTACTCAAGTGAAACCTCCTCAAAGTATGATTTAAACTTAGTTTATTGACTCATCCATGTCAAGTTTGTTTCTTCTATCCCTTCGACTCTCAATATCCTAGTTTTTCATTCAGTGAGGTGCATCCATCTCCTTTTTGATATAGGGGAAAGAGTAAGGGGAAAGAGTAAAGATAAAGAGAAGATAAAGAGAAGAAATTAGAGATCTCCATGATCTCACACCCAAACTAAACTATCAGAACATTTTGTTTACATGTACATACCCCAACAGTAGCTGATGTACTTGATTTTGTCTAGCAATAACCATACTGCAAAATGTATTCAATTTCAGATGCCTGATTCTCTGCCTGGTAATAATCTATTACATTCAAACCCTAACTAACATGTCTCAATGCTATATTCACCTAAGATGAATGCGGCTGCGTCTCCTATATGCTTCCGCCTAAATTCAGTTGATGGCTCAAACTGTTCTTGAAATATTGTGATAACCAAAATAAAAAGCCTCTAATTACATGTTAATAGACATTAACATTACATTTGACCTTACAACTTATAACCCAAATGTCTGATCACTTTATCTCCTCCTTGTCATGAATACAAAATAGGTGAGATATGGTCAATACAAAGGTAAAAAAAACATGAATTTCACATACACATGTATAATAGACTGTGGGATGACCCCTGAAATTCTCACTTTTCGTGGTCCGCGATTTCGCCCCACTTATTTTCCGTTTATAAATGTTGCTAAAAATATAGAAACACTAAGTTGCATATGTTGCCATTTTGCAAAGTGTGCAATCTACTACAAAAATGATTATTTTGTAGCTCAAAGGGAAGCTCCAAATTGTCATGACCACATGGAGTTTAGCCATCATCTGTTCATTGAACCAGCAAGAAAAGTTGGCATTTGAAAGTCAGTCTGTATGAATCATAAACATAATGTTCGCAATGAATGTGGTGGAAAGACTAGGGATAAACCATGGTTCGATCATTATTGTGTGTGAAAAGCGAAGAAAAGAATATTTTAGGGATAAGCACAGACTAGATAAATTGAAAACGGAGGAAGCAAGGGTCGAAAAGAGGGAAAGGCCAAGTCTTATAAACATTTTATAAGGAGTAAATGTAGAAAATATAATAAGAAGTTGCATGCATCTTTGCGGGATCTCAAGAAGACTAATTCAAAGGAATATTTTAGATAGAGAGTGTAAGTCAGTTGAAAAGGGAGGCAAAATTCCTCTAGATAGGTTTTTGGAATACTTTCGCAAGTTGAGTTCAAAGCCAGACTCTTCAGGAAATGATGAAGGGAATAATTTCGATCCTACTGAGATTAATCATTCTTTGAATGAAGATAAATAGAGACTTTGATTATGATGAAGTCACAAAGATAATCAAAAGTTTGCGAAATAATAAAGCTAGTGGAATTGATAATGTTATTAATGAGTTTTTGTAAAAGTGTCCTGAACATATGGTAGTGATATTAGTTAAGATTTTTAATATTATATTATGTTCTGGTGTGGTACCGTCTGCCTGGTGTCTGGGTATGATAAAACCCTTGTACAAGAATAAAGGTTCAGTGGATGATCCTGATAATTACAGAGGAATCACTCTGTTGAGTTGTGTAGGGAAATTGTTCACAGCTTGTATCAACTCGAGGCTCTCCCTTTATTTGGAATGTGCAGGAATTTTAGGCGATGAGCAAGCTGGTTTTCGGGAAAATCATAGTACACTCGATCATATATTTACATTGCATGGTTTGATTGATTTATATTTACATAATGCAAAAAGAATTTATTGTGCTTTCATAGACTACAGTAAAGCCTTTGACCTTGTTGATAGAACTAGTCTCGGGTCAAAGTTGATATCATGTGATATTAATGGGAAAAATATTAGTGTTGTTTATAATATGTATGAAAATGCAAAGCCATGCATAAAGCTTGGATATAATATTTCTGATTTCTTTACCTGTAATATCGGAGTGCGTCAGGGTGAAAATTTATCTCCTTTACTCTTTGCAGTTTTTCTAAATTATTTCGAATATTTCGTTAGTAGGTGTTCTAAGGGATTAGATATGTGCTCTTTTCTAATAAGGGAACACTTGAGTAATGATGGTGTGGAAGTTTTATTACGATTATATGTTTTATTATATGCCGACAACACCATAATCTTGGCAGAGTCAAGAACTTCAGTCTGCTTTGTCGGCTGTTCGTCAATATTGTGAGCTGTGGAAACTTTCTGTTAATACAAGCAAGGCCAAAGTTGTTATTTTTTCGAGAGGGAGGGTGCGTAAATATCCTGTGTTTGTGTTTGGTGATAACCCTCTTGAAGTTGTAGATGATTATATTTATCTAGGTACCACTTTTAATTACGACGGTTCCTTCAAGAAAGCTATGAAAAAGGTAAGTTAACCAGGCTAGGAGAACGATGTATAATCTTAAAAGTAAGGCCAAGGTATTGAGTTTGCCTCTGGATATTCAATGTGAACTGTTTGATCAGCTGGTTTTATGGTAGTGAAATTTGGGGTTTTAGTGATGTAGATTGTATTGAGATGTTTCATAAGAAGTTTTTAAAAAGCCTCTTTGGGCTTAGTCGAGGAACTGCGAATTGCATGGCATATGGTGAACTCGGAAGAGTCAGTCTGCATTATATAATTGAAAAGCGTATGATAAACTTTTGGGCTAGGATTCGTCAGAGTGTGCACGGAAAATCAAAATTATCTAGTATGATTTATAGGCTTTTACGTCAGCTTCATGATAGGGATCTTTATAAGTCACCATGGATTGTAAAAGTGAAAGACATTTTGGATAAATGTGGGATGTCTAACCTGTGGACTGATGAAAATATTGTTCTGGATGTCAAGTGGGTTAAGTCAACTGTAAGTCTCAGATTAGATAATATTGCAAAACAGGAATGAAGCGCTGAAGTAAATAGAAACCGTTTATACATGAATTATAGGATCTTCAAACAAGATTTTGGTTTTGAGAACTATTTGGTGAAATTAGATTTTGCAGATAGGATTAAACTCTATAAATATAGTTGTGGGAATCATAGATTGATTCAAGATTCATTTATTTCACTCAATATGAAAAACAACATACATGTTCAAAGTGCATAATTGCACGTAATGATCATACATATAAAATATGAAAACATAACAAGTACATTAGGAATAAACAGTTGTATGGGAAAACAAGAGACATAAACGAGTGGGGGTTAAGATTAAAGATCTTTGGAGATCTTGGCTATTCCACCCCGTGGTAAAAATAATTGTGCCGGTGTGTGGTTGCATGTACAAGACAATAGCACAAAAGAGGGCGTGGGTCGACGAGAAGGGGTATACAAAGAAGAGAGCGAAGGTAAGGATAAGAAAGGATAAGACAGGATGAAAGGGAAATAGGAAGTTTAAGAGAATAGATAAGATTGACTATTTTCATATACTGTGAATTGTTTACGGTCATCTAAATAGCTCTGAAACCACTTAAGAGGAATACCTCTGCCATAACAAGATAGTTTGTCTAATTATATCTTATGATTTAAACAGTCAAAAGCCTTTGAAAGGTCTAAAAACACACTCACTGATATTTCACTTTTATCCATAGCTCTAGCAATGGTATGAGTAAACTCAATAAGAGCAGAAGAGGTTGAATGTTTAGACCTGAAACCAAACTGGTTACAGTATAGCAATTGAAATTTGTCAATAAAATAGATAATCCGTTTATACATACATTTCTCAAGAATTTTTGAAAATACAGGAAGGAGGGAAATGGGTTGACTGACCTTTTTTAAATATAGGAATAACCTTTGCAACTTTCATCTTGTCAGGAAAAACACCATTCATAATAGATGAATTAAATATTGCACATAAGGGTTTGCATATCAAATGAATAATCTTTTTCACTATATATATGTGAACATCATCATATCCTAGACTGGTACCATTTCTCATATTGGATACAATATTTATGATTTCACTTTCATTTATAGGTTTGCAAAAAAAAGTATTTGAGTTGTTTTCAGTGTGAGCAGTTGGAGAAAAATTAGACTGAGATGCATTGGGAAATTCTGATAGCATGTTAGGTGCAACATTTACAAAATAATCATTGAATCCTTTGGCAACAGCTTCATTAGACATAGTCATGCCATCTTCATTGAAATCAGGAAGCTTAGTTTTTTTGTTCATTCCTAATAAAGTGTTTATTACTTTCCATGTCCCTGACATATTTCCATTTGCATCTTTGAACCTCTCATTATAGTAAGTCTTCTTTGCTTTCCGAATTTCTTTTGTGACAAGATTCTAAATGAATTATACCCGTTTTTGTTATCATTGGTAGGTTTCTTTAGGTATTTCCTGTAAAGTCTTAGTCTTTTGTTGCACAGTTTTCTGAGGTAAGAGGAGTACCATGGTTTTTTTAATTTCTTATTTTTACGTTTAAGGGTAATAGGAAAAGATTCATTGTACAAAGTCATGAGTATTGATATGAAGCTGTTGTAGTTGTCATTTGTGTCTTCAAAATGCACATAATCATGCCAATCAATTTCACTCAGTGAGTGATAGAACTTTAAAATATTTGCATCATTAAGAAGACGTGAATACACACATAATTCTTTTCTATTTGCATTTGATTCTAAAGAAACATTGGTAAAAGAAAACACAGGTAGATGATCACTTATATATATTACATAATAATATACCTGATTCACAGTAAACATCAGCATTAGTAAGTATATTGTCTAGAAGTGATGGCAAGAAATGCGTGTGGGTTCCTTAATCATTGGGTTCATTGAATATGTGAGAAGAGTGTCTAAAAATTGATTGGTGATATTGGTACCAGTTACAGATAAAAGATCAATATTGTAGTCACCAAGTAAAAAACAAGATTTACGTTCATGGCTAACTTTATGCAAAGTTTCACTTAATTTTTGTAAGAAATCATCGACAGGACTCGCAGGGGGCCTGTAGATCACTCCTACAATACAAGACCTTGATGTAACATTATCAAATTCAGGAATTTCTATAAACACTGATTCAAAACTATTATACATGAAAGTAAGGTCATTTATTTGATTGTATTTCACACTGGATTGTATAAACATTCCAACACCACCTCCTGTTTTGTGGGATCTACTATTTGCGATAAAATCATAATTATCAATGTCATACAAATGTAAGAAGGCATCAGATTTTAACCATGTTTCTGTTAATCCTATGACAGAGAAGTTGTAATGAATATCATTTAAAAAGAGATTGAGAGTTTCAAAATTCTTGGCAAGACTACTGCAGTTGAAATGTATACAAGAAAGTTTCTGGTTCTGAACATCTTTTTCATTTACAAAATTATTGACAAACTCTTCACATGAATAATAACTTGAGGAGGAGTGTAGCTCACTGTACTCTCCACTTGAAAGGTCTAGGTTATTATGACTAGAAGTGGTTTGTTTTCCTAAAATTGAGTCACAGATAAATACACTGACGTAAGAGACATATAAAGCATTGAAAGAATACAGCAATGAACAATATGTGGTTAACAGTAGATATAAATACAATCATAACTGAATATTATAGCTGTTGAGAAAAAAAATGTATTAAAAGGCTTGATGTAGGTCTAAAGATGAATCGACCAAATGTCAATGATAAGAAAAATGGAACTGCCTGTTGAAATGAAACTGCCTGTTGCTAATGGTCGTTACCTCCCAAACCAGGTGCTGCAATGTTGTACCTTATGTGACTCACAAGAGCCAGGTGATGAGTTTCATTTTTTTTTAATTGTCCAGTTCTTGAAAACGAAAGGAAAGCTTTAATTAAAGGGTATTATCTTGTCAGGCCAAATGTTTTTAAAATGTTCAAGTTGTTTACTATGAGAAATACCAAAGACTTGAAAAACCTTTCAAGGTTCTGTAAATTAATTATGTCCAAGTTTTAATGTCATCTGTAATGTTGTTGATTTTTAGTAGTTATAGTCTTGTATTAAGACATTACCTCACATTTTTGTTGGATTGCGCCCACAGGCGCTCAAAGGGGTGCGTATAGCTTTTGCTACCCTCTGGGTGTATACAGGTTGGCTAATATACATGTACTTTATTTTGTGACAATTGTTGCCTGCCCAGGTCGAAATTCCAGTAGAAACCAGTAGAAACCAGTCAGGATATTTTACTGGTGTCTACTGGTTTTAGGATTCTAATGGTTTCTACGGGAAATTGAACAGATTCCAGCAGAATTCCCATAAAATCCATTAGATCTCACTGGTGTGAAGACCAGTATAAACCATTAAAATATCTACTGGTTAAAAGAACGGTACGAAAATATAGTGTTAAATTGATAGAAACCAACAGAAACCATCAGATTCAACTGGATAAGACCAGCAAAAATCATCAAAAACCAGCTGAGACTCAAACTGTATAAGAAACCAATAGAAACCAGAGTATAGTCTACTGGTTTTTAAGAAAGGGCTGTATTACCAGTAGAAACCATTAAGAACCAGCAGAATCTATATGGTTGATATGAAGGGTATATATAAAATCAGAGTCAAACCGTAAGAAACCAATAGAAACCAGAGTAGTCTACTGGTTTTAAAAAGGGCTGTATTACCAGTAGAAACCAATTAGAACCAGTAGACTCTACTGGTTTGAAGAAGGGTGTCAAAATTACAGAGTCAAACCAATAGAAACCATTAGATTCAACTGGATTGAAGACCAGTAAAAAACATCAAAAACCAGCAGAGAATCTGTGGTTGATATGAACGGTATAAAATCAGAGTCAAACGGTAAGAAACCAATAGAAACCAGAGTAGTCTACTGGTTTTAAAAAGGGCTCTATTACCGGTAGAAACCAGTCAAACTCGTATTAGAAACCCAGTTAAAACTAGTATAAAATATACCAGTTGAAACCACTGTATCACCAATTGGCGCATTTGCTTAGTGGAAAAGATACCAGTTGAAACTGCGATTGTCACAAACCTTGTGCCAGTTTTCCAACTTGGTCTTTCCATTATGTTTTTCCAATGCCATCTGTTAATGGAAACGGCAGTTTTTCCCTAATGCCTTGGTCCAGTTCGATACCATGCACAATTAACTTTTATTTCCTAGTTGTCCGCTGGCTCCAGTTGGAAACCAGTAGAATACCATTTGAGACCAATAGAACGTGGGCGTCAATCCCCGGGGGGGGGGGGGGGGGGGACGCGTCCCCCACCAATTTGAAGGTGGGGACACAATATCAAATGTCCCCCCATACTTTTGGGACATTTATTATGAAAAAAAAAAAATCATTCAAAACCGAAATTACCTATCGTCAAATTTCCAAGTGTATATAGGCTTATATTTCTTACGTTAAGAACTCTAGTGTAAAAAAATAAAAAAAGTTGGCTTTTGGAGATGGCGATTGTATCATCATGGATACATTACGTAGGCCTGCGTAGGCGTACGACTCGATGCCGGCAAATGACATCGCTACTCTATTTGCGGTTCCGCGTGTATTGCATGTCTAGCTATACAATACGTTAACATCTACATTAGACAGACTGATGAACATGCATCACTGCAGTGTCAGTATGGCCAGGCGCTAGGTCGCGGACGCGTGGACGGCCGATCACTACCTTTCAGTAAGGTACATAAAATTATCATAGCGCGGATTGGTGGATTTTAAAACTTATTAAGTGAATCGTGTGTGTTGGTTGATGTTTCAGATGACTCACTAATTTTTTCTTTACATTTTTTTTTTGTTCAGTAGTGCAATGATAAATGCTAGCCAACCTGGCATGAAAGAAACCAACCAAACAATGGGAATGAAAAGCAAAAGCAATAAGCCCATATTTTCTTCTGCCCAAATGTTTCATTGAATAGTAAAGATGACAAACTAATAGGTATTGTTGTGCAGATATTTTTTCAAGGAGCAATTGGATTTTAGTTCATAAGGACTATTATATTTGTCTCCAAATGTCTCTGTGTAGTAAAAGTGTACCTCCCCTTAATATTTTGTGTCTCTCATTTCAAAATAATTCCACATATTTATTTGAAATACTACTTTACAACCATTTTACAAACTGTGGATTCGCTATTACGTTGCAATAAGTGAAGCTGACATTCCATGCAAATGATGGAAATATGACGAGAGAGAGTACGTGGTGATAGAAAAAATAGTGTATCTTAATAACTTTAATTGTTATCTGAAATACTCAATAATTTTGTGTTGCTCACAGGGCATATTATTGTATTTTGCCATTAATTTTGATGATTTTGTGAATGTGTGTGTATACATGTATGTGTAGTGCCTAAAAGATAAAGCCTTAAGCATTTTGACCCTACCATTATAATATAATTTGTGTGTGTGTGTGTGTACATTACATATAAACTCCTCAAAAAAAGTTTGGAAATCTGACTTTGATCGATCATTTTCTCCCGAGTCTTAGTGAATACTGATGTTTGAATGATACCACTGAAAAGATCATTTAATTCTCTTTAAAATGATACCCTACATGATATGATTATCGTTCACATGGAGGTGCAGTGCCTTGAAATGTGGGGCAAGGTCAAAATTCAAAAGTTGCAAAATGACACAATATTGAAAGTCACTGTTCTTTTTTACCGTGGTGATGAGTGAGTTTCCCAGTTGTTTCTTTTGTTTTCATGCATCTTAACATCAACATTAAGATGGAATCAAACAAACCTCTGCACAAGCAAACACATAACAAACAAACAAACATGCATGCATGGGTATTTCAAAACACGACTCAAACCATGTTATCTCACAGAACCATCACTACATAAACCACAACAAAACATCAAAAATGAAGAGGCAGGGGCTTGATTTAATGGATTTTCATCTTTATTGTCACATACAGAGATCTTTGATATGATATGATTATCGTTCACATGGAGGTGCAGTGCCTTGAAATGTGGGGCAAGGTCAAAATTCAAAAGTTGCAAAATGACACAATATTGAAAGTCACTGTTCTTTTTTACCGTGGTGATGAGTGAGTTTCCCAGTTGTTTCTTTTGTTTTCAGGCATCTTAACATCAACATTAAGATGGAATCAAACAAACCTCTGCACAAGCAAACACATAACAAACAAACAAACATGCATGCATGGGTATTTCAAAACACGACTCAAACCATGTTATCTCACAGAACCATCACTACATAAACCACAACAAAACATCAAAAAGGAAGAGGCAGGGGCTTGATTTAATGGATTTTCATCTTTATTGTCACATACAGAGATCTTTGATTTCATCAATTAACATGATCAAGGCTCAGTAACGGGTGAACGACCCAAGTGCTTGCACCACCGCCTGGCACCGCCTCCTCACGCTGCTGATGAGCTTCGTGATTCGTTGCTGTGGAACGCCATTCCATTCTTCAATCAGAATCTGACGCAGTCCTGCCAGTGTCGTTTCATTGGTGACTCTCTTCTGTACAGACTGGCCGAGTTGATCCCAGAGATGCTCGATGGGGTTTAGGTCTGGGCTGCATGCAGGTCACTCCATTCTCGTGATATCCTCTCTCTCGAGAAAATTGCGGACCAGTCTCGCTCTGTGGGGTCTCGCGTTGTCGTCTTGCAGGATTGCGTCGTTCCCCATATTCCTTAAATACGGGACAGCTGTTGGTTGGAGGATCTCGTCTCTATACCTCTGAGCAGTGAGGTTTCCGTCAATGACAACAAGTTCTGTTTTTCCTGCAGTCGAGATGCCTCCCCACACCATCACGCTTCCTCCACCGAATGGTGTAACGCGGTCGATGCAGCTATCGTCGAAACGTTTATCCCGCCTACGCCACACCTTCACTCGCCCATCAACTTTCCGCAGGCAGAAACGCGACTCGTCACTGAACATCACCATCTGCCACTCGCGCCTGTTCCAGCGGAGATGATCGCGGCACCAACGAAGGCGCTCCTGCTTCTGTCGAACAGTCATTGCTGGCTTCTTTGCCGTCTTTCGTGCTCGGATATTGGCAGCATGGAGGCGGTTTCGCACTGTTTGATCAGATACCCTGGTGTTGAACCTCCGAACAACGCTTCGTTGAATACTCTGTGACGATCGTCTACGATTCTGTAAAGCAAGTACCCTGATATAACGGTCTTGCTGTTCTGTCGTGATCTTCGGACGTCCACTCCTGGGCCGATCCTTGACATCACCCGTTGCTCGGAATTTCTGTTTCCATTTAGTGATGGTCCCAGGGCTTACACCAAGTCTCTCTGCTACATCTTTTTGAAGCATCCCAGTTTCGATTTGCCCAATGGCGCGGGCCTTTTGAACATTACTTACACGTGGCATAATGAACAACCAACCTAACAGACTGAGCCATTAACACTGCCTGACATGGCACGACCAAAAACTTGAATATGAAATTCAAACTTCTATTGAATTTGACCAGTTGATAACAAAAGACATCACTCCGGACAAAAGAATCATGTTCTTTATTGACCCTTCATGACCATTTCTGCTCGTTTTGCAGCTTTTCAGTTCAGACCTTATCCAACACTTTTGAATCCTGCTCTTTTCCCGATGGTATGATCATAACAAGCAGGGTATCATTTTAAAGATAACTAAAAGATCTTTTGAATTATATCAAACATGCATTGGGTAATATTGGGAGATGGGAGAAATTAGTGGCCAAAGTCAGATTTCTAAATTTTGTTTGAGGAGTTTATTTATTGTCTACTATGTTCATGCTGCTATATGATTTATTTTTAATACCCACGGATAATGCAATGCAATGCTGCATTTCTGTGTAAAATCTGGACATGAAGAAATTTCTGTTATCCATTAAAGAAATATAAAGCATGTTTCCAGTGCCTGGTTAGTTTTGTACTAAAGGGAAAAATGAAATTGTGAAAAAGAGGAGTAAACATAGGATTGTAAAATACATGCACTTTCACTGCCTTAAATTTTCATACTGCAATAACTAAGTTTCTGGTATATATATTCATTATGCAATTAGCATGTAATTGAAAAGCCTGAATGTGAAAGTGTTTGAATATAAAATTCTACTGCTCCAAAAAAAAAAAAAAAAATGAATACAACAGAATTAGAGTATGTAAAGTGAACATGTGATCATTAGACTTAAATGTTCATGTTTCCACTAACGGTGGAGTCCAAGTACATGATGTTATTCATGAAGATTACTTAGTATTATATTTTCTACTGTTGTATTTGCAAAAAACATGAAAGAGTTACAGGTATATGAACACTGGCGTAGTCAGGGGGGCACCGGGGGCCATGCCCCCCCCCCCCTATTCAGCCACTTAAAAAAAAAAAAGCGAGAGCGAAAAAGCGGGGGAAGTGAGAGAAAAGAGCCTAAAAGGGCACTACAAGCCGTTATCTGGCTCTCAAAATTTGCTAAAACGTCAAAGTTTTCACGTGAAGGGGGGAAATAACTCTCCTCTCCCTGCACCCATCCAACTTTTGAAAGAAATCTCAACTTCAGGTCGCCTTGATGAATTTCTCGACTCTTTCTCAAGCTTATAGGGTTTTCGTTCTGCTCCCGATTGTAGAAGTGAGTGAATAGAAAAACCGTATATCAATGTATAAAAATCGAACTGCTCTACCGCTCAACTGCGATGGTCAAATGCAAAATTTCCTGGGTAAAATGCGCAATAAAATGCGTTTTTTAGGGTTAAAAATTGAAAGATTTGCTGCTCGGACAGTTTGACCCCTCGCTTCTACAAGAACCGGGACCTGGGGGGGGGGGGGGGGGGCTAACTTCATTGTTTGTCCCGGGCGCCATAATCCCTAGATACGCCACTAGCTTCGCTCCCTCGCATGTGAATTGTTGCGTCCAAATAATTAAAAGCAGTCCTGGCGTCGAAGTATAACTTTCCGCCCAAAAAAACTGTTTGCTACAAGCTGTTATCTTTCTCTCAGATTTGCTAAAACGTCAGAGCTTTCGCACCCTGCACCCACCCATGTTACATACAGTGCAGAATTGCGTCCTGTTACAAGTCATGTCTATCTCTCCTCTTAGTTGCTAATTAATTCAGCCACTTTGGCTGACTGCCCTAGATGTAACACCTGGCTATGTCTTTTGTTCCTAATACATATATGTATTGAATGGCCTGACACAGGCCAGTGATTTTAGGATAATTTTATTCATGTTCTTTTTATTTCAGCACAGGTTTAATGCAAGATTGGCATATAGGTTCCTTTCATGGGTTGTTGCTAGGAGATAATAATAAGGTATGGGAAAACCCAGGTTCTTTGCTAGGGTGTAACATTAGGGGTGGCTAGTTTGGTCACTTGAAGCTTTGATTTTGGGAAGACAAGACCTATTTGTGGTGTCTTGCAGCAGCAGCAGCAGCAGCAGTTTGCCTGCTAGTTTGCTAGGTGCAGCTAGGCGAATGGCAGCATGTTTGAGCTGCTAGTTTTAAACTGGGCTTGGCAGTTTTGTGCGTTTCCAGCTGTCACCAGCATTAATTTTGTCTATACCGGACAAGGAGCTGTGTTCGTGCTTCCAAGCTTCATGTCATCATTTGAACTGTCAGTTTAATTTGTCTTCCGATGCAGTAATTTTAAAGACAATTTAGGCAAAATATTTTTATTATCACAGAAGAAAAGTGAAATGTTGCAAGTGCTAAAATCGTCTTGAAGCAGTAAAGTTAGAGATTATTTTGTTAAGTTTAGATATTGCACAATTTTATCTCAAATGTTGATTATAAACAAAACTATGAGTAAGCCAAGAATATTTGTTGCCAAGTTGATAATCATGTATAAGACTTAGTGTGTCTTGCATAAATAAATATCATCCCTTGTGCAAGATCGAAGTATATTTCTGTGTGAAATGTCAGAGATGGAGTTAAATTTAGCTTCACATGTTTGTAATCATTAATAAAGCTAAAATGTGGAAATATAGTTTTTACGCAAACTCAACTTGTGTTATATTCTACATTATATTACATATTATGGATAGATAGTTATTATCCTTGTGTAATTTCATGTTGTAGATGGTGTTAACTCTGACTCAGGAGTCAGATACTAGACTCGAGAAAAGACGAAGGGTAGAGTCAGCGTAAGCTTATTCTCCAATTCGGCCTGGGGTCGAGTGCTTCAGTTGGCAGAAAGATGTCTGCAACCAGTGTTATGGGTGAAGATCAGATGTTTCCTGTGTTCAGATCAACTTGGTTCTCCATCATTTCGAGTTTTATGTAACATCTTATGGACTAAAACTTTGTAATATTTATGCTTTGGTATGAAATGTAATATTCAATATCTTTTCTGACATGTCATTTGTTTTAAACCAACACTAAATGTTCTAGTACTACATTAATAGTTCAAATTTATCTTAGATTTCCATATATTTGAAACTAAAACTTTAAAGTCAAAACATTCATTATCATTGTGTGAAGAATAACATATTCAGTGAATACATTGAAAACTGTTAAAATATATAAATGAATTTTGAAGACTGGAATTAAACTTAATTCCCTTAATGCATGTCTCATATTGTATTTTGTTTGAGTCTGGTATTCAATCAGTTACTCTGGACAACAAGCAAATGACTAGCTTTCATCGGCTGTGACACGTCCAAAATAACTGAAAAGCAGCCAGGGCGTCGAACTATAACTTTCCACCTCAAAAAATTGCTTGCTACGAGCCGTTTATCTTTCTCTTTTTTCCCCCGAATTTGCTAAAACGTCAGAGGGGGGGGGGGGACTCCCCCATCCCTGCACCCACCCCTGTTACATAGAGTGCATTATTGCGTCCAAATAACTGAAAAGCAGCCATGGCGTCAGACTAACTTTCCGCCTTAAAAAAGTATTACGAGCCGTTATCTTTCTCTCAAATTTGCTGTAAATCATAAGAGCTTTCGCGCTTTGCGCGGGAGGGGGGACTCCCCTCCCGGTACCCACCAAAGCTCATCACCAATTTCGCACTATTCGCGTGCCCCACAACCGCCCCCCTAAAATTAAATTCTGGCTATGCGGTTGGATCCTTCACGTCTGGCCCCCCTATTGAAAAATCCTGGCTACGCCTGTGTATATGAACTATACCAATTTCATGCTGCAAAGCTAAGTCTGGTAATAATTAACTTATAATCATTGGTCTTGCAATCCAAAGTACTTATCTATTTTGTATGATAATTATGAAGAGACTTGGTTTTATAGTAGACACTGTTTTACTTTTTACTGATGAACAACTTTCTACTGAAGAATACATAGAAAATTGATTTCCTAATTATATTGTCTTTATTAACTAAGCAACAATGAATGAAGAATTTTCACAAGACATTCAAAAGAGAGGAAATGTATTGAAATTCATGACGGCATTTAGCTGTAGACAGGCAGGCGTTAAAAACCTATAACGAGAAAGGCAATGTATATATATTATGTGCATCACTTATAAAGCATGGAAGTTCTACATAAATAAAGATTTACAATTTGCTGACTTTTCAAATGTTGCATCGACTGTTTTAAAATATTGTTGAGCTTGCGTTAAGTATCATTTTATTTATTTCTCATTTATTACCGATTCATTTACTAATTAAATTAAACAAGGATCTATTTGTACACACAAGGAAACTACTGTACTGAAACGAAATTTCAAAAAATGCAAAAGTGACAGAGTAATTAACTATAGATTGTGGTCACTATAGTGTCTACCACCACTCCACCAGTGACCAGGAAGAAGTACTGAATGTACAAATTCAGTTGCTTCAAACACACTATTATACGTGTGTGTGTATATATATATCTATATATATATATATATATATATATATATATATATAAAGAAAGTGTTCTGCGTCGGTTTAGGTAAACTATACGTAGAAAAGACAAATATAAATAAAAAAAAACCGTAGAGATGTCAATATATATATTTTGTATATATATATATATATATATATATACAATATTCAATGATGAATAAGACAACCGTTAAGAGATGAAAGAATTCAAATTTTCGCCCATAGGGCTTCATCAGGAATGAAAATTTTATATATATATAAAATATAAAATATAAAATATAAGTAATAAAAAATAAGTGTCCTGCGTCGGTTGATGAAAAATACACAAAAGTCAATGATAAATAAGACAACCGTTAAGAGATGAAAGAATTCAAATTTTCGCCCACAGGGCTTCATCAGGAATGATGACTTTATTAAAAAAATGCACCCAGCATCAGCAAAGCGCGCATAGCGCATCAAAAGCAAAAGTGCAAAGGAGGGAGACAAAAGAGAGAGAGAGAGAGAGAGAGAGGGAGATCGCGCGCACTAGAGCGAAGAGAGAGAGAGAGTTAGAGAGAAGAAATAGAGAGAAAGAGAGGAAAGGAGACAGAAAAGGGAGAATAAGAAACAGAAAAGGAAAATTAAAAGAAGAGAAGAGTCAAAGAAAAAGGGTGAAGGAAAACAGAAAAGGAAAGAAAAGAAAAGAAGGGACAAGAAAGAAAATATATATATATATATTACTAGTTTAAAACAAAAATATGTCCCCCCCCCCCCCCCCACGTTTGAGGAGCGATTGACGCCCTTGCAATAGAAACCAGTTAATTTGCATAATAAATACTGGGTGCTTGTGTATTCATGTTTTCATATTATTTTTTAATATTTGCAGTACATTTCTTCATTGTTGATGATTTAGTGTACTGCATAACGTTTATCAAATACAAAGATGGGTCAACAAACAATTACTAGAACAATTCATTTACTGGTATCAATCAACTACCCCAAATTCTCCGTAACCAACAATCTCTGGATGCCTTCAAAAAGCTCCTCAAAACTCACTTATTTCGTTAATATCATTGTAAAGCGCATTTGAACATAATATATGGAAAATGCGCTATATAAATACAGTATTATTATTATTAGTAGTAGTAGTAGTAGTAGTAGTATTATTATTGTTATTTATTATTTATTATTAAATTTATTTTTATTATTTATTATTATTAAACAGTAATTAAGGAAACACTAACCAGGAACTAAAATATGTTCATTCAATACAAGTATATGGACGATGCCCTAACATTTCAAAATATGCAAAGTCTTCAAAATTCCTTTGCATTTTGGAAGTATTGCATGCAGAAATATACCAGAGTAACTTTGTTGCTATTGCCACTGGTAGTTACTAGTACAAGAGTTTCATATCTTGTAACTAACATACCAAGGTCAATTAGTTCAACTGGTTATCCTGGTTTCTACGGAAGCGTTAAAGTGCCATTCGACTTGACGACTTGTCGAGATATTTTATCTCGACAAGTCGACTTAATATCCATATTTTGTCGACTTGTAAAGATATTTATCTAACCATGTCGACTTAATAACTTTCATAAGTCGACATGGCGATATAAATTATCTTGCCAAGTCAACTTCCCAAAAATTATAAGTCGACATGGCGACATAAATTATCTTACCAAGTCGACTTAACAAAAATACATGTCGTCATGGCGAGATATATTATCTTGCCAAGTCGACTTCCCAAATATAATAAGTCAACATGGCGACATGAATTATCTTACCAAGTCGACTTAACAAAAAAATTATGTCGTCATGGCGAGATATGTTATCTTGCCAAGTCGACTTCCCAAAAATTATAAGTCGACATGGCGACATAAATTATCTTACCAAGTCGACTTAACAAATATACATGTCGTAATGGCGAGATATATTATCTTGCCAAGTCGACTTCCCAAAAATTATAAGTCAACATGGCAACATAAATTATCTTAGCAAGTCGACTTAACAAAAAAATTATGTCGTCATGGCGAGATATATTATCTTGCCAAGTCGACTTCCCAAAAATTGTAAGTCAACATGGCGACATAAATTATCTTACCAAGTCGACTTAACAAAAATACATGTCGTCATGGCGAGATATATTATCTTGCCAAGTCGACTTCCCAAAAATTATAAGTCAACATGGCAACATAAATTATCTTAGCAAGTCGACTTAAAGGAGAATCAACCCTTAATTACAAATTTACTTATTTTGGAAGGTGTAATATATTCCTACTTATTGACCTAAATCATTTTCTAATAAGATATCAGAAAAAGGGAAAAATAAAGATATTCCAACAGCCGGTATCGTCTCCTACTCATTTCCATGGGGGCTGCCATTTTCTTGCTGATTTGGAGTTGTACATGAACCATTGAGAAATGTTCCAGTCAAGAAGATATATTGAATCCAATACCTAAATTGCTTTTCTTCATTAACTAAAATCCCATATGTGACGAAAAATATAAAGTGGGTGTTTACATGTATTATAAAAATTAAATCTTTATAATGATATTTTTAAATTGTCTGGTTTTGCTTAACAAAAATCTATTTTCTTGGGTTTGCCAAACAGAGCAGAACATAATATATGCAACATGCATTCTGACTTTTCAAATCCATTATCCGAAAGCAGGTGAATGCATAGCTTGCCGCTATAGATGCTCAGGGATGAAACATCCATAAATTTGAATTAATTTGCTCCGTCCCATACGTCACAGTATCGAGAAAATAGATTTCTATTAAGCGAATATCGATTTTCAACAGAAATATATAAAGAAATCTTCAGTTTAAAAATAAATTGACATATCTATTCAATATGTTTAATCTAAAACTGGTTTTTAATTTTGAAAAAGGCAATTGGGCATTTGGATTAAGAAAATCTTCATGTACACATAAAAAAAATGGCAGCCTCCATGTACTGCTAGCAGACGATACATATTGGGAGCAGATGATAAATTTTGCTCAGAAAATCTTGATTCGTATCGATCTCGTATATTTTGACGCGAAGCCATATAGTCCAACAAGTAGGAATAAATAACACCTTTGAACAATATCGTCTGTATTTTTGAGCGTAATTCTCCTTTAACAAAAAAAATATATCGTCATGGCGAGATATATTATCTTGCCAAGTCGACTTCCCAAAAATTGTAAGTCAACATGGCGACATAAATTATCTTAATGTGTAAACAAATCTTTCGGCATATTACTCCCAGTTTTAAAGATCGTATGCTCGATCTGTAATGAAAAACACAAGTCAGAAAAAATTGGAACCAGCGGGATTCGAACCTGTCATCTACTGCTTGCCGGGCAGCGACTTAACCACCAGGCTATTCTGGTTCACGGCCAAGTCACGACGAACTAGAATCAAATACCCAAGATCCTCTTCTTTCTGACTCATTAATATTCAAACGGTCCGCCGTAGACAATGGTTAGTAAATATGCCGAAAGATTTGTTTACAAATTAAAAATTCCTCACCAGTCAAGCTCCTTCGTTTACTAACCATTGTCTACGGCGGACCGTTTGAATATTAATGAGTCAGAAAGAAGAGGATCTTGGGTATTTGATTCTAGTTCGTCGTGACTTGGCCGTGACTTGGCCGTGAACCAGAATAGCCTGGTGGTTAAGTCGCTGCCCGGCAAGCAGTAGATGACAGGTTCGAATCCCGCTGGTTCCAATTTTTTCTGACTTGTGTTTTTCATTACAGATCGAGCATACGATCTTTAAAACTGGGAGTAATATGCCGAAAGATTTGTTTACAAATTAAGATAATTTATGTCGCCATGTTGACTTACAATTTTTGGGAAGTCGACTTGGCAAGATAATATATCTCGCCATGACGACATAATTTTTTTGTTAAGTCGACTTGCTAAGATAATTTATGTTGCCATGTTGACTTATAATTTTTGGGAAGTCGACTTGGCAAGATAATATATCTCGCCATGACGACATGTATTTTTGTTAAGTCGACTTGGTAAGATAATTTATGTCGCCATGTTGACTTACAATTTTTGGGAAGTCGACTTGGCAAGATAATATATCTCGCCATGACGACATAATTTTTTTGTTAAGTCGACTTGCTAAGATAATTTATGTTGCCATGTTGACTTATAATTTTTGGGAAGTCGACTTGGCAAGATAATATATCTCGCCATGACGACATGTATTTTTGTTAAGTCGACTTGGTAAGATAATTTATGTCGCCATGTCGACTTATAATTTTTGGGAAGTCGACTTGGCAAGATAATATATCTCGCCATGACGACATAATTTTTTTGTTAAGTCGACTTGGTAAGATAATTTATGTCGCCATGTTGACTTATTATATTTGGGAAGTCGACTTGGCAAGATAATATATCTCGCCATGACGACATGTATTTTTGTTAAGTCGACTTGGTAAGATAATTTATGTCGCCATGTCGACTTATAATTTTTGGGAAGTTGACTTGGCAAGATAATTTATATCGCCATGTCGACTTATGAAAGTTATTAAGTCGACATGGTTCGATAAATATCTTTACAAGTCGACAAAATATGGATATTAAGTCGACTTGTCGAGATAAAATATCTCGACAAGTCGTCAAGTCGAATGGCACTTTAACGCTTCCGTAGGTTTCTCACTGGTCTGGTTTTCTACTGGAATCTAGTCACTTTCCATATTGAAACCAGTAGAATTTTTTCTGGTTTTCTACTGGAATCTATATTGAAACCAGACTATTTTCTTCCTGGTTTTCTACTGGAATCTATTCACTTTCCATATTGAAACCAGTAGAATTTTTTTCTGGTTTTCTACTGGAATCTATTCACTTTACATATTGAAACCAGTAAAATTTCCTTCTGGTTTTCTACGGGAATCTATTCACTTTACATATTGAAACCAGTAAAATTTCCTTCTGGTTTTCTACTGGAATCTATTCACTTTACATATTGAAACCAGTAAAATTTCCTTCTGGTTTTCTACGGGAATCTATTCACTTTACATATTGAAACCAGTAATATTTCCTTCTGGTTTTCTACGGGAATCTATTCACTTTACATATTGAAACCAGTAAAATTTCCTTCTGGTTTTCTACTGGAATCTATTCACTTTACATATTGAAACCAGTAAAATTTCCTTCTGGTTTTCTACGGGAATCTATTCACTTTACATATTGAAACTAGTAAAATTTCCTTCTGGTTTTCTACTGGAATCTATTCACTTTACATATTGAAACCAGTAAAATTTCCTTCTGTTTTTTCTACTGGAATCTATTCACTTTACATATTGAAACCAGTAAAATTTCCTTCTGGTTTTCTACGGGAATCTATTCACTTTACATATTGAAACCAGTAAAATTTCCTTCTGGTTTTCTACTGGAATCTATTCACTTTACATATTGAAACCAGTAAAATTTCCTTCTGGTTTTCTACTGGAATCTATTCACTTTACATATTGAAACCAGTAAAATTTCCTTCTGCTTTTCTCCTGGAATCTAGTTCCATATTAAAACCAGTAGAAAATGGACCAGTAGAAACCAGTATAAGGTTCTACTGGTTTTATCATAATGGTTTCTACGGGAATTTCGACCTGCGTGTACATATGTTCATTATTCCCAGTATGTATTCTCATGTTTTTGTTTTTGTTTGTATTTTTTCTTATGCCAAATTTTGCCGTTTTATTATAACCTGTTTGTATTTCTTCCATGCCCCCCAGGAGGGGCCGTCAGAAATAAAAATCATTGTCATTGTCATTGCCATAGAGTTTAGCACAGTATTCACCCCATGCATTTATACATGCTGTGTATGTCTATGAGATCTATGTATTATGAATTGTGTGTGCTAGGTACATGGCGTATGGGGAAGTGCCAGCCTCGCATGTGCTCTGCCTGTTGTATGACAGTGCAAGCAACATAACATTATGATTAGAGAGTTTAGAGAGTTTATTTATTCATTTGTCTTTCTTCCAACAATAAGTAACAAGAAAACATGATTTCTTAATAATGGGCTAATTTGGCCTTATGAGCTAAAAAGTACTGTAAAAAGAAGGAGAAGGAGGAAGGACAACACTTTTGAAGAGAGAATAGGTGAAAATTATCTGTTGCCAGCTGTTTTGGTGGGCCATTAACAAAGACTTTGCTACGCACAGTGAAACTGCCACAGCACTGACAGCTGGCAGTATTGTGGAGTTTTATCGTTCGCACTGTGCCTTGTTTAGTTTGAGGAAGATTTGCAAAAATTGATTCTTTCTTCAAACTCCTCATCTGCTACATTAATTCAGTGAAGAAAAACTTCAATTTGATACCTTATACCATGCAAAGTTTAAACAAAACAATCATGCAGATTATTAGTAAGTGTTACTAAGAGAGAACAGTGGATGAGTTTTACCCCTTCCAAATCAATCATTCACAGAGCAGCACTAAGAATTAATGAACGAGACATTGTGAATATTATTTAAAGAACTATTCTAAAATGAAGAATTGATTTGAATTAGGGGGAACAATAACAAAAATGGTTGAACACTGCACAGTCCTTTGGTAAGAAGAGTCATGATTTATAGAGTCACACATAAATTCATGACATTTACTTGTTTTATATGTTTTTGTTTTGTCTTTTGTCTTTTGTAGCTGTTTCTCAGCAGCGATTTCTCAGAAGCCTTCTTGGCTGTTAGGCTACAGCTATATAGCCTACAGATCGATTTTATGAGAAAAGGGAATTATATGATTCTAGGACTACTACCCCCTGGAAAACTACCTCCGGACAACTACCCCCGGATAACTACGCCTGGACAACTACCCAATTACCCCGTAGGACAATTAACCTCAGGACAACTACACCCCAGGAAACTTACCCCCAGACAATTAACCCCCCCCCCCCGAACAATTACTCCCTCAGGAAAAATTACCCCCATATAAAATAACAATTACCCTGATACCCTCCCCCCCCCCCTCCCCCCCAGGACAATCCCCCTTCGGACAACTACCCCAAAATCCAGGGGGGAATTGTCCTGGGGTGTAGTTGTCCGCATATGGAATCATACAGCTTTATTCAGAGAGAGAAAAAGGGTGTATGGGAGGAGGAATCAGAAGAGAGAGAGAGAGAGAGAGAGCACGCGAGATAGGGAGAGAGTGAGCGAAAGAGATAGGAGAAAGAAGAGAGTGAGTGCGAGAAAGAAAGGGAGAGGGGGAAAGAGAAGGGGAGGTAGAGGGAGGAGAGAGAGAGGGGGGAGAGATAATTACAGCTATGATTTCTTGTTGCCTTAGGGGATTAAAGCAAATCAATTAATTTTATTGATGATTCAGTATTATTCTTCCTCTTGCATCATCGACAAGCAAGGGTTGATATCATACTTGCGTGTGGCCTTTAGATAAAATATCAGTATTTGCTTTCATAACTTTATCTGAACGTGAATACACTAATACACACGCAAAACGACAACCCTGTACATACAGCTGATGCTTTTCACATGAACCCTATGATAAAGCTTGAAAGTTTGGATATTGCATGATGCATCATCCATTTTAAAATTTTTGTTAATTTCTTAGTTTTTGTCAACTTTTGGTCTGCAACTAGTATAACAAAATTTATTGTGTAATGGTCGGTGACACGACATTTGCTCCTGCGACATTTGCTCCTCCGTTCATATCTCGAAAGGTCAAATGTTAAGGTCAAGGTCATGATTTGTGTTTTGGTTAAGAACAATGTGAAGATTAGGATTAGGGTTAGGGTTAGGGTTAGGGTTAGGTTTAGGTTTAGGATTAACATGGCAAAGTTAGACCGGAGCAACTGTCTCAGGAGCAAATGTCATGGAACCGTAATGGTCATACAGAGGGTCTGAGAAAGAGAGACAGAAAGGTCAGGGAGAGAGAGAGAGAGAGAGGGGGGAGACTAACGGTAATTGGAATAAAGAAATAAAGCTACAATATAAGAGAAACAGAGAGAGGGTTGGGGGCGCGCACGAGGGGGAGAGAAACGAAAGTTGAAAACGAGCCCAAGTTACAGGGTATGAAATAGATGTAGATAGATATGTAGCTTGATAACTAGAGAGGGAGGTAATAAGAGAAATCAATACTCTCCTCTATCCACTCCCATTTGTTTTCTCACTGCTCTATTTTTTTATCCCTTCTTAAACCAGTTAATTAAATCCTACCGGGTTCTGCTCTATCCTGTTAACTTATCTTTGTCATCAATACAGTGTAGTATATACGGTATACTTGATTTTATAACCTGTTTTGAGCACCATTTATTACCCTTTGCTCTTTTTTTTTCTTTTGCACATTAAGTATTCACTGCAGCCTTCCCCTCTCTATTCCTTTCTCTCTCTCTCTCTTCCTCTCTCTTTTTCTTCATCACTGTCTTTCACTATCTCTTGGATTACAATTATTACACTCCTTCACATCAATTATGCACTACATTCTCTAACTTTTGAAAGTCCGTTTGATAGGGAGAATTCAATTAATATGCTAGTAATACACATAAAGTGTACAGTAAATATGCTAGTAATACAATGCAATAAATGAATTTATTCTTTCAATAAGACAGTTTTTTATACATAATCATACATGTATGTACAAATTCACCAACAGTGGGAGATCACACAAAAAAAGAAGCATTTACAATGTAATGTTACTGGAAAGGCATGACATTTCACGAGAATGCTTTCATTTCCTCTGTATATCTCATAATTGCAGCCCTTTGTACATCACAGTTATACAATAGTCACAGTCTGTGACAGGTCACAGCATTGCAGCCCTTTGTACATCACAGTAATACAATAGTCACAGTCTGTGAATGGTCACACCATCTCATCAATTTGGTTGATTACTGACAGATGAAAATCAAGATATAAATTTTTAAAAGTAGTGTACTGCTAAAAAGGCATTAAACTGGTATGTGTATATAGGTTATCATAATATTAGAGACTGTGATAGCAGATGGAGACATGTTATCTTATCTTGATGCATGCAAACATTGGGAGGATGGCCGTACCAGTGGCTTACGTGCAGAATCAGATGCTAGAAGAACAGTGGAAAAATGAAGTACATTACCAAAGTGATGTATCTTGCTGATGTGAGGAAATTAATGTCATTCATCACATGTACAATGTATAATAGAGTAAATTACCTGGTAAATCTTACAGGTGATAGTTTAATTCAGGTAGCAAAAAGGAAATTGGAATATGTGTTGAATTATCATGGTCTGTAATTGCTATTGAAATATACAAGTCAGATGTTTGATGATCTGTCTTTTTTTTTCTTTTTTACATATCTGACACTAACACCATGACAAAGACAGTATTCTCCACAGTGTATCAAACTTGGCAATGGTGGGGACCACTTTGCCGACAATCATATAGAGCTATATATGGTATTTCTTTGACCCCAAAAAATGCAAACACCACCTGGGGACACATGAATCACTTAAACTGCACAGAAGACCTGAGCAATACAGTATATCAGCATATTTTGCATCTGATAAGTAACAAAAAAGTGGATGCTTCAATGAATTTCTAAAGTGTTATTATTCTACACTAATTAATATTTCTAAAAGTAGACCACTTTAAGTTTTGAATAATAGGAAACCCGAGTTCTTTTAATAAAACTTCCTCGTAAATCAGGTTTTTTACACTTAATGCTCTAGAACTCACATCAAACCATGATTTGAGCATTCAGGCTTTCTCACAACTGTACTGTTTCTTTACAACAATATTAATAGCATTGACTTCTTTTACAGCGCACATATCCAACACGCATGGTGCTCATGAAAATTGTGAAATATTACCCTGGCTTTAGCTAAGCTACTTATTTCAGTGCTCACATGACCCATGACCTCTACTCAAGTGAAACCTCCTCAAAGTATGATTTGAACTTAGTTTATTGACTCATCCATGTCAAGTTTGTTTCTTCTATCCCTTCGACTCTCAATATCCTAGTTTTTCATTCAGTGAGGTGCGTCCATCTCCTTTTTGATCTAGGGGAAAGAGTAAAGATAAAGAGAAGAAATTAGAGATCTCCATGATCTCACAACCAAACTAAACTAACAGAACATATTTTTTTACATGTACATACCCCAACAGTAGCTGTTGTATTTGATTTTGTCTAGCAATAACCATACTGAAGAATGTATTCAATTTCAGATGCCTGATTCTCTGGTAATAATTTATTACATTCAAGCCCTATCTAACATGTCTCAATGCTATATTCACACAAGATGAATGCGACTGCGTCTCCTATATGCCTCCACCTAAATTCAGTTGATGGCTCAAACTGAAATATTGTGATAACCAGAATAAAAAGCCTCTAATTACATGTTCATTGATCTCTTTTACATTTGACCTTATACCTTATAACCCAAATGTCTGATCACTTTATCTCCTCCTTGTCATGAATACAAAATAGGTGAGATATGGTCAATAAAAAGGTAAAAAAACATGAATTTCACATACACCGGTATAATAGACTGTGGGATGACCACTGAAATTCTCACTTTTCGTGGTCCGCGATTTCGCCCCACTTATTTTCAATTTGTAAATGTTGCTAAAAATATAGAAACATAAGTGGCATATGTTGCCATTTGCAAAGTGTGCAATCTACTGCAAAAATGATTATTTTGTAGCTCAAAAAGGAAGCTCCAAAGTTTCATGACCACATGGAGTTTAGCCATAGAGTTTAGCACAGTATTCACCACATGCATTTATACATGCTGTGTATGTCTATGAGATCTATGTATTATGTATTGTGTGTGCTATGTACATGGTGTACGGGGAAGTGCCAGCCTCCCTCACTAACATGCGCTCTGCCTGTTGTATGACAGTGCAAGCAACATGCCATAACCTATGATTTCTTAATAATGGGCTAATTTGGCCTTATGAGCTTAAAAGTACTGTAAAAAAAAAAGGAGAAGGAGGAAGGACAACACTTTTGAAGAGAGAATAGGTGAAAAATTATCTGTTGCCAGCTGTTTTGGTGGGCCATTAACAAAGACTTTGTAGAAAGTATAGTCTGCTATAGAGCCTAATGTAGTCTGCTACGCATTGTGAATACACGGTGAAACTGCCACAGCACTGACAGCTGGCAGTATTGTGGAGTTTTATTGTTCGCACTGTGCCTTGTTTAGTTTGAGGAAGATTTGCAAAAATGAATTCTTTCGTCAAACTCCTCATAGACTAATCTGCTACATTAATTCAGTGAAGAAAAACTTCAATTTGATACCTTATACCATGCAAAGTTTAAACAAAACAATCATGCAGATTATTAGTAAGTGTTAGTAAGAGAGAACAGTGGATGAGTTTTACCCCTTCCAAATCAATCATTCACAGAGCAGCACTAAGAATTAATGAACGAGACAATGTGAATATTTTTTTTTTCTAATTATTCTAAATTTCACTTTGCTAAAATGAAGAATTGATTTGAATTAGGAGGAACAATAACAAAAATGGTTGAACACTGTACAGTCCTTTGGTAAGAAGAGTCATGATTTATAGAGTCACACATAAATTCATGACATTTACTTGTTTTATATGTTTTTGTTTTGTCTTTTGTCTTTTGTAGCCGTTTCTCAGCAGCGATTTCTCAGAAGCCTTCTTGGCTGGTAGGCTACCTGATTTTACACTTAGTGCAACATTTTTCGTTACTAATTCAGGTTCCTCCCTGTCTCTCTTTGTCTCTTTCTCCATTTCGGCGTTGACTCTGTCTTTTCTTCTTGACTGAATGACTTGCATGTGGATTTGAAAATACTGTGCTTAAAAGATCTTGAAGTAACTTGATAGATAATTCTTTGCCAGTCGCAAATCCTAGAGGGCCTGCACCCTCTCCCTCAAGCCACCGGGAAGGTGGGGGGGGGGGGGGGGGGTACTCGCCTAATATGGTATATAGTGTGCAGCTAATGGGTCGCCCTTTTGCAAGAAATCCCTAAACATGGGGTATGGTTTTGTACCGGAAAATCCTAAACATGCCCCAGTAGATAAATTTAACAATGCTTATTTACATACTGCCAAGTGACATTCGGATATATGCCTGTAAACATGTCTAGCCCATTGGCGGCTTTAAGGAATGTGCCCCCCCCCCCCTGCCCACAAAACACATCCTTACTAACACAACTCCTTGCATGTGCCATTTCCCACTTTCTAATTTATGCAAATGTTCATTAATTCATTTTTTAATTTCACTTAATTAACCCACTACCCCCAGGATCCCCTGTTTATACAGGCCCACAGTGAGCAAACGAAATATTGGTATTCGTGAAGCTTCGTTTTAGTAGCTAATTTTAGTAAGTCAATTAAATTGCATAAATTTGCATAATCTTCTTTTCCTAACATGAAAAACACAATAAACTTGAGTAGGTCTACTAACTGCTAACTGCCTATCTAAAATGCAAAAATGAAGTGAGAACCAAAGTTTCCCCCAAAAAAATGTCATTTTGAACATAGATTTGCATATAATTAAGTCCTGCTTAATTATGAAATGTGCATTCATAAAGATTTTTATCACAAGCAAATGTTTTGTCAGTGATTTTACTGACAACTGTTATAAGCTACTGAAATTCTTGCATCTGATTGACTGAGAGCAAATTTGTCGGTAAAAAACACTAACAAAACAATTGATGAAACGCTCCCATGTTCGCTCTTTCAGAAGGAAAAAATTAGCCTCTATATTTTAAGTCACTGAAATCAAGATCTACCTTAATTTTGAGCATAGATTTGCATATAATTAAATCCTGCTTAATTATGAAATGTGCATTCATAAAGATTTTTATCACAAGCAAATGTTGCTTTTAGGCTCACTCAAAGATTAACTCAGTTTCCTTTGCAGGTCTACATGAGAAATATACTTACAGTATGTAAATACCCAAATATCTTCTTCTTTTTTTCTTGAAAAATCTATATTTTTGCATAAATTTGCATATATTTAACAGAATGCTGACATCATTTGAATTCAGTATTAAAATTTCTCATGCAGTTTGCCTTCAAGTCATAAAACATGCCGATTTTTTAGTTAAAGTCGGGGTGAAATTAATTGTTTAGTGCAACAGTATAAAATTTCAATTATGCATAAATCTGTATAATTAAAACGGGATATCTTACCCCAGTCCACCAATTTTCATGTAGGGCGAAAATGTGGACCATGAAAATAAAAAACGGAGACCTTTATTCCATGTCATCCCATGGTCTAATAATGACCTCTATGACCTGTCACCTTTGACCTACGTGAACAAAAATCTAATCAGTTCATCTCACTATGGTGAGGCATACTAGTTCCAAGTTTGAAGTTAATGGATCAAATGGTTCTTGAGATATCACGTTAACAAGGCTAACAACTGCAATTTCAGAAATTAACTTCTGTGATATTTGACCTTTGACCTACGTATCCCCAAATCTAATCAGATCGTCTTCCTATGGTGATATATACTAGTATTAAGTTTGAAGTTCATACCTCAAATGGTTCTTGAGTTATCGCAAGAACAACAAAGCGGGACGGACGGACAGACAACCCAAAAACATAATGCCTCTGGCACCACATTTGGTGGGCGGAGGCATAAAAGCAGGTTGCATATATCAGTTGTTGTCATGTCTGGAAACCTAGAGAAAGCGTAATGTTAATATGGAGAATCCTACATGAAATATGTATACATTCAACAAAGGACCTCTGGGGAGCATTTCATCAAGTGTTTTGTCAGTGATTTTACTGACAACTGTTTTAAGCTACTGAAATTCTTGCATCTGATTGACTGAGAGCAAATTTGTCGGTAAATATCACTGACGAAACAATTGATGAAACGCTCCCCTGTTCGCTCTTTCAGAAGGAAACTAGAAATATTACTGAAGATGATGATTAATACCCCCGCCCCGTGACAACAGCCTTTCTTGACTTTTGGTCGAAAACTGAGGAAGTAGTTCGATCCGCAAGATTTTTCCCTGATTTACTGCCATAGATATGCCGTTTCCATGGCAACGCAGCTTCCGACACATCAAAAAAATATGTTGTACACATCTTCCCAGTAAGACCAATGTGTGTACCAAATTTCATGACTTTCGGTCAAAAACTGAGGAAGTAGTTCGATCTGCAAGATTTTTCCCTGATTTTCTGCCATAAATATGCCGTTACCATGGCAACGCAGATTCCGACTCATCCGAAAAATATGTCTTGCACATCTTCCCACCAAGACCAATGTGTGTACCAAATTTTATGACTTTCGGTCAAAAACTGAGGAAGTAGTTTGATCCGCAATGTGTTTCCTTGATTTTCTGCCATAAATATGCCGTTACCATGGCAACGCAGATTCCGACTCATCCGAAAAATATGTCTTGCACATCTTCCCACCAAGACCAATGTGTGTACCAAATTTCATGACTTTCGGTCAAAAACTGAGGAAGTAGTTCGATCCGCAAGATTTGCAACGGACCGACCGACCGCCCAACCATCGACTGATTCCAGTATACCCCCTTCAAACTTCGTTTGGCGGGGGTATAAAAATTAGCCTCTATATTTTAAGTCACTGAAATCAAGATCTAGCTTAATTCAAAATGAAATGATAACACAGATGTAGAAATATGGTTTCAAACATATGGTAAACAGCTTTTACTTTAAAAAATACTCAAAGTTATACATAAATAAAGTTATACATAAACACATTAATGATAAAACTGCTGGGTTCTACATTTTAACAGCTTTAAACTTCACACCATTCTCTCTGAATAACCAATTTTTACAAAATGAATAACACTTCCATGCTTATATCAATTTAATATTATTTTTAATATGATAGCTATCTTTCCATTTTCACCCATAAGGAATCCATTTTGTTATTGAAAGATTTATTTAGTTACAGTGGAATTGATGAATAATTTCTTACAGTGAGATATTTGCTGAATCTAATCTACTTACTTGTGGGAGGCTGCCAATCTGTGTAATCCTCACTCTCTTCTTCCATCTTGTCCGTTTCATTATCCCTTAATGATGCCAGCATGCCACCTACAGACCGGTGACTAGACCCATCTCCTCCATACCGCTCCACAAACTCTACGTTGCTTGGCCCTTGAGAAGGACCTTTTACCAGTCTCTTTGCTACAATGGAAATGGAAATAATTCATCACTACATAGGGGCTGCATAGATACAGACAAAATTCTAGTGGCTTGTACTTTGGACAATTACTCAACACAGAGTACACAAAGAGTAATACAGATAAGTCAGAAACAATACAATCAATATGAAGACAACACAACATCATACATGGCTGTCTGGACAAGATTTGACAGTCTGTCTGTATCTTTTCAGTCAACAGATGAAGCTACACATAGGCAAACTATTCAACGGCTTGGTGGTCATTCATTAATCAAACATATCAATGGCTTTGGATATTTTTCTAAGCAAGTCCATAATATCAGCTTTGGCAAGGTACTTTAATGGGTGGCAATATTAGGATAAAATGCTTGCAAAGTGAAAACGTATCCTGCTGCATGATGAGACTCCACATTCCTCAAATCTTCAGGGGAGCATTATGCCTTTGAATGATTACTCTTTGAAAGTAAATTTTCCCTCATCCATGGAAATTCATTATAACCCTCATTTCAAATTGAAACTGTTGCCAGCAAAGCAGGAATCATTTAAAGATCCTTTATTAAGATACCTGTGGTGTCATACTTGCTTGGTGGGGGCATAGCTGGACCATACATCCTCGTAGATTTCCCTGAAACTACATCCTCCTCTTCCTCCTCCAAAGCATCTATTGATTGCTCCTTGGGCATGGAAGGGGGCATGGCTACACCATAAACTCGTTTGGGTTGGGATGAGGATGGAGGAAGGCATACATCCTTCTCTTTAATCTCCATAGCGACCGGTGTGGTATCCATCTCATCATTGGTAGCATCCATCTTCTCGGATGATGTTGGAGGAGGCATGGTTACCCCGTACACCCTCTGAGGTTGAGTTGGTTGGACTTCACCTTCTATCCTCTTCAGTGCCTCATTCTCATGACTCCTTGTATCTACTGGAGTAGGATCAAGATCCTGAAACATGAAGAAAGTAGAAAATAAGACACAGTTGTAGGTAAATACACAGTAATGAGATAAAAGGCATATACAGGTTTATCAACTTTGTGGTTACAGAGTTTTGGCAAAGACAATGTATGAAGAGAACACCCACCTGTTTTGCTTGTGTACTTTGATGAATCCTGATTTCCATATCTTCAGTAACACCAGCATCTAACAATCAATAAGAAGGACAGAAATAAAACTTTATTGCACACCATTTCATCTTTTATTATTTTACAAAATATAGAGCAAGCTACTTACCTGATACAGGCTTGCATACTAACAAGATTCATGCTATTATTTCTATATGCAGGTAGGGCTACAAATGTTCATCTCCAAATGAAAATGCTTGATATGTTTTGAAATCATGAATTGCTTTTTTGAATCACTCTTTCCTCATTCCTAACTAATTCTAACTCATTCCTTAATTCAGTAAATCTCTGTTGATTAAGGATATGAATATAGAAAGTATAGAAATGCCTCATTATCCTAACATGAAAAATAAAATAAGCCTTCTTTTTATATTAAAAAAAATGTCTTTATACATGTATTTCTTTCTTCATGGGGGTGAAGTTGCTCCCATACGTCAGTTTTGTAAGATCTGTTGGATGCTATTTACCTTCATTTTCATCTTCCTCCTCTTCTTCTTCCACCTCTTCTTCTGTTTCGTTCTTTGTCTTGAAAACCTTGATTTGAATCTATGAGACAGAGAGAAAGAGAGAAAGAAAGAGAGAGAGAGAGAGAGAACATAAACATGAATATAAACAGAAAAAGCAAAAGAATTATATGATATATTTACTTTTCTTTTTCACATATGTGCAATATTATGAGAGGAGCAAACTGTTACAAGATTACATATCATACAGACTGCAAGGTGCTCTTCTTGAGATATAAACACTCTTGATTTAAGAAGAAAACGGTACATTAAAGGATTAATACTATGTTTTTATATCTTAATGATTAATTAAAATAACATGATTTGGATGAAAATTGTCATACTCAGGACTGGTATGGTTCAACATGACTAATCTAATTATTCTCAAAGAAAAAAAATACAGATACTGCATGCATTCAATTAGGTACACATAGAGAATATAGCAACAAGACAATTAAAACTTGAAAAGAAACATACATAGATTCAGATTCCCATGGGATTTAACAATAAACTTAATGAATCACCATTACGATTAATGAAAATAAATTATATTCCATACTTATACAACATTATGATATATAGTGCCTATGTGCTTCAAAAGAGCTCTGGAAATCATTACCCAGCTTCAGCTCCAACAACCATTATCAGCACAACACAGTGCAAAAGGTTCTTTATCTTGGATGTTAAAAAAGCAAGTACAAGCTTGAAGATATGCAACCGAGGGCCAGGGACCTACAACAAAGAGGAACTACCATCTGTGGAGAATCCCATCTGTGCTGGGGAGTATGGTACCTACCTTTGGTTGGAATCTTTCTTTGAAGCTAGATTTGGATTTCATGGAACCAGTCATAGGTAGAGCCTTGCCTTTAAGAAGGGGTTTAGATCTGGAAATAAAGTAATGTTACAGATGAAGGGATTACAGCAATTAAAGGGAAGGTTGCGTTCTGGGAAAGGTAAAAAAAAATAATTTGTGTGCTTTCTCATTCTTATTATGTTAGTTTGGAAGATTATCATAGTAGATATGTCCCCTGAAAACGATTGCTCTTCAAATGCCCTCACATTCAAGAAACAGCTGAAATGTTTGGGCCAAACATTTGGGTGTAGTCCCATATACACATTTTTGTGTGCAGTGCATGTGATTCTTAGCAGGATTGAACAATTTCTTAACATTTTTGTGATTTCAAAACATTACAGCCTACACAAATTCTTATGTGCTATATAATCAACTTTTCCCAATAGACCGCTTCGATAATGTATGCAAATTTTATACATACCTTTCAAACAAAGGTTGTTCTTAACAACATGAAAGCTTGCCAGACATAGCAATAAATAATGTATGCAAACTGGATTCCAAGCATTGAGGCGCATTTATAAAAAGCAGGTTAATGGAATAGCTCATCACTAGGTGCTCAGCAAATATATGTGTATAAATTTGTATACATTATAGAAGCGGTCTAATGCTGTAAGACAGTTTTTTTCACAATTCAATCTCAAGACCAGAACTCAACTTTATCTTTATTAGCATTCGGTCTGAAGGGTGAAGTGTTTCACGCAGTCAAAGGTTGAACTTGCTTGAATAAAAGTTATGCTTAGCCAAATACAAAGAAGAAAAGTTCAATCTTGAATACTGCCACTTTCAAGAAGTCTTGCATCAAGTGCTCATTTTGATAGTCTCCACCTTTGTATTACTGATGATTTGATTTCAAGCACAAATTTGCAATCTCATGTTTGGAACTTTCAAATCAAAGCTAAGGTTCTACTAATATTCACAAATCTTAAACTGAGTGTGATAGGGTACCTTCAAGAAACCATGTTGCATTATACATGAAAGATATTTTATTTGGCAAGACCATGTGACTGTAAGTAGTTTGAAGACTATTGGTACACTCTGGTCTATGATTTGACTACTATAAGCACTTTGTTGTTATAGACAAAATACAGTGCAAGGATTATTCTTTTCTTCATAATGTTATCTACTCATTTATTTATTTTGTGTTTTTTATACAGGGCAGTGTCATTACTATAACTAACTACATAAGATCTGCTTCACAAAAGAGCCAAGTATGGTTAAGGTCATGACCTTGACCAAAAGAATGGTTTTCATTAAAGTTTTCATGTTGTTTAAATTTTTAAATTGTCATGTTTGAATGAAGATGCAATAATAACCTTGACCTCTTAATTCTACACATACTTTGGAGGCTCTGGAATGTGTGTAGGCCTGGCCAGTTGGACTAGCTTCTGTAGTCGGAACTGCTCCTTCCTGAGGTCCACCACCTTGAACTTGAGTTTGGCTCTCTGTGCTCTGTCATGTGAGCTGCCCCCAGCCTTGAGGCTGGCAATGAAATCATCCAGGGTGTCGGAATCTCCTGAAGCTGGTTGAACTGCAGAAATATAAAGATAACTCAGTATAATTCCAGTAAATCTACATATACACCTATTCAAATGCAAAAATGTAATTGGCAGCAATTTCTTTTTTTCATATTTTCATTTATTAATTTATTCAGTTCTGCATAGAAATACAAGTACATAGTATACAGTTTATATATAAATGATCACAGAAACTAATTCCCAACAGAACTTAGAGCTCCAAGATAAGCAGAAGCTTGACACTTTGAGAGCCCTTACAATTTAAATACAATCTTACTATTAAGGGGGAGTAGAGGGGGTCCTGGTGATGCAGAACAGCAAGGAGAAAGGGAGAAAGGTGGATAGGAACTGAAGAGAGAGGGAGAGGAGAGGAGAGAGGAGGGAGAGGAGAGGAGAGAGGAGAGAGAGGAGAGAGAGAGAGAGGAGAGAGAGAGAGAGAGAGAGAGAGAGAGAGAGAGAGAGAGAGAGAGAGAGAGAGAGGAGAGGGAAAGAGAGAGAAGAATGAATGAGGATATAAGAGAGTTAAGATGACTGCACATGCAATTATTAAGTACATACATAAATATGCAGTGATATGCGAGAAGCAAATATACTGTAAGTCATTGAAAATACATTCATGAATTAAATAGCATACTGGGAAAGCAGCATTATACTGGCAGGTGCTTTAAGATGGTTTTTAAAATCTTGTCTTCTAGTAAACCTGGACAAAAGTTATTGGTTTTGGCTCTGAAGCATCAATGCCTAGTGAGGTAAGGAAAAATATTCAAATGAATTTAGATGCCAGGATCTAGATACCATGAGTATGTAAAACAAGCAAAAGATACGACTGCGTCTTCAATATGCCTCCGCTAGTATTCAGATAATTCCTGATCACCTACAAGTATAATATAGTTGATGCGCATTCATCAAATGGTTATTGCGAAATTGTGATCATGTAAATTGACCTCTGTGACCTCTGACCTCTGACCTACTTACCCCAAAATCTAATCAGTTCATCTTTCTATGGGGATACATACTGGTACCAAGTTTGAAGTTCTCACCTCAGATAGTTCTTGAGATATCGCGGTAACGGTGCTAAAAACCAGTAATTCCATGTAATTTCATGTAAATTGACCTCTGTGACCTCTGAACTTTGACCTACCTACCCCAAAATCTAATCAGTTCCTCTTTCTATGGGGATACATAATGGTACCAAGTTTGAAGTTCTCACCTCAGATAGTTCTTGAGATATCGCGGTAACGGTGCTAAAAACCAGTAATTCCATGTAATTTCACGTAAATTGACCTCTGTGACCTCCTTATCCCAAAATCTAATCGGTTCATCTTCGTATGGGGATACATACTGGTACCAAGTTTGAAGTTCTCACCTCAGATAGTTCTTGAGATATCGCGGTAACGGTGCTAAAAACCAGTAATTCCATGTAATTTCATGTAAATTGACCTCTGTGACCTCCTTATCCCAAAATCTAATCGGTTCATCTTTCTATGGGGATACATACTGGTACCAAGTTTGAAGTTCTCACCTCAGATAGTTCTTGAGATATCGCAGTAACGAGGCTAAAAACCAGTAATTCCATGTAATTTCATGTAAATTGACCTCTGTGACCTCTGAACTTTGACCTACCTACCCCAAAATCTAATCAGTTCCTCTTTCTATGGGGATACATACTGGTACCAAGTTTGAAGTTCTTACCTCGAACAGTTCTTGAGATATCAAGGTAAAGGTGCTAAAAACCAGTAATTTCATATAATTTCATGTAAATTGACCTCTGTGACCTCTGACCTTTGACCTACTTACCCCAAAATCTAATCAGTTCATCTTTCTATGGGGATACATACTGTTACCAAGTTTGAAGTTCTCACCTCAAACAGTTCTTCAAAAATCGCGGTAACGGTGCTAAAAACCAAGAATTTCATGTAATTTCATGTAAATTGACCTCTGTGACCTCTGACCTTTGACCTACTTACCCCAAAATCTAATCAGTTCATCTTCGTATAGGGATACATACTAGTACCAAGTTTGAAGTTCTTACCTCGAACAGTTCTTGAGATATCAAGGTAACGGTGCTAAAAACCATATAATTTCATGTAAATTGACCTCTGTGACCTCTGACCTTTGACCTACTTACCCCAAAATCTAATCAGTTCATCTTCGTATGGGGATACATACTAGTACCAAGTTTGAGGTTCCTACCTCAAATGATTCTTCAGATATCGGACGGACGAACGGACAGACGGACGGACGGACAACCCGAAAACATAATGCCTCCGGCACCCACCTTCGGTGGGTGGAGGCATAAAAATGCTATTTCTTATCAGTACGTATATTCTGCTATACATGACATTGACTGTGAGCATGAATCTAATGCTACGTAAACCACTGTAATTGATGTAAAGCTCTGTTACCTTTCTTGGCTTCTTCAAGTTGCTTTTCTGTTGCAACCAGCTCAGCATCAACTTCTGCAAGCTTTGCCAGCTATATGATGGGATATATAGAAGCCTTTAATTACATGTATTTATTAGGAATACAAAGAAAGAAGAATACTTGGATGGGTAGTAACATACTATCTGCTGCATGTAGATACTTTAATCATATAGCTACCGGTAGATTGATTATAACAGTGATATTTTCTGTGATTAGTCATGCTCTTCCTAAACTGTAAATAGCCTATCAACAGAAAAGACTATATCAATGGTCATACAGTGCTATTCAAGCAATGCATATTATTTTCCTTCCATCCTATTTCATATGCTGGCATGATTATGCATGCTGGGAGCACAAGATAGTGTCACTGATTTGCCCAATTCTTGAATATACCTTAACATTTTGCCCATTTACAGATGATTAATTTCACATGCCTAATATGAAATCAAAACCCCTGAAGTTATTACTTTTTACAAAATATCAATGTTGGAAAAATATGAGATAATTGAAATACTGACCTAGAAGAAATATAATCAGGCTTTTATGCTTACACTTGCAAAGGCATTGGTGTTAGCTAAAGTACAACCATTTGTGAATCAAAATCATTTAAAGACTTTGAAAACTTTCAAGTAGATTCATAACTAATCTTTGCTAAAGGATTTTACACCCGATATAGATATGGAAGAGATATATGCAATCGTAAGATATGTCACATTGACACAAGTGTCATCATTCAAAGCATCATAAAATCAAGCCACCTACCAGAGAGTCATATGTCTCGGCTTTCTCTTGAAGAACACCAGCTTTCTTCATACGTTGCTTCCTCTTCTGTTCTATGGCTCCTGTTCTGTCCAGGAATGTATCATCATCACTGTCATAGTAGTCATCCTGAGCCCAGTCCTTGGCTTTCCTCTTCTTACTCTCTGTGATAGAATTTTAACAGTTCGATACTCATCATATAAAGGGCTTCACTCAGGACATTCATGATTTCAAAACAATACAAATATATTTTTTACTTTTAGCAAATGTACACTTATGTCCTCCCAGGAACAAGAGCTGTGGATGGAACTCAGACAATTAATATATATTAATAATATATTTTATACTTTTTAGCAAATGTACACTTATGTCTTCCCAGGAACAAGAGCTGTGGATGGAACTCAGACAATTATTTAAAAGTTATCTTTATAAAAAATATAAATTTATAGAAATGACAGAAAATACATTCTCAAAGAAAGTATAGTCTTATAGAGAATGCTCAAGACTACAAATTAATGATATCCACCAAAAGATCTGGGTAGAAAATGTTTAATAGCAGAGTAATGAATAAAGGAAATCAAGCTAAGTAGTCCTGGGGAGCGTTTCATCAAGCGTTTTGTCAGTGATTATTACCAACAAATTTGCTCTCAGTCAATCAGATGCAAGGATTTCAGTAGCTTATAACGGTTGTTGGTAAAAATCACTGACATAACGCTTGATGAAACACTCCCCTGATCCACATGCATAAAATATGGTCCTGTGATTACTGGTCAGTGGATGTAGATGTTCTCTCAAAATGCAATTTCATTAATAGCACATGAGATAAGCTTCAATAATTAGGAATGAATAAAACAACTCTAATAAATGTGTTATCATACCATGGGTAGCCTGTCTGAGGACTCCATGAGCATCCAGAATACGACAAGCTTCCAAGGCACATGCTACGACTGCTTCTTTCTTTTTGCCCGACACAGCTGCTTCTGCATAGATTGGATTGCCTACTGAATCATCGAGAGGCAACCTGGAAGGGTAAACATGTTCACACTTCGAAGTTTATCAGTTAGAATAAAAACTTTAAAAGAACTGCAGAAGTGCATAGAGACACTGATATGCAGTGATGAGAGCAAAAAACATCCTTAGAGAGTTTCAAATCAAAGTAACTAACTTTCTTTCAGCAATGCTTGACACGTGGATATGGCACTCATTTGGACTTGTTTCTCCAGTAATTTTCCTTGCGCCCCTTCGAATAGAAGTTTCATATAGACCACAACGTACAAATGCCAGCTGTGATTATTACAATACTGTTATTATTAATATACATATATAGGTACAAATATTGCTCTTTCATTAATTATTTGGTTTGAGAAGCGTAGTAGCTTTTTACATGGCACCCATACAGTGCGCACTAGATGCTGATTATGTCTGTACAAACTATAAAGAATTTGGTGTTTGTTTTGATAAAATGGTTACCTAAAGTCACAGTCAGTTCATCAATAATGAATGTTTATGAGTGCAATGGACAGAATATTTCATCTTTCACCGAATGAAATATTCTGTCCATTGCACGAATGAAAAAACATTCATTATTTGTTTTATATGACACCTAAAAATAGCTATCCTTCTCATTTGACATTTTATGAATTAAGAAACAAGAGTGAAGGGACTTACATTTCGTTGCTGAGTGCGCGGCCGCGGCGGTCCGTCAATGTACTTGATAGTCGCATGCGCGCTGCAAAGGCAAGTCGTTTTTGCGTATGTAGACGTGTTGGTGGTCGCGAGTGCAATGGACAATTTCGTATGGATCCAAAATTGCACTGTGAATGGATCAAATTTGCACGATTGATGATGTAATTGTTAAATGGGACAAATGATCAACATCAAACAACCAATCAAATGGCGAGGATCTAATTAGGTGTCATATAATTGTCAATATAATTTTTCATAATTCATGTTATTATGGGGCTCTGGAAAAGAGAAACAAATCTAAAAACAGACACTGAATCCGAATATTAGGTGACTTACTGTACTCTGCAGACATACTGGTGGCTAAATCCACTTCCTTTCTCATCCACTTCATATTCTAGCTCAACATCTAAAGAGAGATGAGGGGAAAGAGGAGAAACAAAGATATTAGCATTGATAATTCAATATGCAATGTTTTGGACAAAGTCAACATGTGACTGTTTCTGGAATACATTATAAAAACTTACAGACACACGTTCTCACCATTTTTAATACACAAATGTACTCAAACTTCTTTTCAAACAAATACCCAATATTGAAACATACACACAGAAGGAGAATATGTTCAATATACTCTAATTCAGTTATACATGGCTTCATCTTAGTTTCATGGAAGGAAGTCATGTCATATAATTAAAAAAGCAAGGAAACCCTGCTATGAATCTTAAAGAAAAATTAATCATTATTTTGGGGTCATTCTTTTATCTTTTAATAGTAATTAAATAATTAAAAGTAATTAAATAATTAAATGCAAATAAGTAAAAAATGTTAAATTAATTAAGAACAGTAGATTCATCTTTGAAAAAGATTCTTGTAATTTATCTATTTATTACATGAAAACAAAACAACTCTCAGTCAGTGTAAAAGCGAAGAGCAGTTAAGGCTCTTATCCATTTTACAACACATACCTTCTCTCTCAAAGAATCCTCTGAGTGTTTTCTTGGGATCCTTGATATAAGCAGCCTCCCTCTCTTCCTGGGTTTCAGTCGTTGCAAAGGGATTTTCTTCATCAGAATCTTCCTCTTCTTCCTCACCACCCATACCTAGGAATAATCAAAATGTTATGGAATCTTGAAATTTATCAAATCACTTTAAGCAACCCTGTCCACATCAAGTTCTTCAATAAAAATGCCCCTTTACCCTTTGTATGACGCTAAGTTTGCAAACAGATATATTTTTAGATACATATCACAATGAAATAAAAAAACGTGCTTGCATGAGCTTATTGGTGCAACGAGTACTAGGATTTTACTCTCACAAGTCAATTTTAGCTTCATTTAGAGATCATTCAAACTTGCAATATCTCCTTACAGAAGTAATATTTGAGGATGTATTTCTGCATGGAACCCAAAGCATTAGGAGTAAATTTTTTTTTGTGAATGGTCCCCTAAAAAGAGTTCAAGTCATGATATATTACTCTTATGTAGTCCTCGACAACGGCTGAAACAAACAATACTCTTCAGTCAAGACAAGCAGCAAAGTAAATGGTATACATTTTTTAAAATATCAAACCGGTATGCATCCTTGTGTGAATCACACATTTCATATTTCTATATTAATTGCATAACTGTATTTCTTACCCCAATCAATGCCTTCTGATTTCTCTTGTTGAGCTTTCATAGCAACCATCTCTTTCTCCTCTTTTCTCCTCTTCTTCTCTTCCATCTGCATCATCTGCTTCTGTCTGAGTTCCTTCAGTTCTGTGATACTCATCTGTGATTCTTCTTCCTCATCACCAGATGGTCCCTATATACATATAATGGTTTTTTTAATCATAAGAGATGATGGTTGCTCTCTAAATCAGATCATCAAATAAACATGGAATGCATTAGTGATTAGACCTAGGCTACAAGCTCAGATGCAACATTAACCACAATTCCTAAAGTCTGTGGTAAATAAAAGAATATATTCAGGGTTAATATATAAAACATCATCATCTCTTCTATATCTAGCATTTTAACCCATTGACTACTGCTTTCTCTGATTCTTTCACTCCCATAGGAAAATGCAGGAATCACCCAGTTCATGTAGGTATTGATTGGGTTAAGAAATTATGCTTTACAGAGTTTTGATAACTGACCTGCTATATAAATTATTTATGTTTTATTTTGGCTTTTATCAGCTTTAATTTTGTTATTTCTATTTTGCACACTGTGACAGAAATTTCATGTCAGCAATTTTTTTTCTTTAAAACATCTGAACTTTTAATTTCTATTTAATATGATAAACAGCGTCAGTATAATTTTGTATTTCCCTCTTCCATGTGGATTGCTAAAAAAAATAGCAAACTGCATATTGAGAAATCATGATTATTTAAACAGATTGAACAATGCAAAGACAGGAATGAACTTATGAGTACACCAATGCATTCATCAACCTGGGTAAGGGATAATCATTATTCACAGATGTACATTACTTCCTTGAAAATCACTTTCCCATTTGTGTTTGTTCTCTCACATTTTTCCACCAGCAATTTCCATTAATTAAAAACTCACCTACCCGACTTGTGAATTTAGCAATATTTCAAATTTTGCCTTTAAAAAATTTGAATTGAAGGACACTAAGTGTAAATGGGTTTTTACAGAGTCGTGTATCAATAAAATGTGATTATTTACGTCTGGGACCGACCTTAAATGTTAACATTCAAAAGGCGCGACTGTCCAATAGTTTGCTTAAATTATATACTAAACAAAACTTAGTTGTACATAACATGGTTTGAAAACATTTCAAATTACAAAAAGGCAATTTACAGAGAAAGTATAGAACTAATAACTATTAAAAAAAACACTGAAACAGCTTTGTTTGTATTATAATTCCCCCCTTCCAATCTACCTGCAAGATAAAGAGTCTTGTACTTCCTCCTAGTTTGAACATATGTCCGACATTCATTCTGTAATACGCTTTGGCCTTTATCTGCTGTTTGTTGAGGAATGACCCATGGGTGCTTCCAAGATCATAGACATAAAACCCTGGATCATGTTCACCATCTCCAGTTGGTCTATACTGAAGGATCATGTGGTAACGCGAAAGGGAAGGGTGGTCCATTTGAACATCACATGATGCTAATCTTCCAAACACATGGTATGGTTTGTCATTCAATGCAATTTTGGAGAGAATGATTCCATTTTTCAACACTTCAAGATGATACTCTTGGCTTGGGACACCACTCCATGATGGTTCTTTATATGGAAGAGGAGGAACTGATACAGCTGCCTTTTCTTTTTCTTCTGACATGTCTGACTTTTTGTCAGACCTCTGTGATACATCAGGATCACTTTCTTTCTCTTTCTGTTTTGACTGAGCAGCTTCACTTCCTTGGAAAGAACCATGTCTTGATTTGGTAAGAGTCTTGGGCAAAGCAAATGCAAATGTACCCTTTCTTTGTCCTACAACTGGTGATGGAACTGCAAAACTTGAGCTTGATGATGCAGTTTTTTGAACTAGGTTTTCTGATTTATTTTTGGAACTCAAGGTTGACATCGCCATATCAGGCATTTTAAATCTTGTTTCATTTGTTTCCGTTGCTTGATCAGAGGAACAGGATGAATCTGCTCCCTGTTTATCCTTTCTATCACTTGCATTGTCTTTCTCAATCTTTGGGGAATCTTCTTTGTGGTCACGGGTTTCAGCAGATATTAAGGGGGTATCCGTGCTGGACACGCGAGCCGCTCCTGTCGGCACAACGTCCTGTGAGGGTTCCGTTGGCGTTGCTGCAGCGCATGATCTTCCTTCGGAATCTTCTGTACTTGATGCAGAAACTTCACTCGATTTGTCATCAGACATTCTGGAAAGTCCACCAGTATTGCTTGATGAAACTTCACCAGCATTTAGACACTGATTGGATTCCAAATCATCACTACTCGACGACACTTCTTCGTTTTGGTCCATTGTCGATGCTTCCATGGAGGCGGCCATATTTGTTAAACTGTTAGTGTTACATCCAGTCTCCTATGTAAATTTTATTTTTTTGTAAACCATGTTTACTGATGCAATCAGGTATTTCATATGCCAAAAAAGTAGACAATCTTGAATTTATTTTATGCAACTATATATGATACACAAAATATGAATCATCTTTTTTTTCCTGTGTCAGTAAGAACTCGTAGTTGGTCAAGAGCCAGGACAAAAGGCTAAGTAATATTTTCAAGGATTGAGCATGAAAAATTGCAAAGGGTAGGCAATAAAAACTAGGCATTATTTTACCAGTCATTATTTTACCAGTCGTAGAGGCACGTTTCTGAAAATAGACATTTTTATTTTTTTATTTAGGGTTAGGATTAGGATTAGGGCTAGGTTTGAGGTCGATGTGAGCATGTGGAACATTTTTCTAACAAATTTCATTAGAATCGGTATACGATTAAAGGCCAAGTCCACCTCAATATCAAGTTGATTTGAATAAACAGAGTAAAATTAAACAAGCATAACAGTAAAAATTTCACTGAAATCGGATGTAAAATAAGAAAGTTATGGCATTTTGAAGTTTTGCATTATTTCATGAAACAGTGATATGCATAACATGGGCGGTATGCAAATGAGTGAACCGATGATGTCATGCACTCACTTTTCCTTATGTATTTTATTATATGAAATATCATATATTTCATTTTTTTGCTTCAATAATGTAAAACATGGTTTGACTCCATATGGAACATGTAAAATCATCATTATTTTCATACAAGGAAGGGATTCTTTATTATCACATCTATAAAAATTGAAATATTTGAAATTTCATATAATAAAATACATAAGGAAAAGTGAGTGTGTGACATCATCGGTTCACTCATTTGCATACCGCCCATGCTATGCATATCACTGTTTCATGAATTAATGCAAAACTTCAAAATGCCATAACTTTCTTATTTTACATCCGATCTCAGTAACATTTTTTACTGTTATGCTTGTTTAATTTTACTCTGTTTATTCAAATCAACTTGTAATTGAGGTGGACTTGGCCTTTAACGTTAGGCCTACTACTATGTATTTTACCGAGTTAATTTTGTTCTAGTTAAGAATCAGATTTTGCTCATAATCTAACTCTCCCTCTCTTTCTATCTCTTTTGATGACCCCCCCCCCCCCCCAGCTCTCTCTCTCACTCTCTCATCCACATTCTCTTTCTTGCTCTATTTCTCTCCCTGTCTCCCTCCCTATCTTTCCCCTTCTAATCTCCCTCTGTGCTGATCATTCATATATGCCTTGGTAAACACAAGTCAGTTTACCTCAGCAAGTTTTTTCATGAGTGAAGAATGGCTGGAGCGAATGAAAAAAATTAGCTGCGTGACACAAAGGTCGTACACGAACTCACTTATCCGTGTTACAAGATAGACACAAATGAAGTGGGCTGCATTGAATTACAGATTAGATTCTCAATTATTGCTTCACAACGTCACGGCCAGTTTACCACAACATATGTGAACATGGCCTTTCTCTTCTCCTTACTTTCTGTGCATATTTGTCCATAAACCTGTCTCTCTCACTGCTGCAACTTTTTTCTTTGCAATGTAAGATATGTTCCAAAACAGTTAATCTTACAAATACATGTACAATTGGTACATGTAGTTCAATCCCCCATTTCCAAAGCTTACAGTAGCTGGTCGCTGCAAGAGATGATCAACTCAGTAGGACTATGCTATAAGGCCCATACCTTACATCTAACTGATCTTTTTTTTTTATTACATAACAAAACATTTCTTGCAGCAAGACTTTTTCTTATACTATATTTAAGGAAATAGATGTATTTTTTTTTTTTGGGGGGGGGGGATGGTGAAGAGGATTGTTTTCCTGTAGAAAGCTGAAAAATATGTATTACAAGAAAGAAAACATACAATACCAATGAAACAAAGTACTACAGGTATCAACTATAAAAATGTAAAATAATAGCATGATTTATTGACAATTTACATTGCACCATTACCACCACCACCTGGTTAACCTTTATCTCACTTACTCAGGTTGAATACAATTGTCTTTGTGATGAAACTTGTCCAATTATAATCCACAAAATAGTTGTATCCAATTCCAACACTGAAAATCTTAACTAATGCTATCCCTTTCTCTACATAAGTGTAAAGCATATTTGATTGGCTTTCAGGAAATTGAAGGTTCACAAAAAGTTGAGCAACTGAAAATAAGTTTAAATGGTAAAATTCAATTGATAGAATTGTGGCCTTCTCAAAACCTAACACGATAAAAATGTATATTTGATTTTTAATCAGATACTAATGCAATTACAATGTAAATAAAATATTAATTCATAGGATGTGCAAGTTGCATCCAGCCAATATTTGATTCACAATCAATATGGTGCTCTTCTATATCATCTGGTACAGAGCTCTCTTTCAATCATCAACAGCACAACTTTCTGATAAAATAGTCTCATTCCAAGTCATAACGGGTTGACTATTTGTCACAATATTGTACTCTATGATGTTGTATGAGGCAACTTGTAATATAGATGTTGCACAAATTTATGAGGATGGTTTAAATAACTGGGATTTAGTACTATGACACATCCATAAGGTGACAGCTTCAGTGTCTATGGTTAACACACCTTCCTCAAACAAGTATTAGCAAAATTCACTAGTTCATGAAACTTTGACCCGCAGCAAATAAATAACAAACCAGTAATCACTGGTCATGCTGGCAGAAAAAAACCCATCTAATATGGAGACTGGGAGGACACACAGCTTGGAGCAAGAGAAAACCAAGACTGGGCCAGAAGAGTTGGAAAGCCATTTGGATAATATAAACACCTGATAACATGGGTGCATACAAGCTGCCTGCCATTTAAGATGCAGCAATTACCAAAACGATATCTTCTGGTGATTGACAAACTGGCAGGTGACTTCTGTTTTCCATTGGTACTCTTTTTGAAGAAGGTGTCTGAACCATAGACATTAAAAACAGCCACAACTAATTACCATTTGGATGTGTGATAAGTCTAATTCCTAACTTGCAAATATTTTGTACAAAAATGTAAAGGAATATAGCTCCTGATCACTCCTGATGACATACAGTCAAACCTGTCCGAAACATAAGTCTTCTCCACTCTCAGCCTTCTCATCTGGTTTACAGTTATTTCAGGACTTCACACTTTCAAGAAAGATTACTTGTATATTATCTGAATTTTTATTTTGGCTTTCCTTTTCTTCTCCTCTCAACTTTTCTCCACTTTCTTCTTCTTACTCAACAGTCCTTTTCAGGACTAATCACATGGTGAACCGTAAGCCTTCTCCACGAATACAGCTCCATCAAGTACCCATTCATTGGGCATTCTTTTTAATATCAGGGCATACAGTAAATGGCCTGAAAATGCAGAAAACAATAATTGTGTTTCCATAATGACAAAATAAATAAATTGGTAAATTTCTTGTTTACTGCAGAGAAATTCTCATACAATTATCTAATGTTGCTGATTAAGTACAATTCTGCAGTGATAAATTTCTTTCTCAAAGACTGTTTCCTTTCAAATATGCATTGATCTCCAACTGAATAAAACTAATACCACTTTCCTGAAGTTACAAGACAAGTGTAGCACAGGTTATGAAATTCTAGCATGCTTCTAGGTGGAGCAGGTTTTTCCCTGCTCTCAAAAACTTGCAATTTTTACTCCCTCACTCTTAATAAAACTGTTCTGTCGAGTTTGGAGTATGTGGACTAATCTCTCACTATTTGGATTAGTTTAACTGATCTGGGACCTGTAACATAAAGAGATACAATCAATCTTACGATCAATTGTAACTCTTCAGTACATGGTTTGCCATAGACTTATGATTGATACCAATCGTAAGATTGATTGTATCTCTTTATGTTACACGCCCCAGCAATGACAATCCACACCACCTGGGAGCTGGCTATACTCGTCTTGTTGCATGGTGAAAGTGGACAATTGGCCAAAGCAGTAGTAATATGAGGATGATGTCAAACTTGATTGAACTTCTCACAGGATGCTTCACAGATCATAAACCATCAACTTACAAGTAATTGATTGGATTTACAGATTGAAGAATATCAGTAACACCCCAGTCACACAAATGAGACTGAACCATACCAACAATAGACCAAACAAAAAATTACATTACCCCAAATGGGAAAGAAACGATCGTTAAGAGTCAGTTTGTAAATCGTTTGGCGATGTGACTAAAGGCATGAAGCTTTGTAATGTGATAAACATCAGTATTCTAACAAGATCAATTATAATTACTATATTAATGGTTTTGACTTTCAACCATCTATATCAAATGAACTGTAACATAACTGTTTCATAAAACTTGTCATCAATGACAAGTTGCAATAACTGTTATAAGCTACTGAAATCCTTGCATCTGATTGGCTGAGAGCAAATTTGTCGGTAAAAATCAACGGCAACACACTTGATGAAACGCCCCCCAGGACTCAGTGCTTACATTATTACTCATACAAGGAAGACAACATGAGGTACATCTATGAGTAACCCCTCATCATTTTTTCCTTTTTTGATTGAGATTTGGTGCTGACAGCTTGACCTTTCCTGGTATGTTCCTTGATAGATCTACATCCTGCAAAAAATAAAACAAAAACACAATGACCAATAACAAACCTGCATACATGAAAATCTGAATGAATATAACTTTATTGCTCTCATGTATCTACCCCATATCATATATATCAATAATGGCCTTTTATTTCTACATGAGCCTCTAATATCAAATGAACTTGTTGACTACTGAAATCTCTAATTCCCATAGGCTTAACACAGGGCCCAGCCCGGTTCCAGTAGATAATGGGTTAATAAATACATCATTTTTATATCAACAGTTAAGCATCATCACATGTTAGTTCTTATCAGGATGACTGATTCCCTTCATTCAATGTTACCTCCAAATACATATTGCTTGTAAGGTTTCACAGAATCTACCTTCTGATGCGGACACTCTTCCTCATCTGATGAGATCACCCTCTATGATAATGAGTGTGAATTCCTGAGGTAATGTGCTTCCAGGACAAGCATACTAAGATTCATTATTCTAACCATATATTATTGATTTTGTCATCTATGACACTGTCTGTTAGATTTACAAAAGAAACACTTAATGTCCCACTTTAGACAGAGGTAAACTGTTGATAAAATACTTAACGCCATTATAATAGAAATGTTTAGAAAAACAACAAATTTGATTAATTTTTATCAAATTTATAGTTACATTGATATGAAGAAGGATAACTATTAATGTTCCTATCTCTAGAACAGCATTATGTGGGATATATATAGTCAGTTTTAAACAGAATACATACCTTGACTCCTTTAAATAAGTCTTTCTCTCTTGGAGTTGTTTCCTTGGCATGTTGAAACATGTTGAGGGCAGTCTTAGCAGCTGATGGTGAATAAAAGACACATATAATTTAGATCTGACAGACACTACGTAATACAGACAGCTGTAATCACTGCATGAGTATATTTACAAACTGTTCTTCCACACAAATTAGGATAAACATATACTTTTAAAACTGAATTTTAGAAGGAATTTGGTTGTTTTTTCCCCTAAGCAAGATAATTTCAAGACATTCCAGTTCTGTCAGAAATTTCCCAAATTTGGAGATAAACATATTAAAACAGGACATGCACCGTCAAAGCATAGAAACAAGTAAAAAATTAAGTACCTTTTCCTTTCTTGCTTGTTCCAGGAGTGAGCTTCACTTTGAATCTGTGTGACAATGATCACAAAAATTACATAAACAATATGTCCTTACAGTAACTAAAATTATTTCACATTTCAATATAAAAACTTGCAGCAAACATTACAAGAGCAGAATACCTCATTAATTCACATCTCCGTTACTGGATACAGTGAAATACCAAGTGTATTACAAATATTAACCTTTACTGCCCTTGCTTGAATCCCTCTATTCAAAGTGCTATTTAAAGAATATAAATTCAGGCTCTGTACAAGATGAGAAGGAAAATAAAAATACTATCCTAATTTCATCAAATGATTTTAAAGGTGCTGACTTATAATGGAATACAGACAATGCTGCTTGAAAGCTGTGAACATTATATGAGCCACTTTGACACTGGGATTATGCAGCAGGGGAGTTTCAATATCTACTTACTTATAACACTGGAAGGGGAACAGATTGAGATAGCAAACAGTAGGAGATCTTTCATATCTACTTACTTGTAGTTGTTCATGATATTGTAAGGGGCACAGATTAGGATAGCAAACAGTAGGAGATCTTTCATATCTACTTACTTGTAGTTGTTCATGATATTGTAAGGGGCACAGATTGGGATAACAAACAGTAGGAGATCTTTACTTGTAGTTGTTCATGATATTGTAAGGGGCACAGATTGGGATAGCAAACAGTAGGAGATCTTTCATATCTACTTACTTGTAGTTGTTCATGATATTGTAAGGGGCACAGATTGAGATAGCAAACAGTAGGAGATCTTTCATATCTACTTACTTGTAGTTGTTCATGATATTGTAAGGGGCACAGATTGGGATAGCAAACAGTAGGAGATCTTTCATATCTACTTACTTGTAGTTGTTCATGATATTGTAAGGGGCACAGATTGGGATAGCAAACAGTAGGAGATCTTTCATATCTACTTACTTGTAGTTGTTCATGATATTGTAAGGGGCACAGATTGGGATAACAAACAGTAGGAGATCTTTACTTGTAGTTGTTCATGATATTGTAAGGGGCACAGATTGGGATAGCAAACAGTAGATCTTTAATATCTACTTATTTGTAGTTGTTCATGATATTGTAAGGGGGGCAAATTGGGATAGCAAACAGTAGGAGATCTTTCATATCTACTTACTTGTAGTTGTTCATGATATTGTAATGGGCAAAGATTTGAATAGCAAACAGTAGGAGATCTTTCATATCTACTTACTTGTAGTTGTTCATGATATTGTAAGGGGCACAGATTGGGATAGCAAACAGTAGGAGATCTTTCATATCTACTTACTTGTAGTTGTTCATGATATTGTAAGGGGCACAGATTGGGATAGCAAACAGTAGGAGATCTTTCATATCTACTTACTTGTAGTTGTTCATGATATTGTAAGGGGCACAGATTGGGATAGCAAACAGTAGGAGATCTTTCATATCTACTTAATTGTAGTTGTTCATGATATTGTAAGGGGCACATATTGGGATAGCAAACAGTAGGAGATCTTTCATATCTACTTACTTGTAGTTGTTCATGATATTGTAAGGGGCACAGATTGGGATAGCAAACAGTAGGAGATCTTTCATATCTACTTACTTGTAGTTGTTCATGATATTGTAAGGGGCACAGATTAGGATAGCAAACAGTAGATCTTTCATATCTACTTACTTGTAGTTGTTCATGATATTGTAAGGGGCACAGATTGGGATAGCAAACAGTAGAAGATCTTCAGGATCAGGGCATCCAGTCAAAGTGTCCAAAACAGATCCACTCTCCTAAAAGAAATAAAATAAGATATTAATGAACACTAAACACACTTGAGGTTTATTCTATTTCAGTATCATACTTGAAATCCCTGTATTGATTAAGTTCTAATTTTTAAGTTTGTAAGTTATGCTTGTACTTTTCTATGAATTCATTTACATGTATATACAAAGCACTTCAACAAGGACAAATTCAATTTAATTTTTAATATTAAATCAAAACTGTATTGACCCTTTAAATTGTGTCTACCACTATCCGTATCTGTATCTCTATGTACAAATACATTGAATTTGTTGACTTGAAATGTAAACTACATTTACATTTTTTTTCAATGCAATGATTAAACGACTTTCTGAAACCGCTCCACATCTGACAAGGACAAAGGTGTTCCTTTCAAAACATATGGCACACATGTCTTAGAATAAATGCTCAAGTTCCTCCAACGATAATGAAGATCAAAAATAAGTTTTTGAAAATATAATATCAATAAAAAATAAAATATAATGATGTATTAAAAAAAAAGATGTAAAAAATATGTAATATACAGAATCAGTACACGACAAAAGATAGCAATCTACCTCCATCAATTTGGAATTGGCTTCAGCTGCATCTACCTCATCATCAGACTCCTCCTATTAAAAGGGCAAACAATAATTTAAATTACATAATATTGGATGACCCTGAGGTCAATACAAGGAAATAATGGACGAGCTATGCTAACATATTGGATGAGTCGAAGACGAGTCCAGTATTGTTTATCGAGTTCAACATTTCCTGTATTGGCCGAATTAGGACATCCAATATAATCATTATCATTCCAATATCAAATATTCTAATTTTAAGCCGTTTTCAATTCAGAAGTCACATTCTTCTAATGATCCGATGTGCAAAGTTAAACCTTTGAAAGTCCTTTTTTTAATCCATTTATTATTTAATCCATTATTTTCACGTCCTGGAAATCCTCATTATCATGTCCACCAATGCAATCAAACATGAAAGTTAAATTTATGGAAATGGTAGACTTCTAATGATGACACTATAGAAATCAGCAAAGCTTGGACACACCTTCAAACAAAATACCTGGAGGTAATTTTATTTCATATTTTAATTGTAAACAACAGAAAATATTTCTAAGTAGCAATTGTCTAAGCCTTGCACGATTGAAGACATCTTCATTGTACACGCATACGCGCGAGGCTATGTGCCCAATATTTTTAATTTTATGCTTCCTCGGCATAGAAACATCATAGATGTACTAGCAGAAGCAGCCCGTGGACATCCACGGGCGCTAGCTGTGTTTATGATTAATCACCGACCGTATATTTGTTACAATAATCTAGTGAATAAATAAAAAAGTAAAATACCCCCATAACCACCCCCTCCTGAGCGAATTTTCAAGGTCTGACGAAAAAAAAATTCTCGCCACCCCCCCCCCCCCAGGTCTGCCTTTTCCAAAAGTTGACAAACCTGCACTTGTTTTCCCCGCCTTATACTAAATTCTGGATCTGCCCCTGATCATGTGAATATGTCTTATTTATCCAAAGCTTGCATGAGTTCTGAAGAAAATTCCTTTTAATCTTGATGAAAATTGATGATATGGATATAATAATGTTCGAGTAGAATATCCATGCATAGACCAAGAGGGAGCGATTTGATCTTGCCATGTTTCTGTGGTTTATTAATACTCAGAGTAACATCCATAATTAGCGGTACGTCCCCTGTAAAGGATGCAATAATGAGAAAAAATGAATTTGTCATTTTATTTTCAGGGGGATTATGGCCCCCTTATATGGGTCTTGGGAGGACCGACGGATTGACTTCCCCCCTACTACCCCCCCCCATTCCATTGTCATCCCATCACCCCCAGGGCGAGGGGAGAAGGGATTAATATCATTATACGTATTCATAATCATTATGGAAATATTTTCGAAGGAATTTTCTTCTTATCAGATTTTCTGATAAAGTGTCAAATTACCGGTAGCGAACGTCGTGAAACATACACACTAAACGGTGTGTGTGACCATGAAGCTTCAAATGATGTAACTCTATACCTGTATGATGACCTGTACACGTACGTGCGAATGATCTAACACGTGTGTATAATACTGTACTGTACACTGAAGCCATGCGGATATATGGCCATGCTGTTCTTTGGCATAGCTCCCCTTCACAGGGAAAGGTATATGGGTTGGCTGGGCCTGAAGCTACAAACCCGCTTCATGGGTTGGTGGAATTATTAGGCCTACTCCCTGCGGAAATTCAATGTTTAAAAATGAATTTATGAAATATGGACGGGACGTCAGCCCTCAAGAAGTGCCTCCCACCACCCTAAGAACCCTTCCCCACCCGTGGGTACCAAAAGGCGGGGACCGAAAGGGCCAGGGGAGGAGCCTATTTGAACCAAAAACAGAGCCCGAAATCCTTAGTGTATTATATTATAAGATTAGGCGCTATATAAATCCAGACTATTATCATTATTATTATTATTATCATTATTATTGGTTGAGTTCAACAAACTTTTTAAGTTGGTCAAGGCTTATGAGGTGTCTCAACAAAATAACACTTATATTTCAGCTGCACAATCCTCTGTAGGAATAATAATGATTTATATCAGAGTTTCCACTTATCATAGATCATATCCCTACATCAGGGTTATTGATTTTATTACTCACTAATTAGACAAGACAAAAAGGTCAAATAAATGAAATCAAAGACTACCCACTTTGATTTATGCAATCTATATAAAGCATCAGTCCAATGTATTGAATTTCCTCTCGATGACTTCTCATTATTCTTAATTTGCAGTTTTCATTTTGGTGACATAATATTAGCTTATCAAACTGACATCGGGATGATGATAAATCATAATTTACAATCATTACCTGATTTTGTTCATCTGTGGTTCCTCTCCTTTTCTTTGCTTCCCATGAATGTGTCTTTACTACAGGCTTGATGGATGACTCTTCTGTTGAAATTTGAAAAAAATCATTCATGCTAGGACGGCATCAGAAGATGACAGATTACAGGAAAGGAATTGCGTTGCATGTTCATCCCATTCATTCAAATTTGCATAATGTAATGGAAAATAGTGGTCCACTTCTTTCATCAATAATCTTTAGATCTATGTATGGCAGTACCAGCAGTAAAGAAAGCTGATTGGATGCATTTTTAAGCAGTTTCCTAGTCATTTCACAAGAAAATAAACAGCCAACTTTGATTTTTCCCTTTTCCTATTTGACAAATTATGTATCCACAAGATATTCCCTAAACTAAATAATTAGGTCATGACATGATCACTTGGTTACCAATTGTAGTGAAGAATGTATCAATGTGTATGAAAATTAGTCTTCTACAATCATTTGAAAACATTTGAAAACGTGTGAAGATAACCTTTCAATTCATTTCAGAAACCCCAAAATGAATGTTAAAGGCAACGACTTATTTAGTAATTTCATGCTAATATTTCAAGAGAAATGAAGATGTATCCATAAACTAGATCATTTTCTCAACTGCTTTATTCTTCAAGATGACATGATACTTTTGAAACCACATTCTCTCACCTACAAATTGTACCTGAGTGGCAGAGATCCCACCTAGTATGAGTGAGAAGCCCACATGCAGCAGGTCACATTGGAAGGAATGACACTTCCCCAGCAAAGTGGTAACAAAACAACAGACACAGATAAATGAATAATCTAAATAATTTACAAGAAAAGACAAGACAAGACATCCAAACTGACGTACATAGTCAGATTTGACTGAATACCCAAAGTACAAGCAACAACATCACTTACCTGACTGTACAGCATTCTCCTGCAGGCCATCTCCTCCTACAATCTCCTCTGCTTCTTCCTCAGCACCATCTCCTTGAATCTTTTCTGTGACCTCTGACCCTTGACTTTGCTCTTGACCTTGATCTTCTGTTCCTCCTTGTGATAAAACTGACATGCCTTGCCGTTTGCCACTGTTTCTTTGTGGATTCTTCTGGCTGTCTCTATTGCTAGGTTGCTTTGGCTGTTGATGTTGTTTTGAGTTCTTATTTTGTTTTTGTTGATGTTGTTGATGCGCTCTTTGGAGTTGCTCCTCTTGCCGCTTGGCCTTCCTCCCTTTCTTACCTTTGACCTCTTTAGAATTTCCTGCAGACTGTGAGTAGAGTAGTAGAGAAATTAAAGAGTAAGATATACATAGATAGAGATAGAGGGGTAGAGAGGGGGGAAAGAGAATGTGAGACAGAGTGGGAGAGAGAGGGTGGGGAGAAGGGGTGGGTAGGAAGTGAGAAAGAGAAAAGGGTAATGGATAGAGAGAGAGAGACAGAGAGACAGAAAGACATATAAAGAGAGACAAAGAGAGAGAGAAAACAAGAGACAGATATATCCAACAAATACATGAAGAGAATCAAGAAGGGGGAGATACACACACAGAGGGAATCACGAATCGCCACATTCTCTTTCATATGCATATTTTGCAGTCCAATATTTAATATTAGATACATCTTCTTAAATAATAAAGACATGATGGAATTCAGCTAAATTCAAGACAAACATGAGGAAGCATAATTGTACTACTAGGAACTTACTGCCAAGATCTCCATCTTTAGTCTTCTCTCTTCCTCATCTTGATCTTTATACTTCTGTTTGATCTTCTTTTGCTTGTGCTGAAATTAATACAGAATGAGAACAGAGATTATCATGACATACCACTAACAATATTTGCTCTATGGTAATCTTCTGTTAATGATGGACATCAAATACAACTTGCACTAAATGTTCAAGACTACAAGTAAATGATGCATCTGAAATGATTTCTTTGGTTTAAAAATGTATAATTAGCTGAGTAATGAGCAAATTAGGAACAAATTGAGCTGTTAATATTGACCATGTGCAGTTGCCCATGGTTCTTCAAGTTCTTCAGTTATCGCGAGAACTAACCATTTTTATGTACATAATTACCTCTATGACCTTTGACCTTTGACCTTGAGACCCCAAAATCTAATCAGTTCATCGTCCCTCCCATATGCATACATGGGCCAAGTTACAAACTGATCAAAAAAACAGTTTTGAAGTTATCGCATGAACGAAATGGGGACGGACGGACGGACGACCCGAAAACATAATGCCTCCGGCTACCACCTACGGTGGGCGGAGGGCATAAAAATTAAGATGTGATTCATTTTCATTTTTCATTCATTCGGTTTATTGAAATACAAGAACGTGCAGCACAAAAGCTGAAACTGTTCAGTTCACAAAATTGAAACATATATAATACATAAATAATCAACAAAAGATTAAATACAAATTAAATTTATCTACTGTAAAAGTGGTTTCTTTCGCGGTGGTTTTATTTTCGCGCTTTTCGCGTGTTGAGATTGAACCGCGAATTTAACATCACGCGAAAATGTTTGGAAAAGTCGCGCTAAATTAACCACGTTAGGAAATGTTTTGAACTCGCCGCTTGCAAAGCTTACGGCTTCTTACACGCTGTACACATACAACGTTATTGCACACACACAAAGATTCCGCGCATTGCCACATGCCACACACAGCCACGCACAACGGTACACAGCGATACCGCGCAATATATAGGTCAACTCCTGTGTGGTCATTGTACTGGAGTATGTTCGTGATGTTACTAGTAAAACAAAAGAATTCATTCATGTGCCGACTGTGAATTCACAGATTTTGCCGACCGCGAATTTAAACAAACGCGAAAAAGTCGGCACCGATGGAAACCGCGAAAGTATCTGTACGCGAAAGAAACCACTTTTACAGTAATGCATACATTTGGTGGTAAAAATAAATAGAATTGACTTTCTCTTGAAATGCAATTCCATTCTAGAACTCAAGATCAGAATTATGTTTTCAAAAAGATATAGAGCACTATTTCACATAATATCAGGCATATGGTCTAAACTATGACTAGAAGTATTAGGACACATCCATAAAAGCAAACTTCTGGGCCCGTTGCATAAAACTTACCATTAATGGTAACTCTGTATCAATGGTAACTACCATGGTAACATCACTCAACAGCCAATCAAAATCAAGGTTTCCATGGCAGTTACCATTGATGGCAAAGTTACCGTTAATGGTAAGTTGTATGCAACAGGGCCATGCTGTAATAATTATAGTGCAATCAAAAGAGAAGGATATCAAAAGTGAAGTAAACCAATTACCTTCTGTCCTCTTTTAGCTGGGGGTTGGTTTGCATTCTGTAACATGAAAATAACAAATACAGATTATACACAGATGATTCATAGGGTAACATTATTCATATGAATCATACACAAAATTCCAATGGACAGGATAAACATGTCTATGATCCATGTGTTCTTATGTTCTAGCAAGCAATATAATTATGATCAATTATATTTCACCCTAAGATCACATCTGCAAGTCCTTATCAGTGCCATTACCCTAAAATGTTATTCCTGTTCAGTGCCAGTTAGCCCTGTAATTCAACTGTACATAGATTTAAACAGATTTTTTTCTTCCATTTATGACCCATTTATTATCCTCATAAATCTTCAAATATCCCCTTGGGGTGACAACCCCTTGCTTAAGAACCACTGATTTATTTACACTGTGCTCATTCGACACTATATCTGAGCATGTTCTAAAGTGGAGGCCTACCTACTATATTTGTATATCTTGCATATCTCTGTTAATTAAAAGTTTGGGATCCATACTTACAGTACTGGATTGTGAAACACTTCTTGATATGGAAGCTGCTCCTGAATTCTGTTCTTCTGTCCTTCCCTCTTCCTCTCCATCATCCTCCACTCCTCCCACCCTCTCATTCTTTTCCTCTTCTTCCTCCTGACTCTCATCTCCCTCATCTCTGGTACCGGTGTCTGGTGTGTTATCATCAGGTTTGTCTGGGGCAGACCCCTCTTGTCTTTTCTTCTCTTTCTTGAGGTCTCTGTCAAGATTGAGAGAGGATAGAAACAAACAAGAGGGTGGAAATAGGATCTCACAACATGTCCAATCAATGGCTTATGCTATCAATGCTCTTAAAATTGCACTGCTATTTGCACTATTTTACACCAAGTTGTATTATAATTCACCTACACACCACAAAGTTAGACATACAAGTCCACGTCTCAATTTGAAATTAAAATTACAGATAATAATCTAAGATTACACATAGTAAAATCAAGGTGGTATAATACTAGCAAACTGATTACAAACAAGAAAATGCTAATACATTAATACACAAATAATTACTGTGAAGAATACTATGGATGGATGAGATTGGTAGGTCAAGTTGTTCAGTACAAACCTTTTTTGCTTGGCAGACAATTTGGGCTTGGATTTGTGCTGCAAACATGAAATGTAAGAAACACATTTATAGAAATTTGATTTTAAACATTATCATCATATACAGACAACACAAGATGCAGCATTAGAAGTATAGATATTAATTTATCTATTTTATGATACCGATCTCTCCTCTGAAGAAAAAGTGCATGAGAATACACTGAATATTCTTCTACTAAAGTGATTATTTGACTGGTGTTTCATTCGATTCAATACTGAATTCATCCTGGGGCTTCTTCAACCCCTCAACGAGCTTACAGGTGCCTTATTATCAGCCAGGTTATATCAAGTAGTGAAAATTGGGGAAATATTCCTTGACAAAAACATTTATATTATTTCTTATCATTCCACTCTGAATAAGCCAGTTCGGGGTTAGCGCATGGTACAAATGACCCCAAATATCCACAGATATTTTAGACATGGAGGGTCCCTTTATGTGCACTTCAGAAAAATAACTCTGGGAGTGATAGAGGTGCCTCATGAATAGCTTTTGTTTCCCCCTTTAAAAAGAATACTTCCACCTGGATATCATGGAATGCACCATTAGTGCATAATTGAATAATGATTACATGACATTCATGAGCACATATCGAATATTAGTGTCAGTGGGTTTTAGAATTTGGTACAGATGACCTTTATCTGCTCATGCTCAGATTGCAACCCCGAACTGGCTTATACTTTTGTGCTGGTTTTGAGAGAGATAGAGAGAGAGAGAGAGGGAGAGAGAGAGAGAGAGAGAGAGAATATGCTTGATGTACCTGAGGCTGGATCTTTGGTCCTCCAACAACAATAGGTTTATCATCTCCAAAATAGATGATAGCCTTGCCTTCTTCATCTATATCCCCATCACCAGACTGGTAACTACCTGTACTCATCATACTAGAATCACGGGTGCGCTGGCTCTCATATCTGAAAAGATTGACACCATTCTTCATACAATTATTCTCCATTCCTTACAGTCTGTGTACTTTAACTCAGATGGTCATGGGTTGAAAGACAATGTTAGCAATGTAGTCTAGTCACTTCCATGCCACTCACAACCCTTCCTCCTGCTCTTAACTTCTCCTTGCACCAACAATGGTTATTATTTTACTTCACCATCATGTTTGTAGTAACAATTAGAACAACAATTCTAGAACATATAACTTGTCAGTCAATACTGTATCCTTGTAGAAATCTCAATTTAAAAGGGATTACGTAGCAACTTCAATCTTAACAAAAAGGCATAATACTGCTGAGAGCCACAAGGGCATTAAGTCTTATCCTTTAACATAGAGCTAATGTTCTTCTGGCTCTAAACAGATGATATTTGCTTTTCAAGGGATGATCTCCACTGGATAGTACATAGGTTTGTGATATTCCTACGAGAGGTACCACTCAAGCCGAAACTAAACATGTTTGATTTGTTCAATGATTGTACCTATACACAATCTTACCTTTCACCCTGCACATGATGTAACTGTATAGTGGTATCTGGGTAGAAGTTTTCCTTGTCATCATCTGCCTCCTCTTTCACCACTGATAACTGTTTTTCAACCTCCTTCTCTTCTTCGTCATCCTCTTCATCTTCATCTTCTTGTTCCACTTTGATCTCAGTTTCATCTATCATAAATTGATAATGATAGAGGAAAAAGAAGTTCACATTAAAAAATATTGATTAATTAGACCATAGCATGATGCATTGTTGAAACAAATAAATGGGTTAGCACAGAATAAGCAGATTTTACATATGAACTATTGCTGTACTATGGATGAATGTTGGTATAAATTGAACATGTATTCACTGCAACCTTCTATGATCCAACTGGTAACATTCCACTACAAGACAAAAGCAAGGTTACTTCTCTAACAGGTCCCACATCTATCATAGCACATTTCTTTAGAGCTGAGTTTATTGAGCTATACATTATATTTGGTTTAAAAAACCATGTTTGAAGCAAATACAGTGAAACCTGTATATAAAGACTGCTCATGGGAAACAAAAAATGCTGGCCTTGTAAGCAGGTGGTCTTTATATACAGGTTCCTTTTGTACAGATTGCAATGAGAACACCATTCAAGGGTGGAAAAACTGTGATCTCTACAGACAGGTGATGTTCGTAGATAGGTGGTTACTAAAAGCAGGTTTTACTGAACTTTGTTTGAGCGGCATGACAGCAATACCTGTATATCCATCCTCCTGTTTGTCTGCATCAGTACCAGTGGATTCCCGGTGATCAGACGCCTCAGTCTCTTCTTCTTTTTCTCCATCCTCATCATCTTCCCCTTCAATGTCCTCAACAATGATATCAGTCTGAATATAAGGATTTGAAAACATCCAAACTGGCACTTATATCTAGGGAATTTTATCAATTTGTACATTTTATGATAGATAAACCACGGTTGGAAATAGGTGCAACTTCCAATTGTCAACCAGGGGTTAAGAGGTGATTTTCTTTTCTCCTTCAGTACAACAGTTAATTTCTTTTTATTCATAAATTTACATCAGGGATGGGCCTCATAACAGGTCCATATTCCTCTTCAGCACCTCCCTTTGCTCTCATTGTGTTTCGTTTGGATGTATGTTCTTATGTATGTATATTATTGTATTTCTAAATGTAATTATTTTAAATGTTACATATTTTTTGATGAGTGTACATAAACAAACTTTGAACTTTTGAAATCAAAGTCCTGAATATATGAAATAGAGTAGTTGCATTTGTTATCACTTGCTTCTGAGGCTTTACATACCCAAGAAATATTTAGATAATTGAGTTTTCCCAAATTAGCTGATGAAATGAAATCCTAAGATCTATGTTACTACCATCCTACCTCTACTGTGTCAGCCACAGAAGACAGGTCATCTTCATCTGTACCTCGTACTCTCCTCTCATCTTTGTGTTTCCATGCGCAACTTTCATCAATCTAAATCATAAATATACAAGACTAAACATGAACATTGAATAAATAATACTAAAATGTGTAATAACAAACACAAGGACATATATATAAACTCAATGAAAATTGACAGAAAGGGCAAGAAGATTTGGACTTGCACGGAAAATGTATACATTTGCTTTACAGATCAGATTTTAATGAGAATTTTTCAGACACTATTCTTTAAAGGAATTTGAACAAGAAACTTGTTATTTCTTCATGTGTGAAATGAAACTCCTGGGGCCAGTTTCTCGAAACCGTTATAAATCTAAGTTCCATTGAAACAGACGTGAAGTCTTCCCACACACATTTCTATGGGATGTCCATGAACTTAAACAAGTGACAGTTTCAAGAAACTGACCCCTGGTTATCAAGCAATGATGCATAGTGGCTCAGAGCAGTGTATTCTTGGAACAACAATGCAGAAGGTACAAACAAAAACAGTGAGACCTTCTGCAAGGTATCAGTCCTCAACTTCATGTCCCTCTGTTAGAACTTAAATAGGTAGGTCCCCTTTTCTTGTTTATCTCTGATAAAATACTTGCTTTCTTAGCAGTCAGGTAAAATAAAAATCAATATCAGACAAGTTACCACTGTTTGACAATTTGTCAATTTCCAAGTGGACATACCTTCATTAAGAAGCCAAAGCCCATCACAAGTTGAGTAGGTGGGAGGTAGTTCTTTTTTCCTGGCAGGAGAGAAAGAGAAAATAAGGTGGCATGTGAAGAAAAATATTAAGATTGAAATGAAGAATTGACATTTTAACACATGATGAAGCTCAAAATTATTTCTGTTTACTACTGCTACTGTTACTACTAGGTAGCTAACAATCTAGAACGGAGTAAGAAATAGCAATTATGCAAACAAAGGAGAAAACACATTTTCACCTTACCTCTAATCATGAAGCTACCAGTGGTGAGGTACTCGCCAGTGGGTGCAGTCTTAGAGACCTGATCATGACGTACCCACCAGGCACTGGTAATAACTTTAGCATCCCAAGCTACGCTATAACACACGGCCATGGTACCTGCTTCTTGAAGTGTCTTAGGAGGGACAGGTACTCCTGTTAACATCAAAACAAGTTGGAATAAGGAAAATCATTGAAGGAACAGTCAGCAAATGCACACTGAATGGTGCATGATAATAGTAAGATTCTGGAGAATGGGTCTGGCAAATAAGAAATGATATTGATATACCATCTACTTACCTTTGGGATTTTTGATGATCACACTACTAGCTCCATGAATATCAGCATGAACATAGATATCACCTGCATAGATGAAAAGAGGGTGAGAGGGAGGGAGAGACAGACAGACAGAGAGAGAGAGAGAGAGAGAGAGAGAGAGAAGATACAATGTGAGAAAGTGACACAAACAGACAGAATGACGTGAATTGACCCACATGAACAAAATTATTTGTCATTTAATTTGTATATCTCCATTCCAACAATTTTCCTTCACACTTGAATGGCCATATTTCAGTCTTGTTTATAAACAATTCAAGTGAATATAATGAGGTACTAAGGCAAACTATGAGGTTAAATATAATTAATTTATATATGTAGTTGTTGTTTACCTTGTGACAAATATTTCTTGACAACTATCTCATTTTGTTGTTGATCTCGTCCAGCAATGATGATGTAATTCTCTGAGCTGATGCACCAGTAGTACTTCTCAAACCTATTCAGTTAACAAAGAACCAACCATGAATGGATGAATGGATGAATTTTTTACTTATAAATATAATAATAAACATGCATTGCATAGACTTTAAAACAAAAAAAAATCACCATCATCAACTGGTTAATATAATTGCTTGAAATAAATACTTCACAACAACTTTTATCAGACTAAAAAAGAAGTTCTTAAGGTGGTATCTCACTAAGCGGCGAATGCTTACGAACACTGCAATTTTTGGAATCGCCAACTTTGACGAATGTTGCCGAATATCAGGGTTAGCCTCTGTCATGTGGAACCACAGTCACGTGGTCGCTGTAGCATTAGCGAATCAAAAAGAACTTTAGCGACACGTCTTACAACTGTTTGCAAGGCATACAACTGTTTTGCAAATGCTTGCAACTGTTTGCGGAAAAATTAATTCACAAAGAAATTTTGGACATTATCCAAAAAAAATTTTGCGACAATAAAAACTGTTTGCGAACTTCTCTGCAACCTTTACAAACCCTGACGAAACCCCAAATTCTCTACATTTGCAAGCATTCGCTGCTCAGTGAGATAACCCCTTTACTAATGAAATCTTCAACTAGGTGATGAAAAAAAAAAAATTTATGTAAAATAAAAAAACATGCAGACAGGACTTTATATAGAAAATAACTGGAATTCTTGTCACAAATATACATGTGTATAAAAAAACAATATGAGAATCAAACTTTTTCATCTGGTTGGCTAATCTTTTGATATCTACACATAATCAGCCTTACTAAGGACAGGTACAGCATGATCAAACTAATACACATACCCCTCAGGTGAAAATACATTTCAGCATTGATTAGCATCTTACCAATATGTCTTCCTAGATTTGTTGATACTGGCTACTGTAGCTACATCCTTTAAAGCTTGCATTGTCTTTTTCTCCGCAGACTTAATGGCCTGTCAAGAAAATATATGAACAACAAATATCTTTAATATCTTTAGTTTTATCGTCAATATTCACGTTCAGTAACCTATGACAAAGAACAAAGATACCAGAATGAAAAAAGGAACATTCATTCTAGTTTCATGCACATATCAAAGTAACACATCGCTTAAAAAAACAACACACATTATGAATTTATAAATAACTCAATGAATCTCAAACATATATTTGCCATTCATTCTGACAGTTTCTACTAGGACAAAAATCAAATATATAAAATATCATCAAAATACAAGTGGCAAAATTGAATCCTAATTTTCAGCAGATATTTGAATTGATGACCAGTATTTGGCATTTTGGTAAAACTGAAATGCGGCACCTTAGTTGATGATTCCATTGTCCTCTGTTCTTTCTTTTGAGATGTCTTCTTCTGAACAAAGTACCTTGAAAGAAATAGAAAGATAAATACAGTCAATCCTGCTTTAGCGACCACCTGTGTCCTAGTAGAAACATTAAGAGTATCATGCAGTCGTAACATACGGACGTCATCAGCAAGGAGCTCACAATTTCAAGATTTTGACTATGATAGAGGATAATAATCCGAGTCATGCCTAATGAGGAACGTTCTTACATCCTTAGGTCATCTACCAACTCAACATCTTCAGCAAAAAACTCAAGAAAAGACTAAAATAACGGCCTCTAAATCTAGCAAATCTGCGTCAGGGACTGCCAAGCACCATACCGCACGCACCAATAACCCAACCCAGAGATCACCGAGCGGTTTGCCCCGACACAGCGCCAACAAAAATACCAGCGATCGTGAACGCTCGAGTACTCACGTGACCGCACACCCCGCCAACGCCCAATCAAGCCCAGGATCCAACGCGATGACTTCAGGTCAGTCTAATCTTTTACCAGATATGAAAGAGATGTTTGCCAATTTGACTAAAGAAATGAACTCAAGATTTGATAATGTCAATTTAGATATGCACATGATAAAAGTTGAACTTCGTGAAACGAGAAAAGCGATAGAAGACCTTGAAAATGCGGTTACTTTCAATACTAATAAAATTAAAGAGATTGAAAAGGATGTTATTCCCCAAATGATAGAAAACATGGAAAGTAAAAACAAAAAAATCGAGGAGAAGCTAATGCTTCTTGAACTACATGATAGAAAACAAAATCTGCTCATATATGGGGTCCCTGAGGTGAAAAATGAAAATGTGTACCCTACAGTGCATGGAGTTATTGCCAATTTCCTCCGAATTCCTCTTTCTGAGGCAGCTAAAATGCCTCTCGTCAATGCCCATCGCCTCCCAGGCCCTAAGCAAGGTAATTCCGGTGGGACTACGCCGCCACCACGCCCCATTATCGTACGGTTCGCCTTCATGGAAGATCGTAATCGCCTGCTGGAATCCTTCGAAAAGCCTACTCGTCAACGCCCAGCGGATCCCGCTCATCAACCCAATCAACAAGCCTCCCAGCTATCCCAACAGCCGCAAACACTTGCGAATTGCTACGATCGCGTTAGTATTCGCACGGATCTACCGCCTGAAATGAAGCGAGAACGTGGCCGTCTGGCTTCAATCGCCTATAAGATCAGGAAAGAAAAACAGCTCTCTACGAGAATTCGCGTCAGTGGGATCAATCTGTACCTCCAGACCCGCAAGAAAACATCGAACGGATCACCCCAGTCGCCATGGATCAACTGGGATGAATGATCGAGTCTACGGTAAATATATCTTCGATTAGATGCAGATGCTAGTGATGAATTCATTATCATAATTGTGGTTTCTATGCTACCGCAGTTCTAGAATGCTATCTTCCAACAAAATATTTCAACTAGATTGTTTACTCATAGGTTATTGTTTTTTTTTCACAACTAATTTTCAAAGTTCTTTCTCAATGTCTGATGACATGAAACTCAAAAGAAAGAAATCCCAAGATTTAATGTGTATGATAAAGATGAATTAACACCATCCGACTCGGGATCCAGATTCCATTTTGCCTGATATGCTGAGTAGAAGATGTTATTTTTGCTTCTAATCTCAATATCGACGACGATGAATAGCCAAAATAGACAGCCAGAGATATGAATGGTTTACAGCAAGACCGTGATTTGACTTGTAATGATTTATTGGCGAGTAGTAATATCAATTTGCTACCATTCCAAACAAAGCTTTTCTTGAATGTAATTAATGCATTTACCATGTGTACAATGTGCCTTCTTTAATTTCACAAGTTTAGTTTATTTGTTCTTTAGTGCGAGACAACTGCATTGCATCCTATGTATTTTTCTATTTTTCTACAATGAAAAATAAGCCCCTGATTTTTTTTTTTTTTTTTTTTTGAGAAACCTTTACTTTTCTTGTAGGATTATTCTTGCTTTCTTAGTGGAATGCATAATCTGACACGTTTCATGTCTTTTAGGGAATTTCTTACAGTAGCCCTATTATGGTCACCTTTCCCCAATTCATGATTGAAACTTTTTTTTTTTCTCTCTCTTTTTATCTGTCACAGTTAATATGCTGTGTTTTGCTAGCACTCATTCATTCACTAGATTTCCCTACAAGTGGTGAAACAAGGGTCATGCATAAGATAAAAAGATTATGAAATTTCAAAACCAACATTCAGTAGCTGGGACATGATAGCCAGCTGTATACTGGCCTACTGCATCCACATAATTTCGATTTTTCTACATTTTTCTAGTGGCCGTAATATAGGCATACATTATTTTTCACTTTAAGAAATCTTATTCTCTAATAAGAGTTATCCATTTATCTTGGCTAACATGGCAAAATTTGGTCTTCCTATATATACTGCAAGATCATGCATACTTCAAATTTTCTTTATTTTTTAAATATATTTTTCTTTAAATACAGGACAACTAACTACATTGTAACTTATCAACTCTGTATTTTTGGCTATTGAAAGAATAACCCCGAGATTTGGGATTTTAAATCTTTCTCCCCCTATTCTGCACTTTTTGACAAACTGAGTGTTCACACAGTCTTGGATCTCAATAATTGTATGCAGACACGACAGATGTCTATGACCTAATATGATAATTGTGCTTTGGTGTATAACAGTATTGATCATTTTATTCCTTGGGGTTTTTTTTTTCCAATTTTTTTTTCAAGCTTTCCTTAGAAGTGACATATACTGCCATGACTGTATATTTTGTCTTCCTAACCCTTTTTCCTTTTGGCATTTCCCCCTTGATTTAGACCAGTGTTTATCCACATATGTTTTTGTTTTACCCAGTCTTGTATTCAGGGTTAGTGACCCTTTTTTGCGCTAAAATTTTAAAGAAATTCTGTTTACCAATTACTTTGTCTTACTCTGCAGATCATTTGCATCTGCCTTTTGTTCCAATTTACTGTATTACATGGTCAAGTTGCACAGTGCATGTAGTGTGTGTTGCTAGGTTACTAGGTGTTGCTAACGTGATCGTAACGTTTGGCGGGCAGTGATGTTTGCCTGACATGGCAGCGCCTGGTGCCCACAGCTGCATTCTGACTATAGGGAATTTTATAGGCTTTGGGGTGGGTGTGATGGTTATATTTAGGCAAAATTCCATGTTGTTAAATACATTCTGACAATGATTCATTGAATATTCATTAATTTCCCATTTTCGAAGGTTTTCACAATCCCATGTACTTGTTTTTTTTAAATTCTATTGGACGGATAGACCTGTGCTCTTCATAAATGCATATTCAATTGTGTTATCTGTTGAAGTGAATGCCATTTCTGTTGGTTTCCATACACGTTTGAATTTCTTCAACTTGAATGATTACTTAATGATACATGTATTTTGTTTCACACCTGAATTTAACATTGCCAATATGTGAGGCACTGATGTTGGTGTCAGCTAAACAAAGCTTTTCTTGAATGTAATTAATGCATTTACCATGTGTACAATTTGCCTTGTTTTATTTCACAAGTTTAGTTTATTTGTTCTTTAATGCGAGACAACTGCATTGCATCCTATGTATTTTCTATTTTTCTGCAATGAAAAATAAGCCCCTGATTTTGTATTCCTTCCCCCAAATATTTTCTTCTTGTGATTTTTTTTTATTTTTGAGAAACCTTTACTTTCTTGTAGGATTATTCTTGCTTTCTTAATGGAATGCATAATCTGACACGTTTCATGTCTTTTAGGGAATTTCTTACAGTAGCCCTATTATGGTCACTTTTCCCCAATTCCTGATTGAAACTTTTTTTTTTTTTCTCTCTCTCTCTCTCTTTTTATTTGTCACAGTTAATATGTTGTGTTATGCTAGCACTCATTCCTTCCCTAGATTTCCCTACAAGTGGTGAAACAAGGGTCATGCATAAGATAAAAAGATTATGTAATTTCAATAACAACATTCAGTAGATAGGACATGATAGCCAGTTGTATACTGGCCTACTGCATCCACATAATTTCGATTTTCTACATTTTGCTAGTGGCCGTAATATAGGCATACATTATTTTTCACTTTAAGAAATCTTATTCTCTAATAAGAGTTATCCATTTATCTTGGCTAACATGGCAAAATTTGGTCTTCCTATATATACTGCAAGATCATGCATACTTCAAATTTTCTTTATTTTTTAAATATATTTTTCTTTAAATACAGGACAACTAACTACATTGTAACTTATCAACTCTGTATTTTTGGCTATTGAAAGAATAACCCGAGATTTGGGATTTTAAATCTTTCTCCCCCTATTCTGCACTTTTTGACAAACTGAGTGTTCACACAGTCTTGGATCTCAATAATTGTATGCAGACACGACAGATGTCTATGACCTAATATGATAATTGTGCTTTGGTGTATAACAGTATTGATCATTTTATTCCTTGGGGGTTTTTTTTTTCCAATTTTTTTTTCAAGCTTTCCTTAGAAGTGACATATACTGCCATGACTGTATATTTTGTCTTCCTAACCCTTTTTCCTTTTGGCATTTCCCCCTTGATTTAGACCAGTGTTTATCCACATATGTTTTTGTTTTACCCAGTCTTGTATTCAGGGTTAGTGACCCTTTTTTGCGCTAAAATTTTAAAGAAATTCTGTTTACCAATTACTTTGTCTTACTCTGCAGATCATTTGCATCTGCCTTTTGTTCCAATTTACTGTATTACATGGTCAAGTTACACAGTGCATGTAGTGTGTGTTGCTAGGTTACTAGGTGTTGCTAGGTTACTAGGTGTTGCTAACGTGATCGTAACGTTTGGCGGGCAGTGATGTTTGCCTGACATGGCAGCGCCTGGTGCCCACAGCTGCATTCTGACTATAGGGAATTTTATAGGCTTTGGGGTGGGTGTGATGGTTATATTTAGGCAAAATTCCATGTTGTTAAATACATTCTGACAATGATTCATTGAATATTCATTAATTTCCCATTTTCGAAGGTTTTCACAATCCCATGTACTTGTTTTTTTTAAATTCTATTGGACGGATAGACCTGTGCTCTTCATAAATGCATATTCAATTGTGTTATCTGTTGAAGTGAATGCCATTTCTGTTGGTTTCCATACACGTTTGAATTTCTTCAACTTGAATGATTACTTAATGATACATGTATTTTGTTTCACACCTGAATTTAACATTGCCAATATGTGAGGCACTGATGTTGGTGTCAGCTAAACAAAGCTTTTCTTGAATGTAATTAATGCATTTACCATGTGTACAATTTGCCTTGTTTTATTTCACAAGTTTAGTTTATTTGTTCTTTAATGCGAGACAACTGCATTGCATCCTATGTATTTTCTATTTTTCTGCAATGAAAAATAAGCCCCTGATTTTGTATTCCTTCCCCCAAATATTTTCTTCTTGTGATTTTTTTTTATTTTTGAGAAACCTTTACTTTCTTGTAGGATTATTCTTGCTTTCTTAATGGAATGCATAATCTGACACGTTTCATGTCTTTTAGGGAATTTCTTACAGTAGCCCTATTATGGTCACTTTTCCCCAATTCCTGATTGAAACTTTTTTTTTTTTTTTTTCTCTCTCTCTCTCTTTTTATTTGTCACAGTTAATATGTTGTGTTATGCTAGCACTCATTCCTTCCCTAGATTTCCCTACAAGTGGTGAAACAAGGGTCATGCATAAGATAAAAAGATTATGTAATTTCAATAACAACATTCAGTAGATAGGACATGATAGCCAGTTGTATACTGGCCTACTGCATCCACATAATTTCGATTTTCTACATTTTGCTAGTGGCCGTAATATAGGCATACATTATTTTTCACTTTAAGAAATCTTATTCTCTAATAAGAGTTATCCATTTATCTTGGCTAACATGGCAAAATTTGGTCTTCCTATATATACTGCAAGATCATGCATACTTCAAATTTTCTTTATTTTTTAAATATATTTTTCTTTAAATACAGGACAACTAACTACATTGTAACTTATCAACTCTGTATTTTTGGCTATTGAAAGAATAACCCCGAGATTTGGGATTTTAAATCTTTCTCCCCCTATTCTGCTCTTATTGACAAACTGAGTGTTCACACAGTCTTGGATCTCAATAATTGTATGCAGACACGACAGATGTCTATGACCTAATATGATAATTGTGCTTTGGAGTATAACAGTATTGATCATTTGATTCCTTGTGGGTTTTTTCCAATTTTTTTTCAAGCTTTCCTTAGAAGTGACATATACTGCCATGACTGTATATTTTGTCTTCCTAACCCTTTTTCCTTAGGCATTTCCCCCTTGATTTAGACCAGTGTTTATCCACATATGTTTTTGTTTTACCCAGTCTTGTATTCAGGGTTAGTGACTTTTTTTTGCGCCAAAATTTGAAAGAAATTCTGTTTACCAATTACTTTGTCATACTCTGCAGATCGTTTGCATCCGCCTTTTGTTCCAACTTACTGTATTACATGGTCAAGTTGCGTAGTGCATATATACTGTGTGTTGCTAGGTTACTAGGTGTTGCTAACGTGATCGTAACGTTTGGCGGGCAGTGATGTTTGCCTGACATGGCAGCGCCTGGTGCCCACAGCTGCATTCTGACTATATGGAATTTTAAAGGCTTTGGGGTGGGTGTGATGGTTATATTTAGGCAAACTTCCATGTTGTTGAATACATTGTGACAGTGGTTCATTGAATATTCATTAATTTCCCATTTTCGAAGGTTTTCACAATCCCATATATTTTTTTTTTTAATTCTATTGGACGGATAGACCTGTGCTCTTTATAAATGCATATTCAATTGTGTTATCCGTTGAAGTGAATGCCATTACTGTTGGTTTCCATACACGTTTGAATTTCTTCAACTTGAATGATTACTTATTGACACATGTATTTTGTTTCACACCTGAATTTAACATTGCCAATATGTAAGGCACTGATGTTGGTGTCAGCTAAATTCTTTTTTTTCCTTCATAAAATGACATGATTTTATGTATGTGATGAAGATATGATAACTCAAATCAAATAAACATCTATTTTCTTCAAATTGGTATCCCATTTCAAAAAGAATCAATTCCTTGATTAAATTTTGCTGAAATGAACATCAAATACAAATATTTGCTAACCAGTTTCTCCCATCCTGAATTATTATTATGACGCAATGTTTGCTTAACTTCATTTGCTTTGACTGAGTCATGTCTTCTCATTTATATCGTTGCATCAAGAAACATGCTAATAATGGTACTTTTCACGAAATGGAATGGTAGCCTCGTATATGGCATTTGATTACGATGTACATACACATTTCCCACGATGTACACACACACATTTCCTGTTGAAATGAATTTGAAGTGAAGTGGACCTTTTTCGTGCTTATACAAATTGTTCTTCTTTTTTCCATCAATACACCTTTATATTTTTTAAATCCGCCTTTTCTTCCAACTCATTGTATTGCATGGTCGAGATGCACATGGTATGCACTGTGTGTTGCTAGGTTAGGCAAATCCGGCGACAGCGGATGCCTGCGATTTGCATTCCCATTATGGGATTTGAAAAGCTTTGGGGTTATCCTTAGGTGACTGTACTGGTTTGTCACTGAGCAAAGTGGTATTCATTTGTATGCATCGCGAAGGAGGTCCACTGAATCTTCCTCAACTGAGTTGGTTATCTACCTCTTGATGTTTTATTTATACCGTTGATAAACCTGTGTTACATACATTACATATATTACATATGCTCATTCGATTTTCCTTTTCTTGTAGAAGTGAAATGCCACTGTAGTGTTAATACACACTGTATTATCTTTGTTGTTTCTATAATCAATTACCGGTATTGCAATGTTGGTAGGTTAATACATTCCTCATTATACTAAATTTAGTATTTATGTATGGTCAATGATTTAGCAATTTCGTTCTTTTTTCTCTTTATCTAAATTCCTCAAATGTGTACGTTATTCTTAGCTCCACTCCTGATTGTTTTCTGCCACATGACGTTCCAGCGTTTAGATTGCCTTAAGTATGTTATGCCAACAGAGATTCACTATGTTTTCTCTTCATTTTCATCCCCATCATATGTTTGTTTTCTCTACTCGTTTTTGTTGTTGGTCATCATTTTCCCTCCACTCCTATTTGATTTCCATCGATTTATTTTTCTTCTTACTGCATGTGATCGACACTTCCTTTCCTTACTCTTCTCGAATAAAGCGCCATTACCTCTTTTATACAGTATTTCTCCTTATCGCCAAATGTCAATGATGAGGGAGTATTTTTTTATCTCACGATGATGTTTAACTCTGACGATAGGCAATCGCTGCCATTTCATAGGCTTAGTGATGACGATTTCTTTGATTTACATAGACCTATTCAGTCTGATGATGTGTCTGATACTTCTGCTAATTCTTATGATAATCTTATCATAGATAACATTAACGCTTCAGCTGCAAATCTGGAGTTCGATTTTGATTCGGATGACCCTGTCATACGTGGAACTACTAACTATATAACCATCAATCAATTTTCAAAGGTTTCAAAAGATTTACAGAATGATACATTTTCCATCCTTCATTTAAATATCAGAAGTTTGAACAAGCATTTTGATGACCTTCTTTCTCTCGTAGATAAACCTATGCCAAGCCCCTTTACGCTGATTGGCCTCACAGAAACTTGGCTTAATTACGATTCAAACCACCCATTCCTTATAAAAGATTATGACTTCATCAACAAAAATAGACAAAATCGAGTTGGTGGGGGAGTTGCTCTCTACATCCTCAAATCATTTAAATACACTATCTTGGATGAAATCTCAGTTTCTAATACAATTGTTGAATCCCTTTTTATTGAAATTGTGATTCCTGGTAATAAGAATATCATTGCCGGAGTTATTTATAGATCTCCCAACTCAAATGCTCAAGAATTCTTACAATATTTTTCCAATTTGTTAAGAGACGTCAATTTTGACAATAAAGACTTCTTCTTGATGGGAGATTTTAATATAGATTTATTGAACCATGAACATAACAATATTTCTCAAGACTTTCTTGAATTAATTTTATCTGCTTCTTGCTTGCCGCTCGTTTCTAAGCCAACGCGTGTTGCTAATGCATCTGCTACTTTAATTGATAATATTTTTTCGAACGTTATTCCACATCCTGATTCTTATATTATTTTATCTGACATAACTGATCATTATCCTATTGCAATGTTTTATCCACTAGGTCAATCTATTAACAGAAATAATTCTTCAATATATAGACGTAAAGTTAATGCCGAAAGCCTAGCACGTCTTGCCATTAATCTTGAAAACTTTGATTGGTCGTGTATATATACTAATGAAGACATTAACAGTTCATATGAAACTTTTTCCTTAATATTGACCGATCAATTGGATATTAATATGCCGAAACAAAAAATCAAAACCAACTATAAGAAAACACCTAAGCTCCCATGGATTTCTAAATCCATACTACGCTTAATTAATCGGAAGAATAATCTCTTTTATAAATATAAAATAAAAGGTACTGAAAAATCAAAGGAAAAGTATACATCCTACAGAAACACATTGACTCAAATCATTCGCCTTGAAAAAAGAAAATACTTCGTAAATCGTTTGGAAATGTTCAAACACGATATGCAAAATACCTGGAAAATTATTAAACAAGCGATGAATTTGACAGATAAAAGATCTGAAATAAACAAAATCATGTATAACCATGAAATTATCGAAGATTCCAAAGATATAGCGAATATCTTTAATACTTACTTTTCGTCAATCGGCAGCAATCTTTCTAAAAATATTCCCCCATCAAACAAAAATTATAGTGATTTTTTAGGCCCTGCTAATCCAAATTCTATTTTTCTTTTTCCTACGAATAGGCAAGAAGTCATTAATATTGTATCCAACTTACAGAATAAAAAAAGTTCCGGTTTTGATGGAATTAATAACGTAATGTTGAAAGCCATTATTCCTGTTATTGTAGATCCTTTGGTCCATATTTTTAATTTATCATTGACGCATGGTAAATTTCCCAATTCCATGAAACTAGCAAAAATTATTCCCTTATTCAAAAAAGGTGACAAACTTGAAGTAGGTAATTATCGGCCAATCTCGTTACTATCTTCTTTTTCCAAAATTTTGGAAAAGATAGTGTTTACTCGAATGAGTTCTTTCCTTAAAAAAAATGATATCCTCTCTAATTTCCAGTTTGGTTTTAGGGAGAAACATAGTACTGTTCATGCTTTGATGTCTTTTGTTGAGAAAGTTGCCCATTCAATTGACTCGTCTTCTCACACAGTAGGTATATTCCTGGACTTCTCCAAGGCCTTTGATACGATAAATCATGATATTTTACTTTATAAACTTGCTCATATTGGTGTCCGTGGAAAGGCCTTGGAGTGGTTCAGGAGCTACCTTTCTAACAGAAAACAATTTGTTTCCTTAAACGAGCAAGCATCAGATTTTAAAGATATTTCTTGTGGCGTCCCTCAAGGAAGCCTGTTAGGCCCATTATTGTTTATACTTTATATAAATGATTTTCATAAATCATCCGATTCCTTGTCATTCATCTTATTTGCAGATGACACCAATTTATTTTTTTCTCACAGTGATCCAAATGTTCTTGTCGATGTAATCAATAGAGAGCTGCGTAACATATTAGAATGGATAAGGGCTAATAAATTATCATTGAATCTACTGAAGACGAATTATATATTGTTTAGTAACTCCTTAGCATCATTACCTACTGATATTGTTTTTGACAATATCCCTCTTGAGCAAGTCTCTCAAACCAAATTTTTAGGTGTTTTGATTGACAGTAAACTTTCCTGGAAAATCCACATCGAAAATATTTGTAAAATTATCTCTCGCAATATCGGTATCATTAACAGACTTAAATCACACCTTCCTCAAGCATCTTTACTTATGCTTTACTCATCTCTTATTTTACCATATTTAAACTATGGTCTTTTGGTTTGGGGAAACAGTCATCAAACACTGCTGGAAAGAGTTTTACTACTACAAAAGAAAGTCATTCGTATAATTTGTAATGCTCCTATACGTGCCCATACGGATTCTCTTTTCCTTGAACATAACATCCTAAAAATTAAAGATCTGTACTTATTTCATCTTGGTGAATTTATGTATAAATACAATTGTGGTACTCTACCATCTGCGTTTCACGATATGTTTCTAAAAAATCGTACAATTCACAAATATCCCACCAGACAGTCGGATGAATTTCATTTACCATTTTTGAGAACATTTTCTGCACAAAAAACATTTATTTTTGAAGGTCCTAAACTTTGGAATACTTTGCACCATGATTTGGAAAAATCCTCTTCACTCTCAATCTTTAAGAGAAATCTAAAGAAATTTTTATTGGCTCCTTACAAAACCTAACTCGCTTTGTCAGTTGTTAGTAGCATTTAGATTACCTCTATATATGCAGCATTTAAATGTGTATGTGTGTCTATGTATATATGCATCATTATTATTATTATTATTAAATGATTATTATTATTTATTATTATTATTATACAAAGAACTCGTCACCACTCGTCAACCAGGAACATCCTCATAACTATTTCCCTTTTCACACGAATCGATGTTGCGCGCTACCTTTGTTTTGATCAGTTACATCTATTCATCTTTCATTTGTCATTCCTCAGTCCCACATGCAATCAATTTCTCTCCTCTTTCTGTCTTTCCTTTTACTTTTCCCTTGTTACTTTCACACATTTTGTATGATATGTTTATGCTTTCCCCTCTCTGTTGGCCATTATTCTCGTTTTTTTTTTGTTATGTAAATTACTATTATTGAATACTTTCACCTGAGGGGTCCACAATTTACAAGCTTAGCTTCACAGTGGACCTCTCCACTTCCAACCAAACATTCATAAAATTATTTTTCATACTGCAATAGTTTGGTACATCTTATCTAATCTACAATACTGTTATATTTATGTGTTGTATTGCGTGTATCCTACTTTGTTGATTTAATGATGTATGTGAATTGTATATTTCTTTTTCGTTGGAAATGAAAAAAAATAAAAACTGAAACTGAAACTGAAACTGTATAGAAAGACCACCTGTCTATAAAGACCACTATTTTTGTTTCCCTTGAAAAGTGTTTCTCATTGAATATGAATTAAAGGAACCTCTACATAAAGACCACCTGCTCATAGAGACCGCTTTTCTTGTCTCCCTTGAGTGGTCTTTATAGACAGGTTTCACTGTAGATCATAATAATGCTAATAATAATGAAAATACTAACCAGCATTTTTACACTACTTGATAAACACATTGTTCCTAATAATGAGACATCAGTGACAGATTGTAAGAAATGAACGTACAGTAACTCACAAAATTTTTTTCTGTTCCATTGAAAACCGATTCGTGCCTGCTAACATACCACAGAATATCTACTCTTTCATAAATTTCAGGGCCCCGTCTTTTAAAGACTTGCAAATAATTTGCGATCGATATTAATTGCAACTCTGTACTAAAGAGATAGGAGCTGCGATTGATATTAGGTTAGGACTGATTTGAATCAATCGCTACTTTTTATAAGACAAGGCCTTGGTCTACATTTTCAGTGCAGCTGCTTTAAGCAAAATTTATGAGTTACAGAAATATTTGAGAAGGGCGTACTCTCTTCTGTGAGGAACTGTTTGCACTGAGCATTAAAATATCAACTTACTTCCTTGCATTGGCATATGCTGACAAGGCAATATCAATGTCTACTATCATAGGCTGCAGTCCATCCTCCTCCCCATCATCATCTTCATACTGTCTGTATGGATCCCTGTATATATCATAGATACAAATTCCCTTCATTCATACATGCACTGTGAATGTGTAGAGATATAACTATATCAGCAATACAGAAAGTGAAAAATCAGTGTAATACACTGATAGTAACTACTATATTTTAATAAATATTGCAAGAAAAAACTATTCTAACCATAATGTAATAAATTCCAAGATTAATCAATTTTAAATTCAAACATCTACATTATCTCTATATCATATAAACTGGTTAATGTTAACTTTCATAACCATAAATCTTTCAATAAGAGTATAAGTTGATCTGTTGTCACACGAAGGAGCAAACGAGGGTTGCGACGTTTCGACCGCTAACTGCTAGTCTTCGTCAGGAATAAAGCTTTCTCATTTGCCATGATTTAACATTAAACCCTCCCCCATTCTTGATATTCTTAGTCTGAAAAATAGAAGTATGATTTTCAAATTCAACATCTCATATGAAGTTGTGTCGGTGGGTTATACAACACATGCTCCGGTGAAAATTGCTCCGCGTTCAATCAATTACATTAATGGAATTCCTAACTTCAAGCCCAGACCAAGCACTATATCTACCCCTAACACCTAACCTTGAACCCAACGGAAACCCTAAACCTAACCCTATCTCTTTGACACTTATCCAATGAACAAGGTTATAATATAACCTTGTCCTCCCGAACCAATATGGTCATGGTGAAAACAAATAAGGGCTGCTCTCTACTGCTGTACTACTGTCAGCAACAATAAACAAATGCAGATTTCCTCTCTCCACACAGAGAGGGCAGCAATACAGAAGGATCAATCAGTCTCAGCAGAAAAATAGAATGAACACAAAATTTAATGCTTCCCCGAATCAGTGGTTTAGCTGGTCACCAAACAAGAGGGACTTTCACAGACGAGTTTCACTCTTTTGATCTGGTATTTTGGCTGGATATATTACTTTCAAGTGGGGTTGAGTGGTTCAGACATACAAGTGTTTCTTTGACAAAGAATAAACCCAAAGGGATTGTCGCCTGAGTAAATGCTGGATCACCGTATATGTGACTAACCTGAGAAGCATCTGGAAATGATTGGTGTCTAGTTTCAGGCCTTTGATAGCCATTGCTACAGGGTCACCCTGTGTCTGGGCTTCTTTGATGATACTATCAATCTCCTTCCAGTCTATCTGGTTAGCTACTGCACTACGCACCACTCGCAGAGCTTGCTCAACCTGTGTATAGACAAAAGAAATAGCTTGATAATCTGTCCAAGCAACTTTCACCTCTATTTACCAGTTCTCTTGAATGGAGGCAATAAAAAAATAAAGGCTCAGAGATAAACTCAAAGAATTACTGTACTAACGAATAGATTATAAATATTCTCTAGAATTTCAACTAATAAATGCTTGGGAAATTTTCTAAAAAAATCACTGATTCTGTAGCAATTTAAGAGAACAGGAAGGTGACCATAAATTAAATAAAATTTGAATTAATTTGCTCCGTCCCATACGTCCAGTATCAAGAAAATAGATTTCTATTAAGCGAATATCAATTTTCAACAGAAATATATAAGGAAATCTTCAGTTTAAAAATAAATTGACATATCTATTCTATATTTTTAATCTCAAATGGGTTTTTAATTTTGAAAAAGGCAATTGGGCATTTGGATTAAGAAAATCTTCTTGTACACATAAAACTAGATGAATATTCGACCGCGCGCGGTCGGAATTTATGCCTCCGCCATCACCAGATTGGAAATGTATGGCATACATGTACACTCTATAAAAAAAGGATTGGTCCAACAAAATGACAAATCTTTTCACTTAAAATGCACAGGAGACAGAAAAATTTATTTCATTTGATAACGAGGCTAAAAACCAGTAATTTCATGTAATTTCATGTAAATTGACCTCTGACCTTTGACCTACTTACCCCAAAATCTAATCAGTTCATCATTCTATGGGGATGCATACTGGTACCTAGTTTGAAGTTCTCACCTCAGATAGTTCTTGAGATATCGCGGTAACGGTGCTAAAAACCAGTAATTCCATGTAATTTCATGTAAATTGACCTCTGTGACCTCTGAAATTTGACCTACCTACCCCAAAATCTAATCAGTTCCTCTTTCTATGGGGATACATACTGGTACCAAGTTTGAAGTTCTTACCTCAAATAGTTCTTCAGAAATCGCGGTAACGGTGCTAAAAACCAAGAATTTCATGTAATTTCATGTAAATTGACCTCTGTGACCTCTGACCTTTGACCTCCTTACCCCAAAATCTAATCAGTTCATCTTCGTATAGGGAAACATACTAGTACCAAGTTTGAAGTTCTTATCTCAAACAGTTCTTGAGATATCGCGGTAACGGTGCTAAAAACCAAGAATTTCATGTAATTTCATGTAAATTGACCTCTGTGACCACTGACCTTTGACCTACTTACCCCAAAATCTAATCAGTTCATCTTCGTATAGGGAAACATACTAGTACCAAGTTTGAAATTCTTACCTCAAACAGTTCTTGAGATATCGCGGTAACGGTGCTAAAAACCAAGAATTTCATGTAATTTCATGTAAATTGACCTCTGTGACCTCTGACCTTTGACCTACTTACCCCAAAATCTAATCAGTTCATCTTCGTATAGGGAAACATACTAGTACCAAGTTTGAAGTTCTTACCTCAAACAATTCTTGAGATATCGCGGTAACGGTGCTAAAAACCAAGAATTTCATGTAATTTGACCTCTGTGACCTCTGACCTTTGACCTACTTACCCCAAAATCTAATCAGTTCATCTTCGTATCTAGTACCAAGTTTGAGGTTCCTACCTCAAATGATTCTTCAGATATCGCGGTAACGAGAAGTGGGACGGACGGACGGACGGACGGACGGACGGACGGACACACGGACGGACAACCCGAAAACATAATGCCTCCGGCACCCACCTTCGGTGGGCGGAGGCATAAAAAATGGCAGCCCCCATGTATTGCTAGCAGACGATACATATTGCTAGCAGATGATAAATTTTGCTCATAAAATCTTGATTCGTATCGATCTCGTATATTTTGACGCGAAGCCATATAGTCTAACAAGTAGGAATAAATAACACCTTTGAACACTATCATCTTTATTGTTTGAGGTTAATTCTCCTTTAATCTTTTTTTTGGAATATCATCCCACAAAAACGGTATGCTCCCAATATATAAGGCTTATATATTTATGTAAAAGCATACCAAAAATATTTTTTTTCAAATGCATTGAAAATCCTGTCGTGTAATTACCAGTGGGAGATTGATTTCAATCAAAGCACCTTTCTTTTCATTCAGTTCCTGTAGATAATGAAAAAAAAAATAATAATCATTGTCAATTCATGGAAATAAGGCATTGTGGTATATCATCATGATGTTTTCCATTTATATCAAACCCCCCAAAATGATTTTGTATTCATCATAACCATGCACACTGCAAATATATACATGTATGTAATTTTTTCCTTATGGAATATTGGTAGAAGTTTAAAATGCAAGATGATCAAAGGTAATAACACTGATAAATAGGATAAAAAGGATATAATGTAATATTATTGATAAACAAGTTAAGAGTAAAAAATGGTGAAAATGCTTAAAGTGTGGTTTTAAAAGGAGAAAAATTAAAGAAATATATCAATGAAAATTTAAGAAAAGTACGATAATTTTGAAGTTGTAATCAATCAAACACAAACTGGCAACTCCGTGACATATCTTAAGAGGTCCTCTCCCGTTTGCCCTGTGCTAAAAAAAATCATAAATTTCTACTTTTCCGGAAGAAAATATTTAATCATACATGCAACCTATGTTGGGTGTTTTTTTGCACATGTTTTTACACAAAAACCTGTATGAAACAAATGTATTCCTTCATTAACAACTAAGAAAATGAAAATTTATGAAAAACAGAGCAATTGGGAGAGGAGCTTGCATGAGTTTGATTTATAACAAAATTTTGCTCAAACTTTCCCTAATCTGTTTCTCTAATTTGTATGTTTTTATTCAAATCAACTAAATACCATGGTGGACTTCCCCTTCGAGGCATTACTTCTTTAAGAAGTATAAATGTACATATAAAGAATATATACCTGATTCTTTTGTAGTGAATTTATCCTCTTTTCATGATCTTTCTTGACATTGTCCAGCTTCTTCAGAGCCTCTTTTTCCTTCACAATGTGGGGAAAAATGTGAGAAAAATTTCTAGTTCATCAGAAAGCCACATACAGGACATAGAGGATGTAACAGATCATCAATTTTTTCAAATTGTTTTTCAATGCTTTTAACCCTAAAAAGGCAGGGTTATTTTGGTGCTCTCCTTCACCACCCACCCCCCCCCCCCCCCCGATCTCGGCCATGGAGTGACAAAAAATTCTGGAACATGGCATATAGATATTAAAGAGATATAAGAGCATCTTATAATCAATATACACGTGAAGTTTAATATCTATATCTCGATCAAATGATTTTTTAATTATCAAAAATTAATTATTTCACATAATGGAAATTCTGCCTTGTGTACAATTATAGAGAAATGTCTATTTTGTGCGCACAAGCATGGCAATATTTGATGCAGCACAGTACCCTTCAGTCAAAATTTTTTAAATGATCATTAATGCATAAGACTCAAGGCAAAAAAGTCAAGAAAGCTTGCGGGGAATCATACTAAAACATATCGCGGTGCACATCCAGAAGGATGGATTCCCCCCCCCCACCCCCTTGCCCTTTTAGGGATAAATGATACAGAGACTTATTCTTCTTTCGTATTGTTGTAGCCAGATTGAGGAAAATGTCAAGGTCAAACGTGTCCACTAGAGGGCGAAGAGCAGCACATTAATTTAAAATGTGCTGACCTTTCTGCTCGGGTGCCCCACGCACACAGGTTCAAAAAATGTGTCCAAAAGCAAGGTCATGCAATAACAATATCCACATTCACAAAATGCTGGAAACTTATGTCATATTTACCTGATGAAGAACCTTCATGTCCAGTTTCTGGCTTTCCATTTTTGAGAAGAATTCATCCACAGCCTGAAACAGAGGATTTCCAATCAAAGTCATTTCCAATTCTGTAATAACATGTTGACATTCCAAGCTGCAGTTTTTGATAGGGCTGCTGCTGCTGTTGATAGATTTTTACTGTATATCTTGTTTTATTATTAAACCAGAGCCCTACTTCATAAAACTTCTGCCACAACCCTATGACAAATTTGCTCATAGCCAATCAAATTCAAGGATTTCAGTAGCTTATATCAATGCTGTAATTCCATTATTGATATCAAATTTCATGACAGAGAGCCCTGATGTTCATGAATGCAGATCTTACAAAAGTGACGGTCAATCAAAACAGGAGAATGAATTACTGAAAAAAAAGGTTTTGTTTATTGCCTGTTGTTGTGTTAGACAATATATATATATCAAACAATATTTTTTACACAAGATGGTGCAATTCATACTAACAAAATGAGGAGGAAATGACTGCACTGACCAGGCTGTTCCTATTTTGCCTAAACATCCTTATCCACAAGACAAAGTCAAAACAATAATTGAATTTGACTGGGATAGTAAATTGTCCAGAATAGGATATAATTTTTTTTTTTTTTTTCACTTTCCAAATACTATAAAAATTCTTTGGTTAAGTTCCTAATTCAGTCAGACAACTTTATGTTTATAATCGGTGTATCAAACAAAATATGGTTATAACCAGCATGTTTGCAATATAAATAATTTAAAAAAAACAGTATCATAATACAAGTACAACTATATAAACCAAGAAGAGAAATAAAAATGCTTAAAAGTAATTGCAAAAGTACTCCCATATACAAAACATGGCAAATAGAAATGCGGCATTGGAAACTCGCCAAGCAATGAACTTCCTATCTTACTTCCTACTTTACTAGGACAATAACATGCCTGCTCTAAATTTGAATCATTCCATAAAGGCATCCAGTAACCCTAGTAAAAACGCATGCAAAGGCTCTTTCCCTTTAGATGCACTATTTAGCATGGGGGAGGGGGGGTAAAACAAAATCAACCCAATGCTATGGAAAGTTTATTAATCTGAATTAGTGCAAAAGATACACTGTAACACTCTAAGATCATGTTTTACTACGTTTGCCAAATGAACATGAAAAATAGAGAACACAATTGAAGCAAATTCTGTTCTAAATATCACAGTAATTATTACCTCTCTACTGCACAATCAAAACACAAAGGGATCTATTTCATCAATTGATGGCATTCTACACAAATAGCTATTGCTTTGTCAAGCCTTCAAAGACCTTTTAAAAACCAGTCAATAACTTACCTGATCAAAGGTTTCAAATTCTAAGTAAGGTTGCGATTCATGTTGTTTGAAGAAAAAGGGGTGAAACTCTGTGTACCTAAAACATAAGAAAATGTTCATATAAGTGAATTTTAGCTTAAACTGCTCAAATCCTCATAATTAGTCATTATGAATTTCATAAAAATGCATGCTGCTAGATAAACGTTTAACTGTATGAAAGTCAAAGCAATATATAAATATTCGGATAAGATGCTTTTTTTGCCACATGACAACCATTTTATCCTTCAACTTGAAAGGGTTTTTAAGATGTTCTCGCAGTCGCTAAGTTTTTTAATTTTTTCATGAATAGGGTTAGGGTTTGGGTGTAATTGGATTTTTGTAAAGTTTAAGGTTAGGGTATAGCATGGTATTCAGTTGAGGGAGTAGGGAATTTCCCTAGAGTTACAAATGTACCGCAGGGAAAATTGTCACTGAAGCAAGTCTAAAAAAATTCTTTCAATGTATTTATAATGTAAGAGTGGTTTTATGAGAAAAGACATTTAGGCTGTTTATGTTTGTACTATTTCCCTCAAATGAAATATTTTGGTTTGTTTCTGTGATGAATGGAACACTTACGTCAGTAGTTCAGCGTCTTCACCATCTTGCGATGCTGCTGGCTTCTTCTCTCTCTTCTGAATGATGTAACCCTGAAGATGAGTTAGGAATAGACATCATCACAAAGATGCTAATATATTAGATTTTTGAATGCAGTGTTCCTAAGAAAGAGAAAACACTCCCTGAATGACTGTATAAATTATGCCTTTTCCACACAATAGAATAAGAATAAGAATAAGAATAAGAATAAGAATAAGAATAAGAATAAGAATAAGAATAAGAATAAGAATAAGAATAAGAATAAGAATAAGAATAAGAATAAGAATAAGAATAAGAATAAGAATAAGAATAAGAATAAGAATACTACTACTACTACTACTACTACTACTACTACTACTACTACTACTAACTCTAACTGCGACTTAGGGCGAAATCTTTTATCTCGTTCTTTTGTTACGTTTCGCCCTAACCCACACTCGTTTCGCCCGAACGTTGAGTTTCTATTGTGACGGAATAAACCTATTGTTAGGTTTCGCCTTAAGTCACAGTTAGGTAAATAATAATAATAATAATAATAATAATAATAATATTTAATAATAATATTGATGATAATGATAATAACGATAATAACAAAAAACAAAAAAAAAATAATAATAATAATAATAATAATAATAACTCTAACTGCGACTTAAGGCGAATCCTTTTATCTCATCCTATTGTTAGGATTCGCCCTAACCCATGTTCGTTTCGCCTTAACGTCGAATTTCTATTGTGACAGAATAAACCTATTGTTAGGATTCGCCTTAAGTCGCAGATAGGTAAATAATAATAACAACAACAACAATAATAATAGTAATAATAATTACAATAATAATGATAATACGCAGTTCCTTGCATAGCGCATATCACATATTTATCAATGTCTCTATGCACTTCCAAAGAGCTTTGGATTATTAACCCGGCTCAGCCTATCTGCCCTAACGAAGGCACTAAAGCTTTAAGCTTCACCAGGGTCGAGAGTGGCAAATGTAGATTAATGTGTTACCAAAGGATGTTAGTGCCGGGCTGGGATTTGAACCCAGTACCTTGTGATCTACAGTCCGGTGACTTATTCACTAGACAACGACACCTCTACATAACCAAACTGAATAGAATATGAAAACCAATTTTACCTTGCATTCTGATCCTGATTTCTCAACATACTGCTCTCCCTCTGACAAAGATTCCATAACACGGGGCATGTCTGAATCAACAACAACAATACACAACTTATTAAAAGCAGAACTAATCCTAAATGTGCCATGTGAGGTAAAAATATACTAAATGGATGACAATATTCAAAATCAGTATCTAAATAAAGTGGGATCTGCAGAACATCATTCAATCCTTTTCATACTCACTGCTCATAGTTACTTTTTATGTATCAGAAATGGGAAATTTGTGACACTATTCTGCCACCAAATTATACTTTTTAAACATAAATTTTATTTTTTTACAAAGAGGAAAGCTTACTTTTGGACAGTTATTAATGCTTAAGAGTAACATACAGAGTAGAAGTCACTTAAGCCTCACAGATAAACTCTGAGTGAGCACTTTACAATAAGAAATGTACAAAATATAAGTAAATTATTAATATTTCAAGTACATGTATTATCAGTGTAAACAAGTGATATTAAAATTTGTTTCAGTATATTTACCTGCTTGAATGTTAAATCCATTGTTTCCTCTGGCATTAGAAGGGAATCCTTGGTTCAGAAGGCAATGCTCAATCAAAGCAGGTCCATAGACTACAGAAATAAATAAAATTTAACAGAACATAGATTTATCAAACAACAGCTTCAACATGTCAATTACCAAATCATATACGATAGCACGTGCAATGAAGAACAACTGAGTAGAATGAAAAGGTGCCTGAATCATGTAAATGGTTATCCTGTGAGAGCTATCTACAATTAAGCTGCATAAAAAGTAAAATCTTCAGACTTTCCTACACGTTGTTAACAAATACGTCCAACAATTCTTTTTTTTTTAAAGCACAGTATCGCCTTAGTATATTTGAATTTTCCCTTAATTTCTACTATGGCTGATATTACACTTTTAAAAATCAACAGTATTCCAAATTGGATTTTTTTTTCTTGCCCAAAATGTGTAACTTCATGAGCAAAGCTGGCGTTACTAAAATTGCTCTAAATTATATGGATAGTCACAAAAGTTGCCAGCTAAATGTATATTGTGACTTACTAAAATGAGGATTGAGTAGTTTTCTGATGTTGTCTCCTGGTTTTCCTGCAGCTAGGATCTCTTGTATCCTGAGATGGAAATTTAATTGAGAGGGAAAATAGAAAATTAGGAAAAGAAGGGAGGAAAGAAATAACGAGACGATTGGGATGAAAAATGAAATACAATCAAGTAATCAAGTGATCATAATCAGGGATGAAGGATAAAGTTCTTGGTGTCTTAAACAGGACTTTGGGACATTTTTGATCACTTATATCCAGGAGTGGAGCCATGTGAGCCAGCTTAAAACATTCATTTGACAATTTATTATATCTTTTGACTGTATGTAGGTTGTACATTTTCTTGAAAACAATTTAGATACTAAATACCATAGAGCACATATGGAGTGGCATACTCCCACTGAATAAGTGTACACTTTGCAAAAGAATTTTAAATTTTGAATCCACGCTACATCAATCCCAAACAATATACACTGATATGTTCCCTTGTTGAATGAGGTTATCCCACATAAACATTGCACATACAATCATGAGGTGGCAGTGAAAAATATGCACAGGAGTGATGGGTGCTTTAGCTCTGGAGAGCTACCCAAAAGAGCCCTGGAAAAATCAGAGTTCTGGTAAAAAGAAATACAATACATAAAAATCACACCTTTTAAATCACCAAATTCAAAAAGAGCTCCCGTGAACAAAGAAATATTTTTTACACTGATGAGTGGCTATAACTCTTACCTCTCTAATGGTGGAATAGGATCTGGCTTTCTGGCTGTGTCCACGGGATATCTCTCTCTGACTGCAAATCGTACGTCCTCACTATCCTTGCGTGTCCTCAGTAGAGTCAAGATGGTATATTCATGATCCGTCAAGGCAACATTTCCCTGTATGAATCAAAATGAAATCAATCGTCTTGAAATTCCTTCAATCTATTCATTCATTAGTGGAAAGAGTTTTCTCATATCACATTACTCAAAAAAAAATATTAATTTTGGCTACTTGTAAAACCTTTCACTGCACATTTTACGATCAGTGGATTTTCTTTTACCAAAGGATGTCATCTTTGCAATTTTCATCAAATTCCTTTGCAAAAAATACACTTTTTCTGGAATTAGCTGTTTATATCCCTTAATTAGAAGAATTTGCAACCATAAGCAATTCCATGATCAATCATACCAGTATATGAGACTGAAGAAAGGAAAAAATCTGTTCTAGCATTAAAAATTTGTTCTGGCATTAAAAATAGGCCTACCACATATAGCTTTCAACCTACAGTAATAAAATCATACTTTAGCATTAAACATACCCTGTCATAAAGCTCAACAATGACATGATAAGCTGCCTCATCAGAGCCGAACTGCAAGTCCACAACTCTATCAACACCTAGCTGTTTGATCTCTACTAAACGTCTAGACTTCAAATGTTTTCTCAACTTCATGGAAAAGTTTGATGGCATCTGACTCTTGGGCCAATCAAACGAAGTGGTGTGCATGCGAGTTCCAGACTCAAAGAGAAGGACTACTTTCTGGTCACTCCTGGGAAAATACATAAGATATTAAAAATCACACAAAAAAGAAGAAACTAATTTCTAAGACAATGATGTTCAAGTCAACAGAAATGGAAATATTTACTTAGTAGTTGGTACCAGGCTTCTTGGCAGAAAAGAGTTTACGCATGGCTCAAATTGACAGAAATATGGCTTTACCGAATCCCATGGGGTGATCTGAGAGGACCAAAGCAATTTTGCAGGTTGAAAGTATGCACTGAAACATTTATTGGTCTATACTGAGTGAAATATGGCCTCATGATATCCCAGGAAGGTGGTTGGGAGGACCAAAACAACTTTAGAGATTGAAAGTAGGCATTGACTGATTTATTACCTTGTCGGTACCCTTGTTGGGAGAATCTACGCATGGTTTTTATTTCTTGAAATTCCTCACCCTTGGCATCTGCACCAAGGGTGTTATGTACTGCCAAGAAGGCTGGTTGGTACTTGGTAGATGGTTCTCTAAGATACTCCTTGTGGAATTTAAACTGTTGTCTACTGTAACAGTACAATACTGAACATATTACACAGGGAAATTCAAACATACTAGATCTACCATTACCTCAGTTTTAAAGAATGTTAAGATCGGGATCTGGATGTTAACGACACAGGGCCCTGCTGGACATAGACATATCATTTGACAGAGGGTGCAGGGTGCTTACAGGGCCCTGGCAATGGCCTAATCATAAATATATTTTCATAATTATTTTACATTTTATTATTGTATCTACAAATTACTTGCTACACTTACCCTCCAAGCCGAATCAAGTAGGTTTTGTTGTTGACATCATAAACATTAAGAACCCGAAGTCCAAGCAATCTGAAGAAACACAAATGGAAAGGTGCAATTGATTCAATTATATTGCTTACATTTGCCGTACTGTAAAATAGGAAAGCCCTCATTCAGTGTGCACTTGCATGCAAAGTCTATCATACTCTCTGGAGGAGGAAAGATGTATCCAATGCCAGTGGAGAAATGAAGCATGATTGTGCAGAGTGAATGATCAACTTTTTTTTGTAATACACTGTATATGATTTCACAATAATGATGAAAATGCCACTATAACAAGGAATATGGTTACATTTCATCATGAAATACACTTATACATGTACAAGGCTATCTAAGATATCCTTTTACTCACTTAAACATGTACAAGATTATCTGAAGATAAGCTTGTACTCAATAATATTTTTCACGGTTGAATAGGCTTCAATAGTTTTTGTGTGTATCAGCGGGCCTTTTTCCAGTCTAGATCATTCATACATGAGAGGAAAATAATTATTTAAAATTTCACTTTCAACTCTGAATCCCCAAATTTGTGGCACAGTAAGAGTTGAAGAGTCCCTGAATCAGGTAATCTAGCAAATTTAAGAAAATAAATCTTGCTTAGAGCAATTTTGTTGTCTGCTTTTGACTGCTGCAACAGTGAATGTTGGACACAGTCCCACAAAGGCAAGAGCCTATGAGTGCCTTTGACTCATACATAGCTTATCCTGTTAGATTTCCTGCCATACATGTAGGTGTTGTGCCATCAGACTCAGGAATTCATTTACCCCAGGCTGCCATCACCTGAACCTCTCTGCCCACCTTCAAGCGAGAGGTACTCAAGATCCAGCTCCGTTAAACAACGGATGTCTTTTTAGCTGCACATAGTTGTTTATTGATACACTGTATATACGCCTGCACAGCACCTAGTATGAGAATACACCAGACGGTGGCCTGTACTTACAGCAAAGAAGATGTGTTCATCAGCCTAAATTAAGTCCAGGCTAGATCTTACAAGAGGCAGAGGAAAATAATTATTTAAATCCTTCCTTTTTATCCAGTCATAAAAAATTTGGGCCTTATCGCGCACACGTAAAAGACCCGATTTTCAGTGTGCACGATCGATGTGCGCGCGCGGTAACGAGTTTCTTTGTGGACAAAAATTTTATTGCCAGAGTGTAGTCTAACCAAAGGCATCTGCCAAATAAACACAACATGCGATGGTGTAAAAAATTGACAGGGATTTCTTCGGTTTTGCTTTTGACTTTGGATTTGCTGGAAGTATCAGAAGTTCTTCCTAACAGTCATTTAAGGTACAACTTAAACTAAGAGTGAGATTTTTAAGAGCTGAAATTAAAAGGAAGTATGCCTATATAAAATATTTATCTCATTTTTACCCCATACATTTTAGTACTAGACCACACCACAAATAGTGGTCATATTGCAACCCAGTCTCACACTTAAATAGATGAATAGAGTCATAGTACCAATCACCGTTAATATGACTCTTGGTCAATTTAAGGGATATTTATAATGACGTCATCTACGTTAACGTGGCCGAGTTACCCAAGAAAGCTGAATCGATCATAAATATTTGTGTCCATTTTTGCATTAAAAGTATGTCTTGTTTTTCAAAGTTATTTAATGGAAATGGATAAAACAGCGGCGTTATCGTGAAATAAATCGCCCCTCATTCACTCCTCAGAGTTTTAGTGACTTCATTCCACCTCAACTCTGCCGAAACCAATATCATGATTGCAAACGTAGATGGCGCCAATATAAATGTCCCTTAAATTGACCAAGAGCGTCATATTAACGGTGATTGGTACTATGACCCTATTCGTCTATTTAAAGGGATACTCAACCGCAGATTGTGGACGTTTTAATGCCGCGAGAGGGCACCGTGATCGTTACTAGATCATGCCGTTGCCCCTCGGGGCGCAAACCTCGGATAGACTGGTCACCGCACAAACATGTACGCTCCACCTGAGCTCGGGCTCTCGTGCGGGATTCGGTCGGCTTCGTGCAGTCGAAAAGTAATCCCACTTAGTCCAACGGACGCGTTCGACGCACAAACTTTGTGTACGAGTGAATGGGGCTTACGCAATCCTGATTTTCCCCACGGCCGCCCGGTTACGTATCCCTTTAAGTGTGAGACTGGGTTGTCATATTGACCACTACGCGATATGAATGCAAAAAATAGTAGGTATTTTCTGTCGCATGTACTAAAGGTATGGGGGGATAATAAGATAAATATTTTAAATACTTCCTTTCCAATTCAGCTTTTAAAACTCTCACTCCTACCTCAAATGGTGGTTAGGAAGAACTTTTGATATTTCCAGCAAAATCCAAAGTCAAAATCATGTCCACAACCGAAGAAATCCCGCCGATTTTTTTCGTAATCGTGTGTTGTTTTCATTCCGCCAATGTCTTAGACTAAAATCGGCCAATATAATTTTGTCCACAAAGATACTTGGTATCGCATATTGATCTCTACGATCGCGCACACAGAAAATCGGGGGTGGTATTCTGAAAACTATGTTAATTATTCGGAACCGTACAACCAATCAGCGCACGCAGCCCGTCCGTGCCTGCAAATCTGAAATGCACGCTAACAGACCAAAGATAGCCAAATGCGATTCAGTGATTGGTCTCCACTTGCTGAACAATCCAGCTTGCGCACAAAGCTATGCCGACGATCAATTCTCAATTATGTCCCGGGCCAGAAGCTCAGCGTATTTACGCTTTCTGGAAGCTGCTTATATTCACTTTCATGAACCTCTTCTGTGCAGACAAAAGGAGTTCGTCCAAGCTTTGCGATTGTTCTGAAATTACGGCGTCTAGGTTGCGTCCGGGTTCACCGAGTATAATATAGTTGATTTCAAGTAATTTGTTATATACCTGCGTGATAACCTGATGAGTGCAGGTCGAAAAGCTTCGTTATCATGTCTCTTTTTCGTGCCATATTGAAATTTTGCAGTACCAAGAAATTATATGTTAATTGTCATAACAAATTGAAATTGTGCTAAATAAACACTACCGTAATCATTGATGCTTGCGCAGATGTCTCTGTTAACTTTATGCGGGCACAGCCATCTTTGCACAATCATTAACCAATGACTTGTCCTAATTTTGATTTGTTATGACAATTAACATTGTTTTACTATTAAACATAATTTTGAAGTTAACATAGTTTTCTGAATACGGCCCTAGGACTTTTCCGTGTACGCCATAGAGACCAAATTTTTAACGACAAAATTCTTTTGGGGAGATGTCAGCGCTCGTGGCGATCAGGAAATGTACACAATGACTCCGATACCCCATTCTGCCAGAATCGACAGTATCATCATCAATCCAGTTTTGATCCGGGTATATTCCCCGTTGACGGGGGTGGCCGGATTTACCTCACTTTGTAGCAATCTTTCTCACACCCGCCCTCCATCTCACCCGGATTTCATTTTTGGAATTATCTATTCCAACATCGGTGAGTTGAACTTATTGTATTTCATGGATATGTTGGGGTTGGTTTTTGTAAATTAAAAGCCGATTTTGAGTGAATGATAGGGACATTTGTGCAGTGGTGTTTGAAAAAGTTGAGGTGTAGGACTGCCTAGATTCTACACAAGAATTATAGTAAAGTCGCTATGATATATGAGTGTACTAGACTAGATCTACTACTAGTAGTAGTATACATGCGATAGAAAATATGTATTAATTGGCATTATTCATACTTAGTGGTCAACTTGACCACTAGTATTACTGACGGTGTGGTACATATCAAGTATAGAAAAGTCATGTGTGTGTGTGTGTGTGTGTAATTGGGTTTTTACAGACGTGTATCAATCAGATATGATTATTTACGTCTGGGAACCGACCTTTAACGTCACCATCCGAAAGACGTGACTCAGTCTCGAACCTGGGTCTGCTGAATTACTGACGGTGTGGTAGTATAGAAAAGTCACGTGTGTGCACATCAGCAAGCAATGGTCATATTGACCATTAGGAAATATACATGTGTGTATACTGGGTATTGGGGATACAGACGTAATTTTGTTTCAAATGGAGGTTTTTGTGGGCAAACTGATACTTAGGTTTCATTCTATATATATTACTTTATAAGTTCGTTAAGATACAAAATGTAGAAAGTTATAAAAACTTACATTTACAGCCTTCTTTTTCGTAGTTATTACAGAGACATCCATACGTATGACGACTGCTCTCAATATGTTGCACACTAGTGTGGCCGCTCTATATGGTTACGCACCATAGATACGTACACAGAATGTTACGACAGGTGGCCGTTCTCTCCCAAAGACTTTTTCAATTATTGCTCCTCGCCGTTAAAGCACTTTGCTTAATATCCTTGCACCAGAAGGAATACAGAATGTAGAGAATGCACGATGAGAAGCCGTAGGTTATAATATTACTGACACCCTGCCAACGTAGGCCCGTAGGTCCGTATATAGGCTATGATTACTGACACCCTGGCAACGTAGGTCCGTAGGTCCGTAGGTTTTCATATTACTTATATCCTGACAACGTATGCCCGTAGGTCCGTAGGCTATGATTGCTTATATCCTGACAACGTAGGTCCGTAGACTATGATTACTGACACCCTGGCAACGTAGGTCCGTAGGCTTTGATATTACTTATATCCTGACAACGTAGGTCCGTAGGCTTTCATATTACTTACACCTGACAACGTAGGTCCGTAGGTTATAATATTGCTGACACCCTGGCAACGTAGGTCCGTAGGTCCGTAGGTTTTGATATTACTTGGTATCAACGTAGGTCCGTAGGTTGACCTACGAACCTAAAGTCATCGTGGTAGGGTATTCTATAGTTGCTCCACTCCGAAACCCACTCAAACAGACAAGACATGAATGAGTTATAAACTAACTCAAAGCTCAAATGACAGGACCGTAAGGCGTAACAAAGGCGTAAGTAACCCAAAGAAAAAAGTTCAACGAAATCACACAGCCCATTCACACAACACACGCGAACAAACTCACCAGATTTTCACCGAAAACAATTAAAATTACGTACTACACGTCCACCAGGATAAAATAAATCACAAAAACTTCCACAACAAAGTGGACAAAACCGGGGGAAATAAACAGAAATGCACAGAAGATAAGAAATAGACGAGAAATTAGACGTGCTAGGCTAGCCTGAATCTAACTGAAAAGTCTGAAGTTGTAGATAAAAAAAAAAAAGTTCAAGCGCGAAAGATCCCTTGTTGCTGGGATACATTGGCGAGGAACAATAGATATGAATATTCATTGCAGGCTCGTACAGATTTGAAGTGAAATGGCCAATAATGGGTCTTCTAAAATTCATAAACCTGAAATAGATTTTTGGTGAGACGAAGTAAGGAGTGTTCTGATTGGCCAAAATATTTCTGCATCGGCAGGCGAAGTTTGGGGTCATCAAACTTTCTAGTTTTCTTGTAGTAAACAAGGCAAACCACATAATGTGGTCACTCGATCGCGAAACTTCGTTTATTATAGACTACGAACAATATTTTCGCAAAAAAATCAAAGGAACTGTGGTGATCGGTCCTAGACCTACTTTAAAAATCTGTTGTTCAATCCAGAAGCAAAAGGTGTCCGGACAGGCCGGTCATACGACCCCCATCCTATACAAAACATGCTAGATTTCTACATAAAAGAAGGCAAAAAAAAAATGAAAAGGTTGGTTGTTGTTGCTTCTTGCTCATTGCACGGGCGCGGCCAAAGATCGTTGCCCGGATCGCTGCATGCGTTGAGCGTACCACTACCAGGCAGTGGGTGTTTTTTTTTTTTTTTTCATTCTCAAATTGTTTCCGTTACGGATGTGCGTCATTTCCACCTTTTGTCCGTCAAAATTTTGACTCTAGTGTGAGTCAATTTACCCAGGATGTCCGTCATTATTGTGACTGAGGTGTGGGTCATTTTCAATGTTTTGTCAGTCAAAAAATGCCCGAGGGGTGCGTCAAAAACCATGTATGGTCGTCCAAAAAATGACCATGACGCACCCATGCCCGGGGGTAGCAGGGTGGGACTTTACATTGACAAGTGCAGTATCGCTAGACTAAACTCATTAACAACCCCAAGCTGTCTTAACAACAGGTAAACAACGAGGTGGATATCGATGATCCGATCGCGCCGGTACCACTACGAGCGCTGAGGGCTCCCTTCATCATAATCGTGAAAAATACAAAATGGATGCTCTGACCGGATCTCGATAGGTGATTTCGCAAGAAATTCCCCAAAATTTCAGGAAACCCTCTTCAAAAGTGACAAAACAAACTGGTAAGTTTTAATCATCTATTATTCACCATAATTAGCTATCTTACAGTACATTTCAACCGAAGGTTTTCACTTAAATATAGCCAAAAATGCACAGTGATACATATTAGTACCGTACTGACTATTGCCTGCGTTCCTACACAGTCGGCAATGGCGTGTGCCTATGAGTGCGTGTGTGCGTGTGTGTGTGTGTAATTGGGTTTTTACAGATGTGTATCAATCAGATATAATTATTTCCGTCTGGGAACCGACCTTTAAGTTAACGTCACCATCCGAAAGACGTGACTTAGTCTCGAACCTCGGTCTGCTGAATCGCTTTGCCTATGTGTGGGGTCACTCACACATATATGCAATATTAATATTAATTTAACTATTGGTGTGCACTGTAGGGTGAATTATGTAAATTATATTAATAATCTGTAATAAGTTAGTGTAAATAATAAAGTAAATAGCACTCAAATCATGGACTTAAGTTAAATTACAGTCAATACACAGATACACACACAAATATAGTTTTTCAAGAATCTTCAGACTTCAGTCAAATTGAAGGAGGCAGACTGAACTGAAGAAGAAGAAGAAGAAGAAGAAAGAGAAGGAGAAAAAGAAGATCAAGGAGAAGAAGAAGATCAAGAACCAAAGAAGAACAAGAAGAAGAAGAAGAAGAAGGAGAAGAAGAAGAAGAAGAAAAAGAAAAAGAAAAAGAAAAAGAAGAAAAAGAAAAAGAAAAAGAAGAAAAAAAAAGAAGAAGAAGAAGAAGAAGAAGAAGAAGAAGAAGAAGAAGAAGAAGAAGAAGAAGAACTTCAAGAAGAAGAAGAAGAAGAAGAAGAAGAAGAAGAAGAAAAAGAAGAAGAACTTCAGAAGTTCGCTGGTCGAGCGTTTCTCGACCTAGCAGCACCACCATTACACGAATGATAGCATATGGGACCGAAACTGTAGGGAGCTTCGCCGCCCTCGCGGCGGCGAAGCGCACTAGCGAGTACCGGTACCTTGGCTTAATAATTGTATTGTCCTGACAATTTCTTTGCCTTTCCTTACATTGTCCTTCAAAATCCACAAGATAAAAACACAGAGTTTTCGAAATTATAGAAATAATACCAGTACTTACTTAGATCCAAGCTCATAAAGTATTGCCCGGAGGTCAATCGTCGTAAATCTAGACTTCATTTTGTCAACGCCGTATGTCAGTACGGTACCGTTCAGTAATGTAATACGCGGCCAGAGCTCTACTAAGTTATAGAGTATCGAGAGAGAGCTAGAGAGCTAGCTAGCTGAAAGCTGGGAGCTACCTAGCTAGAGCTATAGAGGGCTAGGGGCTAGGGGACCGACCACCGGGGTGGGAGCTCGGAGTCCGAGGGGGAGGGGAGGGGAGGGAGGGTAGGGAGGGGGAGGGGAGGTGAGGGAGGGGAGGGGAGGTGAGGGAGGGGAGGGAGGGGGTCACTTCTCTTCTCTTGTGGTTTCCTTCCCCCTCCTAGGCTTCTCCCTTTCATTCATGGTTTTTGTCTTTCATTATAATTGTTATCATTGTTATTATCATAAAGTCGTCATTATTATTACATAGTTATTATAATTATTATATAAATAAGAAGACCTTTTATTACGGTAATCATTGTAATTATGATGATAATGATGAACATTAGGCATTCAGCCTTTCACGCACATGGCTGCCAGTTTACAAGTAACCCCCAAAATGGGCCTATATAAGCCTAATCATCATCATCATCATTATCATCTTAATAATAGCAAAGACTTTAAATAGTATCAAGACAGATTACTCTGACCTACTTCCGTAGTACATTTTGGAGGCATACTTTGCTGTGTTAAAAACAGACTCGGAAAAATACGTTCTCCATAGGTATAACACGTGAAAATATGTCTCACTTTTTCTTGATATTTCATATCTTACTCTATCTTTTTGAAGTCTGATTTTTGCACGAGAAAAAGGATGGATAGTTGAAAAAAACATTTCTTGAACCTTTTTTGTCAATAAATGCCGATATGAATCCCTTGGATCATGCCTGCTTTTTGACAGAGTCATCTGCCATAGGGTTAACACGTGAAAACATGGATTTTAAAAATGATTATAGTTCCTCTAGTATTACCTTGAATTTAGTGCAAATGTGGCTTACATGTAATTTGAGACTCTGAAAAGGCTTAATGAAGGCTCAAAAGGTGCAAGGGACCCCGCATAAATCCCCGGGAATATGCATGCTTTTGGCCTTCCATCTCCCATAGGTTAACACGCAAAAACGGGAATTTTTGAATGATTATAATTCCCGCAGAATTAAATCAAAATTTTGAAAAATGTGCCTTGAATAAAATTTAAAGCTCTGAAAATGTATAATTAAGACTCAACTAGTTGAATAGACCCCGCATAAATCCCCGGGAATATGCATGCTTTTTACCCCCCAAAAGTCTCTCCTGCCATAGGTTTACACGCGAAAACAAGGAATTTTAGGATGATTATAATTCCCATAATTTTTATTTGAAAATATAAAAAACGTGATTTACATAAAATTTAAAGCTCTGAAAAGGTATAATTAAGGCTTGATGAGTCCAGCAAACCCCCCATAAATCCCCGGGAATATGCATGCTTTTGACCAAAAACGTCTCGCCTGCCATAGGTTAACACGCAAAAACAAGGAATTTTAGGGTGATTATAATTCCCATAATTTTTCTTTGAAAATGTAAAAAATGTGATTTGCATGAAATTTGAAGCTCTAATAAGGTATAATGAAGGCTTGGTGAGTCCAGTAAACCCCCCATAAATCCCCGGGAATATGCATGCTTTTGGCCTTCCAGCTCCCATAGGCTAACACATGAAAACGGGGGGTTTGAAATGATTTTAATTCCCCTAGTATTTATTTGAAATTATGAAAAATGTGATTTACATGAAATTTAAAGCCCTGAAAGGGTATAATTGAGGATCGATGAGTCCAATAAACCCCCCATAAATCCCCGGGAATATGCATGCTTTTGGCCTTCCAGCTCCCATTGGTTAACACATAAAAACAGGGGTTTTGAAATGATTTTAATTCCCCTAGTATTTATTTGAAATTACGAAAAATGTGATTTACATGAAATTTAAAGCTATGGAAGGGTATAATTGAGGCTCGGTGAGTCCAATAAACCCCGCACAAATCCCCGGGAATATGCATGCTTTCGACCAAAAAATATAATCGATGACCTAATGTAAATGGGCGTGTACCGATCACGTGAGTGACGACATCCAATTAGATCGTGCACTAGCAGACGACCATGTAGCAGACGTACGTCCGCCCGAAAGCAAACCCAGCCTAGCCGGTTAGAAGAAAATCTAACTAAATTCCAGTTCACTACTATATTTCTAATGTACCAGAGGCAAAATTCAATGTGTTAAATTCATAAATTCGTATAATCAATGTTCTATCACCGCATTACGCCTAGCCTAATGGCTGATGTTCATGCAAGCAGCATGGAATAGCCGAGCGGAATACGTGCATGGACATGATAGGTGTCTAGCACTATCTAGGCTTGGTCTACCCCTCTGCGATCCCGATCGAGGTGGTGGCGTTGCCGTTGCCGTTGGCTTTGCCGATGATTATGTCAGTTTGCCAAAACTTGGCTTTGCTTGCTGTTCGTTGTTTGGTTGTCTTTGGTACCGAGAGACCGACAATGTAGTGTGTGTGGGGGGGGGGGGGGTGGGGGGGGGGGGGGGGGGGCTTCTGAACCCTGTTATGGATATGAGTCTGACACTGACATGCGGGATGTAGTAGGGTGGGGGCACAAAATTGATGCAGGGCTGTCAAAGGAGGGGTGTAGGGTATCAGATATTATTAGTCCAGTTTTTTTTAAATTTTGTTCCAGTTGCTTTATTTTGTTTTTGTTGGGGTTTTTTTTTTTTTTTTTTTTTTTTTTGCTCAGTGATTTTGTTTTTAATCATGTAAATCACTTGTAATTGTTGTGATTTTTGTTGATTTCCTAATAAAACACAAATTAAAAAAATAAGAGATCATTATCTTTTCCTCAATTCTATTGGAGTCATTTTTTACAGATCTGTTGTAAGAGAGAAAAGAGAGTATGAGAAAAATGAGGGGGGGGGGGGAGACAAAGAGAGATGGGGGCAAAAGTAATGGGATATTCCTACAAAGACAGAATAGGACTGGTAATAAATAAATTATATCATCAGCTGCTATATTGTTGGTTACTAGTTAATTCAGTTCAAAACACGGAGGCCATCCCCCTTTTCGTACAATCGGTAAAGGCCCTATTGCGTTGGTGATGGCTTCGGAGCAAGCCCCTATACTGTTTTCTTCGCCTGTCGTCTCACATTTCTACAGCGGAATATTACAAATAACTTACCATAAGTTGGTTATATTGGTTGGTTATATTCTTTCTGTGCGGGGGGGGGGGGGGTACACATTTCCTTTCATATTATGTCATATTTTGTTTTGGCTGGCACATAGGGGCATGTACATTCCTGGATAATCTTGGATACGCCACTCTTAATGTAATCTTTATATTTATATAAGGAATTGCTCGCACGCAATCTCATTTTATTAAAGCCTTTTTCTGTCTTGAATTTAAAAAGAATAAGGCTAATAAAATTACATTGCAGGTCTATAATCCCTATAACTTCCATAAATCATATCAAATGAAATATTCTGATTTAATAGAAAAATAAAGATAGCACATTATTATTTTTAAATAACTTTTCTCGACATTCCCGTCAAATATCGCAGTGTTTGCTCATATAGAGCTTAATATCAGGGAACATGTTTGGACCCCCCCCCCCCCCGATCATCACATAAATATTAATAGAAATTTCATAGCAAATAACTTTAACAAAAATACAAACATCTAGTCCGAGGCCCCCGGCTCCCAACTCTCTCCCTCTCCTCCCTGGTGCAGTTAGAGTTGATTCCTATCTGTTTTGGGACATAAGTTTGTATTTCAATTAAGGGACAATATCAAGATTATGCCCTTTAGTTAGGGCTTTACCAAACGGCAAAAGCGCTGTCCAGAAAAAGAAGGGGAAAAATAAAGAAAGTAAAAAAATAAAAACATCTTGATTAAGACTATAACCTTTCCCTCTGGGCCGATCGACATATACCACAATTATACGCGTGCTTTATTTCGGCACTGAGACAGTATTGAGTTAAAGTGTCGATTTAAGAGCTGTTTGTGTGCAATGCAATAGCAAACATGGACCCCCCCCCCCCCGGTCCCGTCCCCCCCCCTCTCGCTCTCTCTTTCTCTCCCTATCTCTGTCTCTCTCTCTCTTTCCCTCTATATGATGTAGCTTTCTTTTCGCGATCTCACTCAAGGAAAGTGGATTTTCATAATTTGGTTGGATTCAAAGTCCTTAATGAAGCCTCTCTTTGACTGGATTGCATGCACACAGCTGAATTAAATGCATACCTTTACACAAAGAGAAGGTAATTCTTAGTACCTGCAGGGGTCAAAGGAATTACTGAATGGCCTACAACGATTAAAATATGTTAAAGACTTTATGATTGTCCGCCATCCAAGTTGTAATTAAAGGGGAAGTCTGGTCCAAAAATTACTTGGTTTTGATAGAAGCAGAAAAATCAGACCAACAGATCAAAAAAGGTTTGAGGAAAATCGGACAACTAATAAGAAAGTTATGAATTTTTTAGTGGCATGAAAAACTGGAGAAACAATGAAAATCACTAGACAAATTGGCAACTCAGTCATGGGTTTGTGATGTCATTGGTACACAACTCACCAATAATTTTGTTTATATTCATAATACAAATTCTCAAATTTTGTCCAAGAATATGAATATTCACATAACTTGAACCAAATAGATCTACATGTATAGTATAGTTGCATGTATAAACATTTACAAAATATTTCATGAACTTCAAAATTGATATTGTTTTGAAAATATTACACTTCCATAAAAACTCATCTTTTATGTATATTGTATAAATATTCATATTTTCATGATTTTTACAGAAAATTATTTATTCTGTATTAGTGTATACATGAAAAAACATACTACTATTTAAATATACATGTACATGTAAGTTGGTTCAAGTCATGAGGAAATCACATTCTTGTACAAAAATTTAAATTTGTATTATGAATATAAACAAAATTATTGGTGAGTTGTGTACCCATGACATCACAGATTCATGACTGAGGGGGGGGGGGGGGGGTCCATGTTTGCTATTGCATTGCACACAAACAGCTCTTAAATCGACACTTTAACTCAATACTGTCTCAAATTATAATAGGACTTGCCTACAACTCTATTTAAAAAGTTATTTTAGAGCATTCGCAAAGCTCCGCAAGCAGCCGACGCTTCCCTCTAGCAACATAATTATAAAAATTATCTTCTCTTTGTGTAAAGGCAGGCATTTAATTTAGCTGTGTGCATACAGTCCAGTCAAAGAGAGGCTTCATTAAGAACTTTGAATTCAACCAAAAGTCTAGGCCCTACATCTCTATTATGAAAATCCACTTTCCTTGACTGAGATCGCGAAAAGAAAGCTAAATCATATATAGAGGGAAAGAGAGAGAGAGAGAGAGAGAGAAAGAGAGAGGGGGAGACTGGGAACGGGACGGGGGAGGGGTCCATGTTTGCTACTGCATTGCACACAAACCGCTCTTAACCCGTTGACTACTGAATTCTTTAACTCCCATAGTTTTAATACAGGAGCCACCCGGTTCGCAGTCTATGGGTTAATTCGACACTTTAACTCAGTATTGTCTCAGATTACATAAAATAGAACTTGCCTACAACTCTATTTAACTCTTTCGGTGCTGATGGCACGTATATGTGACAGATATACTTGTCATTTTTATTCACCAATTGCTCGACCACAGAAAAGGTATATGGTGCTCAATGTACATCAAAATTTTGAGCATAAATCAAGCATTCTGAAAATATCAATATAATTATATGCAGAAATTTTCAGAGAAAATTCAGATTTTTAAAAAGATATTACCTTATTTCAACATTAAACAATAGTAAACAAATGAGAAACCAACATTATAATGGACAAAAAAAGAAACTGAAATGTAATGTTCAATATATAATTCTTATGCATAAAGTTGGGTAAAGTAATAAGGTTTGGTGTCATATGAAATGGTGATAAATTTCCTACAAGTTTTGTACACAATATTTTGTGATATGGTTAATGAGTACAGACATTTGAACAGTAAGCATTGATCACATTTTGGTAAAATGTTTAATAAATAGTAGACCAGCCAAGAAGATTTTTTTTACTTTGGACGGCATTTTGGGGTAATGCTCGGCATTCGTGCTTAAACTCTTGCAAAAATACTGACGAATAATGTACGGGCGGATGCCACGCGCATTTTTGCCTAAAAATGCCATTTTTGGCTCAAAATTTGAAAGAATGTCAAAAATCACGATTTTTAATTTTTTGACCTAATATGTAATACCTGATTAAGACTATTCAAGTGATATCAGATTTATTTTGAGTTTCAAGTTATAAACCTGATTAATACACAATTGAAAGTAGGATATTACACACACATCTATGGGGTAATAAAAAATAAAACTGTGATTTACTCAAAATAATAGGTTGTGAAAACTACCAATATTTCAAAGTTTTTTACCCAATGTAAATTTGTCCTTTTACACGCTTTTTCTTGATTAAACATATCATGTATATTGTCATGTCACACACAGAAAAGAAATTATCCGATAAGGTGATAGATAACTCATTTTATGTTATCCCAAATGGAACGATGTATTTTTACTGGATGCGCATTTTGACTGAAAAACACTATTTGAAGGTACATCTAGAGTGTATTACATAAGGCAATTATCCCATGTTTATCAGTATAGTCTATGGGCCAAAAAAGGAAATGTCTCCACCCCCTTAGAAATAATCTTAAATTATTTTTTTTCTTCTGTTAGATGGGACCATTAACTATCAGAATATGCTTCTTTTCCCTAAATTAAGAGGTGGGGTGGCCACAAGGGCTATTACCATGACAACGGATCAAGAACAGTAGAATTTAAGAAAATGTCATGTATTCGTGATTAAGAAAGGACAAAAACACATTGTAACATTTTAAAATAATGTATCAAAAGTTTCTCACTTGATAAAAACTCAAATAAGAGTTATAAAAGGTGTCCATCATGTTTGAAAATGGCTGTTGCTATGGAAACAGTAAGAAAAAACCCCATATTTGAGCAACAAAAAAAAACCACGATGCTACCGAAAAAAGTAAATATTAATACATTTGTATTGTACGTGATTATCTTTTCTTTTACAGGACACTCACTTATCAAAATTTGTTTTGGATGATGGAGGAGACCACTAAATGTGTAGGCCGTTACCATGGTAACAAATAAATTTATTGCATTTCTAATGAAATACAGAACTATATTTGTTTTCAACATGAAATAATGGTAAACATCTAATAATTTTTACCGCCTGTTTGATTATATTCAAAACTTTAGTTTGGAATAGAGCTAAATTTGATTTCTAAACTAAATAAGGCAATGTAACTAACCAATAAAATATATAGCAATTAGATTAACAAACACCGTCAGCGATTAATTAGAATCTGCTCGTTGGCTGTGAATGTGACCACTATCATAATAGCTGTTACCAAAATTTGGTAGCCAATACAAGTGGTGTTGTCTTTCTACCAGAATTTCTGTTTACTTGATTCCAATCTATATCCAGAAGATTTATGTCCCCTATAAAATGGGTGATACCAAAATTTTCACATTGAACATGATGACAAGACCTGCTACTTGATTCATTGAAAATTTTATTTATATACAGCGCGTATCAGAAAAAAGTATACCCAACTTAAGTAGCTTCTAATTAAAAAGTTATAACCTCTATGAGCTTTCATAGTAAAGAAGAACTTATATTCTGTGCAATGATACCTTATTCATAACTTTGCTGCACGGATGACTCAGCAGCAGGATTTTCCAACAGTATTGTCAGACTCCTCTTGTACCAAGTTTGGGCTGAAGTAGCGAGTGTGGGTCAAACCAACTATGCATTAGTTACTTCAGTTGGAAAACAATTGCTGAGTTATTTTCAATTGATTTTGTGCATTTGAATAGAAAAGGTGTTAAAGTCAACTCAAACTCAAGAAAGGGCTCATTACAAGCTAAATTTAAGATTTTTTTTGGTCATTTGATAACACAATGTTGGCTTCATCTGCATCCCTTTTTTAAGGAAAGCCTTTTTACTGAGTCATTAAAAATGGACATTGTTAATTCTCAACGCGTATCCTTCCTTTTCTTCTTTTTAGTCTTTAAGGTCAGTAAACCTTTCAGTCCATGTGTTATTCGCAAAAAACACCGTGTGTACCGTATGCAGGTGAAATGATATTGACGAATGAGCATACAGTTTTTAGTTATCACGGGACAAGAAGTTAGAAGGTTATTGATTGAAATAAATTAAATATTGTCATGTGGATTGAAACAAGGTCATATGGAAGTTTAGATCACTTTAAACAATGAAACATTGAAGCACAAAGGAGAATTTAACTTTTGAAAATTATTTTAGACTAAAATGGCCCCGAAAATGGCACATTCATATGTCTTGACTCACATTCGTTGCATCAGCGTCAGCCCACACTTGGAAGGATATTTTGATTTTTTTACTCTTTTTAAAGTAGATATTCAAAGAAAATCACAAATATGGCAATTAATGTATCACTAGAAACTGGGAAGCTTACAGATGGCAATCGTATAAGTTTTATGTCAACTGCGTATCTGGTGATTATAAAAACAACACAAATAAAAGCTCTTCTCAGCATCTGGAATATCCGAGGATTCGCCAGAAATATAGCGATGTTTTGATGTCGTCACACTCGGGATCGATCCTGCTTAAAGGGCGAGTCAATTAGAATTACATTTCATGATAATATCAAAGTATTGTGTCAATATTGCTAGAAATCGCATATACTTTTTATTAAAAAGATCTGTGTACTTCTCTAAGCTTCGTTGAAATTGCCTAAATCGCACGTTTATCAGCTAGTCTGTCACGCCCCTCGAAAAATAGGGCCCAGTCACGTGCCTTGTCAGGTGACCTGTGACGTACCATCGGGAACGTCTAGCTAGCGGACGACGCTTGTCTGTGTATATCCAGTGCAGGGAATTTTGGATAGGCATGATAGGAGTGCATATCTCAAGAAAATGCCGCGGAGATGTGTTGTTGTTGGGTGCAGCAAAGGCACCAGCGATGGTGTCAGTCTGCACACCTTTCCTAAAGGTGATGCAACTCGAAAAATTTGGATTTCAAGGATCAAGCTGACGCGAGCTAGTGGGATGGCCCTTCCGCTCACAGTACTGTTTGCAGTGACCACTTCAGGGAGGAGGACTTCGATAGTCAGGCCCTCAGGCCAGGGGCTGTATGACCAGCTAGGATTTGCGCCCAAGAATAAAATGCTGCAGCCGACAGCTATCGGCCTGTCATCAGACTGGGAACTGAGGGCTGTGGAACTGGAAGCCAAACATAGGGAGCTAAAAAAACAAGAGTCGGTCTGCAGTTCTGAAGCTGGAGTCACTGGAGAAAAAGAGGGTAGGTCTACCGTACCGTACCGTAGAGCCCGGGGGGGGGCACTCAACCTGTTTTTGGATGTGGGTGTGCCGCTGCCAATCTCAAAACAGGGGGCTAAGGAGCTAAATGGTTAATTGAGGAAGCTCATTTTTGAGGGTCTAAGGAGAGAACGGGCTCATGGGCAGAGCTAATTTTAGCTGCTCGCGATCTCACTACTCTGGTACACATACGGTGCATGAACTGAGTCAGCGGTCGCAGCGCTGTTTTTAACGCTGTACATGCCGCGCCACTGCACTGGCTCGATGTCGCATGCAGATTGATCTCGCTGAGCCGCCGCTAGCACTAGTAATACCGCGTTCAGTTAGGGGGCACTAGGTCGCCCAGCTCCCCGCTGCGCTGGCCTGGGAGGCTAGGGAGCGACCGTTCCCGGACAATGGGCTGTGCGCATTGTTTTCTCATATTCTAGGGAGCGAGTCGGAGGCCAATCGAGGTGCGGTTAGTGAAAATCTGAAAATCGCATATCATGGGAGCGACCCGAGAAGGTTGAAAATGGGGGACGTCACAGCGGCACATACATGTGTTGACATATATATGTGAGTGCCCCCCCCCCCCCCCCCCGGGAGGCAGCTAGCTTGCAGCACACGATTTTGCTGTAATTGTTGTAATATATTTAGACTTTCATCCAGTCTTTCAGTGTACTTGGTTGTTATCATAAGCACGCACACAAAGATTCGCAAGGTACGGTCAGCAGTAAAGCGACTGTCCACACGTCTACTTGTCTGTAAAATATTACGTTTTTCCAAAACATAAACCTAATCCAAAAGAGGAATTATCATGGGTAAAGTGTTTGAAAAAATGCCAGACTTGTCATTTGACCTCTACTAAAATGTCTAAACAACCTATTCAAATCCTTTTGGGGGACTTAAAGATTGTCGAAATTGTATAAATAGTGATATGAAAATGGATAAATTATCATTCATTTACATTGCCAACATATTAGTCAACCTTAGTGGCTTCGCGGGGGACTTCCCGATGCTACGTCAAATCGCTCTAGCCAATCAGCTGTCAATTTTTGGGGGCGTTCCCAAATTAGTGAGTTTTTTGACCAATTTCTTGTTACTGGGCAATTTTTTTTCTGTAAAAATGTCAGAATTGTGTCATTGGACCTATGTACTACATTTTTAGCCCCAATGTTGATTCTAATTGACTCGCCCTTTAAGCAGACGACGTCCTATAATGAATGAACGTAATTGCAATGCAATTATTTATCAAATTATAAAGAGTTTGGTGTATTTAAACATGACCTTATTTCACACCATTATAAAGGGAAAGTGAAACTGATTCTGATAGTTAAAACTGTTTGATTGTAAATACATAGGAGAAGGGTCAATGATCAATGAAATAAACCCCACTTTCAAATTGAAAAGCCCTCCGAATAATAGCAGGATGGTATTCGTTCCCTCTTGAAACGCCGAACATGGCCCGGTGCAAGCAGCTGAAAATACAATGGCGTCTTATTTTGTTTACAAGTGACTGATTCCTTTATTTTTTTAACGCTGCATTTTTCATCAAAATAATACCATACACGAAGTTAAGAGTGAGGCAACAGACTAACATTAAGACTGACGCTAGTGAAGGAAGAGAAATAAGTGAAGAGGAGATGACAAAATAGGCTCTGAAAAATGTGTAAGATGTTATGGGACATCGTCTGCTTAGACAGGACTGGTCCAGGGTGTGTCGTCACATATCTCAGCAGCGTTCGAGGAGCTCGTCAGCTGCTATATCGGGGGCTGTATTTTACCGTTTTATAATTGATAATAATCATTACTTCAAATGTTTCCAAGCGTTGAATTTGGATAACCTTGTTTAATTTATGCCATCTATGCAATAATAAGTATTAAGCCAATATTTAAAATCATTAACGTTCTACTTTAAAAACACTCGTGCTCAGTCATCCATGGTTGAAATGTCATGAATGAGGTACCACTAGACAGACAATAAGATATTCTTCACCATGAAATAAATTTCAAAGTCACATCGATTACAACATTTTAATTAGAAGCTATCAGAGTTGTGTATACTTTTTTTTTATACGTAATGTATTTATGTATCCATTTATTTATTTGTTTGAACTTATTCATACAGGATTAAAGGCATGATCAGTATAAAACTGTTTTGCATCATGTTCCTGATGCAACAGGAATAAACAATAAGGTATAGCATCAATTGGTAACAATTTTATAAGAAAATACAAGTAATGTAGTTACATAATAAAAATAAATAACTCAACAAGTAAAAACAATAATAAACGGCTATGAATATTTCAAAACTAACCAATTGAGTATATTATGTAATGTTAAGCCTAATGTGGAATGTGGATAACATCCATGTACTAATGAGACTACAGAATTACAACCAAAAAAAAACCACCCCCAAAAAAACATGGCCCGTATTTAATAAATATACCATACAAAGTTCCCGTAACTTTGTGGATTGTCATCTAAAATAAGAACCGTAAAAAGTACTTTTGAAATGTATTTTTGAAAGTCGCACAAAGATCATATACATACATGTATATAATTATATCGATGATATTCATTAAGGTTAGCTGGCAACTAAATACGGTATAATCGCAAATTTAGTGTTGATGTAGAGTGTAGCGACTTAAAAGCACGAGTTGGCAACTAATCAATATTGGCCACATACCAGGGCGGCAAAGGGGGGGGGGGGGGGGGGTAAAGAAGACACCAGCAGAAAAAGAACTTCTGGGGGAAAGGGGGCATGCACAAGGGGTGGATCAGGGGGGCGGGGGCTTTGGCGGAGCTTTTAAAAATTATCCCTGATTGACATCTAGGACTTCGGCCACCTATTTTGGTGGCAGAGGCCTTTCGTTTTTTCGCGTATCTCTCTTTCACATCAAGATTCCCCCCCCCCCCCCCACTTTGAAAAATCCTGGTTCGCCGGTGACATCAGATTCTTATGAAGAGGAAAAAAGTCATCCTAGTGGGGTTCAAAGTACAATGTCATCATGAAAGACTGGATAGACCCGTGGACGTAGCTAGGCCTTTCTGAGTTGGAGGGGGGGGGGGGGGGGGGGGTGTCGAGACCACTAATTTACCGACAAACCCGAGTCTGTGTGCCACCGATAACCGATAAACCTTTGTTTGTGAACGACAACATTAATTTTTTTTTTTGGGGGGGGGAAGGGGCAGGTGCAGAAGCAAGTAATAGAATAATTTGTTCTCAGCCTATATCAACCGTGAGTCTATTGTCATTTAATGATGAATAATAATACATAACATTTATATTGCGCTGAATGCATATGTTTCTAAGCGCCGAAGTGATATTATTACCCTGGCTTTAGCCCAGCTGCCCTATAAGGCGCTGAAAGCAGTCAAGGAATAAATTCCTACCATGTACCCATTTACTACACCTGGGTGGAGAGTGGCCAATGTAACTTGCCAAAGGACATTCGTGCCGTGGCGGGACTCGAACCGCGATCCACAGTCCGGTGACGTATCCACTAGACCACGGCACCTCTATTTGATAAATTTAATTCGAATTTTTCCTTGCCAATTTCTAATTAAAGCACCACCTACAATCACTTGTTCCACATCAAATGAGTGTTAAATTCATATTCACGAGCGAGCCCCTTTTTTAATGTTCGATTTTAATCATATTTTAAAAAGGAATGTTATGTTTTGACTGGGCGAGCGAGTATAGAGAGCGAGCGGAAAAAATAGTAATACTTCTCATTGAAAGAAATCGGCAGCATAATCGGAATCTTCTTGACAAGGGGCGGGGCGGGCACAATCGTATTTAAGGGAAGGTTAATTTTGATTAGGCGAGCGAGCGTAGCGACCGATCAAACTTTGTTGACACTTGTCTTTTGATAATTTATAGCATAATCAGGATCCTCTTTCTACGAAGTGGGGGGGGGGGGGGCACAATCGTATTTAAGGGAATGCAAATTTTATTTAAACTTTTTTTTAAATAATAATTGGTAGCATAAACGGGATCTTCTTTCTCCGAAACAGGGCGAGCACAATCGTATTCAGTAAGGGAAAGTTGGTTTTATTTACAAGGGAATGTTTTTTGTGTTTTTTTATGTTGTTTTTTTTTAACGGAAGTTTTAAGTTCTGACGACATAAAATGCCTTATGACCGATTCTAGAACAACTACCCTAGAAAATTACCCCGAATAACTAGTGCACTTATTAAAAGGATAAGATATTTTATAAAATAAATGACTCTTTTTAAGAGTCAAAATGGCACTTAATGGAAGGAAAACGTCATGTATCAGAATGAAAGGGGCAATAATATTGAGGATAAATATGGCACTCAACAGAGATGAAAAGGAGCACCTATTAGAGGGAAAGGATCACTTTATAAAAGGAATAGGGGTAATTGTCTAAGTAAAACAGGTAACTCTCAGAATTAATATAGGGGAATAATAGATGAAGGGATACTTATCAGCTTATGAGAATGAAAAAAAAAATGTTGTTGCAAAGGAAAAGAAGCACTTATCGAAGGAGAAGGGGCACGTATCAGATTTGAATAGGGGTTTTATCAAAAAGGAACGTATACAAAAGGGAAATTTTTAGAGGTGAAAAGGGAACATTTATTAATAATTAGATAAATTTATATAGCGAATATATTAGTTATTCTGCTGTGCTATGATGTAATGTAACAGAACTCAACAATTTACTGAATAAACACACATTATAAAGAAACTACTGGGGGGGGGGGGGGAGGGATACTTGCAAGAGTAAATGTAGCACCTGTTTGATTTGAATAGGGTATACCAGAAGGGTGGCTTTTATCATAGGTGTTAAGGGAGACTTTGATAATAATGTGGAACTGGCACCAGTGAGAAAGAAAAGGTGACACTTTTCTGAAGTATAAAAAGGGTTCATTTTTCCTAACTAAAAGGGGTACTTTGGGGATATTTTAAAAATGAGAAACTGTTCACACCAAGAACGTACCACTTTTGCATGTCTCTGACTGTCAGATGTACAACATTGGTTAGAACATGGAGCAATTATCAGGGATTTTTCATGTAAAGGGAAGAGATAGCTAAGTGGTATTGAGATTCCCAAACATGGGTGTCGATCCCGGGCGGGGGGGGGGGGGGGGGGGGGGGGAGGTGGGCTGGGGGTTATATATTTCCCCTGAAATTTGAGGTGGGGGTGGCCTGTATAATCCCCCCAATATATTTGGATGTGAAAATTACGATACATTAACTTAAAACTAATAATTATCCAAATTCATTTAATCATACAGAAAACCATATCGGGATGCTCTAAAATGCAAGTTTTATAGACAGATATTTGAAAAAGTCCCTGATGTGGGAGGGGGATACCCCACCCCCCACACTCCTCAATCCCCAATCATGAACACAGATCAATACTCCTGTTCCGAAGAAAAGTTACAATAAATGACCTTAAATTAAATTCCATGTATACAACTAAGGATTTATTTGTAATATATACGATCTATTACAAGATAAAAATCATCTCTGTCTTTCATTATGAAAACATAAAATCATATCCCAACAAAGATTAAAAGTGCTTAATGTGTGGTAATTTTTTGCACAGATTTGCACATTCATTGACTTGCATATTAGGATAAATGTACTCCACTAGAGTCCTGGTTGTGTTACTGTGTTTACATAATACAATACACAATATCATAGAGAGTATTGTCTTCACATAACCCTCTTAATAGTTAAGTCTGCTCTTCCCAAGAGTATATCCATTATCTCTATATGGATACATGACACATCATCACTGAATATTGTTGTTTATTTCTTTCACTTTATGATATGATGTTCCACCTCCTGGAGATTGACCCACTGCATTCACATGACTTTATATTTTTTAAAGTTACAATGAACCATAATGATATGTTTTAATGTTATCATGTTCATATAACATATATCATTTTTCCAGTTATAGTTAATGATAACTTACATTATAAAAATGAAATAAAGTTTGGCTTTTGCACGACAAAGTAAAAGAAAAAACCGGTATATCAAAGAATTTTTCAACCATTGATTTTTTTAATATAATATTAAAAACTGATGATTAATCCTTGAATAATTTTGCATGAGTATAATCATTTCATTTGTAGACTTCAATTTATTATTTATTCATTTATTTTATGAACTTGATGTATTATCAATATACCTTGGCGAGACCGACTTCCGAGTGGTCGACCAAATGATAAAAGCCATGCAGACGTAATTTTGATGGGGTGGGTGCTAATATTCTGTATAGCTCAAAATCAGCTTTACAGTTTTTAAAGTTTGTGAGCGAGCAACAATTTTGACACTGTTTAGTCAAAACACTTCTTTCTAATATCTAGAAAGATTTGAATTGAAAGCTTAGAATATATATATTAAGAATGGACATTTGCTTGGATGTTGTTCAATTAGGAATGTGTGTAATTTTCAAATTCCAATAGTTTCGTGATGTATTACTCATTATTAACCATGACAACGTGACAACCATGACAACAATGAGGAACACATCCGCAACCAAATTTAAAGTCCAAGTTCACCCCCAAAATTGGGTTAAATCAATCAAATTAAATTAAACCAAAAAAAAGTTAAAATTCATCAAAATCGGATAAAAAACGAGACATTTATGGCATTTTAATGTTTTGCATTGTTTCATGAAACAATGATATGCATAACATGGGCTGTATGCAAATTATTGAGCCGATGATGCCATAAGCTCACTTTTCCTTTTGTATTTTATTATATGAAATTTCAAATATTTCAGTTTTCTGAATGTAAAAAAAAAATTTGGACTCCTCATAGAATGTGTACGATCATCATTATTATAACTTATTGTGATACAATGAAGAGAATCTTTATAAACATCTATGAAAAAAATGAAATATTTGAAATTTCATATAATAAAATACAAAAGGAAAAGTGAGCTCATGACATCATCGGATTACTGTTCGTTTATTTAATTTAACTCTACTGATTCAACTCAACTCATTATTTGGGTGGAATTGGCCACAAACAAGCTGATTCTGATAGCTACGGTGAAATATATATGATTCATATAATTGTTCAAATTCAGTTTGTTTAGCATTTATTTTGTATTGGTAGGTCACATTTTTTTCTTTGAAAGATTTCATCTTCATTAACATTCTGTTTCCATGGCAACAGTTTTTATAAATCAAATTTAGATCTACTCCAATTAACTAAAATGTTTAATATAATCAAACAGACGGCAAAAGTTATTAGATGTTTACCGTTATTTCATGTTGAAAACAACGGCAGTATTTTGTTAGGAATACAACACATTAATATATTTGTTACCATGGTAACGGCCTACACATGTAGTAGTCACATCCATCACCCCTTTACTAAAATACGTTATAAGTGAATGTCCTGTAAAAGAGAAAATAATAATGGTCAATGTCAATACTTACCTCTTTTTTAGGTAGCATCAAGGGATTTTGCTCAAATATCAGTTTTGTTCTTACTGTTTCCATGGAAACAGTCATTTTCAAACACGATGGACACTTTTTATAAGTCTTATTTGGGTTTTAATCAAGTGAGAAACTTTTGATACATTATTTTAAAATGTTACAATGTGTTTTTGTACTTTCTTAATCACGAATACATGACAATTTCTTAAATTGTATTGTTTTTGATCCGTTGCCATGGTAATAGCCCTTATGGTCACGCCCACCTTTTAATTTAGGGCAAACAAGCACATTTTGAGCGTTAATGGTCCGATCGAACAATTTAAGATTATTTAAGATTATTTCTTAGGAGGTGGGGACATTTCAGTTTTTGGCCTATAGACTATACTGATAATACATGGGATAATTACCTTATGTACATAATACACTCTAGATGTACCTTCAAATAGTGTTTTTCAGTCAAAATGCGCATCCAGTAAAAATACATCGTTCCATTTGGGATAACATAAAATGAGTTATCTATCACCTTATCGGATAATTTCTTTTCTGTGTGTGACATGACAATATACATGATATGTTTAATCAAGAAAAAGTGTTTAAAATGACAAATTTACGTTGGGTAAAAAACTTTGAAATATTGGTAGTTTTCACAACCTATTATTTTGAGTAATTCACACTTTTAGGTTTCATTACGCCATACATGTGTGTGTAATATCCAACATTCAATTGTATATTAATAGGGTTTATAACTTGAAAATCAAAAAAAATCTGATATCACTCGAAAAGTCTTCATCAGGTATTACATATTAGGTCAAAAAATTAAAAAATTGTGATTTTTGACATTCTTTCAAACTTTTGCCTAAAAATGGCATTTTTAGGCAAAAATGCGCGTGGCATCCGCCCGTACGTTATTCGGCAGTATTTTTGCAAGACTTTAAGTATGGATGGCGAGCATTACCCAAAATGCCGTCGAATCTTTTTCTAGAGCCTTTTTGGATGTTTGGCAAAATCATCTTACGTCGAAGTTCGAACACGCCTTGGCCTTGGCAATTTTAATGCCACATCAATACGTCTGTTGAGAGCCAGAAGGGCGTTAACTCGTATGTTTTAACACAGAGTTAATGCCCTTCTGGCTCTCAACACATTATAGCAGACGATCATACTATGCAAACCAGTGGCGGCACCAGGATTTTTAAAGTGGGGGGGGGGGGGGCAAATGGGGGGGCAAAAGAAAATGTTGGGGGGGGGGGCAAGGGCGGACAAAAAATTTTTTCCACCCTTTTATTTGTTTTCACTCCGAAAATTATTGGGGGGGGGGGCAACTGGGGGGCAAAGCTTCTGACTGGGGGGGGGGGGGGGGCAAATGCCCCCCCCCCCATGCCCCCCCCCCCCCTTGGTGCCGCCACTGATGCAAACACTATACGACGATGCTGCAGAAGACCCCTTTTCAAATTGGTATTTTTAATATCTTGATTATCATCAGCCCCGTCTATTTCATGCAAATATGATTATAATCTGAGGTTAGTTGTATTTCATTTTTAATTTCAACAAACAATTCGCTTGGAAATAAACAACTTTTCTATTTCGATTAGTACTTTTGACTTCCAAACGTATAAAATTGCCTGCGAGCACATTAGGCTTCTAACTAGGGAGAATATACGACCAGGGGAGCGTTTCATCAAGCGTTTTGTCAGTGTGTGTGTGTAATTGGGTTTTTACAGACGTGTATCAATCAGATATGATTATTTACGTCTGGGACCGACCTTTAACGTCACCATCCGAAAGACGTGACTCAGTCTCGAACCTGGGTCCGCTGAATCAGTTTATAACTTCCACTGGTAGCTGGATTACAGGCGCACGCCACAACGCCCAGTGATTTTTACCAACTGTTATAAGCTACTGAAATCCTTACATCTGATTGGCTGAGAGCAAATTTGTCAGTAAATATCACTGCCAAAACGCTTGATGAAACGCCCCCCCAAAGGTAGCTGAATTAGGCTTCTCTCAAGACACAATGATTTTCTGATAAAGTGTCAAATTAGGGTCTGTGCTTGCAGACTAGCTAAACATAACTCTCGCCGAATCGCAGGCTGAAATAGTGAAAATACACTGAGATAATAATTATAAACCCTTTAAAAGAACACAAAGACAAGCTCACTTCAGCCGAGGGGTAAAATCGTAGGGGGCAAAGGGGCGGACTGCCCCCGACAACTTTTGAGAATTTTTTTGAAAGACAAGTAGGCCTATAGATTGTGCCCCACCTTTCTTTTAGAACTGGTAAATTATTTTTTTTTGGTGGGGGGGGGGGGGGGGTTGCTTGTCAGAGAATTTTTTTGTTTGTTTTAAGTATTAAAGTATTGTTTTAAGTATTTCTTAAAGTATTTTTTTTTAAAGTATTTTATTATTAAGTAAGAAATTGGAGGGAAACTGGGGTGGTATTCTGAGATTTATTTTATCTTGATTTTAGTGAAATAATTTTAATTGTCATAACAAAATGTACGCTTATGGCGCATCATTGGTTAATGACTGCGCAAAAGTGGCTGAGTACCCGGAATTCATCTGCGCAAACACCAGTGAAATGTTGCAATTTAAAATTTGTTATGACAATTAAAATCTTTTCACTAAAATCAAGATAAAATTAAATTAAAACTCAGAATACCACCCCTGGACCCCATAACATCTGGTACCCCCCGCCTGAGTCGAGCGACTTTTGGCTGGCTGGTGGAAAAAAAAAATCTTGGAGGACTAGCGAAATAAAACTAGATGAATCTTCTTCCAAGCAGTTTCCGCTCATCATTTCCTCGTTAGTTTTGCCCCTCTTGACGCCCAGGTCCAGTTACGCCACTGGGTGGGGGGTTATCCCACCCCCACTGGTCGCTTCAATAGCTTGTATTGTTGTTAACCGTAGTCTAGTCTAGTCTGTGACAAAAATGCTCAATATTTAACCAACCTCAAGTGATGCCTCGATAATGAAAAGAGAGAGAACTAAATTTTGAATGATTTTTTCATATTCTTTCGTTGTTCTTATTAATATAGGCCTACATTAAGCAAATTATTCCATTATAATTGCAGTTCTTTATAAAAACGATAATGTAAATGATCTGCTGAGATGAATTGTTGAAAATATTAGAAATTGTCTTGAAATAGGCTGATTACTGATCCGGATGTGATGCGGTTAAGTAGGTTTGCAGCTTGCTGGTATACCGCGGCCCGGTAATCGAGTGTGAGCTAGCTAGCTAGAAATAGAATCATCACTTGTACAAGGAAGTAATAACGTAACGTAAGTAATTATTTCTTCATTTCATGAAATTAATGAGAAGTTGTATGATAAACTATTCTAATTCTATTATTTGTATTCGTTCCAATGCAATGAAGTAATAGCACTTGTAATTGTAGTCAACTTGTACTTACTTAGTCCCGAACTTAACTGGAGACTGGAGTTGCAGAGCCAGCCAGTGCAGAGCTCTAGAGGGAGGGTGAGAGAGTACAGAGAGAGAGTAACCATTGCCTGGCTTAGTTGGAAGTTGGAGAAGGAGATCGAAAGCAACGAGATCGAGAGTCATCTGTTGACCAGGCCAGGCACGGCCTGATTTTATTGAATAGTTTGAAACATTATACGAGGTATTCTACAAAGTATTCCTACTTCTGAAGTTCTGGTTGAACTCACTCATAGGTACACGCCATTGCCGACTGTGTAGTAACGCAGCCAACACACATCCCATACCTAAACTGCATCACTGTGCATTTTTGGCTATATTTAATTGAAACTCATATATTGCAGTTTACTTAAATCCAAATACTTATGTTGAATAATAGATGATTAAAACTTACCAGGTTGTTTTGTGACCTTTGAAGAGGGTTTCCTGAAATTTTGGGTCCTTTTTGTCGATAACTGCTATCGAGACTGTCCCGTCAGCATCCAGTTTGTATTTTTCACGATTATGATGAAGGGAGCCCTCAGCGCTCGTAGTAGTACCGGCGCGATCGGTTCGTCGATCTCCTACGAAGACCTGGAAGGGCCAAACTGACGACGTAAAAAACTTAGAAATATTACGTACGTACGTAATAATTACTACGTACGTACGTAATATTTTTTATTTTTTTACGTCGTCAGTTTGGCCCTTCCAGGTCTTCGTAGAATAGCTTGTGTGCGTAACATTCTGCGTACGTATCTACGGTGCGTAACCATGTAGAGTGGCCTCACTAGTGCGCAACATATTGAGAGCAGTCGTCATCCGTATGGAGGTGTGGGTAACAAGTACCAAAAAGAGGGCTGTAAATGTAAGTTTTTATAACTTTCTACATTTTGTATCTTAACGAACTGATAACTTAAAATCTAAAGAATGATACTTAAGTATCAGTTTGCCCACAAAAACCTCCATTTCAAACAAAATTACATCTGTATCCCCAATACCCAGTATACACACATGTATATGATCCTAATGGTCAATATGACCATTGCTTGCTGATGTGGTTGAACTTGTTGATTGTGTTGTGCAGTGTAACTTAGAAAGAAAGCGTGGTCGGGTGTCCAAGTCAGTAAGTGTATAGGCTTAGCCAAGGATAGCCCCGGGACGCTGCCACAAAGTGGCAGCGAGCGTCCTGAGTGAAACCACTACTATTCCGTTTGTCTCACAATTTACATGGGCAAATGACAATGTATAGTTGTATGTAGGGACTATTTTTTAAATCAAAGTAGGATGCGCGGCCCGGTATTCGGTCATGTTCCAGAATTCGGTCACGCAGCTCTTTGAACAGCTGTGAAGAACTCATGAATAATTTTTGAGGCTCGAAACCTGTACATAACAGACACATGAACAAGGTACCTCTAATGTTGAAAGCAATTCAGGTCGGACGCCCTGGAAAAGATCTCCAAATACCCTCGAAACTGGTCAGTGTTACCCAAGTTTCCGCACTTCCGGGTTCCGTTAGCGCGTGAGTTAACACGCATAGCCATATGTAGACGCCTATGGTGAAATAACTATGTGTGCAGGTGCAATGAATTTAGTATGTGTGTGAAGAGGAGCTTCCGGGTCTTCCCTCTATCGCAGCGAATTTGCAAATGGCGATCTCAGCGATGAGCAAGAGCATATATACCTCACCCCTGCCAGTGAGATGGCGCTCTTCCAGTATTCGGTCAGGCAACATTGAGTGCCTTGCGCCAACGCGCTTTGTGTGCAACTTGTCGCTTTGCGCTTCGCCTTTGCGCTTTGCTGACGCGCTTTGCTCTTTTTAGAAATACATTTTGTGCATTATTTCTGACCCTAGAGCTTCGATTTGTGGATTTTAATGGATAAAAATTCTCATACATTTAAGTATGAATATATAGAAGCCACAGAAAATGCCTAAAAACGCAGAAATGTGACAAAAATGGTTATATAACTCTCCCGAGATGCAGCGCACTATCGCGTGACCGAATTGTGGGCGGCGCCGACCGAATTGTGGGCGGCGCCGACCGAATACTGGGCGGAAAACTTCTCCTTCTTCTGTCGGCGATATTTTTGGGGGTAAGTTTCCATGTTTTAAATTATTTTGATAATTATTTAAAGGACAATTTTGCGGTTCTTTTGATGGTAGATTGTCAATTTAAAGAGATAGGTATTCATATCAGCGGTGATTTCTTTTTAAGTGACCGAATACTGGCGCGCGCATCCTATCTGTGATGCCACTTACCTAAACAGACCTTCCGCAGATCAGCTCTTCCTCAGAAATGTATAGAATCAATCAAATGTCACTTTTTTCACTCGATTGTAATCCTCCCTCTCGTCTCTCGCGAGCGAGAATTCGAACGTATGTAAAAAACATACCAACGCGCATGCGTATTGCAAACTATACATCGGCCTCCGAAAATTTTTAGTACAGGAGCCAAGCAATTAATAGGCCTTTTTTATATCATCCTCATCGAAAAGAAAGCCGACAGTTATTCGGAAAGTATTGTAAGTACCGTCCTAAAGCATCCTCAAATGAAGTTATGTCATATTTCATGGTATAATTTTGACATACGAGCTTGGATTTAAGAGGCATCCAACCTCTCAAAGGACTGCTGATCGCAGTTCGGGCTGCCGCAGTAAAGCCAAGGAGTTATCACTCCATGGTGTGAAGTGATAACTCCACCCATTGGCGGATCCAGGGGGGGCACTTCCGGCCCGTGCCCCCCCCCCTTTTGGAAGAAAAGTATGCATTTTGACCATAGACAATCCATTTCTCGATTGTGCCGCCCCCCTTTTATAATGAAGACCTTTTTTTTTTTTTTTGCTTGTCAGGGAATTATGGTGATGGGGTGGACATATTTCTATACCCTTGGTGGTTACTTCATATTTTTTGGAAAGCAAGGCAAAAAAGTAGCAAAATTTGCTGATCTTTTGTTAATAATTTCATAATTTCTCACCAAAATTGAAAAGAAAATATTGTCCCTAGGTAATTAGCTTCCTCTATCCAATGATACTATCAGATTTTCGACATCTTTTCTAGTTTTTTAGATATTGCCCTGTGAGCAAACTTGGGAAATATGGTCACACTCCAACAAGCATGTAATTCATAAAGTGTACTCACTGTTGAAATTATTGTTTTCATTGTGCGCTAATATTTCATTTCAGGAAAAGATAAGCAACAATGGCCAACGCTGAAGGAGTAAGGCAGCGTAAACCAGAGTCAACTGATAAAGTTCAAGATGAAGGTTTACCTCCTAAGCAGAGAAAGAGAAAGATGAAGAAGCAAGGGGTGATGTAAGTATTTATCAAATCACTAGCCTAACTGTTCTTTTTACTCAGTGAGTTAACCGTTAAACTGTTAATCTTGAGATAAGCCATTTTTACTCAGGGATCTGGCCATTGCCAAGCACTCTTGGCCAAGCCCAAATTTGGGGGACTTCCGACCAAGGGTAAATTCTCCCTAAAAAGTGTACCAACAAGGGTAATAAATATAACAATGCACTCTCTACCTACACTATTGCTTTGGTCCTTGCAGACCACCCCACGGAATTGTGCAAGGCTGTATTCCATTTTATTTGGACCAACTGTAAACAAATTTCTGCCAAGAAGCCTGCACATAATTTTAAGTTTTAAATCATATTATCTTTGTCTACATGAAATGCTACACTACTAAAAATATGAGAATTCTTTAAACTGATAATGCTCAGTATCCATTTTACTATCTAGCTTTAACCATTCAATTTTTTGTAACACTCTTCCCCAAAGGATTCATCATTACGTCAAATGTAACAGCAGTAAAGGAAATTGAGTCAAATTTTTGTGTGTTATTTTTACAGTCTGTCATATAATCTATTTACTTTTTTATTACTTCCAGGACAAAGTGCTGCAATGTGTCTTTCAAATTGTTCCAGATCTCTCTTGTAATAGTGCTTGCCCTGACTATACTGATCTTGCTCAAATCTTCTCCAGCAGAACCAGAGGCATTTGAGTAAGTCATCTTGTAGGCCATTGAAGGATCAGGTTTTTATTTGCAAACTATTTTTTTTTTAAATTATAAACAAAAATATATCATTAACATAATTGTACTCCTTGATATTTTAGGGACTATCATTACAGGGAATGTTTATTTTTTCAGACCTGAATTGGCTATTGTTTGCATTTGCGCATCCTCTATGTCCGTATATATGTCACAATTTTATCACCAAGTTATCAAGTAAGAAGAATCAGTAAGAGACAAAATTTCCTCTTCTAATTATCCCAAATGACCAAGTTCTTGGTTTCTTACTGGAATGTATAATATACAGGAGTGGAAGATGTTTAACACATGCACATGAAATTTGCGTAATTCTAATTCCGGTAAGTAAATGCTAAGTATCAATTTATTGGAATGACAATGGCTGATAGACCTCTTCACAAATATATTCAAATTTTATGCATACTTTTAAAACAAAGGTTGTCAGAGGCTTGTCAGACATACCAACAAGTAATGTATGCAAACTGCATTGCAAGTATTATAGTTCATTCATTAATAACAGGTTAATGGAATACCTCGTTACTAGGTCCCCAGGAAAGAAACATCCATAAATTTGAATAACTTTGTAAACAGGTCTATTGCAGTAATTGAGTTACCCTTTCATACGTAGAACCTTGAAGGCCTGACATCAAAGTACAGTGATTGTGATACATTTTGACAGATACATTACAGCTGCCAAACATACTTTGTATTTTATCAACATTGAGCTTCCTTCAACTATGGATTAACTTGTTGATTTCAGGTTGCCCCCTCCTAGGCCATGGACAGGAGCTTTAACCCCCAACAACAAACTCCAAAAAGCTCGGAAGCTACTGGAAGGCAGAATCATTGGACCAGAATCCTTGGCTTACAGAAATGGTAAATTCAGTTAAACATACAGTATCTTTGACAGTACATACATCCACAATATTAAACACAAAATTTCTCAGTCATGTCTCTGAAATACTTTTAACTGAATTAACGCATCATTTCATTGTTTTTGTGTTTAGTTCAAGGATGCAGCAAGTTTTTCAGTTAAATAAATTTGATAATATAAGAATCTTTAGATGACGTACAGTTTTATTTATCAGAAAGGATTGATAAAAATAATGTAGAAGTAGTTCACTGCAAATGATCATGACATTGAATAGAATTTGTTCTTCATAAATACAGTATAAATGTAAACCAATTTAATATGTCTTGATATATCCCGGTCGGGGCACTACGATTTTTTCCGGCTTTATTCAAAAAATATTATGAATATAAAGATGTCCAAACTTGTTGTTTGTTCCATGTATTACTGGCCCAGCTTGCACATTGTCAGTTGTCTTCTACCTCAATATGCACAATTAGGAATATTTTGTTAAATTTTACTGGTAGTATGGATATTTACTAGTAATTTGATATAAATTGTGACTGTTTGTTACTATGGCGGAAGTTATTTTGTGAATGTGCTGGTAGTGTTTATGAGTGAAGTATAAAAGAAAGAGACAGATACAGATAGAGGCCAACTGAAAGAGAAAGAGAAAGAGAGAGAGAGAGAGAGAAGGGGGAAGAGAGAGAGGGGGGGGGGTCAGTAAGGGGCATATATGCTGTTTCGTTGCATGCTGCCTGTCTGTAATCATTAATGCATTGACCAGACTATGATGTTAAATAGATGCATTTTGTCATTATTGTCTACTGCGTATGTGTATCACTCATGTAGCAACATATTCAACAGACTTCACATTTCTTGTGAATTGTCAAAATAGTTGTTCGTATTGAAAAATTGTGTGATAACTTTTTAAACTGTCTCGGTTACAAGTGACTTTGTAACAGGTTTTATTTTCCCAAGATTTAGATGGTAGTTCAATTGTGTCGTTTTCTATCCTCCTAATTGTAGGTCGCATATATACAGGTACTTACGATGGTAAAGTCATAGAGATTAGCAATGACAAACACATCAAAGTTATAGCACAACTTGGTACTCCACCATGTGGTAAGTAGCTCAATCTCTTATTGTTAAAGTTCTTGTATATTATGATTTTTCACTTTCACCTCTTTGTCAATTATACATGTACCTCTTAATATTTTGGGAAATGAAAACATCTATACTTTGAGGGATAAATTGTCTTGCAGCAGATATACTTATTCACACCTCAGAAAAATACAAGATCTTTAAAAAACCATCCAATAACAGAGTTGCCACTGTTGTCAGAAAATCCCTTTTAAAAAATCTCTAAGAAGTGAACCATTATTCAAATGTTTTTTTTTGAATATTGTCTTTGTCAACACTGTATAAAACATGAATTTGTTTTAAATAGAACTTGGACTTTGATGCCTTAAAAACTTGAGGATTACCTCTTGATACCAGCGAGTTTTGAAGATTTAATTGGAATATCTGGTTTCACTACCAGTACTTGTATGTATGAAGCACCCTGATATCAAACATACCCTTTGCAGAGACGAGTAAGAGCCCTAATGCATGACTTTCACGCCTAATGCGTGAGACTTGGTAGGTCTGCCTTTGTGGAAGTAAGAGGATGACAGATGTGACCAATTACTACTGTATGTAACTGTAAAGACTTTTTGATTTTTACATAAACATTCATTTATAAGAAAAAGGTCAACAGTTCATAATGGGATTACATTGAATCTTTGAATCATATTGGCTCATATTTGCTCTGAGTTTCTGTAACAAAACTAGATAAATTTTGGGTTATTGGCATTGTCTAAAACTACCTTTATGGATATTAATGTATATTCAATATTTGAACTTCAGTATAATTTGTTATGGGTGAGTTTCTTTCAGGCAGCCAGTCAAATTTGACTATCTCTATTGAAAGCAGTCCTTTGGGATATTCTACCATCATGTTCAGCTGGTCACAATCGGTCTTACTGCACTTGGTGGAATTCCCAGTTATAAAAATGCATGTAAATATCTTGGCCAAATCCCCACCCCTCCCCCCCAAAAAGGGGAGAAATCCTACTATGACATCCCGTTGAGGTTAACGTTTATAATAATAATAATAATAATAATAATAACAACGTTTTATTTACCCAGGGTAGCCACTTCAATTATCAAACTGCTCTTCCAGTGGGCCCTGCATAACATAATATTATTACCTTTCTCCATTCTAATATGCCGAGCGCCTGGCTAGAAAGCAGAAGGTCCCATATTTGAATTCTTTGGTATGACTCGGCCGGGGTTTGAACCCACGACCTCCCGTTCATGAGGCGGGGCTCTAATCAACTGAGCCATCATGGCCTTCTTGTGAACAGGGGGCATTCAGTTTGATTCAGGAGAATTTATTTTAAGTGACTTACTTTTTGGAGGATGGATCTTTTGAAGTGATTAGATGGTATACACATTACATTAGTCCTGTGAAAACATAAACGCAGGACGTGTGGTTTTGTCTTCAATGGTAATCTGCAGATGGAGTGTTTTCCCCTCATAGAACTCACTATAATGTGCTATATTATGCCTATCACTAAAAATGAGTTAAATGGAAAGGAATTGAACTTGAATCCCTGTTGTGTTTCTGCAGGTACAAGAGAAGATGAGATGAAATGTGGTCGTCCTCTTGGGATCAGGTTCATAGATGATAAGCTCTACATGATGGATGCTTACTATGGGCTCTTTGAAGTTGATATTAAAGGAGGTAGGTATCATTCTAGTAGGGCACAAATTCTATTTTAGGCCTATAAAGGGGTACAGGACCTTTAATGGCCCCCTTTATACTTATTGATTGTATATTCATCTATGAAACAATAGTTTATCATAACATGGAAGTGCTTGTGATATGTTATACCAATGTATTTGCATGTATATGTACATTTACATGTATAGCACTCAAAACTATTTTGTATTTAAATAATTTCTTGGTACTACAAAATTTCAATATGGCACAAAAAAGAGACATGATAACGAAGCTTTAAACAACACATCCCCTCGACTATTCGGAACCCTACAACCAATCAGCGCACGCAGCCCGTCCGTGCCTGCAAATCTGAAATGCACGCTAACAGACCAAAGATAGCCAAATGCGATTCAGCGATTGGTCTCCACCTGCTGAACAATCCAGCTTGCGCACAAAGCTATGCCGACGACCAATTCTCAATTATGTCCCGGGCCAGAAGCTCAGCGCATTTACGCTTTCTGGAAGCCGCTTACATTCAATCGCATGAACCTCTTCTGTGCAGACAAAAGGAGTTCGTCCAAGCTTTGCGATTGTTCTGAAATTACGGCGTCTAGGTTGCGTCCGGGTTTACCGAGTATAATATAGTTGATTTCAAGTAATTTGTTATATACCTGCGTGATAACCTGATGAGTGCAGGTCGAAAAGCTTCGTTATCATGTCTCTTTTTCGTGCCATATTGATATTTTGTATTTGTCTTTTTGTTATCATTGAGCAGGGGAAAGGCCAGGATTTTGTTTTAAGGTCATGAGCTTGAAATGATGAACTTATTATTTATTTTTATATCACTCCAAACATTTCTTGTTCATGGTCTTCAAAATTTAGTCTGAAAAGATTTTAAAACATTTAATGAGAGTCTCCTCTCAAGGTGTTGTTTGTTGTGTATTATTGTTTGTACAGAATCCCTTCCAATTGAGTTAGCTTCAACTCAGAGGAGTTACAAGGGACATCAGATGAAATTTGGCAATGATTTTGAAAAACTAGAGAATGGAGACTTCATCTACACGGATTCTAGCTACCGCAAGTACCGCAAGGATTATGGGCTGCTTGCTTTAGAAAGCAAAGGTTGTGGGAGGTGAGTAGGTATAGATTAAGATTCAGGTTTATCATGTTGTCAATGTATCTTTCTCTGGAATCCCTTCAGTTATTTCTCAAAACACTAAAACCTTCCATAAAAACCAGGTTGCAGTTTGGGTTATACTTCAAAAGCATCGTCTTCATAGAAGATTTTCATTAATATGGATATAATAGAACTGATGTGCTTTATACTTTATTTGATTCACAATGATAATCGATATACTCTTTAAACATAAAGAAATAATTAGAAATCATGAGGTTAACAGGATTGATAATGGCTCATTGCAAGTATTTGGAGTAGAAAAGTTACATTTTTGCTCCAAAATGACACAAAAAAATACATAAGACCTGAAAAATAAATATGGTTTTTAGCTGCAGACAGTTGCTTAACCGTTTTCTTACAAAAAATCTGTTTTTCATTTCTGATAATCGTGTATGTAATACAATTGGTCGGGTCCAGAGAATAACATGATTCCATGCTAAGAAATAATATTCCTCGGTCAAAAGAGGTTAGATTATTTATGTTAAATGCAATTTTTATATTGAAGGTATGAATACATAACAAACTTGTTAACTCAAATACATGTTAACTCAAATAATAATAATAATAATAATAATATATAAGATTATAAGGCGCCAAATCCACTTGATGATCAAATGCTCAAGGCGCAACTTGTGCAAAAGATGAAATACATGACAAATAAACAAAAGTGCTATAGGAAAGGTATGGACATGAAAGGTAATGGTAGTCAATTAAAGGCCAAATTAAACAGATACTTTTTAAGATTATTTTGAACACTACACCAGAACTGCTATTTCTAATCCCTTGAGGAAGAGTATTCCATATTGACGGCCCAGCATGAGCGAAGGTTCGCTCCCCCCACTTTGTGTTAAGCCTAGGAATAACAAGTGAGCCAGAGTTTTGAGAACGTAGCAGTCTAGAGGGAATGTAATGCTTGATCAAACCAATGTTGTACCTCGGAGCAGAGCCATGTATACAGTGAAATAAGAGACATTTGCCCTTATCCAACATTCATTGCCCCATTTTTCTTTTCTCCATCTGAAGATGTCGTCAACTTCAAACACTACAATGTACCTGTCAATCTTATCTTCTCTAAATAGATGTATCATCTGTAACGTATTAAACAGAATGTATAATTGTGGGTCAACATACAAAATTGCTTTTTCTTCATCAGGCTGATATGGTTCAACCCTGTAAGCAGAATGAGTGACCTTGCAATGGATAAGTTACACTTTCCAAATGGAGTCCAACTCTCACCGAAGAAAGACTTTCTTCTCATTTCAGAAACATCTAGATACCAAATATTAAAGTAAGTGAATTTAGAAGTGTTGTATCATCTAGTTTAGCAGGGCTCACAGGGTTTAGGTGCATATGGGCCCCCATATGTTAAAGGGGGGCTTGAGTTCTGGGAAAGGTAAAAAATTGTGAGCTTTTCTCATTCTTATTATGTTGGTTCGGAAAATTATCATGGTAGATAAGTCCCCTGAAAAGGATTGCTCATTAAATGCCCTCACATTCAAAATATGACAAGAAACAGCTGAAATGTTTGGGCAGATCATTTGTGTGTAGTCCCATATACACATTTCTGTGTGCAGTGCATGTGACTCTCAGCAGGATTGAGTCAATTTCTTATCATTTTGGTGATTCTAAAATCTTACAGCATACACCAGTCCTTATGTTTTTTATAATCAACCTTTCCCAATTGCTTCTTCCACTATTAAATCTAATTTCCAGAACTCAACTTTATCTTTAACTCTGGACCCCAGAATTGTTTAAAATCTAAACAGGGGAATGCACATAGAGTTTTCAGATTGTATAACTGTGAGGATTTGCCTAACAAAAATGGTATCAAATGAAATGCCCAGGAAAAGTGATTCTACTAGTTCATGTCAATTATTCTGTATTACAGTTCGATTTTGAAACAATTTTCTTACTTCCACGGTAAAGTCTTTTAGATGTGACTTTGAAACCCTTTTTGTATTTTGCACTGTCAAGTCTTTAGATGCAACAGCTGCAACTTTGTAAAACGTAACATATTGAATTTTGCCCCTGTTTGAAGTGGCAATGGCCACTGCTTCTGTATATACAATATGTATGTATCATATTGATTATGTAGGTATTACTTGACTGGGCCCAAGACCGGCTCAACGGAAGTCTTCATTGATAACCTACCAGGGATGCCTGATAACATTAGACCCAGTCGCAGTGGAGGATACTGGGTGGGTCTGGCTTTTGGTCAAAGCAGAAGAGGACTTCTAACCATGGACTTCTTGGCTCCATATCCATGGCTTAGGAATATCATAGCAAAGGTAGGCTTGATAAGACATTGTTGTAATTTATGCAAATTTATATGTCTTTTTCATGTCTTTTGCATCCAAAGCTAACTGCACAATAAACCATTTGGTTATGAGCTAACTTTGTAAAAAAATTAAACAAAGGGTTATACATCAGATAAAAATCCCAATCCTGCAAAACTCCATACAAGATTAATAATAAAAGCCTCCTAATAATGATTTTTTTTTTAAATCTTTCACAGATAATTGATCCAACTGAGATAGCAAGTTTAATGCCTCAGTATGGTCTGATCATAGAGCTCAACCAGGAAGGAGAGATCGTCCAGAGTCTACATGACCCTACAGGTGAAATCGTCCCTTCAGTCAGTGAAGTCCTTGATACAGGAGATGCTCTCTATCTAGGTTCCTACCATGCACCTTACCTACTCAAACTAGATATGTGATGAAATGCTGTATCAATAATTTCATGGTTTCGTGTTTTGTTAATATAAACCTTTCTCTCATTCCACATAAACATTTTGTTTTGTAGGTGTCTTTCCCAGCCTATGTCTTTGCTTTAAAAATAAATATATCACAACAAAAATAATGAAACTTTATTTTTAGTGCAATCAGTGGCATACACAGAGTTGTGCATGTACTTTTTTCACTCCCTAGCTTTTATCATTTGCAAGTCTTAAGTTTATAAGTTGTCCATCAGTTCTTATGAGTCAATGTGTGATCACAATTCTTTTGATATTAAAATCAAGAAAGATAGATGCATAGACGAGAAAATCAGTACTATATTGCATAAGGCATTTGCCTTATACATATTTTTGACAATTTTGTCAACAGGCAAAAGATGAGCTGTAAAAAATTCAAAAGGTTTATGTTAATGTGTAATCATGTTTCACTTGTATGAAATCAAAAGTGACTTAATTCTTATGTTTGGGAAAACTAATAAAATTAAAAGTCATGTTTTTTATATATGTAGTACAGTCAACTGTGACAGCTACAACTGGAAATAAAGATGTATTTTTTGTAGTAATATGGAAATGACTCCTTTAACATGTACTGGTAAGCAAGTAAAAAGACCATTTTAGATGTAGATTTTGCACCGACAGATATCTTTCACATTCTTTTCCATTTATCACTTCGGAATATAATAACAGGAATGCATTTGTAAATGGACAATTAAGTCAGATAAATGTCTCGGTCATTCTAGACAAATATTTCAGTCATACCTCGTATATTTTAAAGGAAAGTTTGCGTTCATCACAAGTAGAAATCATCTAATTTCTTCACTTTTGTTGTGCAAATATGTTGTTTTGTGTATATGTCTGAACTTCTGAAGTACATGTATTATAATTGTGAGGTGTCGTTTATTTATTGCAAGGTAGGAGTTTAGATTAATGTTTACTTGAGTGTGTGCTTGGTTTTAACGAAGAATAATTAAAGATTCTGTACCCCTATACCAAGTAAAATAGCCCAGAAAGTAAACCTATTCTTCATTGTACCGGTGCATATAGCCGTTAACACTAAACTTTTTCCTTGTGATGATACAGTATCTGTCACGTAATCTTTAATATGAAATGTAAGGCAAAAATTGACTTGGGGAGACTTGCAACATCCAGGCTTACTTTATGCAAATCCTAGATTCAAATGTGTCACAATGCTTAAAGTACCAATGCCAAGCATAGACATGCATGATCATTCTTTTCAATTGCAGTCAAGACCTTGATATTTAGGTACAGCTTTGCAGATAATGCAGCCGTGATATCATAGATCCCCTTCCATTCAGTGTTTGCCCATGAAAGTTCCCCAAAATGTACTTGTATTTACATCAGAGCAAAAGATAGAAAGGTCTGCACTATACTTAGTCTTTATAGACACTTCACATGACCAGCTTACATAATTAATGCATTATCAACCATAGGAAAACTATTTCTAGCCCTCCAGTGAAAGAAACAATATTTTATACCCTGTTCCAAACAAAATCATTCTCTATTCTTATTTGGTGTTAATCTTAGGAAGGTGGTGAATGGTGCAAAATAGACCTGTTTACTAAGTGATTCAAATTTCATGCATACTTTTGAAACAAAGGTTGTTCTTGACAACCTGAAAGCTTGCCAGAGGCTTGTCAGACATAGCAACAAGTAATGTATACAAACTGGATTCCAAGTATTGTCGTTCATTCATTAATAACAGGTTAATGGAATACCTCGTTACTAGGTCCCCAGGAAAGAAACATCCATAAATTTGAATCCACTTTAACAGGTCTATTGTTACCTAGTATTTGTAGATTTCTAATACAGTGGAACCTCATAATAAATTCCTTGGGACCAAGGAAATTACCTCTTTATATTGAAACCTTTTATCAGGGCTAAAAGACAATAGAATGCAAAGAAGGGGGACCAGCAAAGTTACTTTGTTATAACGAGTTTGTTATAATGGTGTTCTTTATAATGAGGTTCCACTATATACAACTAATCAGGGACTAGACCAGAGTGTATTACAATTGCATGTTGTATGTTGGAATTGTAATACAGTAATCATGTTAATGTACAAAATGTACAGTATATACATTCTGTCTTTGGCAGCCGACTGTTATTTTTCTTCTTCACTTATTTGCATCTTTTTCATATTATTGTGGGGTTAGAGCTTTATAAAACTATTATTTTTATGTGCCTAATGCCAGGCGCCCATTTCCACAATCACAACACAATATATAACGAGCTCTGACGCTTTAGCCCATGTACATAGCAGGATTGGTTTTCTCTTTTGTCAGTCATCACGAGTCCCAATTCTGGAGAATGAATACTAATAACTTGAAAGAAATAATAGGAATGGCCTTACTATTCCAGACTCGTTTAAACAAAGTTGCATTTAGGGGAGAGAAACTCACTCCAACAAGGAGCGGGCTAGACTTGAGTTTGGGCGCCTAGCATAATAGCTAGTCTTCCAGATATAATGTACAATGTTAAACTTTTAGAAGTAGTTTTGAATTAATGTACTAATAGTTGAGATCAAAAGGAAAGCCATTTCGGTCAGTACTGTTCATGAGTTACCATTTGTGATGCAATTTTTTTGCTTTGTTTTGATATCCAATATCAGTTTTGATTTATGCAAGAAAGTTTCCTTATGAAGTATTTTTTTCATTTTATTCATAAACTGAACGAGTAGCAAAGGAACACAGCTAGTCAAAGAGTTCAGAATAAATATAAACAAAATATGATTTTATAATTTACTGATACATATGACTTTTATTATCACTGTACAAAATACATGTACTGTAAAACTCTTTGTATCTTTTTTTTTTTTTACCTTTTTCTGTTTACCATGTATCACAATGGCAATAAATATCTGAATAATAATTTCATTTTGAAATTATGAAGAGAAACCAATATACGCTTTTGTTTTTCATACAAGTGTACTGGTTACAAACATTTGTACATGATCTATACTACCACAGACACAGGCCCATATTCCCGAAAGTACCCTAAGTTAAGCCTGGCTTAATTTAGGTTGCTGCTGTATGGATGGCCATTTGTGAACCCCTAAGTCCCATATATATTATTACATTTATGTAACAACAAAAGAAACAAAATCATTTGGAGTGAAATGAGCATCACAAATCAATTCCATTGAGGGTGACACTTGGCACTCCATAATTTGATGGACTAATGGGGTGCTGCACGAAATTGCAAATCCCCCAAATCAGTCGCAAGTCTTGCAATTGATTGCAAGTTCCATTTAAAATACATGTATCATATTTGCAATCGATTGCAAATGGGGGATTTGCAATTAATTGCAACTTTCTTGCAACACCCCATAAGTCTATGCACTTATTAGGTTATAGTTGGGGGTGGGGCTTTCAAGATTATGGGCCACAAAGTGTTTTTTGTATCGTTTTGTTTTTTAAAGGACTAATTACCTATACATGCCATGCTATTCCTAACAAGGATTTTTTTTTCATTCTTTTTTTTCCCCTCGAGGGGGACCAGCATTGTACAAGAAATTATTTGTTATCAAAATAATGTAGAAATTATGGGCATGCCTTAAAAGCCTTTGAAATCTACAAACAAGGTCTAGATGAGAATTCCTGAAGTGCCCTACTCACAAATACTTATCGGGGGAAGTTGAACATGTTATGTCATAATGAATTCAAAGCATTAAGATTATGAATCCTCATAAAATGGAGATTAATAATACCAATTTTCAAATATATTCTACACGGAGGGAAGGCTCATTCTTCCATTTTCCCAACTCGAGGGGAAGGGGGAACCACCTGACCGGTATTGTACAAGAAACTGTTGTTATAAAAATAATTTAGAAACTGTGGGCATGCCTCGAAAAGCCTTTGGAATCCACAAACAAACGGGTCTAGATGAGAATTCCTGAATTGCCCTACTCACAAATACTTAATTGGGGGGGGGGGGGGGGGGGAGTTGAAAATGTTTGTCATAATGAATTCAAAGTCATTAAGATTGTGAATCCTCATAAAATGGAGATTAATAATACCAATTTTCAATACCAGTACATGTACTGTATATTATATAGGGAAGGGAGATGCTTAGGCCAAAGTGAAGAATGAAATACTCTAGATATTTGTCAAATTTATCACTTTCGCGAATTCAGGTAAAAATACAACATTGATATGAACGTTCTCTGAAGAAGAAAATGTTCTGCTTCCATTGCATGAATGATGATCTCTTCTGCTTGTCTCTGGTAGATGGATTTGTAATCATGTTACTGTCTCAGTCAATGTAGCTGAAGCCCAACTGACAACTGAGATGGTTGACACAACATGAACCCAAAGTCTATAGATGCTCCAAGTCACTCATTACACATTTAGAATGTCTAAAATGTCCTTGATTCCATGACTGGATACATCCCAAAATTCAGTTGGTGGCCATCTTCCGATTCCTGTCACATGGACCTGATCTTTCTATCCTCTACAAATAACACATGCCGTTGCACTGTGGGCAGAAGAAAAAAAAATTAGTATGATTTTCTAAACAATGTAAGTGTGATTTGAGGGATATTGGAAGAAGTGAGAGAAAAGGTATAGATGGTTTTAATATCAAAACTCATCACTCAAAGTTTTTGCTATTTCGGACTGAGTGACAGTTGAAAGAAGTAATTGTGAGCAGTGTAAGGGCAAATCATCCTTAAGTACACATGACTACACAAAACACTTCTAACTTTAAAAATAAATTTTTGTAATGAGCAGATTTGAAAACAATGGAACTTTAAAAACAGAGACATGACAGTATCATTATGCTGTATCATTTCATTATAACAAACTTAAATGAAATATGCAAGATAGTTTCTATACTACAAATGGAACAACACTGTTATATTAAATTACTATATTAAGTATATTGTTACAAGTAACTTCTTCTAACATCATATCAATTTTTCAATTAATACTGTATGTTGAGATTTACCTATAAATATTATACAAGTATTAAGTATAAAAACCAATTATTGCTATATATTTTAAATACATACTCTTCTCAGTGATTAGAAACATATTGATTTACATGTACACATTCACTGAGAATAAAATGATTACATGCATTGTACCTCTTTAAGAATACACTTGAATAACTTGCCTTTTGGATCAAACTTGACCATCATCATCTTTGGTTTTAATCTGTTTCTGATCATAACTTTACAAGTCCCTGTTCCAGCAGCACTCTTCAACATTACCATCACCCGTCTAGAAGTTGGTTAAAGGGAAAAATACATAATATTTATTCTTCAATTACACTCCCTCCTCATATTTCGAATATGGGGGCTTTTGAGGAGCAATCCTTTTCAGGGGACATTATTCTTCAATTACGCAGCAAAATGAATAACCTTAGATGTTCTCTGTGGGTTTCCATAGCAAATGATAATTCCCACTTGAAGGATACCACATGGTACATGTACATGTATCACAAAAGCTTTTTAATTGTGAATGAATAACATTCTGAAAAATAAGTTTTTCAATTGGCATATTATACAAAACATAATAATATTAATAGTAATGGGTGCTTCTTGTATAGCGCTCAGGTCTGTCATGTTCTGCTGGAAAAAACCAAACAACTTGGGAATGTATATAATATTTACCGTAACCAAATAAATTCAATCTGCTCTCACAAAAATGAAGAACTAGATATCTAGTAGTTTCTCGGAATACTGGTTCACCCATTGACAATTCTTTTCTATATCTTTATCTATATATGTTTTGTTAATTCTTAACTTTTCCCTCTCTAATGAGCTTTACCTCAGCTGCTTTGAACATTGCAAAATATATCCTCTATTTCATACATTCTAGAGTGAAAAGGAGAAGGACAGATTACCATTTTTATTGTGATATATTTTGTGTTTTATTCTCAAGCAAATAAATAAAACCATCATTTATTTAAAGCACCAGGCATCAGCTTATTTTACAAACCCCCTTTTTCAGGAAGAACACATGACATTATAATTTTCTACATTTATGTAAACTTCATGTCTTTTCTTTTTTCTTTTAAACACTCCTAATGACTTAGACTAGTTCAGAAAAAAAAGAAATACTTACTTGCTTTTTGCAACTGTTGGAAAAAAAAAGCAAGAAAAAAAATTATGAAAATCATATGTTCATATATTCAATAAGTACTGCATTCATACAACAGCTTCACATTAAATTATCATCATCAGCAGCATCTCACTGCAGGACTTTTTCTATCTTAAGCAAAACACAAAAATTAGGTAGTACAATGTCAAGTGAAAAGGGTTGACAAGAACACAAATCCATCATAAAGTGCTTTTACAAAATTGGAAGCTGGACAATTCAACCGCAATTACATTTGCTCTGTTATGGAAAAGTAAATTCCTCATCTCCTGTACTCCTTTGTTTTCTAAGCAAATCCAACTGATTCATAGCAACAACATTCAAGTTTATTTCTCTTCAAAGGAATATTTAATTCAATATTCATTTTCTCTGTTTTGCATAATTTCTTATTCCTCATAAGGAAAAGAGTAGCTTTAATGTTTCTTTGCAAAATCTAAATGCAGTCACCTCCCATCATCCTCAATACACCCACACTACAGAAAGGTCTCTTTCCTTTGTATGAAAAAAGATTCAATTGAAAGAATGTACTTACATAGAGCAAATGACAGAAACATACTGTACAAGGAGAAAGCTGCGTCTCGGATCTGCAACCTTAAAAAAAAAGTTATATTCACCTTAATTATTCAGGCCTCATTAACGTATCCTGTCGATACAATTATAAAGAAATATTGGTTAAATCAAAATAGATGCACTTCTCTACTCTACCGGAAGTTTTGTTGTTCTTCAACAAAACAAAAGAAAACAAAAATAGATTAGAGCGTCTAGACTTCTACTTCTAAGACGATACTCAGCAGGATCCATAAGTGAGGATGTAGTGCTAAGGAATAGACCCGTTTACAAATATATTCAAATTTTATGTTCTTGACAACCTCAAAGTTTGTCAGAGGCTTGTCAGACATAGCAACAAGTAATGTATGCAAACTGGATTCCATGTATTTAGTTCATTCATTACTATTAAATAGGTTAATGGAATACCTCGTTACTAGTAGGTCCCCAGGAAAGAAGCATCCATAAATTTGAATAACTTTGTAAACAGGTCTATTGAACTTACTTAGGTGCTCATTTGCAATGCATCCTTGTTGGTGCATTAAAATATATAGTGCAAGTAAATATCCACTTCCTCAGTCCAGATGCTGAGTGGCAGAGCTCCCTTGAACTAAGGCCTCCAGTGTGCTAGAAATACTGAATGGTCATTTCAAGACATATTAATTGTCACGATTGTTCTGAAATTCACTGACAGTCTCCCAAAACAGTAGAGACCATGCGTCTCGAGGCTCCACTAATCCTATGTAGCAGTACTACTAGTATTAGGTTATGATTATTTCATAATATTTGCAGGGGCCAGGGTGCGTAGCTTTGCTTAGCCTTAGTAGTCGCACCCACAGACGCTAGATGGCGCTATCGCGCAAGTACACAGATAGTCAATGTGTGATTCGGCCCGCCATGCATGCACACACTTCCGATACCGCCTGTGTTAAGCGAATGACAAGCGAATGAATCTGAGATTTTTTTCTTTCTGTGATTGGTCCCCCTATGTTTAATCAATGACGTATTCTGTATGCCTGTGTGTTCATCGACCCGGGATGCCCTTTGCATCCCACCAAACCCAGGATTTTTTCCCTGAAGGAGCTAAGAAGTGGCGGTATGTATGCAATTTTAGGCATTTTTATCGCTACTTACCTTGTTCTTGTAATTTGTATAATTTGAGTGGTTGATTTAGTGAAATGTGTCAGAATCTTTGTATTTTATGGCAGTTAATTGAGTTCGTTATCTATCGATGCGTCATTGAATAACCGTGCCGCAGTGAATCGCCTATGCCTGTGAGAGGCATAGAAATGGGCTTGTCATGCAGTCAGCCCTACGATTTTGGGTTTTGACTATCGATAGTACATGCCTAACATAGCAACGAGTATGTCAACATATTTTTCAGCACATGATATGGAATATTTAGCCCTCATTTTTCACTATTTATGAGATTTTCAGGTAAGTTTTGAGCCATCTATGTGATAATTGGAATATTAAACATTATTTTAAGACACGATTTGTGACTGTGAGTGCTGTTTTTATTATTTTGCGGCAGTGGCTAGCCTTAGTTTTTAGGACCCCTCACCATACGATTTGAACTAGTTTGAACTTTGAAGAATTCCTGAATCAGGTAATCTAGCACTTTCAGCAAATTTACGTAAATTAAATCTTGCTTAGACTAGAGCGATTTTGTTGTCTGTTTTTATACTAGTGCAGCTGTGCATTCGCAACACAGATAAGTTTGTATGATCACTTCACCTAATACCGGCCATGTCATAATACCGACCATTAAGCGTATCATGGCATCTAGCGCGCGTCTTGCAAATCAACGCATGGGACTACGCCAGAATGCCTAGCAACGTTGAGAACAGCCAAAAAAAAAACAAGATGAGGAATAAAAACGTAAGTATTATCAATTTATTGTTAATTTTTAATATTTTCATTAAAATAATTTCTTTTCATAAATTGCCATTGACTTATGTGCAGGGGTCGGAAATAAGACGCACTTCTCGACTATGCGTAAAATGAGATGACTCTATTGCGACGTCATTTCTACAAGAACGCGCAAGTATTATCGCTCGTCAGTACCTGGATCTTGTTCCCCAGTATTTGGGTAATAGGCTGATGAATTTTCATTACGTTTCATGAAGAATCTTTCCCGTAGTCGTTGGAAACATCGTTAAGAGGTCGGTATTAGGTAAAGGCATCATACAGTATGTCACTATAACAGTCCCACATTATTATAGGCTAATAATAGGTTGGTGGTTGGTGATTGGTCCCACTCCCAGTATGATGGGGAGCCCCATGTCTGCGCATCTAAGCCTAAGGTTTTGATCTGAAAATGAACAAGAATTTCTTTAATATTCCTCTAAAGCTTAATTTTATATTATTCCTGATATTCTAAAGAGTAAGTCTGCAAAAAATCTCATCAAAATTAGAGCAAGAACAATGCCATTTTCACAAGAAACGGTGGTCGTGTCATTTCAACATTGAAAAAAACAATGGTGCCCATGTCTGCGCACTCATTCATTTTACACGCAGTTCGGGAGTTTTGACGTGAAAGACAACATTTTAAGGCTTGTGAATAAAATGTCTGAAATAAGACCGTTTTTCATTACTTTGACTCGTGTTTTGCATGAATACCTATCGTTATGATAAAGATGAAAAGTTTGTGTTCGTTGCGTGTTTTGTTTTATTAGAATCGCGCAGTTACGCGTGTGCGCAGACATGGGCACCGCGCAGACTTGGGCACTCTAGCCATACCACTGACCACAGGCATTTTCTACTAATCTAGCAATTCACAATTCATATATGGGACCGTTGTAACTTAACGCCAGAACGGTGCATGATCTATCGCCACTGGAATACTATTTGTAAGAAAAATAAAGCCCAATTATATCTTCTATTCATGAAATAGAGAACCCTGTTATAAGTGACAATTTTCACCATAATCAGAAAGAATATAAACCTACTTTATTGAAGGTTAAGGACTAAGGGTGCTCCAATTAGGGTGTCGGCAAAAAGACATCATTAAAAAGAAAAAAATTAAATGGGGGTGGCACCATGAGTGGGGGCACCATGAGTGGGGGGGGGGGGTGTAGGCCTTTTGCCGGGAAAAACACTTCTTTAAAGAAATAATAATAACTTGAAATACGCCCAAGATAGTAAAGAAACAATTTTTTTTAAATAATGTATTAGAAAGATTATCGTAAATGAAACCGTAACCCTGGAATGATGGATCCTCTTGCAATAGCAGAAATATCATTTTGTAAATATTGGCCCGAATCCTGCCCAACTTAGAATTTCGATACTTCTTTAAAAATGCAAATGAGGAGAAATTGTATCACCTTTAAAACATATTTTGAATTTATCGATAACAAAAGGTATTGTTCCGCAAACGATGAAAATCACTAAGGTTGTACCAATCTTTAATAAAGGAAACACACAAGATCTTGGTAATTATCGCCCTATCCTGTTTGACGACCCTCTCTAAAATACTCGAAAAACTCATTTTTTTCACGAACAATGACATTTCTTCTCAATTTATCTTTAGACAGAAGCATTCCACAACACATGCATTACTTATGTTTTTAGATGACGTAGCTCATGCTACTGACAATGTGTCACATACTGTCAGAATTTTCCTGGACGTCTCCAAGGCCTTCAACACAATCAATCCTAATATTTTATTGCATAAATTATCCCATTATGGGATTCGAGGGAAGGCCATGGAGTGGTTCAGGAATTATCTCACTGACAGAAAACGATTCGTTAGTATTTTTAAATGGTCAAGATTCTTACCAACGGTCAATATCTTGTGGTGTTCCTCAAGGTTCCTTATTAGGTCCCTTCCCTTGTTATTCATTATATACATAAATGACTTCCAAAAGATCGTCTGAAACTCTGTCATTATTCCCGGGGGGGGGGGGGGGGGCCACTCAGATATATGGGTGTACACATGCGAGTCCAAGAAAACGCGTAAAAAGGGGTCTTTTTTTCAGGTGGAACGCGTAACGCGCGTTACGCGTTAAGGGGTCCAAAAACGCTGATTTTCAACAAAAAGGGGTGCTTTTGACTAATCTGGCCGAAGTCAAACCTGTTTAGGGGGGTTGGATGATGAAAAACCGCGCAAAAATCCTCGTTTAAGGGGTCTTTTTTCATCCAAGTATAAAACCTGTTTAGGGGGTATTTTGAAGACCCATGGACACGCATGTGTACACCCATATATCTGAGTGCCCCCCCCCCCCCCCCGGGCATTTATTCTCTTCGCAGACGACTCTAATATTTTCTTTTCACACGCAACCCCCAAATTCTCCTTCATATTGTAAATGATGAACTAAAACTGGTCCAAGCCTGTAATATGCAAACAAACTAGCCTATTCCGAAACAAATTCACCTTCAGTTTTCATTCAACCGAGAGATAGCGTAGGACCGTTACGCGTTTCAAACAAGTCACTCGACAATTTCGGTCTCGAAAAGGGTATAAGTTGATGGTTGATTTGACACCCGATTTATTCAAAATGCCTCAAAATTATGGAAAATTATTGGTTACATTTTATATTGTAGTGTTCATCAAAGCTTTTATGACTGTTAATCACCAGTTTTGTTGTCATCACTCCAATAATTTACCTTTAAAAACGACTCATTATATTATTTGAAATCCCTACCAGGGAACATAATAGTTGACAATACAAATCAAAGCCAAGTTGATTCCACAAAATGATCTACACTGACAGTGACTTGTCATGGAATTAAGTACACATCAATTATTTATGTAAATTATTGTTAAAAAATACAGGCATCTTAAATAAACTCAAACACGACTTCCCTCCCAAAATATTGTTATCCTTGTATAGCACTCTAATTTTACCATATCTCAATTACGGAATTCTTGCCTGGGGGAATGGGACCAAAAGTCAACTTGACAAGATACCGTTTTTGAATGGTGATCACCATTCAAAAACGGGCCATAAGAAATATTAAAGGGAAATCCAACCTTTATGACAAGTTGCTCTGAAAGAAAGAGGAAAAATCAGAGATGCAGATTGGTGAAAGTTTGAACAAAAGCAAGCAATAAGAAATTTATGAATTTTTGAAAGTTGTAATCTGGGAATTTCAAATTGGCCAAATACTGTAGGTAATGTCACCGTGATGTAGTTGCGGACAACTCCCCCGTTTGCTCTGAACACACAAAATGACTACAATGTTACTTTTTTCCAAAAGTATCACTCAGTAGGATCTTTTTCTTTCATGAGGACCTATAACAATATGCTATTTCCAATATATTTTGAGTACTGCCCCGAGGGTAAAGGCACTTCGGAGAAAACCGCAAATTAATGATATTTTTGTGTACGACAAACGGGAGAGTTGTCCACAAGTATGTCACAATCGACTCACCAAATTGCCAATTTGAGATTCGCATAGATGTAGTGATCTCATTTTTCAAACATGCATAACTTTTTTATTCCTTGTCCGATTTCTTTCAAACTTTCACCATACTGTTTTTCTTATTTCTCTGCTCTCACACAAATCATCTTATATTACCAAGGTTGGCTGCCCTTTAATAATGCTGGATTTCTCTCTCATACTATAGCCATTTTTTAAAAAGAATAAGCTCTTACGAATCTTTTATATTTATGTGTACAGATTAAGGGTATTCATGTATCAGTTTTATATAAATGAATCAGGGGTCTTGCCAGCTTCTCGAAAAGTCGCTCAGTAGGGGGGGGGGGGGGGTGGCGACAAAAAAAAAATCGCCAGACCTCCAAAATTCGCTCAGACAAGCAAAAAAAGGGCGGATCCTCTATGGTCAAAATGCATATACTTTTCTTCCAAGGGGAGGGGGGCACGGGCCAGAAGTGCCCCCATGGTTCCGCCAATGAATGAATTACCTGCGATCGTTTCTGCACTGTTTATTTAAAAAAAAAAAAATTAAAAGCGCTATCCACCCATACCCACACGTCAAATTAAGTAACTCTTTCCATTTGCCACGAACCCGAACAATATTTGCAAAGAAAACTGTTACATTTTCAGGTCCAAAGCATTAGTTTGGTACACATTCCCTCATGGGAAATAGTAGTCACATTTTTTGTCAACAGGGATTCCTATGTAAAATTTAATGCTGAAAACGATGACATCGACTGATTTTTGATAAAAAGTGCTTAAAGTGCCCAAATTTTATGTTTTAGTGGTCCGCCATTGTTTTTATGCATTTCAGAGCCAACCTTGGGGCTAGAAACGTACAGTGTTGAAACCCACTAAAAACAGAAAAAATGAAATATGGAAATGGACAGGCGCGGATCCAGAGGGGGGCGCAAGGGGCGTGCGCCCCCCCCCCCGTTTTGTCTGACAAAGTATGTCCCCGGACCCCCTAGATGGCCGTTTGGCTTCGTCAAACGGAGGGTTCCTCAGAGTGCGCCCCCCCCCCCCCTTTATGAAAATCCTGTATCCGCCCCTGAATGGTTAAGACCCACCAAAGACCACAGGGGCCCGGCATTTGTTCCAAAATGGACCAAGGACCAGCTATATACTCACTCGAGTCGAAAAGAGTGCTTTAAATGCCTTTCTCGAGGTAATATAGAAGCCCCTGTTATTACACTCTCGTCAAGTATTTTTGGGGGGAGGAGCGGTCGGATCGCACACGCAGGGCGTGTGCCCTTGGGGTAGTGGGGGGTTGGGGTTGGTGCGGGAGGGGCTTTGGCATCTGTTCAAATCGAGACATGGAGACAGTTATTCCATTCAGTAAAATACAGAAAATGAACAAAGCTAAAGACTATGCTCTTGGTTAATCCTCTGATGTTTGCTAGATTTACGCTCTTCTTTTTCATTATAACTGCCTTAATGATCTATTTTTATTTAAGGACAATTTTGAACGCCAAAATAAAGGTCTATATAAAAAACATAAAGAATAAACAATGTGGTGTTGTAGATGCAGATGATGTGGATGTATTAGGCCTATCCTTTTATGAGATTACGGGTGGCCTGTATAAAAACCGCCGCCCCTCAGACTACCACTAGAACCGAGAATCTGTTTATGTCGAATCGAATAAAAATATGATTTGTGAAATGAATTGTTTTCATATGAATTTACCTAAAAGTATTATTCTTTTTTTTTAATGAGAGTAATATCTGTTTCACTGAAGTAATAAAATTTGAGAAAATGATGACACAACTAGCTTTCTACCATATCAGTTTTTTAAAACTTTTGAAATTGCTCACTTTTTAACAAACTTGCTAATATTGTTCATATTAGCACGTTTCTTTCTTTTTTCTTTTGATTAAGGACTGTAACTTTTTTTACCTTTTTCCAAATAGGGGTCTATGAAATACAAGCCATGCTTACTTAATAGACTCTTCCACTTATATTTTCCTTTACAATTACATTATTTACATTATACCAATTACCGCTTTATCAGTGTAAGTCCATTGAATGATGTTCTGATCTATCTATGTTCCAATTCATATATTTGTTATTTTCCTGTTCTTAATATTCATATGTACTGTTAATTTTTTTTTTTTAAAGATATATGTTTGTGGGAAAAAAAAATAAACTTTGAAACTTTGAAACTGTAATTTTGATATATTAGTATAGTTTGTATACATTTTTCTAGATGTAAATTTTTATTTATCCATTCTTATTTGTATGAGTATGAAAACGTTTCTTATATGACTGAGTTCCAGCAGTGCTTATTAACTACATTGTATAAGCTAATCAAACGGGGTATCAAAACAGCAAATAATATATATATATCGATTGCTTGTCAGATAATTTTGGAGTGAAAAGAGATCCCAAAGATGCCGATGACCCTTTCTTTTGCTTGTCAGAAAATTTTGTTAATATTTGGCCCCTCCATCACTAGGATACAGAGCCTATATTCTCCACACATTTTCCATTTCTTCTTTAATTTTGCACTATAACATAAGCAGTTGCCTTTCCAAACCTTTCTCTACGGCATTTAATTTTTCTTTCTAAAATGTCGACACCTTATTTTGATTAGAGGCAGTGGGAGGAGTCATCCCCTTTCCCCTCTCCTCCCCCTCTCTCGATCTCCTTTTCACCATTCCACGTGGGTGAGGCATTTGCCCCTCTTGCATCCTGTGATATTGGAAAAGGTTTTGCACGATGTTACATCAACCCAGACGGTGGCTTATAAGCAAAACTAGTCTGTCACAGGCATAAACAATCAATTACTTAAAAACAAAGTTTTTCATATAATAATATACTTGCATATAATTATAGGACATGCACATGAAGGCTGCGATTGAAAACAAAACTATTTTTTTCTTCACCGCAATTTTTATTGATCCCTCACTGATCGGATTTTTGTTTACCTGTGTGGTAAAATCTACAGACTAAATAAAACCTTCCAGATCCTGCCCCTTTCCCATCCTCCCTTCCTAACCCCTACCTTTCACATTGTCCTTGTTCCATCTTTTGTAAAGTCTACTCCTTTAAGCTTTTTGTTTTCACAATATCTTTCAATGCTTTCTCTTCAATATAGGAAGTCTGTCTTCTCTTTTTTTCTCCACCTTTTATTTCCTCCCTCTCTATCCCCTTTTTATTATTCTTTCTTTTCCTTTTTTTTTGGGGCATGCTATGCATGATTGCCCAGTTTTTATGTATTGTATTTATAATTTTCCTTTTGCCAGGGCCCAGAGCTTCTACAAGCTCAGCTCTTTGCTGCTCTTTCTTTTCATTCTCATTTTCATATACTTATAGTAATTAATCTAATATAGTAATTAATCTAATGTAGTCTTCAGTGTTGTTATTTTTCCTTAACTGAAAATTTAATGCTCTTTATTTTGCTTGTAATAATGAAAAATGTTTCGGCACTGAAGTTTTCTTGTCAGTTATTTATTTAAACTCTTTGCTCATAGTGACTGGCTGCTATCTCGAGAGATTTCCATGTTACGATCAGCTATGGCGGACTCTAAGCCTCAAGTCAAAGAGGAAAAACCGAAAGCTACTGATGAAAAGAAATATGCAATATTTTCTAAAGATTCCATCAAAACAATGGCAGAATCTGCGGGGCATGAAAGACTATCAGAAGAAACAACAGCAATTTTAGCAGAGGATGTGTGCTATCGTCTCCGAGAAGCAGTTCAGGTTTGTTTTGCACCATCTATTGAGATCGATGTTATCTCTTCCATAAATTTATCTCAGGAGTGTGAGTGGGGTATGCCGATAACTACAGCGAGCCCGTTCCCGAGCCTTCGCCTCGGCGGCGGCACCCCCGCGCCCGGGCTCCCTGGAGTAATGGATATGAAAGTGGAAGTGTAATTGTTAGTTTGATGTGGATGCCGTTAATTGTAGTACTTGAAGTTGAACGAATGGCTGTGAGCTGACCATGATATTTTAGGAAAAATGCGAATTTAGTAAGAATAAGAATTAAGATGATGAAAATTGAAATAATGATCTTAAATTAAAGTTTAAAACTAAAAAAAAAGTAAAGTAAGAAAAGTAAGATTAAGTCTTAAGAATAAGAATACAGTTTTACGACTACATTAGGCTTAGACCGAAATTTTCTGTCTCTCGTTCGTTAGCCTCTTATTTGGATAGGGTCGGCCCTTCGACCCTATCCAAATAAGAGGCTAACGAACGAGAGACAGAAAATTTCGGTCTACATTAGGCTATGAATGTGATGCCGACAATAAATAAAAATACCATACCAAAAGTAAATCCTTTTTCCCTTTTTATTATTATGAATTTAGCTCTGTACATGCTGTTGGAGTGTAGCTTGACAACGCAGTGTCATTGAGAGTGATAATAAAATATTGCACATATGACATACGAGAACGATAAGTGAATTGGCCAAATTATACTAATCAATTGCTTGGATGGATTGAAGTTCTATCCCCAGCAAGCCGTCAGGCAATGTCCACAAGGTATAAAATTTTTGATCGCTGTACCGCTTCGCAACAGCGCTGTGTATAGAATTTACGCATGGGTGACCTTTCAAAAAGTGCAGCGATTACATTCTGCCATTATGGACTGGGCAGACAACGCAATAAAGCATTGTTTTTTGGTAAGTTGTAAGTTGGTTAACTACAACTGTAACTTTAACTTAATGAATGCAATCAATCAATAGTTGGAAGTTTTATTTAGTTTGATTTTTAGATAAAAAATATATGTAATTTCAGCGAAAAGCATGTAGTTCGGCACTTTGTAGTGGCAGTTCGCAACTCTAGAGAAAGGCTGGCTTGTGCAGTGCTGTGTATAGTTAGGATAATTCTAAATTTTAATGTTTGGGGCAAAGCAAGGAAAGTCCACCCTGATAACTGATTGAGTAACTTTTAGGTTTTAAAAATAAAAGAAGCAGAAAAATTAAAGAAACAGATCAATAAAAGTTTCAGCAAAATCCGATAAAAAACTTATGCATTATTGAAATTGTAATTAATCAAACACAAATTGGCAACTCTGTGACGTATCTTGGGAGCTTCTCTCCCATTTGCTCCATACACAAAAATTCATAAATTTTCATTTTCTTTGTTTCTGAGGAGGGAATACATTTGTATCATACAGCTACAGGTTTTGTGTAAAAGCATGATATGCATAATTATGTAGATCTACATCTAGCTATAATAAGTGAGTCTTAATTGTGATTAAAATTTCTTATCAGAGCTCTTTTTATGCTGTTAGTTTTTGAAAATTGACTACTAAATTGTTCACTGCTCATTTTCATTTTTTGACTACTAAATTGTTCACTGCTCATTTTCATTTTTTGACTACGAAATTGTTCACTGCTCATTTTCATTTTTGTATCACCTGGCATGTAAAGAAAAAAACAACAACTTAGAATTGTAATGTACAGATTGTTTATCAACAGCCATTGACAATGCTCTGTAACTAATTTTGTTATTTGTTATGCGCCTGGCATGCGCCTGGCAGAAAGGCATTTATAAGCATTTTGTGCCATTCTGCTAAATGTGGATGTGTATTATTGCGTTAAGCAGAAGGCGGTTGGCATTAAAATACCACCCATCCAATATATGGGTCAATCCACGTCAAATCAACCAATGCTTGTCACCCGACCCCCTTCGATTTTCTTTAAACTCGCACCAATTATTCCTCGGAATGTCTGACGGAAAACCCCTAAATATTTTGCCCCAAGGTCAAGTGGTTGCTAAGATACAGCCTCGCATAGCAACCAATGCGCGTTCCAAGAAATGAGTTTTATGAAAATGATGGTTTTTTCATTGACCATTGAAGCCAGAATTTTTATCCAGTACAGCTCATTATCTGTAAATTGGAAGAACTTTATGCTCTTTAAAAAAAAAATCAATTGGGACGCAAAACTGACCTTTCGTTTCTGCGTACGAGGTCACCGAACATGGTGTCGAATTTCATTTTTTAAATTTTGGATGCATGTTTAGAGCCTCATATCTCTAATACTGTATGAGATCAGGAACTAGAATTTTGTACAGTTAAAGACTTTGACTTAGGCAATAATTTAAAAAAAAAATCAGCGGAATTCGGCCATTTTTGTGAAGGGCGCCCTCAAATTTGGAAAAATTGAAAAATGTTCCAAGTTCAAGGTCACAGATGACCCTTCGTCCCATCTAGGAATACCATGAAATTTTCTGTATTAATAGACATTTACCAATATTATCGGGGGTTACCAAAGAAATTTTGGTACCGAAAGGTTTAATGGCTAATTTTCACCACCGAAAGTGGTCGTAAACGATGAAAATGGAATTCGGGGGGCGTTTCACATGACGACAGTTTGAAAATGGAGAGCCCCAGCCCTCTCATATTTGCTGTAGTAATAGTCTGTAATACATATTTTAATAAAATATACCACAAGACCGCCTATTTGCATGATTTTGGCCTCGAAATTTGATCCAAAATGTGATAAAAACGGTTGTCTTGCCATTTCCCGTGTGTCTTTGTGTGTGAACGAGAATTTTAAAAGGCATTTAATTAAGCAATATTTCAAGAACTATGAAAAATTACAATGTACCATATTCAAATCATATAGTATCTATGCTTTTCTTTCAGATTTGGTATGTTTCTTTGATCACCTCTTAATGACTTGACCTTGAAATGCTTCTAAAAATAGCCATAAACTAATTAAACATAGGATACGTGTACGCAGTGCATCATTCGGTACCATAATGAGTAAGTGATATTTTTACAAAAACAGAAGCTCTTCAAGGTGTAACTTTGCATATTGGACGTCTTTAATATGTACTTTGATAATAAGTAACATTCATATCGTTTCTCTCAACAATGACCTTGAACTAATGACCATGAAAATCATGATAAACACTATACCTGACTATATCCTACCCATATACCTGAAAAACGATGCTTTAAGACCTAATTAATACTGGACTTTTTTTTATACATGCAAAAGTTTTTCTTGATGCAACTTTATATATATTGATAGTATTCATTGAATACTTGGGAGATATGTTTGAAGGCATGATTACTCCTGGATTTTTCATAAATGCAAAGGTGTTTCTTGGTGTTACTATATTATATTCGTAGTAGGAGATATATGAAAATTACTTGCTCTCTATATGAGTCCTTGAGGTATAAAGGCAAAATTAGGTGTTATAGTGATTTTGAAGGTCTAAAGTTCAAGGTCACTGCTTATAGGGAGCAAGTAATTTTCATATATCTCCCAAGAACTTATTCGATACTACCAATATACTGTATAAAGTAACACCAAGAAAAACCTTTGCATTTTTGAAAAATCCAGGAGTAATCATGTCTTCAAACGTCGTCGTTTAGGCAAAATTAGGTGTTATCATGATTTTGAGAGCAAGTAATTTTCATATATCTCCCAAGTACTCAATGAATACTATCAATATATAAAGCTGCATCAAGAAAAACTTTTGCATGTATGAAAAAAGTCCAGTATTAATTAGGTCTTAAAGCATCGTTTTTCAGGTATATGGGTAGGATATAGTCAGGTATAGTGTTTATCATGATTTTCATGGTCATTGGTTCAAGGTCATTGTTGAGAGAAACGATATGAATGTTATATATTATCAAAGTACATATTAAAGACATCCAATATGCAAAGTTACACCTTGAAGAGCTTCTGTTTTTGTAAATATATCACTTACTCATGGTACCGAATGATGCACTGTGTACACGTATCCTATGTTTAATTAGTTTATGGCTATTTTTAGAAGCATTTCAAGGTCAAGTCATTAAGAGGTGATCAAAGAAACATACCAAATCTGAAAGAAAAGCATAGATACTATATGATTTGAATATGGTACATTGTAATTTTTCATAGTTCTTGAAATATTGCTTAATTAAATGCCTTTTAAAATTCTCGTTCACACACAGACACACGGGAAATGGCAAGACAACTGTTTTTATCACATTTTGGATCAAATTTCGAGGCCAAAATCATGCAAATAGGCGGTCTTGTGGTATATTTTATTAAAATATGTATTACAGACTATTACTACAGCAAATATGAGAGGGCTGGGGCTCTCCATTTTCAAACTGTCGTCATGTGAAACGCCCCCCGAATCCCATTTTCATCGTTTACGACCACTTTCGGTGGTGAAAATTAGCCATTAAACCTTTCGGTACCAAAATTTCTTTGGTAACCCCCGATAATATTGGTAAATGTCTATTAATACAGAAAATTTCATGGTATTCCTAGATGGGACGAAGGGTCATCTGTGACCTTGAACATTTTTCAATTTTTCCAAATTTGAGGGCGCCCTTCACAAAAATGGCTTGCTGAATTCCGCTGATTTTTTTTTTAATTATTGCCTAAGTCAAAGTCTTTAACTGTACAAAATTCTAGTTCCTGATCTCATACAGTATTAGAGATATGAGGCTCTAAACATGCATCCAAAATTTAAAAAATGAAATTCGACACCATGTTCGGTGACCTCGTACGCAGAAACGAAAGGTCAGTTTTGCGTCCCAATTGATTTTTCTTTTAAAGAGCATAAAGTTCTTCCAATTTACAGATAATGAGCTGTACTGGATAAAAATTCTGGCTTCAATGGTCAATGAAAAAACCATCATTTTCATAAAACTCATTTCTGGGAACGCGCATTGGTTGCTATGCGAGGCTGTATCTTAGCAACCACTTGACCTTGGGGCAAAATATTTTGGGGTTTTCCGTCAGACCTTCCGAGGAACATTTGGTGCGAGTTTAAAAAAAATTCAAGGGGGTCGGGTGACAAATTGTCAAAAAATTGGTTGATTTGATGTGGATTGACCCATATATGACGTTATAATATCAGGGATTCCACTCTTTTGTCGGATTTCTGACTTTTTCCGACGTCCTTGGAACTTCTGACTTTTTGGGCTAAGACTGTCTTTCCGTCTCTCACTCTGACCGCCTCTCGATATACTAGTACCTGCCAACTGATCATTTTCTTTCCTTGTCACTCTCTTGCAATGTCTCTCTTTCACCTTGTTCCGTTTGTGCATGCTGCATGTATTGTATGTGTAACGACCTAACGACCATGCGTGTGCGCGCACGTTCGCACTGCACATGTAATGCATACCGTTTCTATATCTGTGTGTATGTGTGTGTAAGCATGCGATGCTTGATCGCGTGGAAATGGAGCTCGCGGCGATATTGTCTCCGTGGTATTTTCATGGATAATATACAACTATTAAGGAAAAATCTGGGGGAAAAATGACATCATGGAATATGGTTTAGCAACAGTGAACCGCCGTGCCTGCGTGATGTAGTGTCCCACCTCATTACCATTCAATAAGAATTAATTGCGGATGCGCTGTGGTGTAGTGGATTGGGGTTCTCGTCTTTGGATCTGAGGGTCGCAGGTTCGAACCCTACGATGTCTGGTGTTTATGTCCTTGGGCAAGGCATTTTATCCGCTCGCTTTTTTTTACCCATGAGTGATGGGAACCTTGGTCGGATGTTAACTAAGCCGTGAATGTCATCTGATAGCCTGGCTTGCATGCTCCCCGGGGAGTTGAGATTGTGCTCAAGATAATTGGGCTCAAGATAATTGGGCAGGTTTGAATTGTACCTGATGACTATGGGGTAATTGTTATGCAGGGCCCGCTGGGAGAACAGTTCTTAGAACTGAAGTGGCTACCCCGGGTAAACAAAACTAATTAGGGTCTATTATTATTATTATGTGTCATTTGATTGATGATGATAATAAAATTTTATAAGTGCCATTGTACTATAGATCTAGGTCTAACTAGAGTAGTAATAGTATGACTTAAATATTGCCCAAACACACCTTCAAAACAATTAAAAAAAATTAAATAAAGAAAAAACAGATGTACCTGTGGAATTCAAAAGGAATTTGCATCCATGCAGCAAACTATAATAGCCTACGCATAGCCAGATTACGTGAAAAATTGTGCAGATTTCAATGCTGCTAAAAAAAGTGCTATCGCATATCCAATTTCTGTTGCGTTAGCGCTGTGTATAGTTACACTGCAGCTAGACGGAAAAATCCCTCTGTTCGGAGGAGTCTTTTGTCACTTTATTGTTTTGGTCGCTCTCCTCCTCGCGAGGGGGTTCAGCGGAGCGTCGTCGTATCCAATGTCAGCGTAGCCAACACCCGAACGACGGCTGATCTTACACTGCGGCAGCACATATGTAACGTCGTTAGACCTAATAGTTAGATCTACACACGAACACAGAATGACAGATAAGTGATAAAATGTTTCGAGCAAGGCTGGTTGCGACTACGGCCGACTACAAACATTTTATAGTCCTGTACTCGGCTGTAGGCCAGGAGAAATAAATATTATAAAAACAACAATAAAAGAAAAAAAAACAAACTAAAAATACATTGCAGTCAGTGCTAGTCCCAGCAGTTTCTCCGATTGCGCTCTAATTAGACTATACTAGGACGTCTCTCATCATACTAATAGCGCGCGCGCGGATACGATAACTCAATAGATACTATGTTGCGGTGTTTTTTCGTACACTGCATTGCACAGGCCAATGACGGTACGTGTATATAAAGGGCAGTACCTTCGGCGCTATAAAATCCAAAAAATTAATTTAAAAAATTAATTTAAAAAAATCAGATGCACCTGTGACCGTGGAATTCAATAGGAAATCGCATATTACTTAGATGAAGATTCGCTGAAAGTTTGGTGAACTGAAATGGAACCATTCAAACGTTAGAGCACTAACAAACAAACAAACAAACAAACAAGCAAACAAGCAAACAAGCAAATAAACATACATCGGGACAGAATCGACTGAAATTAGTACCGCCCTTGCTTCGCGCGGCGGTAATGAATTGTTTTTATATACAAAACATATTTACTTGTTATATCGTTTTCTGTATGCACACCAAGTACTTATGGCTAACGTGGAGAAGGTTTACGGTTCACCATGTGTGTTGGTAGGAGGAAAGGGAAAAGGAAATTAGAGATGGATAGACGAGAAAGGATGACAAGAGAGAAAAGAAGAAATAATCTTTCGTGACAATGGGTAAAGTCCTGAAAAGGACTGTAGACCAGATGAGATGAGATGAGAAGACTTGGTTGAAGATCGATGGATGAGCAGCGATGGATTGAGTAGCGGAGGTTTGAGTAGATGAGGCTTGAGTAGGAGGTTACTCGACGTTTCGTTAATTGCACATATACCAAGCAAGCTCCTCTATTATGCCTTGTCTCCACGTTATAAGCTCCACCATGCAAACCTTCAAAGATCATCTACTTATGGCTAGTACTGCACATACCCTTCTAGTCTGGGAGCATGTCCCAAAATAGTCACCCCATTTTACCCATAATATTTGACCCTGTAAAGTTAGTTACTTAGACCATCTAGGTCATTGACAAAAAGGTTGTCAGCCTGACCGTAGCCATTGGGTTTAGCCCCAAGAACCCCCAGTCGGGTGAATTTCACCCCATCTCCCCCATGCACCGAACTTTGTCAGTAGGAAGTAGTATGATTGAACACAAAAAAGTGACAAAAATTTCCGTCAGGATGGGGTGTCAGACAGCCCCTAAAAATTGGGGTAAACTTTTCCCTTGAAGCCCAGGGACCAAATTTTCTCAGAAAGAAGAGCTATGGATGTACATTCAAAAATTTAAAAACTGACAAAATTGTCCATAGGGAAGGGGGTGTCAGACCCCCTGAAATGAAAATCCCAAAGTGCCATTTGGCAAGGCTTTGCCCTCTTCCTCAAATGATCTGTAAAGAAAGAACAATTTTCTTACCTTCTGACTATGATAACTCAAAAGTGTTTTATTCAATTCAATTGAAGATTAACATAATGTAATTTTGAGTATAAGTTTCTTGAGGTGCAATTTGGGGTCAATGGGTCAACTCATTAATAACTTATTAAATTGTGAAAAATGTATTGCTTTCCCCAAAGTAGCCAAAAAATATTGTCAGGATTATGTAAACACACTCATTGTCCATCTTCACTTGTTTGACAAGGCATAATAGAAGAGCTTTTCAGGTATTTGTGGTATGTGACTGCTAGGCTGAAATGTACTATTCATGTGTTAATTGCACATATACCAAGCAAGCTCCTCTATTATGCCTTGTCAGATGGTCAATGGGTGTGTTTAATACATAAAACAATTTACCCCAATAGACCGGTTCTGTAATGTATTTAAATTTATGCACATTTCTTCTCTGAGCGCCTAGTGATGAGCTATTCCATTAACCTGCTTTTTATAAATGAGCCTCAATGCTTGGAATCCAATTGTGCATACCCGGTATATTACTTGTTGCTATGTCCGGTAAGCCTTGGGCACCCTTTTAGGTTGTCAAGAACAACCTTTGTTTGAAAGGTGTGTATAAAATTTGAAAACATTACCGAACTGGTCTATTTTTAGGGGCCGTCTGACACCCCATCCTGACAGAAATTTTTGTCAGTTTTTTGTGTTTTGTAATGTCCAGTCATACTACTTTTGACTGACAATGTTTGGTGCATGGGGGAGATGGGGTGAAATCAGCCCGACTTTGGGGTCTCTTTTGGGGGCTAAACCCGACGGCTACGGTCAGGCTGACAACCTTTTTGTCAATGACTTAGATGGTCTAAGTAACTTTAAGGGTCAAATCTTATGGCTAAAATGGGGTGACTATTTTGGGATAGCCTCCTGGCCTATTCGTACAAAATAGAATTACTCCAGAGGCGGCGGAACGTTTGGCTCGGACAATGAAAGTGGGGGTGCACCTTGTGTTTGGGGGACAAACGGTGCCCCTCCACTTCCATTGTTCGAGCCCAACGTTTCACCGCCTCTGAATTGCTCTTATTGTGCTAATAATGGAAATTATGGAGTGATAATGGAAATTATGGAGTGTTACGGTAGGGTGCGAATAACTAGGTGAACAAGTTATTTATCTGGGGAAATTTATAATTGCAATTTGCAAAAATACCCCATAAAGTCATTTTTGAAAGTGCTTCCATATCTGATATCATTCAGTATGTATCATTTAACAACAGTACCAAGTTTGGCGTTTTAGATAAAAATGCACAATTCTGCCAAACTTAAGAGCTATGGCGCCATGCTTTATGGCAAGCATGTTTTCTGACTCCCTTCTGCCAGCCACACAATGACTTAACACTTTCTCTCCTTTTCACAATCAGGCGAGTGCTCAGTTCATGAAGCATAGCAAGCGGAAGCGGATGACCTCTGAGGATTTTAACAAGGCACTGAGATGGAGTGATGTAGAGGTAAATTATAATAAATGATTTAAATCCCCATTTGTCTATGTTATAAAAATAGTACACTCTGCATTTTAAAACACTTTTCTTCTTTTTCTGTATAGTGCATAGCTCATTGAAACAATGTTTCTGTGCCTATTCAGAAATTATTACCCTTAACTCTCATTGTTGTGTCACATAGTGCGTTATTATTCTTGGGTCGAGAGTGGAAATATCCACAACCTTCTTATATTCATTTCAGTCAATTTTTAATCATATGACCTGTTTTTCATTTATCACTCTTTTCTCTTTCCCTATGAAGCCCATCCATGGTTATGGATCTAATGAGCCTGCTGTTTTCAGACAGATAAAGGATACCAACCTTTATTTCGTGGAAGATCGAGAGCTAAGTCTTTCTGAGATTGCCATGGATACCAAGGTACCAAACAACGCAGGCAACACCTCACTCAAAGGTTTGTTAAATGTAGTTTATCGGATCTATGAACTCCTTCCATCATCTATTCTGAATGTAACTGTAGTTATTATTACAGTTAAGTTTTTAACAAAAAGAAAAACAATCTTGTCAAAAAGTTGAGAGCTGTGATGTAAAATCAACCCAAAGGCATGATAACTATAAAGAAAAACAAAATAATGATGAAAAAAAAACCCAGAGTGATATATGCCATTTTGAGAAAGTGTTGATTATTATGAGTAGCAACTCATTCACAAACAGTTTAACCAGATCATCCCAACAAGCCCGCAAATAAACAATATCAAAGGCTTATATTTTAGAAAGTGATAACAAAGTCAGCATCCTCATGTTATTTCCTTTGTTACTTTCTGCAGCTAATTGGCTAGCACTTGAAGGTGTTCACAAGACTGTTGTACAAACGAGTGATCCAGGTAAGTTATCGCAATTCACTCCTCTATGTAAATACTGCAAGTATTACATTTTATTTACCTGATTTCATAAAATATTTTTTTAAATGTGAAAAGTGGTTAGCATCGATCTGACATTCTATCTTTTTTTTTGCTTTTTCTTTCTTTTTTTTTTAAATGTGGGGGGGGGGGCTTGCTTACCTTGTCACAGTTCATTGTATATTAAGAATGACAATATTAATAAGACAAATTGTTTTGTGTACTTTTGGATAGGTCAAGCAGCTGCTGAAGGCATTCAAAAGATCCTTGGAGTTCAAGGTCAAGGTATGCTTTGGTGAAGGGTTTGATTCAGTATCTGTAGTGCCCTTGATGATTGTTTCACACATTGTCTTTCAAATCGTTTATCAGAGGACTTAAATGCTGATCACTGTTTGAGTTTTGAGAGACCTTTTACAAATGTCCAGTGAAGGAGATGGAGGCATAAATTTGCCAGATCAAAGTTATTCCAGAGTTGAAGAGTATATATATTCCCTTGAATGTATGGACATGAGTTGTAGTACATGTTCTGAGAGCAGGGTGCTGTCTGAGTGTGATTGAAGAGTATATTGATGTGTTGGGATTAGACGGCTTAGATGAAGGATGGTAGACAAACAACAAATAGAGTGCCCAGAGGAGATAACAGCCTTGTCATTTCAGTATGGCCTTTGAGGTAGTGTTCAAGATCGAACCAACATATATTTGTACATGTAAGTGACTGAATTTGCATAGATGCAGTCTTATTGCAGTCATATTTCAAATCCTCTTCTCATACTCTCTTGTGTTGATATCATCCTAGGTATGACCCACAGCATGGAGATGTTATCATCTGATCAGGTCACCTACTACCAGCATATCATCAAGGCTATTCTAGGTACAGATGAGGAGGCTACTAAGGTATGACAGCCATCACATCTACCATATGGCTCATTAGGTTGATGTTGGGTTCTAAGACACATGCTTCGTCCATATTACTCCACTGTCATTTTCCTAAACAAACCAAATTCCTAACTTTAGCCTTTGACCCACTGCTATACCTACCTGGTAGCCCTAATCCTAACATAAAACCCAATGACAGCTGTAGAAAATAACCACAACCCTATGTATTTGATGAAATAGAGCCCTGAACAAAATGTGGCTCATCTGGGGTTAGGAAGAACCTTTGCTTACTCATTGTTTCTTCATTGCAGAATATCATGTGGAACATAGTTGGTTATTTCCTATTGTAGTCTTGATGTGCACAGGATTTTTTTTTTGTATCAAATAATGTTATGAAATGCGAAGTTCGAAAGTCGGCTCTTTGAATTTTTAATGAAAATCTTTCAAGCTTCTGTTCTGATTATAGATACATGAAGGGAAACAAAGTATTTGTTTCCAGGTTATGTAAAGATGTACTCCCCAGCTTTGAACTATGATTCAATTAGATAAATTATCAGATGTTTTATTTATTCACAATGTTTTTTCTATATGCTAAAATACTTTGCATAATTATAGCATTCTGTACTATTCTAAAATCTCTCGATGTTATAAAATACAAGATATGAGATTATTCAAACACTTTCTCAAAAATAATGATTTTTACGTGTTCTATTTCCAGTAAGCATCTCATGTATCAAATAGTTTACTTCGGGTTGATTTGTTTTTATGCAGGTGGTGCTGATAGATCTTCAAACTAACAGTAAGATAGCAGGCTTGCTTCCTTACCTGGTCAACTTTGTATCAGCCGGTGTGAAGATAGTGAGTCTAGAGCTCTATCAACTTACAGGTCTTCTTTACATCATTGATGCTCTTGTGAGGAACCAATTCATATATCTGGGTCCCTATGTAAGTATACCTTAGGTTCATTTTCTGTCTTCATTCTGTAAGATGCCCTTGGGAGGAATCAGTTCATCTATGTGGGTCCCTATGTATTGTATGTAACTGTGTCCCTGAAAGAGAAAGTATGGGATTATGTCTACAATCTTGTTTTGAGAACAAATTGCGATGTTTTTAGTGAGGAGGAAATGGACGTTGAAATGGAAAGGGTAAATGATTACATATGCTTTTGCGGAGATATTTGTGTTCAAACAAAGTCAGTCAAACTATATCCCAACCGGAGACCTGGATTATGAAAAAGGTAAAGGATGCAATGAATGAGAAAAAAATATCACCTGATTGGATGAGCCAGTCACAAAGAGTTGAAGGGTCAGGACCCTATAGGCTCTTTCATTCACAGATCACCATTTCCCTGTCACATATTTCCTACACCCAAATGCATGACTGCTATAGAAAATAAAAAGATTTGCTGAAGATAACTGATCATTAAGAAATACTTTTGCTACTCTCTTGAAGAAACCTAATCTCAAGTTTCTTGGAAAAAGCAATGCTTACTGGATTTTATTATACCCCCGTCAAACGAAGTTTGAAGGGGGTATACTGGAATCAGTCGATGGTTGGGCGGTCGGTCGGGCGGTCGGTCGGTCCGTTGCAAATCTTGCGGATCGAACTACTTCCTCAGTTTTTGACCGAAAGTCATGAAATTTGGTACACACATTGGTCTTGGTGGGAAGATGTGCAAGACATATTTTTCGGATGAGTCGGAATCTGCGTTGCCATGGTAACGGCATATTTATGGTAGAAAATCAAGGAAACACATTGCGGATCAAACTACTTCCTCAGTTTTTGACCGAAAGTCATGAAATTTGGTACACACATTGGTCTTGGTGGGAAGATGTGCAAGACATATTTTTCGGATGAGTCGGAATCTGCGTTGCCATGGTAACGGCATATTTATGGCAGAAAATCAAGGAAAACAGCTTGCGGATCGAACTACTTCCTCAGTTTTTGACCGAAAGTCATGAAATTTGGTACACACATTGGTCTTGATGGGAAGATGTGCAAGACATATTTTTCGGATGAGTCGGAATATGCGTTGCCATGGTAACGGCATATTTATGGCAGAAAATCAAGGAAACACATTGCGGATCGAACTACTTCCTCAATTTTTGACCGAAAGTCATGAAATTTCGTACACACATTGGTCTTGGTGGGAAGATGTGCAAGACATATTTTTCGGATGAGTCGGAAGCTGCGTTGCCATGGAAACGGCATATCTATGGCAGTAAATCGGGGAAAAATCTTGCGGATCGAACTACTTCCTCAGTTTTCGACCAAAAGTCAAGAAAGGCTGTTGTCACGGGGCGGGGGTATTAATCATCATCTTCAGTGATATTTCTAGTTTCCTATGATGTAAAGTGCTTAGAGAGTAGAGACGTTGTGTATTATAAAATATGGAGACATCACTGGTATTATTGTTATTGTTCTCATTAAAGAAAAGTTATCACAAGGTGATTTACTTGAGAGTAATGTTCATTTGAATTTTATATTTTCTACTCTACTTTTGCAAATTGTTCTTTTGTATAAATCAGATGATCCAGCTAGTATCTACTGTGATGTACTGTATCCTAGAACCTCTAGCTGTCTCCATCAACCCTCTCAATGACCACTGGGGTCTCAGAGACTATGCTGCTAGGTTACTGATTCCCATCTTAAGGTTAGTCCAGCTCTCATTTATCCCGGGTTTATTTTCACTCATTGGCTCAGCTACAAAGATGTCCAGATTCATTGCATGTTACAACTGAAGGTAGGGGGTGACCATATGTCTTGGCTAGTGTCAGGGCCTGTATTACATATTTTTGTTTTGCTTCTTAAATTTTTTTAAAAAATAATCAGTGAGATTTACTCAGTATTTAATAGATTGAAAATGAAACTGTTACATGTATGAATCTGTCATGTTCTTTAAAAATTTTACAGGGAAATGTTTTGTCTTGATGTAAATATGTCTATTGCACTCTTTTGCTTTTATCCTCTCAATTCCTACATGAATGTTTCCTTACAAAGTATTAAAATGTACTCTTTTTTTTTCTCCCATGTTCAGATGCTCCAAAGAATCTAAGAGTAAGTTCTATCACCAAATGTTGACGGCATTCCAGGAAGTAATGAATGACCCTGCTAGACCTCTTTGTACGTACTATGGAGCAGTTATGGGACTCATAGCACTAGGTCCACAGGTACTCTATCTTTCTACTATCAGCTCTTATGTTAGTTTTCATGCTTTCTTTAGAATTAAAGCTATTTGTTTCATTTTGCCAGTATTTTCCATTTCAAGTTTCTAAACACATAGTAATGCTATAGAATTTATTGCTGTATCTGAAAGGTCAACCATCAGAAGACTGACTGCAAAACTGTTTATCATTTTCAGGTTTCAGTGGTCCATTTTGTGTCATTTTTTTTATCCGAAATGAATCTGAATCATTGATTTCCCTATAACTTTGTATATTGCTCCACTTAAAAAAAAAAAGAGGGATTTTGTACTAATACTGTGTTCATAATGTTTTAATGTATACGGAATTGTATAATTCTTGCATTTGTTTGAATTATGTTGAACTTTATTATTGTATCAGAAAAAAAAACAGAAAATCGTTCCTATGCCAACTTCTAATTATTTCAAAAATAATGCTACTGCTAAATAAAAAAATATGAATGAAGTGCGATTTTTTTTTCATTTATACTTCTGCATCTTATCTTGAGAGTAAGATTAGGAGCCTTTAGGAGCTAATGTTTTATGTCCTCTTGCCATTTGTTTAGACTAGACCTGAATGGATATTCTACTCCTGCCGATTTGTTTGTTTGTTTGTTTGTTTGTTGTTTTTAAAGGCAGTTTGCCACATCATGTCTGGACAAGGCTTTATAGTCTCCTGTTCAATATAGAAATGAATGCACTCCTCAATACTAATGAAATTCAAAATGCTGTGATTGGATATTCTTTTACAGGCTGTTGAGGATGTGCTATGTCCAAGGCTGTCCAGCTACTGGATGACCCTTCAACAGGTTCTAGAAGATACGTCCATTACAAGGGTCAAGGAAGACGGGCACAAGGTTCATGGAGCACTATTAGTAAGTCTATTGGATCTCAGATACCTCATAATCTATCACAAACTGAACAGTTGTGTACCCTTTCAGGACAGGAATTATTCAAGAGTTAGATTGATCACATTTGTTCTTCAAACTGGTGACAATAATATTTTTCTTTTAGTGCTACATTGTTCTAATAAAATGAACTGTCTTTGAAAACATACATGGTTGGAAGCTTTGTTGAAAACTTGAGAAAATGGCCAATTTTGATCAATAAACGGTGATTTTGAACCTTTCAATCTGTTGCCAATTTTAGGAATTTAAAGCTTATTCTCCTCTTTAAAATTCCGGGCACCAAACACAATATGGTCAGGCAACTAAAACGGATATGGCGTGTGCAGAAATTTTGTTCTTTCTACTTTATTTTATAGAGTTCTGAATCAAAAATTATTGAGCTAAACCACAAAATGTGGTCAATTGCTTCGAAAGGGTGAAAGGGGAAAACAGATTTATCCAGCTGGCCAGGTACATATATATAAAAGTACCAAATAACCTGTATTCCTAATTTTGCCTTCTGATATTACTAATTTTGCTGTGGAAGGCTAGCAGGTATGCCAGTGCTGTGTATTACCTTTTGTACATCACTTTGTTTGAATATGACATAATATAACAATTAACAATTAACAATTAACAAGTGTTATAGGAAACAATAAGAAATACAAATTCATATATTTCAATGTATAATGTCAAATAGTTGAGGCATTGGTGTCAAGTACAGAAAATGTATTTTCATTACTGTCAACTCGGTTCTTATAAGGAAGATTAAAAGAATTATGATTGTCAGATGGAACTGAAATATAATTTGTTTTCAAACCTTGCTTGTTTGCCTTGTAGACAGCAGCTGAAACACTGCTCAGGCACAAGTTTCAGAAAGGAGAGAAAGAGATTGATCTACCCAGCCAGGCAAATTCTCCTTGTGATAGCCCCAGAAACCTACCTGAGTTTGCCTTTGGCACTGCTAGCTACGTGACTCAGTTGAGTGCCTCCTCTGGAAATCTGACCCCACACCTCAAGGAGAAACCTCCAAGGAAACACAATAACTTCATGGAGCTGTATTCTGAGTTGTATTCCTACTTTGGGGATAGCCTAAGTGTAAGACTTGGTATTGAGGTTGATAGTCTTCAGGTTTTGGCACGGTTGGACAAGCATATGGAGCAGACAGCGAGTCTGCAAGACTTGGTGAATGAAAGAGTTACCTTTGATGGAACCATGTTCAGACAGCATCATGTTAAGAATGCTGGTAAAGTGCTTCCGATCCCATCCAAACCAAGGACTAGTAATCCTGAGCTTCCAAAGACAACTGTGAAGCATCCAAGCAAATCAGTTCAAAGGCCACAGACCTCAAGGACACGACATGGCAAATTTAACAAGCGATTCCGATCACGGTCTGGTGGGATGAGAGATATCTTCCAGATTGTGAAACCTGTCAAACCTCTGTCCAAGAAGACTCCCAGTATTCCACTGGAGAGTAAAGTGTGGAAGATCAACCTTAAGATGCCTCCAGTAGGCAAGAGAAAGACAATGATCAAGAGAGTTGGAATGCCATCCACTAAGAACCTACCTAGCATTCATGCTATCTTGTGATCAGTGATCTTGATGGAACAATTGTCATCCATCCAGTGACACTGCACCTTTTTTTTAATTACAGTAATCAAGTGCCAAGTAGTTTTCTGTACCTGTTGGAGTCAAGAAATTAGTTTGTGATTTTGATAATTTTTCATGATTTTGTCATCTAAAGCTGCATCAGGTTTCTTACTCTCTATTTTTATGCAGGGGATGTGGATTGACAATTTCATGATCTGTATACATGGACCTCCTGTTAAAATTTTGGGGATCAGGAGATACAATTTGAGGGCCGATGTGTACTGGGCAATTGTTTGTGTTGAGCCCTAGGTACGTGTAGATTGTAGATGAACAGAGTTATTATGAATTACGTCATTTATATGCTTGTATGAAGATAAGGATTTAATTACAGAACTAGTTTTATTTGAACTAAAAGCTATCTCCACTGTTGGGGAAAGGCCAAGTGTCAAAAACATAATTGAGATGACTCTTTTAATAAAATGAATACCTTGTAAAAATGATAGCGTAGACCCTTGATGTTACACTCTGAAAAGCTTTATTAAGTCACAAAAAAAGGGGAAAAAATCATTTCAGGAGTTCTCATTGAATAAAGGCACTCAGTTGTTAAGTGATTTTCTTATCAATTGTTTATTCCTTGCTATTCACTTTGTCTAGCTTGGTAACAGTAACATACAGGTTGTTGCATTAGAATCAAAGCGATGCATGTATTTTATTAACATGCTCCCTATTACAAGTCTTCTCTGAAAAGATTACGGAATGCAGACTGTAGGGACAGTTCAAAAATATTTGTTTTGATTTTTTTGTTTGTCATTAAAGCCATTTCACACTCACAAATGTTTGGTAATCAGGCAAAAGTGATATTTAATAGTAATTGCAAATATGATGGATTCCTTCCATGATAACAGAGATGCAGAACTTTTCAGTTGATGTATAACTGTTCAATAAAGCAAATCATAAGAAAGTATCAGCTAGCTCTAAAGTAAGACATTGTACCAAGTTTCAAATACATTTCATGCATTGAAATATTATTTGTATTTGCAGCTGTGATGACATTTATTTATATAATTCTGTATGCCTCCTTTTTATTACCGGTACTCTTCTGAACATGTCAATCAAAGAGGTCAGTAAGCAGTTTTGTGATGTCCTTTTCTTGTTGTGGTATTTAAGTAACACATTAAAACTATTTTTGAAAGTCATGAAAAATATGTACTATGTACTTTTGTATGTAGTCTATTACTTTAAGTTTTGAATAAGTTTTTCTGTTATCTTCTAAGAGCCTACCTTGATCATGGTTCTAGGAGCCAGGGTTGCTCTAAGCAAATTTAGAATTGAAAAGAGGTCTTTAAAAATAGCAGAACCATTCCCCCCTTTTTTTAGGGGGGGGGTGCTTGTCAGACAACTCTGGGATGACAAGGCACCGCTCAGCACAGCAGGTATCAGTGCCTGCCCTTGATGTGAGTCCATTGTTTATGTAAAAGATGATAATTACAGCATTTTATAGCACCTATAAAACTTATTAACTTTTCACTAGGATACAAGGTGCTGAATGCTATCACGACTTCATCGTTTATAAAGACACGATGCAAACTTTGTTTAGAGTGTCGTTAATTACAAGATAACAAAGAAATGTCTTAATTACACTTAGAAAGTTGTACACCACATGTTCTCTGTTTGTCAAATTTTCTTTAAATGGTGTGATATAAGCATGTGAAGTGCTTCTTCATTGCTTTACATTGCTGAAAATTATCTTGGAGTCGGGGGAGTGTGACTAGAAATCTAGCCATAATAATTTGAAGACATATTGGCTTAGTGATTTGAAGCAGTGCATTGATACTGGGATGAAAATGATATGCTGACAATATGGTGACAGGATGTCATTCTTTCATTATATTAAAAGAAAACAAAGAGAAAAGGAAAAAAAGCAGACAAGAGGGATGGATAGATAAAGGGAGAAGGGGAGGGAGAGAGAAAAAGAAAGAAAGAGAGGAAGAAGGAAAGAGAAGGAGAGCAATACAATGAAGAAAAGAGTAGGCATATATATACAGAATCACATTTCATGGAATATCAATTCATTTTCAGAGAGAAGATATGGGGGCTTTTCATTATCAAGGACCCTTGAATGATATAATTAATGAATGAAGTGTAGATATTAAATATCTATCAATGTCTCTATGTGTGTCCAAAGAGCTTTGGATTATTACCCTCGCTGCCTTAGCCTTACTGCCCTAATGAAGGCGCTGAAGCTTCAAGGAAGTAATTCCTACCGGTACCCATTTACCTCACCTGGGTCAAGTGTGGCAAAAGTAGATTAATTGCCAAAGGACGTTAGTGCTGTGGCAGGCATTTGAACCTGTACCTTGTGATATGCAGTCTGGTTATTTATCCACTAGCTCAGGGGCGGATTCAGGGTTTAGTATAAGGGGGGGGGGGGGCACTCCAATGCAGGTTTGTCAACTTTTGGAAAAGGTAGACCCGTATTTTTTTGGTCTTGCCAGCTGCTCGAAAAGACGCTCAAAAAATTTTTTTTTTCACCAGACCTCCTAAATTCGCTCAGTGGGGGGGGGGGGGGGGGGGGGGGGGGGGGGGTTTATGGGGGTCCAATTCTCTGACAAGCAAAAAAAAAAAATAGGTATTCAGTGTAAAAGGGGGGGCACAGGCCGGAAGTGCCCCCCCCCCCCCCCGGATCCGCCAATGCACTAGCTAAACCACAACACCTCTAAGACAAACTGTTTTAAACATTTAACAAGGAAAGTTGAGTGGGTGATAAACGAGTCTGAGAAGTCATCTTTAGAGGTACTGGGCCCCGTAACACTCGCTCGATTCTATACACGCCCTCTGCGTTGGTAGGAGGTAAATACAAGATGCCTACGACTGGGGGCAGACGTGGAACACGGTAGGAGTGTTTGTTTTCATGGTTTTCCGGTCTTTTCTTCGCTTCCTTGTAGAGTTTCGTCATTTTGGAGAATCACAATCATGTAAGCATTCACGAATAAACCATTTTGTATTCAATATCAAACGTAATGAGTGAGAAAATAATTAAAACATGACCAGCTGGCGGGCGTATCCCAGCGTAAGTTATGCGGCGGATCGTGACTGAATGAATGAGGGAATGAAATGTCAATTGCAAAATGCAAAATTGCAGTCCGTGTGTGAATCGAGTTGGAAAATTTATGTGAGGGAGTTAACTCGGTACCAGAATGATGTTGTTGCTTGTTTAGTTCCTAATGACAACCTTTTATTTATGGGTAGAGACTGTATGACATGTCTGCCAAAAGTGCCAAAAAATGCTAATTAAAAGTATTAAATGACGAGATATACATGTACTTGTAGATGTATGTCTGACTAACGTTAGGCCTAACTTTAGATCGACTATGGGTATGACATGGTATGATGAATTGGTTACAGCCCTATAACTTATAGCTAGAAGGTCCGATAGTTAGCGGGTCCGATAGACCGACACCCAATAGATAGAAGGTTCGATAGACCGAATGTACGAGAGGGTCCAATAGACAGACGGTTCTATAGACCGAATCGGCGGAGGGTCCGATAGTCCGAAGGTTCTATAGATCGAATGTCAAACGGGGTCCGATAGTCAGAAGGTCCGACAGACAGAAGGTCCGACAGACAGAAGGTCCTATAGACCGAATCAGCAAAAGGGTCCGATAGTCCGGAAGTTCAGTAGGGCTCCGATAGTTAGAAGGTCCGATAGACCGATAATAACGTAAAATAGGTAAAATAAGTGGATACAATATGTTTTTAATAGTTTTATATCATAAAAGGAAAAGAATAATGCCTTATCTTTTTCTATGAGTATTGTAATAAACCGATGCACTATAGGCCCCCCCCCAAAAAAAAAAAAAAATTAAAAATGGGGAACTTATTTTAAAGTATTGATTTATACATTTTCAACATGTTAAAAGTATTTTTATCAGAGCATCATCATCATCACCGTGGGGCGGGGGTGGTCCACCCATGCAGCTCAGCCCCCCCCCCCCCCCCCCGGTTAATTTTGCCACTAAACCGATGTATTGGCAATGGGGAACGCTGACCATTTTTTGAAACATGGAAATCTAATTATATGGTGCACACTAAAGTCCCGAGGGCCATCATGCCCGAAGCATTTTTTTTCTCGTGGAGCAAGCTGAGGAAAGGGCGTCCCCTTCTAACACAAGTGTTATTTTTTAAACAAAGAAATCTTATGGGGTGCACAATTTATAGTTGAATTTTCATTACAAGTAACAAAAGATAAGATTCTGACAACAAAAGATTCTGACCGATAAAAACGAAATTGTTTCAATTAGGCCCTACCACCTTCTTGGGAGGGGGCGTTTCCATTTTTTTTTTTTGAGGGTTGTCAGGTGATATTTTCCTACAAGCTATGATGTCAGCTTTTATACTTTTTTGAATGTTCACCGACTACACCCATACTACTACCTTGTGGTAAATTTTAGTCTGTGGACTCTGTCGGGTAAATTAAACCATTTTTTTTTTGGGGGGGGGGGGGGGGGGGGGGGAATTCGAGAATAGTCGGATACCTCACTGCCCGAATATTATGATATTCGGGCTTCTTGTTGCTGCAGGACGTAAGAGGTGCTTGCTGCAAGAAACTATCTAGGCCTAGTTTCTTGATTGTATGAGCGAGCAAAGCGAGCGAACGAGAGAGAGAAAAAAAAGAAGAATTTTGTATCCTGAGAATAGGTTCTAGCATATTGTTATTCCGTTCTCATAATCTGTGTAACATGTTATCGGCATCTTCTGTTCTCATATTGGGAAGAGACTATTGGTCACGGGCCATTATTTCTGAAAATTCATCTCTTTAGCCCCTTTAGGTCAACTTGCCGCTCGATTCCTTTCAGTTATGTTGCTAACATTCTTTGAGTAGAAAATAGCATAACATTAGCTAGAGATTCAAGATGCAAACCAAATAACTTCCATAAGAATATGACTTATTAATATATTTGCCATTGGTTTATATACATAAATGTGGCGATTATATTAATAACTAATATCAATAATGAAAGTATAATGGGCATTGGTAAATAACCCTAATAATGCTAGTGAGCGAAGTTTTTGAATTTTTGTTTTCTTCTCTTTCCTTTCTGATTTCTTTTCTTTTTCTCTTCTTTTCCTTTCTTTTCTTTTCATCTTTCCTTTTCAACCTCTTCCTTTTTTGCTTTTTCTTTGGTTGGAACGCCCCCACTTATTTTAACCACTTATTTTTTGCCCACTTATCATTTATCGGACCTTCTAAGTATCGGACCCCTACTGAACCTTCGGACTATCGGACCCTTTTGCCGATTCGGTCTATAGAACCTTCTGTCTATCGGACCTTCTGACTATCGGACCCGTTGGTTATTCGATCTATAGAACCTTCGGACTATTGGACCCTCCTGCCGATTCGGTCTATAGAACCTTCTGTCTACTGGACCCTCTCGTACATTCGGTCTATCGAACCTTCTATCTATTGGGTGTCGGTTTATCGGACCCGCTAACTATCGGACCTTCCAGCTATAGGGATGACCCCGATGAATTGATGGGGAGTATTATTCTGTCTGAGCACCTAAAAGGTTTGACCTGAAAATGAACAAGAATTTCTTTTTCATTTCCTCAATATTTAATTTTATAGTATTCCTGATATTCCAAAGTCCCCCAAAGAGTAATTTTGCAAAAAAACTCATCAAAATTAGAGCAAGAACAATGCCATTTTCACAAGAAACAGTGGCGTGTCATTTCAATATTGAAGAAACAATGAATGGTGCCACTCATAGCGACTTTACTATAGGCTACATGTACTTCGTGTGTAGAATCTAGGCAGTCATACACTGCACAAAAGTCACCAACATTCACTCAAAATCAGCATTTAATTTACAAAAACCGACCCCAACATATCCATGAAATCCAATAAATTCAACTCACCGATGTTGGAAAAGATAATTCCAAAAATGAAATCCGAAATTTACTGTCGATTCTGGCGAAACGGGGTATCGGAGTCATTGTGTACACATCCTGATCGCCGCGAGCGCTGAAAAGTCCAGATTTTCTGTGTGCGCGATCGTAGAGATCGATGGGGATTTCTTCGGTAGTGGTCAATATGACCATTTTTTTTTTTGATGTGAAAGACAACATTTTGAGGCTTCTGAATAAAATGACTGAAATAAGATCAATTTTCAACATTTTGACTTTTTTTTGCATGAATACTTTAATATCGCTATGATAAAGATGAAAAGTTTGTGTTCGTTTTGTTTGATTAGAATCGCGCATTTACACGTATGCGCAGACTTGGGCACTCTAGTCATATCTGAATCGCGAATGATCAGAACTGCGTTTGTGTGATTCTGAGTTCACAAATACAACTTTCAGTCTCTATTATACATGTATATCTAGATCTACAACACATCTAACGTTAAATGTCAAATTTAGAAATGGGCAATTCCAGCGTGACGGACGGGACATCCAACCCTCACTTTTTGATGTTTTTACTTCATATTCTATATTTCATTTAAAAGTGATTTTTATTTTGTTAAAGAGTTGTGATCTATGGGTTTGGTCAACAAAATGGGGGAATTTTTATTTTTCAAGCCCCACCCAGAATTTGTGGGCGGGGCTTCAAGTTCAGCGTGACAGACGGGACATGAATTTACCAAGCCATTTCTGCTCTGATACTTTTTGACTAAACTATCAATGGAAAATTTGTGTATTCATGTTATTACTTGTTGGTACTTTTTTGAAGCCTGCTAGTATACATTTGAAATTTCATCTTGCTTTTGGGGGAAAATGCCAAAAATGTGAGCGTGACAGACGGGACAATAAAAAGGTGACACATTGAGATTGTACACAAAATACAATTTTTAAAGATAAAATTTCCAGTGACAGACGGGACATCACTTTATGATTGATAATTATCTTCAAAATATCGAATTATACCAAGTTAGCAGGAGAAATGACTTTTCCCCTTCCAAAGAGGAAGACTACAAAATTTTATCCCATAACAATGGTCCAATTTAATTTAATTCAATTTAATTTGTAAATGCAAAAAAAAAAAAAATTACTCAATATGTGATTAACCATATTTTACCATAAAAACGTGTAATTTCATTTATGGGTTAAAAAATGGCCATTTTGGGTCAAAATATTAAAAAATTTGAAAGAATTATGTTCAACTGACATAGAAGGAAAATGTTCAAATTGCACTTTGTATTTTCACTAAAAGTTGACATTTTCATGGAATTACCCAAATGCATAGTGATGCTAAAACAAGGCAAACAAAATTTTTAAAGAGAAAAGGTAGACCTACACTGTATGATTATTTTCATCAATTTCATTTATGGCCAGGGGTCCTAAAGCTACCCTGCAAATACATGCAATGCGTCGCGTTGAATACGCCAAGCTTGGTGTGAATGAGCAACGAGAATATCATTTACATTTGCCAAAAAGAATCAGTAATTTCCCTTTGTTTTTGTGACATCACTATTTGGAAATCGGGTGAAATTCACATCAGTCAGCTTCAAAATAAATATTTGCATTCATTTATTATGTGTGCGTAGCTTTAGGACCCTTTAATTTTGTTGAACAAAATTTGACACAGGCATCAACCTTGACTTGAAAATGAATGTTATTGACATTCATCCATCGTAATTCTCTCAGCGATTCAACTTCAGAATAATTATGTAGAAACAACACGTATATAAAAGAAATTTGTATAAACCACTAGACTTTTAGCTGCTAGAAACAAAGTGTGTTGCTTTAGTGTCCCCCCCCCCCCCATCATACTATTCATGCTATTTAGGGGCATGTAACAGGTACAACTTGCAAGTTTTGTTAAAGAGGAATTAACTTCAAAATGTAAATGTGCTTATATTCAAAGATGTAATCTATTCCTTCTTGTTGTCCTACGTAGTTTTGCATTAAAATATACGAGATGGGTATTAATCAAGATTTTCTCAGCAAAATTTATCGTCTGCTAGTAATACTTGGAGGCTGCCATTTTCTTGATGTGTACATAAAGATATTTTTAATCCGAATGCAAAATTGTCTTACTTCCTGATACAAAATTCCATTTGAGATTTAAAATATTTAAGAGATATATACATATATTTCAAAACAACGAAAATGCGTTTTATATTTCTTTGAAAGTTACTATTTTACTAAATATAAATCCATTTTCTTGATACTATGACGTATGCGACGGAGCAAATTAATTCAAATTTATGGATGATAACTTGCCCGAGCGTCAAGAGTGACAAACTATCCATTCAACTGCTTTGAGATAATGGACTATAATAGTCAGAATGCGCGTTGTATAAATTATGTTCTGCTCTGCCAGGCAAGCTCAAGAAATCGATTTCTATTTAGCAAAACCAGAGGATTTAAAAAGAAATCTATAAATTTAAAATTTTGGAATATATGTGAATGAATGAATGACTTTATTACCAACAACAAACAAGGTTACAATAAGAGTAACAAGTTACAACATACAATAATATGACATAACTAGGTTGGTAAAAGGACCCTACAGAAATAGCAAGAAAGCTAGTAGGGCGTAGGACCCTTTATACAAAATAAGTACTATAGATTGTTTGTGTATACATCAAGCTAAATATATATATAGTATGTCAAGACTTAATTGTAATCAAACAAGAAATCTTATAATTACATGTCAAGACTCAAGTGCAATCAAACACAAAAAAGTTCTAATCGAAACTATTACCTACTTTACGTGTATTAAAATGAGGCTACTTCACACCTATACTAAATAATCGATGAATTAGGATATTTATAGCAGACTGAGAACTTAAAACGGCATAAAAGAAACAAAAGTAAACAAACAAGTGGCAAATCAATATAAAAATAAAATCTACACATAATTACATGTACATAACAAGTATTTGTTATGCATGTACTTAAAATGCTTTACAGTATTGATACTTTTCATTTCTAGGGGTAAGGCATTCCATATTTTAGACCCCATAAATGCAATTGATGTCTTACCATGTTCAGTCCTTACTTTAGGAATAAGAAACTTGTTTCCTTTTTGTCTTGTATCATAACAATTTTCAAAACACTTGAAGTATTCATACACTGAGTGTGGTAACTGTCTTCTTATTAATTTGAAAATGAAAGTTGCTACCAAATGTTTGTACAGCTTAAAAACATCTAAAACAGCCAAAGAATGAAACAAGGGTGATGAAGGGGTCAATCTGCTACTAAAAGTTATTGCTCGTATCGCCATCTTTTGTAAGATGACAATTTTGTTAATTAACCTTGTAGGCGCAGATCCCCAGACTTCAAGGCCATAAGATGTATGGGATTGTAAAAAGGAATGGTAAAGTAATAGGAGTACTCTTTTCGGTACAAAGTGTCTTAGTCTGAATAAAATTCCTACTTTTTTACGAAGCATGATGCAAAGATTATTAATATGTTCACCCCAACTCAAATGTCTGTCGATATATATTCCAACAAAAAGCGCAGTGTTCACTTCATCAACTGGAACATCTTTTAGATGAACTAAGCCATTGACATTTATTCTTTTCCTTCTCGGCTTAATGATCATGAATTTAGTCTTTTTTACATTAATAGTTATTATATTTACATCACACCATCGAAGAATATTCATCATATTTTCAGATACTTCTAGCAAATCAATGGTTGATTTCCCAGGAGGAAAAGAATGAAAAATATTGGAGTCATCCGCAAATAGCCTGAAATTGAAGTAATCAGATGAACGGGGCAAATCATTAATATATAATAAAAACAACGTTGGACCTAATACAGATCCCTGTGGCACCCCACAGACTATTTGTGATAATGGAGACTTTGATCCGTTATGTTGTACAAATTGATATCGGTTGGTTAAGTAATCACGAAACCAATCTAACGGAAGATCTCGTATACCATAATTTTGTAATTTGCCTAAAAGAATATCATGATCTATCGTGTCAAATGCCTTTGCAAAATCAACAAAAATACCAACTGTAACACAGCCCTCATCTTGGTATTGGACTAACTGATTAATGAGACTTATCAATGAGAGTTTAGTACTATGTTTTTCTCTAAATCCATACTGATGTTTGAATAACAACTCATACTTCTCAAGGTATTTAAGTAGACGATTGTTTACCAATCTCTCAAATATCTTGCTAATGACTGGTAGAACAGAAATGGGTCGGTAATTTCCTGGATCAAGCTTTGATCCTTTTTTGTACACAGGGCTAATAAACTTGTGCTACCTTCATAGAGCTTGGAAAGGAACCTGATTGCAAAGACAAGTTAAAAATGTAAGATAAAGGGCGAGATACATAATGTACACTGTCAGCTAAGAGATTGACAGGAATGTCATCATATCCGCATGACTTTTTCTTATCACAGCTTAGAATTATTTTTGTAACCTCTTCAGGGGCTACAGGCAACCAATAAAATGAATTTGCAACTGGTTCATTTAAAAAGTGTTTATAACCATGACTATGCTGTGATGTCCGTATTCTTGACGCTAGTTTGGGACCTACAGAGACAAAGAAATCGTTTAATTCATTTGCACTATCTTGTGGTTCATTATAAACCATAACACTATTTATCTATGACTTGTAATGATTGATTTTGCTTGCCAAGTAAATCATTAACTGTATTCCAAGTTCGATTAGAATCACCATAGCATTCTTTGAACAAATTACCATAATATATTTTTTTGGCTTGCCTGAGAAATGAGATTTCAGTTTATGTATACACCTGTTATGTATTTTCCATCATATACAGGGTTTTTTGTAATAAAGAGAAGCAATTTAGCTCGATGATTCAAAATATCTTCCTGACCAGAACGGTTTCCAGTGGTTCATGTACAACTCCATATCACCAAGAAAATGGCAGCCCCCATGTAAAGTGTTAGCAGATGATACCGTGTGCTAGAATGTCTTGATTTAAACCCTTTTCTGATATTTTAATTCTAAAGTGATACAGGCCAATGATTAAGAATCTATTACACCTTTTAACATCAGTACATTTATATTCTAGTGTTAATTTAAAGTTCAACGATATCAACTGTAGCTTTAGGCCCCCCCCCCCCCATCATACTATTCATGCTATTTACAATGTACATGTAGGTGCATGTAACAGTTACAACTTGCACTGTCAAAGTAAAGGTCAAGATTTCGTTGAACTCTACCTTTGCTGGAACATGGAAAATGAAATTTATGATGGCATATTTTGATTGCTTCATTGTATCCCCCGGCAAAATGCCGGAGGATACTTTGGATTCAGCAGCGTTCCGCCACTGCCGCTGCCGTGTCACATTCTTGTGTGCGCTCTAGCGGTCACATTTCTCAACAGATTTCTTTCAAAGTCTTAGACACCTATTATTTCTGGTGATGCTGCCCCCTTTGTTCCGTCTTTTATAGGGTAAAATGCCATATTTTGGGGGATAGTTTGTGTGCTCTCTAGCGGTCATATTTCTTAATAGATTTTGTTCAAATTTTGCATGAGGTGTCTCTTGGTATAATCTATAAACCTATAGATTTTGGTGATGCTGCCTCCAGTGTTCCGTCTTTTATAGGTCAAAGGTCATATTTTGATAGATGTCTTGTGTGCACTTTTGTGTGTGCTCTGGCGGTCACATTTCTCAACGGATTTCGTTCAAATTTTGCATGAAGTAGTCTCTTGGTGTAATTTAAAAACATATAGTTTTTGGTGGTGCTGCCACCAGTGTCCCGTCTTTTATATGGTCAAAGGTCTTCGGAGGATGGCGTGAGTACACTCTGCAAGCCACATTTCTGGATGGATTTCTTTCAAATCTTGTATGGAGATGTATCTTGGTATAAACTACTCATCTTTACATTTTGGTGATGCTGCCCTCATTGTTCCGTCCTTTCTAGGGTCAAAGGTCATTTGTCCATTTCGTGCACTCTTCTGCATTTCTTGACAGATTTTGTTCAAATTTTGCATGGTGTCTCTTGGTGTAATCTAAAAACCTATAGTTTTTGGTGATGCTGCCACCAGTGTCCCGTCTTTTATACGGTCAAAGGTCATACTTCGGAGGATGACGTGAGTGCACTCTGCGGCCACATTTCTGGATGGATTTCTTTCAAATTTTGTATGTAACTTGGCATAATCTACACATCTTTACTTTTGGTGATGCTGCCCTCATTGTTCCGTCATTTATAGGGTCAAAAGTCATACATGTATGTCTTTTTTTATCTCTAACTCCCACATTTCTTGATGGATTTCTTTCAAATTTTATATGGTGTGTCTTAGTGACATCTACACATCATTAGTGTTTGCTGATGCTGCCCCCAGTGTTCCGCTTTTTACAGGGTCAAATGTCATGTTTTGGTTGCATGCATCTGGAGGACACATTTGTTGACTGATTTCTTTCAGATTATGTATGCAGATCCATCGTAGATTACTCTAGACCTCTACATATTTTGGTGATGCTGCCCCCAGTGTTCCGTCTTTCATAGGGTCAAAGGTCATATTTTAGTGGATATCTTGTGTGCGCTCTGAGGTCACATTTCTTGACAGATTTCTTTTCGAATTTTCTGTAGAGATGCATTATACTCTAATCTACACACATTGTTTTGGTGATGCTGCTCCTAGTGTTAACAATAGTCCGGGCCACTGGCAGCAATCTCTACACCATCCTTTTGTTTGAGGGAGGGGAGGCAATGGACATTTCCAGTTTCCTTGTGCAGTGTAAAGGCTCGTTGAAATATGCCGCGGTAAACTGTGGCATACGTGTACGTGAATTAGCCTTACTACCTGTATGAATAAATCTACATCACTATCAAAAAAGTTGACCCAGCTGTCTCAGCAGTTCTAAGTGAGAGATCAAATCATTTGCACTCACAGTCTCACAGAACCATCAAGTATGTTGGGCTCTGTCAATGTCAGCTGTAATCGACCACTAAGTTGCAGAAATAACTAGTGTACTAAACCAGAACAATCTGCAAAATTTGGGGAAAATTTTCCTTTGTATAATGATAACCTCTACTTCTACCTGATTCTTGGTAGACTGTCTGGTATCTCGCTAAGGTTTTTTAGCTCACCTGAGCCTATGGCTCGAGTGAGCTATTGCGATGGAAATTTGTCCGTCGTCCGTCGTGCGTCGTCCGTCGTCCGTCGTCCGTTAACTTTTTACATTTTCATCTTCCTCTCCAAAACCCATGATCGGAATTCAACCAAACTTGGTAGGAATCATCCTTAGGGGTAGGGGACCCAAAGTTGCTAAAATGGTACATGTGGCCCCAGGGGGGCCCAGGGGGAGGGCCCCCAATTGTAAAAGCTATGTAAATTTCAAACATCTTCTTCTCCAGAACCAGGTATAGCTCAGACTTGGTATTTTGTATGGAGATACCTCTATAGATGAAGAATGAATGTTGTTCATGAAATTTCTCTGAGTGGCCCTATAGGGCCCCTGTGGGGGTAACATACTGGAGGGGGGGGGGGGCGCTGCCAGGCAAAATGTACATTCTGATCTTCTTCTCCAAAACACATGATCAGAATTCAACCAAACTTGGTAGGAATCATCCTTAGGGGTAGGGGACCCAAAGTTGCTAAAATGGTACATGTGGCCCCCAGGGGGGCCCAGGGGGAAGGCCCCCAATTGTAAAAGCTATGTAAATTTCAAACATCTTCTTCTGCAGAACCAGGCATAGCTCATACTTGGTATTATGTATGGAGATACCTCTATAGATGAAGAATGAATGTTGTTCATGAAATTTCTCTGAGTGGCCCTATAGGGGCCCTGTGGGGGTAACATACTGGAGGGGGGGGGGGGGCGCTGCCAGGCAAAATGTACATTCTGATCTTCTTCTCCAAAACACATGATCAGAATTCAACCAAACTTGGTAGGAATCATCCTTAGGGGTAGGGGACCCAAAGTTGCTAAAATGGTACATGTGGCCCCCAGGGGGGCCCAGGGGGAAGGCCCCCAATTGTAAAAGCTATGTAAATTTCAAACATCTTCTTCTCCAGAACCAGGCATAGCTCATACTTGGTATTGTGTATGGAGATACCTCTATAGATGAAGAAGGAATGTTGTTCATGAAATTTCTCTGAGTGGCCCTATAGGGGCCCTGTGGGGGTAACATACAGTACTGGAGGGGGGGGGGCGCTGCCAGGCAAAATGTACATTCTGATCTTCTCCAAAACACATGATCGGAATTCAACCAAACTTGGTAGGAATCATTCTTAGGGGTAGGGGACCCAAAGTTGCTAAAATGGTACATGTGGCCCCTAGGGGGGCCCAGGGGGAGGGCCTCCAATTGTAAAAGCTATGTAAATTTCAAACATCTTCTTCTCCAGAACCAGGCATAGCTCAGACTTGGTATTGTGTATGGAGATACCTCTATAGATGAAGAATGAATGTTGTTCATGAAATTTCTCTGAGTGGCCCTATAGGGGCCCTGTGGGGGTAACATACTGGAGGGGGGGGGGGGGGGCGCTGCCAGGCAAAATGTACATTCTGATCTTCTCCAAAACACATGATCAGAATTCAACCAAACTTGGTAGGAATCATCCTTAGGGGTAGGGGATCCAAAGTTGCTAAAATGGTACATGTGGCCCCCAGGGGGGCCCAGGGGGAGGGCCCCCAAGTGTAAAAGCTATGTAAATTTCAAACATCTTCTCCAGAACCAGGAATAGCTCATACTTGGTATTGTGTATGGAGATTTTTTTCTGGGTGGCCCTATAGGGGGTCTGTGGGGGTAACATACTGGAGGGGGGGGGGGGGGTGGGGCAAGTTGTCCGCCATCCATAAACTTTTTACATTTTCAGCTTCTTCTCCAAAACCCATGATTGGAATTTAACCGAACTTGGTAGGAAGCTCAGACTTGGTATTGTGTATAGAGATACCTCTATAGATGAAGAATGAAAGTTGTTCATGTGCTAGAGAGAACATGCACCAGATGTGAATTGATCCACCTCAGGTGAGCGTCGTGCCCCCTGGGGCTCTTGTTTATTGTAACAGCCAGTGTAAGGCGAACATCCCCTCCTCACATTATTCTTTTTTCTTCTTTTTAGGTGATCTGTCATCACAGATCACCTCTTAATTTCGTCAGAATTTTCTTTCTTTATTTATTTATTTATTTATTATTTATTTATTATTTATTTTTATTTTCTCCCACTTTCTTGTTTCCAATAAATCTCAAAAACTTCTCAGTCAATGTTCATGACATTTCTATCAGTCATCAGTTCATATAAGGTCAAGCTGAAAAATATTTTTCAAGGTCATTAGGTCATCGTGACGTCATCCAGGCGCCATTTTGCAAAATGACATTATCAATAATATCTTCATAACCAGTCATCAAAAATGAACCATATTTGGCATATATTAACTTCAGGTCAAGGGTCAACAGAAAATGTCATCAAAATCCGCGCGCACATCATGACGCGCACGTACGCGCGCGTCAAAATTTAAAAATGCTCAAAATCACTTTTTAGTCAAATTAGAGTATGGTTCAGGACATTTTAAGCATTTCAAAATTTTCCGTCCGTGCGCGTCCGTGTGCGCGTTATGCGCGCGCGCAGCGCGTACATAACGTAAAAACGCCGTTTTTTCGCATGGTTTGTCTTCCTGACACTGTTCTTGACAATTTCCAACTATTTACAGTCATTCTCGACCTTCCATAATGCCACACGCGTGCGTCAAAGTTTCAAATTCGTGCGCGCGTCAATGGGCATTCTAATGTAAAAAGTGGTAAAAACATGCCTATCTAAAATCCGCCATAGCTCGTCAGAATGCACGGAAACCTCCCAATTTCTTTACATATTCTGAAAGCCTGAGAGTTGCAGATATGAATTTATGCAGAATTTTTGCCGATCTCATGTTCTGACGTCATCCTATTTGCATATGAACTCAAAAAAATGATTTAGAAAAAATGACATCATCATTTTTGTATTCATTTGATAATATTTCAGTAATAAGAGTTCAATTTTCTTCCAAATTTTGATATGTTATAGCTGAGACAATTCTCTACAAGATCAGTCACCATGGTTTTTCATTTTGATGACGTCATCACAGTGAAATTTTCAATTAAAAACGACATGTCAGAATTTCCCCTATTTGCGTGTTATGTCTATGGAAGATGATTTTTTTTCGAATCATGAATCTACATGACATCGTTCTCTGAGCAGTATCTCAGTTATTTTTGGTCTATTTCCTTCCAGATTTTAATATGTTGTAGCCTGATAAATACTCTTTCTATGAGGGTTCGGTTTTTTCAATCTGATGTCGGGATCATTGTCAATTTTAAACTACAAAATGTGATTTGAGAATCCCGTTTTTCGTTTACGTGTTATCTCTATGGGAAATATTTTGGTATATTGGTCAAAGCACTTGACTCCCATTCCGGTGACCCAGGTTCGATCCCCGATGGGTCCATCATAAATTTTTTTTTTTTTTTTGGTTCTTTTTGCCTGTCATTTTACCATCCTCTTCGACTATTATAACATAAACAATCACAAACCATGCAATAAACTGCCTTATTTTCCGTGTTATATCTATTAGAAAGTAGTGTGCAGTAGTTTGTGTACAACCCTATGGAAATTGTGATTCCCTGTCGTGTATTAGAGCTATGGGATTTATCTCCCAGTATCCTGCAATATCAAATAGTCCTATTTGATATCACAATTTCTCAAAATTGGCATGGTCAATTATATTCAAATTTTTGTCAGTCATCAATCCTAATAAGGTCAAGTTCTCGCATCTTTTTCAAGGTCATCAGATTATTGTGACGTCATCCAGGCGCCATTTTGTAAAAAATCAACTTATGGTCGTATCTTCTTCACGAAATGTAATTTCTCTTTCATATTTGGCATGGCTAAGGTCAATGTCATTTCAGTCATGGTCATCACCATTATCATCATCATCATCACCATCATCATCATCATTATAGCATCATCATCATCATCACCATGATGATGATTATCATCAACATCATTATCATCATCACTGTCATGATATAATGATCATCATGATTATCATCAATATCATTATCAATACTGTCATGATGATTTTCATGATGATGATGATGATTATCATCAACATCATTATCATCATCACTGTCATGATATCCACGAATCATCCAAAATTCATGTTCACACACTTTATGCCCCATTGAAACAAAGGGGGCGCTATTTCACTAAAATAGGTAGTAGAGCCTACGAATTGAAAAAGAAAAGGCTGAAATCATAAAAATCGTGAATAGATTCATTATAATTAGTCTCATCGTGATATCAACGTCATCTTTCACATCATCATTTTGTCACTCATCTTCGTCAAAAATATTAAGATCAAAAGACAGATCACCTAATTCGTCCCCATGACGAATTAAATTTCTAGTTTATAATTGAAATTTGAAAAAAGAACTCGAAAACAAAACTAAAAAAGGATAAATAAATAAAATGTCTAACAATAGAAATAAAATATATTATTCAATGTACTTCCATCACGATCAAGTGGAATTTTTAGGCTGTTTAAGTACCCTGATGGCCAGCAATCACACGCTTGTCTAAAATGTAGGAAGTCACAGTACTTAGTACATTACATTGTGGGAGGTTATCGCATCCTATGGATAAACTTGTATGAGCAAGGAGGTGGTATGAGGGGAAAGCAGAGTACATGTACATGTATTTAGTGAGAGCGATGTATAGGTGAGTGAGTATGGGTGGTAGAAAATCATCAAAGGCCTGTAATAATTATCAGCAATGATACAATAATTTAGTATGAAGCTCTCAACATATGAGAATGGTTTCACCTACATGAATTTACAAATTTCAAATGTGCTTGTATTTCAAAATAACAACTTCTTTATAAATTTTTTGCTTTCTTTCTAGTGTTTCAAAAAAATGGCGTCATCTGGAAATGGGACCTTTATACCAATGGTATCATCTTCACCGCCTCCCATGGATGATGTTGCATTTGATGATGACGATGATGAATTCAGCAATTTCTCCAGTGCACCCTTAGGCTTAGATTCTCCTCCAGGCAAGTGGGCTGGTTCAAAGAAGGGATCCTTTGAGCCTATCAAATCTGATCCTGCTGATCCCTTCAACTCAACACATGACACTCATCAGTCCAACGAAGGTGAAGACTTTGGAACATTTGCAGCTTTTGGATCATCCAACTTAAGTCATGATAAACAGAACAGTAATGCCAGGCTTGTATCCAACAACAATATTGGAGGACACTCTCTCAATGGTAATGAAAGTGATGAGGAAGACGAGTTTGCTGATTTTGCTTCTTTTGAAAATCATCCTGTCAATGAATCAAATAAGAAGGATGGATCATTTTTAGACAATAATCGGCAAGTTGAAGAAAATATTGTGTCATCATCCATTGTACTCAATAAGAACAACTCACATGAAAATTGTGAATCACACAATGCACATTATTCTCAAGGCATAGAAAAGCATGACAAAGACTTTGATGAAAATCCTGATAAACTTCTTAGCCAAGGGGGCTACTCAGACGACAGTACTTCTACTCCTGGAACGTCTCCCCATACAGAAATGCCTCACACAGGAACTGTGACTGAAAATCAAAAGGGAGGTGGCATGTTTTCTGACTTTCAATCAAAAATTCCTTCTCAGTCTTCTTTAGATGACCAAGAACCAGTTTGTAACAAAGACACAATAGGAAATAATGGTGAAATTGATGTTAAAAGGATAGAAACTGACTCTTTGGTTGCTCATTTAGAGAAGCCATCAACAGGATCACTCAGCCTCTTCCAAGAAAGTGACAGACAAACTTTTGATTCTGGAATTGACAGTATCATGACACCCTCAGACTCTAGTCCTGAAGGCAAAGATGAATGCTCTGGGAATGTTATTTGTGAAGAGGATAGAAACAGTCAGTCTCCAGTTATTGGGCCACATACAGAAAATGATGATGAGTGGGGTGATTTTGATACCTTTTCATCACCTACAGATAATCACAAAAAGCAATCCCATGAGACAGATAGGACAGACACTGTTAGTCCAGTTGCCAAAATGTCATCCTCCAAGTCCCAAAAAAGTGATGACTCTGGTGAGATTGGATCTCTAGCAAGAACTCAGCAACAACCAGCAGTTACAGACAATACAGGGAAAGAGGTGCTTTCATACTCAGAAAGTTTGTACAAATCTGACAGTGGCAATATAACCAATAGTTTGTCAACACCTCAAAATAGAACAACAGTGCAATCTGATGATAATGATGATGATTTTGGAGACTTCACCAATGCTAAACAAGAAAGCACTGACAGTGTGATTCCATCCAGTAAGCAAGATGATGATTTTGATGATTTTGGAGACTTTGAATCAACCAAGAGTACTAGTGGACATGGTAAGCACATGCAAGACAAGAGTAGTGACAAATGGGGCAAGTTTAGTAGTGACCAAACCCCAACCCCAGCAGCAGCAGATAACTTCGGGGAGTTTGGATCATTTGGATCAAATCCTGGTACGACATTGGGTATAAGTTCTACTGAGGACTCGAAAGATGATGAGTTTGGTACGTTCAGCTCAAATAATGGATCAGCGTTGGATAGAACTTCCACAGAAGGCTCCAAAAGTGACGAATTTGGATCGTTTGGTAGCAGCCGGTCTGTGTCAGGGTCATCAGGCAGTGCAATCCAGTCTGGAACAGGCAGTGTCTCCTCAAAGGTGAGTCAGACTAAAATCAGTGCTTGATACTTATCAACTTTAAGAAGTCATAATTTAACCTGACATTTAGAGATGATATAACATCTTCCAAGGGTTTGAGTTGAAATAACTGAGTAGAGATTCCTCATGTTACGGTAGTTCACATGTATGCATAAATGTACAGTTACATACAGAACTGTACAATGTACATTTTCTTATGTGTACACTTTACAGGACTACATGGGGTTGTTATATACAGGAGGGAGGAAAAAATTCAATAATCATGTCCATTTTCAATTACTGTCAGTTTTTCACTCAGTATCATGTTTTGCAAATTGTGAAATATTCAGGAAAACTAGAAATTACTAGAACCTAATATTTGATAAAAAACAGTTATTTTAAGATTGATCGATATGGCCTACATGTTATCTGGACCTTGGCTTCGGGGCGCGGGGGGGGGGGGGGGGGGGGGGGGGGGGGGGGGTGGCAAAACATCAGAGCCAATGATAATCCAGAATACACTCATTTCCAGAACCTAATTTGCATCGGAAAGGTGAGATAGGATATCAGATGTTCGTGTAACCCATCAAATTCGCAAATTATGCTTTTGATTGAATTAGTTTGGATCCATGGTAGTGTCATTAGCAGCAGCACAATTACTCATACATGTACATGTGAGCGGGTGAAGCGAGCACGCAAACATTTTGGACTAACTGCGTTTTGATTGAAAGTGTTTGGTTCTTTTTTATTTCATGCAACTCTATTGAATTGTATGTTTGGAGATATTTCAGATTTTATTTCAATTCATAATATAAGAGAGGGTTTTGAATTCTCCCTGTTTTGCTTGACACAAACAACATACCCCAATATTAACTTTGCTTACATGTACCTTTTAAATGGTCAAGGCTTAATTCAAAACATCTACTTATCAATATTGTTTTGCGAGGTTGCATTGGGTAGTGGAATTCAATTATTTTATTCTCAGCTCTGACTAAGTTCAGAAAAACGTGAATTTCACTTCACTTGACGGAGCGCTAAAAATTATTCACTTGAAAATTTCCATGTTTTAAGTACATGTATTACATGTAGCTCTCACATAGTCTTAGTACGCTTGTAAACCTACATGCACACTGTTGCATATCGCGTACAGGTGTACTGAAAAATCATTGGAATGACTGGATATTACCGGAAACCATTTCACACTGTGAACACACTGCACATGTGATACTCTCCATAAATGAATTGTGTTCAACCAATCATTTGATTAAGATGTAGGAGTGAGTTTCATAATCCCTCATGACTACATATCAGACAACCAACATTGTGTACATGTTATACATGTATCAGTGTGATATTAAGTTTTGGGGGTGGAGTTACTTGGGACATGCTTGTAAAAAAATGTAAACTGCTGTGACATGGCTCATTATGCTAAACTATTTTACATGTCAATTATTATTACACTATGAAATTTAAGTCCTTTTTATAAAGCACATTGACTCAGGATTTTACTCCATTTTTCATCCCATTGGGTATTGCAAGTCAATTATGTGTCCTTAGCAAGTCAATTATGTGTCCTTAGCTTTGGCTTTCAGTTCTAGCTGAGATTGCACACATTTATTGTGTTTCCAAAAAAAAATCTTTTTTTTTCATAAAATAAGTAAGGAGGTGTGAATAGACAAGTCCAAATTACATACTGTACATGTTGTAACAATAATTACCCACGCCGATGAAATCGGCAGGGTTATGTAAAGGGCTCCGTATGTTTTTTTTGTTTTTTTTTTGTTTGTTTGTTTGTTTGTTTGTTTGTTTGTGTACAAGATAACAAGAGAACGGGTGAACGGATTTGCACCAAATTTTCAGGGAATGTTCAGAAAGTGACAGGAAAGAATCGATTAGATTTTGGTGAGGATCGGGTGACCCCTGCAAATTCTGTGTGACCTTGAACTTTTGACCCTGTAGTAAAGTATAGGAACTTCAGTTCAGAGAGTGACAGGATAGAAACTAGAAAGTTTGATGACCCCAAACTTCGCCTGCCGATGCAGAAATATTTTGGTCAATCAAAACACTCATTACTTCGTCTCACCAAAAATCTATTTCAGGTTTATGAATTTTAGAAGACTTTTAGACCCATTATTTGCTATTTCACTTCAAATCCGCACGAGCCTGCAATGAATATTCAAAGCCAACGTATCCCAGCAACAAGGGATTTTTCGCGCTTGAACTGTACTCTCGTTGCGAAATCGAAAGCGGCTAGGTATACGGTATACGTATAGCCTAGCACGTCTAATTTCTCCTATTTCTTATCTTCTGTGCATTTCTGTTTATTTTCCCCGGTTCTTTCCACTTTGTTGTGGAAGTTTTTGTGATTTATTTTATCCTGGTGGACGTGTAGTACGTGATTTTAATTGTTTTCGGTGAAAATCTGGTGCGTTTGTTCGACGTGAGTGAGTCTATCGCACTCGCGAGTGTTCGCGTGTGTTGATCTGAGTGAGTGGCTGAGTAGCTGTAGTGTACGTACATAACTATACACAGTACTGTCGCGAAGTGCCTGCGGCCGGCTGACTGTAGTACTGAGTGAGTAAGCTCTGTGCCTCGCATGCACGTCATTTTCAAGTCGAGATCCAACTTCTTTTGTCGTCATATTTATTTTATCCAAGCCCGATGAAAAAAAAAACAACAACCGAATTGCAACGTAAAGATAGAACATGAATACATTTACTAACACTGACATGACTGAACCAAGGCCGTACGCAGCGGGGAGGGGGGGGGGTTTTAGACTTCAAGTTATGGGTTCCTTTGAAAGCGATCATCTTGCCCCCCCCCCCAGGAAAAAAAATTTCTGCGTACGGCCTTGGACTGAACACTGAATACAAATTGCTAACATTTTTTTTCTCACCACGCCACGCTCTCTGACATGTCTAATCAATTACTTTTAGGGGAGGGATGTTTCAATAATAAGATATCTTTTTCAGAAGAATTTTTTCAAGGGTGGGGACACACAAAGCTATGACCTGGATATGGCAAAATTTATTGGGGGGGGGGGGGGAGATGTGCCTCTTGTTATCCCCTTTGAATGGCTACTGCTTACAAAAATAATCGCAACAAAACAAAACCTATTGGGTTAAGGCGTGGGTCTGCCGCCTTTGACGGCCTTTCTAGTTCATAATATGCGTTGGTTCTTAACTGCATGTTCCAAGGTGTGAATTAAATAAATGCAGTACATACAGTAAGAGAAACTCTTGTGATTGATTCTGCCTATCAACCCTGATACATGATTAAATGAAATATGACTATCCAAATCAATCTAGTATTCACTCATGATCAGTCAAGAAATTTCATCTTAACATGTACATGTAGATTCTTGTATTTTGGACTATAGATTTTTTTTGCCTGTACTCGTGTACCTGAAATTAAGCCTGAGTCGAATCGATTGGTTAGCCGGTGTTCGATCGAAGACATCGAATCCCGAATACGTTTTGGCAAATTCGGTGCATCGATTTGTAGTCCGCCAGATTTTTGACTACCGTAGCCACCATGAAAAAATCAAATAAAAAAAGAAACTCCGTAACGTACAGCATATATACTAGCAGAGAACGTGAAGGCGACTTCAAAGTTCAAACTGTTGGCTAACTTTCGCTAATTCGCTCGCGGAGGACGTCGCGGTTTACCTGTGCTTTCTCTATGGAAAAATCGTTTTGTCGTTACGAACTGAAGTTTACGATAATTTTCTTGCACTCTCTCTGCATTGTCAATTTGACAATTGTATAATTGAACATGATAAATACGGGCATGAGTACGAGTGTTCCTACTTAATTCGCAATAACTAATATCACACTCTCATCAAATTGGCAATTACTTCTGAATGATCTCTGAGTCTGAAGCTGAATGAAGTCGAGTCTATATTGAGCGACGAAAAGTTTATTTCGTATTGTTTTTTTTTTTGGCATCGAACAAACGTGTTCCATTCAGCTCTCCAAAGACAAAGTAAGATTATTAATTCTTTGAAGTTGAATCATTGTCGGGTGTGTCGACAATGAGCATCGCTTCGTGCGACACTAGTGACATTTTGGCTAGCCATACGGACTAGAAACTTAAGATTTTGGCTCGTCCGCTGTGATTTTTACTAGCCATTGGCTAGCGGGCTATCGTTAATTTCGAGCAGCGAGAGCCCATACATATGCCCGCGATGCCAGCGGACGGTCACGGTGCATGCACTGCGTGCAACTGTGTGCAACTCTGTTTTCACCGCACATCATTTATCGATTAACCGGTATTCGATCGAATCAAAGCCGTCGAATCCCGGTTTATGAAATATTCAATATGCCTGTACTCAGGCTTACCTGAAATTATCATTCATGTGCATTTGATAGTCTTTTGTTTATTTTTTGGTCATAGAAATTTTATCATAATTTTTCAAGTTTAGAGTATTTCATTTCTTTCATATTTGCAAGAATATTCTGGAGATCATTTGTTGTCATAATTTAAGCTATATACATGTACCGTACTTAATTTGTCTAGTGCTAGAAAGGCACATTGTTATTTTTAAATAGAATAATCTATACATCTACATGACTACATGTACATGAAGGTATTTGTGACATTTGTAAATTTGAATGGAAAATGATTAATTCATCTTAAATTAAAAACAAAAACTTGGACTTTCCATTTTCCAGAATAGCAAAAGATATTAAATTTTTACGTGGACATGTTTTGGGCCTACAGGATCATGTCAAAGTGTGTTTGTATGGTTTAGGCGCTGTGTTGAAAAAATGCAGCTCTTTTTAAAATCAATAATTTCCCCAAAGCGTATGTAGGTCATGACAGCTGCTTGTGAAAAACATTGAATTTACTTTTAAGTTTAATTTACAGGTCTATTGATACATATGAACTTCTTGTTTAATTTTTTTAATACTACACTGTACATATTGTGCAAAACATTGAAATCTCAAAACACAGAATCTTTTTGTATTTTTGTTTATTTAGTAGAATTTCATTTTTATTTTATTTTTTATACTGAATTTCTTTCTTTTTAAATGTACTTCATTTCAAATTAATACATTTATAGAAGAAAAACATTTCTATATCTGTTCATAAGAGCTGACCTGTTTTATGTGTATGTAAATGTCCTGTTGTCCTGGTGATGCACCGTCCCCTACTCCTCTTCAGATCTTTTTGAGCAGATAATTAATTTTTGCATCCCAATCCCCATCCAAGATGGAAATGATGATTATTACCTATTCAAATCAGATGCATCCCTCATCATAAGTAACGAGATATGTCTCCACATGACTTCTCTTCCTGGTGATTTCATATTCATGGAAGAAGACGATCCCTACATCATCTCTTCCACATGTAGATTATTACGGTGGGGGTGATGGGCTATTTGGTGGGATTGCAGTCTACCAATCTACCCCTATTTATCATTCATACTCTCTAAGATGGATTTGTAGTGCTCATTTTGAAGAAAATAGAAAGCCTCTGAATGTCGTTTGAGCTGTAGGGGCTTTTCCATAGAGAGTAGGAGACCTACTCTACAGATTGCAGCTGCAGATGAAAGTGCCTTGTTATTCAGCCACATCTTCAGATAGTAGTCAACCTCCATTGATCAATTGCTCTAACCACATGGTTACTGTACATGTACAATTACAACTAATCATCTCTCGGATTCTCATCTTAATTTCCATTCTGATATTTATAACATCCAAGTTGTCTTCATGAGCTGAGTAGCCTTCAGTTCAAAATTATTTCAAGCAGTACAGCTTTCTTTCTCACATCATTGTTGACCATATGAATGAGTAGGTATTTCAATATTTTATATTTTTATCATTTATTTTCTCCTTTTAATAGCTGTGTATCATGAATATTGCAACTAAGCTGTTTTAAGTGTTTTCTTGTGTCTGGTAGAAGATGGTCTGCTTAAACTTACAAACTTGTGATCCCAAGATGTAAGAAGGACCAGAGTTCAGTTCAAGTTTTATTGTTTGATGATGAAACCATATGTTTTATTTCAGATACCCCCTGGTGGAAGGGTAGAGAGGCTCTTCAAATCTTGCTTCCCAGGGCCTTTGGGAGGAACATCAACCAACCAAACAGTACACATCCTACAAGACATTGTAAAAGTCAAGGAACCAGTACCATCAAAAGGCAAAACAAACAAAAGGTATTGAAAGCAAATTTAAAGAATTATTTCTATATCTGTCCCCTGAAACACCAAACATTGTATATGTGCTTGTGTGCACTGATGTCATTTGCATTCCTGATACAAATGATCCCTAAATTGAAATTTTTTTTAAATGCAGCATTAATACCAAAATATAATCTTTAGTATTACCTTACATGCATGGTAGATATGAGTGCTATACAAGAAGCCAAATGTTATGTACTTGTTATATTTTTGTGAATATGTGTGTACTTATATGTATGCATGTTATTCTTTATTTAATAGGCCCCCAAAACAATTTTTGGAATAACCTTTGTTCCAAGTATGGTACAGGAACATCTCTTATGCCCTTTCCCCCTATAATTTCTGCTTCTGTTTACGGGATGCATTGGCAAACATAATTTAACTTTACTCTATCTTAACTGATCAACCAATATTAAGTTCTTGAGGTCACTCTCTATCTGATTGACCAACCCCTGTTCACATGTGTAAAGCTGTTAAAGGGCAATCCAACCTTGGTAATAACATGATTTGTGTGAAAGCTTGAAAGAAATCGGACAAGGACTAAGAAAGTAGATGGATGTTTGAAAAATGAGATCACTACATCTATGCGAATCTCAAATTGGCAATTTGTTGAGTCGATTGTGACATTTTTGTGGACAACTCTCCCATTTGTCGTACACAAAAATATTAATTTGTGGTTTTCTTCAAGGCGCTTTTACCCTCGGGGCAGCACTCAAAATATATTGGAGATAGCATATTGTTATAGGTCGTCATGAAAGAAAAAGATCCTACTGAGTAATATGTTTTGAAAAAAGTGACATTTTAGTCATTTTGTGTGTTGGAGTGAATGAGGGAGTTGTCCACAGCTACATCACAGTGACATTACCTATTCGGCCAATTTGAAATTCCCATATATGGCAATAAGAAAGTTATGAATTTCAATATGGCATGTGCCATATTGAAATTGTGATTACAACTTTCAAAAATTCATAACTTTAATAATTTCTTGGTACTACAAAATTTCAATATGGCACGTGCCATATTGAAATTCATAACTTTCTTATTGCTTGTCCGATTTCGTTCAAACTTTCACCAATCTGCTTCTCTGATTTTTCCTCTTTCTTTCAAAGCAACTTGCTATTAAGGTTGGATTTCCCTTTAACTCTATAATGTTTCATACTACAGTATACAGCTATCTAGCTATAAAATGTGAAATAATTGCATAAACATTGCATAAACATACATGTATAGCAAAGCAAAGTTTAGAGCATTGTTTGTAAGAGAATTCAATCAAAAATTAAGGATGAGTAGCTGTGTGCAGATCATATGTAGTATAGGGATATGTCCCATGTCCCTATTGCAATATGATCATTTAATTTGTTTCTTTTTTTCCTCTGAGATGTGAAAGGGTCCACATACTTGCTCAGCATATGTCAGGATTGCCAGCTAAATACCAGCATTCTTGATTGATTGATTTGTATTTATCTAACCTGAGATGCTAAGAAAGCAAGCATGCTTGTAGACCAAGCAAGTACAGCTGCAATCCAAGGGACTGGGTAATATATGTCTTAGCAAGGGGCATTACTGGGCTCTGATTTGGTTTTGAACTGGGGCGAACCAAGAAGTTACCCGACATGGTAATTGAACCAGGATTCTTGCAGATCCAAGATCATTGCTCTAACCACTGAGCTAATCTCCCTCCCAAAAAGTGACAGTGTACAAGGAAAGTTAATAGTTTAATCAAGGACTTATCACAGAACAGGAGTCACAACAGAATTTATTATGACCAAAAGTGTTATGCAACGCAAGAGATAAGACCCAAAATCAAAGTACCGCTCCGCTCTTATCGCTTGATCTTGACAGCTCCCTCGCTCATTGAAGAACGGGGTTCAATGCCGACTTTCAACCTCGGTGGGGAAATAAATATTTCAGTGAATGTGAACTAACAATCAGTTCACCCATGCGCAGTAGAGTTTGTTGCTCTCAATATATGCGCAGTAAGTTGTATCTTGAGCTCCTCAAAATTCTAAATTCATCGATGCTTATTTCGTCAAAATATGTCCAGAAATGGACGAGTTATGACATGTTTTCTATAAATATCAATATTTTAGATATCATTTTCATATTTATGTAATAATATGTTCTGAAACTCTGCAACATTTGAAACATATCTCTTTGGAAAGAGCATATCTTTTTGATCAAGACCCACCTTGTCATTAGAGTGTTAACATAATAGAAAATACATGAATGAAATGGTCGTTCTCTTGGAGTCGACTCGCGTCTGTGAATTCTCTTGTCGTCTGCCCAAGTGGGATTCATTCGGTCCCCACTCGTGCTTTTCTGTGTATGTTGTCTTTTACGTAATTATTTTTATAATAAATTTTGACTATTTCCCTGTTGCACCTTACTTCTTTTTATCAATTATTGAAATGAATCATAACAAAGTATATGTCTCCCACGTGTTTGAGACAGTGACAGTGAGAGCCTGTCTCTGCGACTGTGACTGTGAGTTTAAACGCTGACTGACTCACCAAGTCAATAATAATGCCAATTTCATAACGCCAATATGGCATGGTACTTTTCTCTAGATCTACTTGTTGGCATGTTCTTTCTTGTTGTCAGTTGAGGTGGACTTGCTGGACAACCGAAATAAAATTTATCCCTATATATAGTTAGCGTTTGTTTTCCCTCCCCCCCCCCCCCCCCCCGATCTAATATTCGATTTAAGATCTAACTCCTTGTAGACTGTTTCAAAATTAAGATTCAGAGAATGTGCAGACAAAAAAAAAATCATAAATATTGTGTTATTCTGAGTGTCTGCAGTAAGCCTATATGTTGGCCTAAATTTATGAAATTAGACAAAATAATTTTAGAGAAAATACTGTTGAAATTTAGTCTAGTCTATGCCAACTTCAGGAAAAATAGAAAATTTCGGATAACATGAAACCCCCTCCTCAAGGCTTTATCAAGAAATCTGAATAAGATAATTAATCACATTTACTTGGCCTTAGTATTTTTCAGTGGCATCACTATAGTAGAACATTCTGAATGGGGATGCTGGAGCAAATTCAATGACAAGGTAACTGAAAATGCCCCATGAAGGAAAATTGATCACATTTTGGTAAAGCTTTGAAGAGAGCTAAAACCCTTGGCACAGTAAGAGTTAAACAACAAAATGTGAATAGAGGTCGGAGAACAGAGTAACTAAATGGTAGCTTTCACACAGACTTCCCCCGCGCAGCTTAGTCACACCACCACACCGGCAAGACTGGCGGGGCAGCTCCGCTCGCTGAAAGAGCCAGCCAGGCCAGCCCGGCAGAGCTACATGTAGCTACACTATACCGATGCAGGAGGTACCGTAGTCTACTCGTCTTTTTGAAGATATCTAGATCTATATAAAGTTAGAAAATTATCTTCCCACTCTTTCCAATTTCCCATTCATCTAGCTGTACTCCCAATTCGTTGATTTCGGACAAGAACAGTAATTCCTCGTCTAAAGTGAAATTATCCTTGTGTTTATACTCTACGTTTGCGATTTTCCCAAAAAGCAAGAAGCTAAGATGACGTCAGTTGACTCGATCGGCTGAAGATGAGCATGCGCAGATCCAGCCTCGGCACGAGACCCAAGTAAATTGCTGTCGTAAATCACAGAAGAACACCCGCTGAGTTGATTGCGCGGCATCGAACCCAGTTCAAAGAAGCTCGCTTCTGCTGTAACTCCAGATCTGTGATAACTCCTTGGTTTAATGCTAGCAGCTCAGTACATACATGTAGGAATGATTCCTGTAAATTATACAGAATATGGTCACTGGCTCTCTGCTTTTATTCGTGAAGGCAGGCTACTTATTAATAGCAATACTGGTTAGATGATATATAGAAAGTAAATATATATGCAAAATACTCAAGGTGCTGGCCTAATGTACCTATACTGAAGTAATATGCAGGGTTTGACACAAACAGGACACATAGGCTCCCAAAATACAAGTCCGCACCCTAAAATATTAAAATTTTAACATCTCAATACGGACCCCCTGCGAAAAAAGAGTTAGTGTGGAGCCACGTAATGTACGATATTTTGTTCATTTTTATTTCAGATAATATACATGTATTGTTCACTTCACACACACACTGACCAAAGCCTAGAATAGACCCTGATTTAAACATATTTTGAGAAATTGACCTGATTTTGGAAATTTAAAACTGAAAGGAGACAAATAAAGGAGATGTTTGGAGATCTGCATTTTATGAAAGCTGGCCTGGGGGTTATAAAAATAGGGACAGGAGACATTGTTTCAACAGGGAATTTACATCTTGTAAAAACATGTTTTGATAAGAAGCTCTAGATGGAGATGATGAGCTAGCTTTACTGTCCTGGTTTGCTCTAGAAATGAGGATGATTCTTTGTTTCCTCAGGGACTCTACTCTGCAATCAAATATCATCCTTATTATACAGGAGGTCATATCAAAAGCAAGCTTTTCTGCATGCATCTGACTGTGTTATAATAATAATAATAATAATAATAATATAATAATAATAATAAAGTGTGTTATATGTTGCCATCTCTATGTGCTTTACAATAATGAAAAACCAACTATGTACATAATATGCATAAATACATGACATTAAATTACTTTACACTGCATTTTATTAGATTACATTAAATTACAGTGCAGCGCATCACATTACATTACCTAGCACTACATTACAACCGAGTGAAATAATTAAAATAATACAACATAAAAGTGAAATAGCAGATAACATGAATATACAAATGATAGATGAGATACATGTAACTGTAGGAGTTCTTGAAACTATTGACATTGGATGCATCGCAAAGTTGGGGAGTAATAGAATTCCACAGTGTAGATGCTAAGGTATACATGGAAGCATAATGGCTCAGTGGTGGAGCATTGGTCTTGTAATCAAGTCAGTCTGTCAGTGTAATTATTTAATAAGGCATTACTGAAAATATCGACAAAGTCCCTCAAATAGGACTGAAATGCTACACAAATCAGTAATTTGTACCTTGATCTAAATACATGTAATATGAAAAGTACCTTTTACAGTCTTGATAAAAATCAGAACATTTAGTGCATAAAAAAGAGAAATCCTTATCAAGTCAGGAGATTAAAATAATGTGTACAAGAATTCTTGTTTAGATTGCAAAAATTCTATCTGAAAGCATGGATCTATGACAGACTTTTTTACTTAGACCCCTGTTACACATGCGTCGGCTTTCAAAGGCGGCCCCGGAGCCGGCTTCACACCTGCAATTTGAAGCCGCCTCGAGACCATTAAAACCCCTGTTACACATACCTCGGGCTCGCAATTTTGTGTCTACACATAGGCCGGCTTCACGTCGCCTTTTCACGAGCTGACGTTGGGGCGCACTCCATGTAAAAATTTTTGCGTGGTTTGCACACTCGCACTGCATGTGCTGTACTATCTCATCAACATCGCGGACGGTCCGCGCATGCACAGCTCTTAAGGGTTACGTAACTTCCGCTTAAAAGCCGGCGCCAAGTCCACTTTGGTGTTACACATACTGATTGCGGGACTGAGTCCGGCGTGAGGCCGGCCTCAAACCACATCCAGAGGTGGACTGGGATGGAGGCGGCTTCAGTCCGGCTTTTTAAAAAAGTTGATGTTGCACATACGTCGAGCCGCCTCTGGAGGCGACCTCAGTCTAACAGGGGTCTAAAACAGGAAACAAACGAAAAATTTATTCTAATATTTTTGTCTGAAGCATACATGTATGTTGGAAGAAGACATTTAACACAATAATAACTACTTTCGAAAAATAAACTCAAGGGCAATTTCAAAGGCCTATTGTAGTGCCCATATGTCATGCACCATTGTAATGTTCGCAAATTTCTAAAGGTGATATTGAGTTTATTTTTCGAATGTAGTTTTTATCGTGTTATTTGTTTTTTACTTCAGGACGTAGGACGAATTCCTATCTCGTTTTTCCTGCATGGACATAATCCTACATGTACATGTACCGTACATGTAGTTGAAATTAGGTTAGGATATTGCTTTTCCCCATCTATGCATACATGTATATGGCGCTCTAGCTGACTGCATTACATGTAGATTGCATTTCAGTCTGTTCCGAGAATGTTGGTCCTTTCTACTCACATGACTTGTATTACTAACAGTACACTTGCTACATGTATGTTGAGAAAAAAAAAACTGTTCTTTAAATTCTCTATTTTCCTCATGAAGTCAGTTTGTAAATCAAGATATGATATTCTGGAAACTACTGTAAGAATTGACATTCTCATGGAATTAAACTTGTGCGCTCGACCAAGTAAAGTGAATTTCATCTTTTTTTTAAATTTTGCTGACAAGCTAGGCTCATGGCTTCTCTATTTTCCTCATGAAGTCAGTTTGTAAATCAAGATGTGATATTCTGGAAACTACTGTAAGAATTGACATTCTCATGGAATTAAACTTGTGCGCTCGACCAAGTAAAGTGAATTTCATCTTTTTTTTAAATTTTGCTGACAAGCTAGGCTCATGGCTTCTCTATTTTCCTCATGAAGTCAGTTTGTAAATCAAGATGTGATATTCTGGAAACTACTGTAAAACTTGACATTTTCATGGAATTAAACTTGTGTGCTCGACCAGGTAAAGTGAATTTCACCTTTTAAAAAATTTTGCTGACGAGCTATATATTGGTCATTCAATATTATATGAATATTGCACATGATTGAAAGTTGCTGTGATAATATACCTGTCACTGATGTAAAAGATAACATTATTATTAGAATATCACCCATGATGGAATCAGGTTTTAAAAAAGGCAGATATGTACATGTAGATGCACCCCTAGATAATAGTAATATTTGGATGTTTTCCTTTTTTGCTATTATGGGATATGCCTGTGCAAGATCGATGTTGATAGGTATAATCCAGTGCAAAACTTGGAATCTACATGTATTCTGCTAGATGAACATGTAGTACTTTTCTAGTACTGCATGCCTACATGTATGGCTAGTTAAGAAAGCTTTGAACATGCCAAGGATGTGTCTGTACAACACTTATGTTAATATGACTTTGCTGCTATGGGCAATAGATAGAGAAAAAAAGATGCATCTGTGTGGAATGAATGAGGAGAATTGCAAGGGAAGTGAGTATTGGTTAATTGGAAAAAGCTACTTTAATATTTCAAATGCAGATTTATACTTCTGAGACAAGCTGTCATGTTTGCATGTACGTATATTTCTGCAAGCAAGAGAACAATTCCATGAAAAAATTCCATGTCTGAATTTATTTAGAAATACAGCAAATTATGAAGCTTACCAAATATTACTTCTTCTTTTTCTTTTTTCTTTTTTTCCTTATCATTCTCTTCATCTCCTTTCCTTCCTTTTCTCTGTCTCTCCTCCTCTCCCCCCCCCCCCTTCTCCTCTTCTCCTTCTTCTCCTTCTCCTCCTTTCCTCCTCTCCTCCTCCTCCCCTTCCCCCTCCTCCCCTCCTCCCCCTTCCCCCTCCTCCCCTTCCCCTTCCCCCTCCTCCCCCTCCCCTCTCCCCTCTCCCCTCCTCCCTTTCCCCCTCCTCCCCTTTCCCCCTCCCTCCCCCCTCCCCTCCTCCCCCTCCCCCTCCCCCCCTCCTCCCCCTCCCTCCCCCTCCCCCCTCCTCCCCCCTCTCCCCCTCCCCCTCCTCCCCTCCCCTCCCCCTCCTCCCCTTCCCCAAGCCCAAGAAAAAGATTTCTAGTTAGCTAAACCAGAGAATTTAAAAAGAATTTTAGAATATGTATGTACACCTGTTATGTATTTTCCATCATACACATGTATATGGGGATTTTTTATAATGAAGAGAAGCAATTTAGCTTGAGGATTAAAAATATCTTCCTGACCGCAACGGTTTGCAATGGTTCACGTACAACTCCATGTCATCAAGAAAATGGCAGCCCCCATGTAAAGCATTGGCAGAATGTCTTGATTTAAACCCTTTCTGATATTTTATTTCTAAAGTGATACAGGTCAGTGATTAAGAATATTACACTTTGACATAAGTACATTTATATTGTAGTGTTAATTCTCCTTTAAACAATATTGTTTAAAAAGAATGAAAATTCGCACTAGACAGGTTTCTTTCTCCGCCAAACACGGCTGGCTTCATCATGGCGGATGACTTTATGGTTGGCATGTTGCAGAAGTTCCAAATGCCGGAACTGATTGATACATTCAGAGGTAAACATTTAGACTAAATACATGTATACTGTTATCTGATCGAGTTTATACCCAAGACATTTTTGTGCTGCCTTGACATCTACATGATATCTAGATCTAAGCCACAGTCACAGAATAAATTATGATCTACATGTAGATCTGCAACTTTGCAAGTCGTCCTTCCAGCGCAGCGCAGTGGGTCCGGTCCTATCCTGTATGTGCAACTAACTTAAACTACGCTGCGCTGCAAAGGCGACTTGCAAAGTTGCAGGTTTAGATCATAATTTATTTTGTGGTCTAAATCTATACATCATATAATGTCACGGCAGCACAATATGTCTCAAGTATAAACTCGATCAGATTACAATAGATTTAGTCTAAATGCTTACCTCTGAACATATCAATCAGCTCTGGCATTTGGAACTTGTATACAACAGCCATAAACAACTGTGTATGTTTAAACACATGTTTTAAACAATTGTTTTGAACAACAACTTTGAATGTATTTCTTTAACCAATAGTTGTTAAGAAAACAGTTTTAAGCAACTGAATTTAAACAACCTAGATGTTTTAAACATTTGTTTTGAACAACTAATTTTTTAAACAATAGTTGTGAAAAAGTTTTAAGCAACAGAACTGTGTTTGTTTTAACAACTTAATTTAAACAACCTACATGTAGATGTTTAAAAGCTGTTGTTTAACAAATTATTTAAAATTTTAAACAAGAGGCTGTTTAAAGTTTAAACAACCTTGGTTGTTGAACAGTTTAAACAATAGTTGTTAGAGTGACCGGCTTAAACAGCATTACTTACAAATTTTAAACAGTTGTTTAAAATATTTTTTACTGTGTAAGAACAAAGGAAAGACAGGAGAAATAAATGAAAGGTATAAAATGGAGGATGAGCATTATACATTGTACTTGAATAAAGAAATTGATTTGTTTCTTAATGTTTTGTTTTAGATTGACAAATTTGACTTATTTTTTTTTCTTCTGTACTCATAGCACGCATTAATGTGCCTCATAATTTAGAAAGTACTGTTGTGCGTGTAGGTATGTTCCCTGAGCCATTGAAGTACTGTACATGCTAACATGTTTTTTAGGGATTGATGTCCCATTAAGAGGACTGACCTGAAAGGTAGAATCCATTAAAAGTGCCATTAGCTGACTTACAATCCTTTTCTTCTCCCACCCATGGCTTCATTTTCACCGTTCTTACCCTGAAATGGATTGTTGAGTGCTATTTAATCCAGGGGAAACATAATTTTTGACATTGAGAGCAGGTGGGGGGGGGGGGGGGGGGGGGGAGACTACTAGGAAACCATATTTGAGGGAAATTGCATGTAAAAAATACATTAAGTGTATCGATCTCCATTTAGGGATTGAGCGTACATCATGCATGAAGGAATTGTAGCCTTTCCCTTGATGCCTGTAGGAAGAGTAATATTATACTCACCAAGTTGTAGTAAAGAATGAAAAATTCTTCAATGTTCCATACAGCCGCAGTTGAACCCATTTACAGCTCCAGGGAGGTTGAAAACCATTTTGTGGTTAGACATTGGATGTTGTTAGGTTTGTTTGTCATGTTCCTCATTTGACCAGTTTAAACTTATCTTGATAATGAAGGATAACTTGTATTGTTATCATGTAAACATTGATGATGCTGGCTGTGGTGAGCATGATTGTTGTACATGTATATATTCCTTTTTAGGATGAAAAGTGATGAAATGTTGACCCAAATTATACTCATTTGTTTGATTAATGCTAACTTGATGTCTATGAAAGGTTGGAATGAGAACAATCTGGAAGAGGCAGGATATATATTACACTGGCTCAAAGAAGTCATATTCTAGCATTTCCAATTTTACTAATGCATTCATTTTTAGTTTGAGGTGGATTTATTATGTGGTGTTTCATGTTTATGTTTTCTCTTGTTTAGCACTGCTACCAATGCTGTGGTTTGGCTCTCACTCAGTGACATGGAGAATACAATGGCTCAGAAATATCACTGGAATGATTCCAAGAACAGTGGAAAACTTCTCTTATCTCTCGGAATTGATTCAAGAAATATCGTAAGTATCAATATTCACCATCTTACGACAGGGTGGTGCCTACTTGGAGGCTATTGAGGTACATCATTTAATATGCACATACTGTGATGAAATATACACCAACCAAACAAAATATTCCAACTTTATATCCTAATAATATCTTCCCTTCCTTGATTCTTTTATTTATAATCCCTTTCTGTGCATTTCCTTTCATTTCATACTGCTGAATATTATGCTTTGAAAAAATAATGTATCCCAATTAATAAACTTTATCTTTCACATATGGAGACTGTGAGACAGATAGCTTTAAGGGAAAGAGGGATGATAGCAATTAAGACAGTGAGTAGTAAGAGAAAAGGATGTGAGAAGAAGAAAAAAAAGAGGATAGCATGATAAAGAGTGTGGAGTGGGATTGAAAGATTGGCATGTATATGAAGATACTATTTGGCATTTGGCATTTTTCTGAGAATGTACATGTACAATAATTAAGGGTGGGGTGAGAATTCCTAATAGTTTAAATAAATATGACCAGTGTTTGGTATTAAAAAAGGGGGAAAATAAACTTCGATTTTTAATAACAATTCTATATATATGTAATGTGGTAAGAATAACCTTTTTTCAGAAAAAAAAAAAAAAATCAGTTATCATAACATGCATACAGCTTATCACCATTCATAAAGTCTTGTTACCTATAATCTTTGAAGACTTTTATTTTCAACAAATATTTTAAAAAGATAATTGGTACATATAAATGCTTCTTGGAAAACAAATGTCAGTGCTTCTATTTTAACACTTGATTCTAGGATTTGTAATAATATCAGTTTTAAATTAATCTTACTCAAAAAAATGTTACTCCATAATCCATAATATTCTTGAACTTTAATCATCTTGCTGCTGTACTTTCATATGTACATGTACATTAGCTTCCAACCTATCCCACCCTCCCACTAACACACACACACACCCACACCCTTCTTAGCAGAGAAGACATTTTAAACCCCAAATATCTTTCCAAGTTTTCCTTATGTATTTGAAATCCGATTGATCAAAGTTAATATTTTTTATACTACATGTATATGAAAAATAAAATTTACTTGTCAAACTTTGTATTTTTGCATACTTTGGCATGAAATACCAGATGATATATTAATAAGCCATTGAGTTTCTCTTCTTACATGAAGCGGTAGGTTATTTAATCTTTGTGAGTTGCCAACATGGACACCTTGAAAAATGAAGACAAAGATACTGTAAAACCAGGAGCGTTTGCGAACATGAAACTTTTACGAATTGTAAAGGACAGCCAATTTCATAGCAAGAAACTTTCATAATTTTTTAAAATTTAATGTTGTGTCAATTATAATTCAATGATTTCGCAGCATGACACTTACGCGAAATTTGTGAACATTAAATGCGCCCTAAAATGTCTGGTTTGTCAGTACTATATTACAACATATAGGTCTAGTAGATATACATATTAAATATAGAGACTCTATCCAGCCAGACTGCACCTCCTAACTCCCTGATCTCCTTGCTCAAACTAACATTTACCGGTATCTTGTTTTGTCACCTGGAAGTCCACTCCAGATTCTCTTATTAGCAGAAAATCGTTGTGCAATGGAGCATTGTCACCATGGCAACACATTTAATTCAGGCCTTGGTAAAGGGTATATGCTGGAGATAAGATTCCTTGGAGCATCATGAAATAACAACCTTGCATCAGATAATAAATGTTGTGGTTGAACACTTATTATCTACACAGTGCGCAAATCCATTTTGAAATTCGGGGGGGGGGGGGACACCACATGATTGAACTGTCCGAAATGTCTGAAATTTTCTGACAAAAAAAAAAAAAGGTATCACATTTTTACGTTTCTACGTTTCCTCCAAAATTCTCTGACAAGCAAAAAAAAAAAAAAAAGTTCTTCAAAAAGGTAAGGGGACATGTCCCCCTGCCCCCCCCCCCTTGGATTTGCACCATGTATGTACATACATAGTCTAACAAAGTAAGGTGTACACATACAGGGACTTTGAAGGATTTTGAGACATTCTTTAAGAATTGAGACTGTGAAGAATACATGAAGTTTGTACTGACAGTGATAGTTGTACAGCTTTCTTCTTTCTACTCCCTGCCCTTATTCATGAGTCAGAGGAAGAAAAAAAATCTGAATTGTTCTTGCAGGGAGGCTCTTCCACCTCCCTGGTTCTTGTCTATTTTTCATGCATTGTACATGTTAAGGTACCTTCTGATTATATAAAAATGACCACCCCCCCCCCCCAAAAAAAAAGGGAGAGAGAGAGAAAAAGAAAAAGAAATTTAGGTTGTTGATAGTTCAAAAGTAGAAGATATTTAACAGGACATACATGTGTAGCAAATACTTGTAGGCCATGTATCATCTATTCAATTTCAAATTCAGTTTGAAATTAAGGAAACATGTGTATGTGTACATATGCATATATACCATTATGGTTTGTAAGTTTCCCAAATTCATGGCTGATTCACTAAATTATGAATATCTCATAGATGCAGTTGTTCTTGAGCGTACACTTCACAGGTAAGATTGATAATAATTGATTTAAAAATAACCTCATAAACCTCATAATTGGAATTGCCACAAAAAAAGCATGGTTGGCTTTTAAATTTTAAATTTTTTTCTGACAGAATGGATAACCATACCTAATGGTATGTCATGCTGTAGCTTTCAAAGCTAATTGACAAAAACTGATCGTCCATTGGGTCTTAGAATACCGAAATGCACCAAGAAAAATACACATTTATCAAATCCATGGCTAACAAACACAATTTTACTTGACCATACACCCTGATGATACTGTACATGTAGGAGTGCTAGTATTGAAATAAGATATTTTTGTTCTATACATCTATATGCAGGCAGTATCCTGCACTTGAAAGTTTGTATGAAATATCAATTTCTGGTTTGATGCATTATTCGTGATCAAATGTCAACATGCTACATTCACACTGCCATGAGTATTGTTGCGAGATAGACAAAATAGATACCATCTACATGCGTTATTGTGTGTCTCATGTCTGAATAGACAAGGGGCTGAACATCATGTAATAATGCAAATTATTTTATACAGGTACATGAACATACATGTAAATCATGGAAAAACAACACACAAACTATATACCTACGTGTGTAAACATTGGACCTTAGAGCTTGGACCTTTGATTGCCTTCAGTAAAAGAAGTAATCTTTGACAAACTTTCAAAAGCAGATACATGTACCCGTGATGAACCCACGTCTTTTGTGTACAAGCAGTACTTTGTCTGAATAATTGATACATGTTAGATGTGTAGTAGTAGCCTGGAGGAGATAACCAGCCAGGGTTTTATACAACTTTATAGCTTCTGATTTCTGTGTGGAGGAGAAGGATAGATGGGGATAACAGTGAGTGAGAGAGAGAGAGAGAGGAAGAAAAAGAGACTTGGAAATGAATATGTGAAGAAAGTTGGAGAGGGTAGGGGAGAGGAAAAATATTATATATTTCAGACTCTTATTAATTCTAAGAATTTATTCAAAAACCTCTTCCTATTTTGTAGGATGAAATATAGAAGTTATACAGCCATCGAAAAAAATTATTAGACCAAGGATGGTTACTGTTATTTTTGTGGTATGAAGGAAATAAAATATGGTTACAGCAAGGTATAATTGCTGGAATTTGGTATTCATTCAATGAAATACAAAGACAAATCATTTAATGCATATCATAGTACCCTTATTACAAAAGCTTGGTCTAATAATTTTTTCCAGGGCTGTATGTGTATGTCTATTTATTATTCTGAGTACTACATTTTCTCCAGGATGACATAATTTATTACTGCAATAAATGATATAGTATTTTATTATTTGGTTATATGATACATATATCAATCAGTCTGTTATGGATGGAGAGCAAGTAATGTGACCTACATGATAACAATGTAGATACAATGTCCTAGAATACAAATGAGATGGCAGCATGTCTGCCAAAATCATGATGGAATTCAGACAGCTTCAGTTGAGGGTGAAGTTCATTCCATCATCTGATTGGTTTATATACCTACATTCAAAGGCTATGGTGTGCAGAGAAGGGCAATTTTTATGCTTGGCACACAATTATGTGCAAATTGTCCGTCAGAATTGTATAATAGTGTGTACATTGGTTCTGCCAAGCCTGGAGCAAGATGTAACCCACTTTGTGGATAGATCCTTGAAGATTGGACAGATAGACATTCAATTTCCATTTCTCTATTGGCTTGACATTTGAAGATTGTTGGTCTACTGTCTGTGTACATACATATACATGTAGAACAAACTAGTATTTAACATCAGCTGTTTTCTTTGTAACAACATCCACAGTTATGTTAACAGATACATGCAAAATCAACTTATCTTTCTGAAATGGAATATTAGAAACATTGACATTAGATTTTTGAAATTTATATGAATGATTATTCCCTCTAACTTTGTGATATTGGTAGAGTATCTATCTGGGGTGAAAATGATTTTTAGGGAGTATGTTGTCAGAGTTGTTATGATTGAATATTGATGACTTGCTACAAAATTCTGAGAAATAGCAAATTTTGAAAAATAACAGAACTTCCCATTAAACTTTTCACTTTATTTTGTATTGGTCTTTTCACTTTCACTTTAGTGATTTCATATCAAATACTTAGCCACAATTTATCTTTTGTTGTTTTTCTTGCACATATATGATTTTAAATCTTACTGCTGTGGCTGTCTTTTTGTCTTTTGTTGAGTATTTAGAAGTTTCAGAGTGTTCAGTGTGTTTCTGTGTATTTCATATAATGTTTATTATTTTATTGACTTTATAATTTTTTTCTCTGTCTTCAAGCATGTGTTATAAACAAAGGCACACAATATTTGTCTGCCAATTGATTGCTTTTTAGAAATAATAAATCTATTTAAAGTATTATGCACCAGGGATCTGAATTTCAATTCATTTAATACCTTTTCCTGACTTGCTAATAACATTTGAAACATGTATCAAAGCTTAGGTGTCTGCTGTGTGAAACATATTTAAAATCTCATGATTTTTCTGCTTTTCTGTCAATCTACATAATTTTTGGATGAACGTGGATATTGTCTAAATCGGTCTAGTTCCTTTTAGTCTTTCTTATATTCACGGAACCTGAACATTGTCAAAATAAGTGGGGGTTTTTGAGGGGGTGTTTTGGTTTTTTTTTAGTATACATGTATAAATAATTTTTGTAATCTTCCCTCTAGGCGGGGTTCCATACTTTTTTTCATAGGGGTCCGGATTGAGATTTCAGGGTCTGTATGCATCACTGCATGAGCCCCTTGTTACAATTTTGACATTTTTGGGGTGCTGACATGTATAGATTTTGGATGTGCATGTGTCCCAGGCACCTGTTTGTGTGGAGCACTGTTGTACTAGGTCCCCTGATAGTATCAAAGCCTGGGATGTTATCCCTACATTGATGGATTGAAGTGGGCTGATATGAATGTATTACAAACACATTTACATTTTTTTATATCACAAATAGGAAATCCTCCTTCCAGACTTATGTTTGAGAGTGATATGTGGGTGGATTTTTTGACATGAAGTTTAGGGTAAAATGTGGAGATGAATCGGATGAATCAGTCAGATACAGGTATGCTGTAGGTACGTCTTGACAGATTAAAAAAAACAAACATATTACTCTGAGGTATTGAGAGGAATATGAATGAGGAAATTGAATAGAATGCACATTATGCTTGCTTCTGCTTGCAAGTGTGTTTGGCATGGCAGCTACATCTACCTCATGTCATGCAGAAATCCTTGTGAGAGAAATATAAGTACACTATTGAATCAGATATAAAGAGCTCTCCATATACATGTAGCTTGAATGTTGCTTTATAGAATGAATATAAGGCACAACCTATTTTTTTTTAGATGTTGTCTTCATTCCCTCCTCTCCAACTTGAAAGGTTGCAGTAATACATGTACTGCATAATGGCACCTGCTTCATGTCTTCTATTATGCTCTGTTCGAAGTGAATGAATTACTTTGACTGCCTAATTTGTTTTGTATGCATTGAATTGGAGCCAGAGCCTAGTTACATACTAAAGATAGGAGGTAATTTTTAAGTATCTCAACTTCTAATACTGTAGGAACAGCCCTGTAAAATAAAGACTTGGGTCACAACCTACCAGTACACAGTTACACACATGATTGTTAATAATCTGGCCTAGATCTACAAGTAGCCTACAACATATACAACAATGTACACGTCCTGTGCATATATTTCAATAAGGTCTCCTCCAAATGAAAGTACGCTTTCAATATGTGGCGTGAAGGTCAAGCCTGCTGTTGTTATGTTTATTTTTCATCTACACTGTAGAATGGTGGAAATAAAATTCACGAGCTTGATGACATTTTTTAGGGAAAGTGGATCCTGCCTCTATTGCAGATTATTCTTCCCAATTGTTCTTCAGTATATTCAATCACGAAGGAAAATTTGTTCCATTGTAAAGGTTTGCAAAGCTATTGCCAGTTTACAACATCAAATATTCAAGTGATACAATAAACAAAAACCATTTTTAATAAGAGAGTAAAAGGGTCAAATGTACAGGGAAACATTTTTGTATGGTATGCACAACTGTTAAAAAGGAGACCTACAAATGACACTTCTCATATTTTTAATAGTATCTTACAAAACAATATTTAGTTTTGTTTTCATGAAAGAAAGAAATCATCTACTATAGATTGGCAAGCTACATGTTTGTCATTTTGTTTCCCTACCCCTCCCACCCCCTTAATCTCACACCTTACAGCTTCCACCAGGGCGTGGTGGACGACCCCTGTTTGCTCAGGAGCTTGGTATGCTGACACCCAGTAAACCTGGTGAGACCTCTGACAAGATACCCCTAGGTGGTGCTGGTGATGTCAGCAGTGGAGCCGAAGATGGCATATCAACCACATCGTCTGTTACCGAGGTAAGACATGTCTAGCTTAAGGACATCATCACAGTCACAAACACTCGTAGAAGATTACCACCGCAGGGTCAGGTGCAGTTAGCAAGCTCATTACACGTTAGGTGCGTTTCCATTAGCCTGAGAGTTCAAAATGCTTCGCTAATTCTGATCCAGGGAAATGAACCTGTTTACAAAATACTGTAGCTAGCTATTTCCACAGTGAGGATAATTAGCGGGCTATTTCACTGCTGCACTTGGGAATAGCTCCAGCTGTTATATCACAAGTTGATCTAGTTCATGGTTAAGACAAACTTTGACTGACTTCTCGATCCGTCTGTGCACTCCTACTGTATTATTTCAAAATCATCTCTCCCATACCACGTATGTTCTGCACATGGGTTTACATAATTTTACTTGGACATCGCTCGTCTTGGATTAGTGGAAACGGAAATTTAACTTTGGACAAATTTCCCAGGAAGCACTGATCAGTTTAATTTCTAAAGCTTGAGCTTGTGTAATCTTAAGAAGCACCTAGTGAAATGTGAAAGTTTTTATCATAACCTCTATACCTCTAACATAAATCTGATCCTATATGCAGTATCATGATGAGTAAGAAAAATTATTTTACATGAGATTGATTGCCACAATGTCGACCATAGGATTCTTCATGTTGACTTTAAGTATTATAGTCTGTATGCCTTTATACCATTTGGTAACACTGACTATATTTCTCCTTAATAGGGCTAATTGATCTGTTATGTTGATTGCATTCAACATATATTTACATCTTTGAACAGTTTGTACATGTAGGTCTTCCTATGCTTCAAGTAGAATATTGAGAATTTGATTTGTAAAAAAAAAATGAGATCAATTATGATAATGAATATTATAAATAAGCAGATACAAAACAGCAACCTGCCTAATCGAAGCTCTATAATTTCCGGATCTTCAGTGTGCATTGTCTCACACTGTCTGTCCATTCATTTTAGATATGACTACAGCTATTCAATGAAGAAAAAAAAAAATCCTCTTCTTTTGGATATTGACACTAATAAGATGCTGGCAGCACCCTATGGCAATCTTACCAGTATGGGTTCAGATACAGATGTTGGGAAACACACTTTCACCAATATATTTTAGGGGGGAATATGATACAATTACTTTAGAGAACTGAATAAAACATGTAGCAAGCATGCGATGAGAAAGGCTGTTTTAATTTATAATGTGTGATAATGTTGAACTGTTATAAATGTTCATACTCAAAACTTAAAGATCCAATATTGATTATGAAATTGGAACTAGTTGAGTATTTAAAGCATGGCAGAAGAGCATTTATGAAACTGTTTTTGTTAATGATTAATATCTCTCTATCTCTCTCTCTCTCTCCTATCTGTTTCTCTACAGGATACTGTACCTAAGGTTGAGTTTGACTGGAGCAACAGTGGTCTTATTAACCCTTTAGATGGTATGTTATGAGTTAAAATATAAATTACCTAAACTAGCATCAAGCCTCATGGAAGGAGGGGGGGGGGGGGGGGGGTCCAAAGGGGTATTTCATATTTGGCTTGGACAACAGTGGTCCCATTATGTTATGATTATGATTATACAATTTTTTTTTCAATTGTTCCAATGTCAAACCAGCATTAAGCTTAATTTCAGAAGGTGGGGGGAGATTAGGGAGGTCTTGTGGAAGTCAGTGTTTTTATGCTTTTTATACTTTTTCTCTAGTAAATATGAAAAAGGAAGAACACAGCATTCTTTTAAAGTGTGAAGTTGGTAGATCCTATTTCTTTTCTTATACCTGATTTCTTGAGGATATCCATGTAAAATGGACAAGGTAGAAAACCACTGTTAACTACATACTGTTCACTTCACTTAAAGGGGGAACTACATCTACATGTACATCTTGTTGGCATCATGTTACTTAGGAAATAACAAGAAATGGAATCAAGCATGAATTCACTCAATAATAATATAAAACTGTTTGATTAGGTGCCAACCAAATATCTCCTTGAATTCAATGTTAAAAATGCTAAATATATGTAGTTGGGATCACAGTTGGCATGTTCTAGCTATATTGATAGAGCAAGTATAAATAATAATATATGCAGTCAAGGCCGAGGTAAATACCTTGAAAACGGTCCTATTAAAGGTCTTATTTGAATGGTCTTAACACTCTTTTCTTTCTATGGTTCAAAGTCTTATATTTTAGTAGACAGCCATCATGTTTACTTTGATCATCAATTATCTGTTTGTAGATTGTGAGGTTAATTATCTGGTAGCACCATACATATATACCAAATCAAAATTTATCAGGTACCATATTTAAAATTCATATCAGCTTAAAGGAAACATTGCATGACTATCAAAGGTGGCAATGATTTTAATACTGTAATTTCTGAAACTTTTCACAAGCAAAAGCTCCTGCTATGCGATATAAGTAGATCACACCCCTGCATTTATGCAGTGCTATAGAATTTCTTGAAAAGAAAAGGGCAGCTGTCAATATGCAAAAGTTTGAGGTCTGCAGAGTTTCTGGTTTTACAAAATTCATTTATTTTTCACACACTTAAGTACAAAGGTTGTATGTTATTTATACATGGGAGCACTATACACCATCTCATAGCACTCTGGGTAACTAGATTAGGAAAGGTCTTCTTTCATCAAATCACATCAGGTCACATGTTGAAGTAAAACAAAACAAAAGAGGACATGACAAATAAGAAAAATAGAATGGTATACTTGGAGAATCAACTTTTTTTTTAAATATCAAATTGATTTTCCTACACCACTCCCTACATCACATATATAAATGTACTAGATGTCAAAAAACAACATTTGACACTTGACAGTTAATAGCTCAAAAGTTACAACTCATATCAGACTGAGGTTTTTACATTGTAATGTTAAGGATGTCAGATTTATTTGGAGTGAGTTTTATGAAATTTCCTTAATGAATATTCTTAATATAATGCTTGGAATATTTTAATAATATTTTCACTTTTTGAAAAATCAAGGCCACAAACTGTGTGTGTATCAGAAACAGGGATGCCACTTTTCAGACAAAAGTAGGAATTCCTACTTTTTCAACATATTTTTGGCCATAGAAAACCACTTTTTATGTTCACAATGGCCCATTCTAGATGATTTTTCCTACTTTTTTATCCATTTTAAGTGGCATCCCTGCAGTAATTAATTTGAAGCACAACAATTGTTATTGTGCATGATACGAGTTATAATTTTTGAGCTACAGTATATTAATGATCAAAAGTGTAAAAAAAAAAACCAATGTTAACACATAGTATAAATCTGTTCAGAGTTGGTTGTGTACAACCATTTATTGCGCATAGTAGTTGTACTACATGTAAAGTGACATGAGAAAAACTTAAAATTGATTGGCTTCAGTGTACTTTATGTACTGGAAAATGGCTGAAATCAATGGGACTGTGTTAATTTCAAAGATTTGCACAGATGTGTAATATTTACATTGCAATCATAGTATAGCACTTTACGATGGTAGTAATGTATTCATAGTTTAATTAAAGGGGAAAAATTGCATGCAAAGAAGAAAGGAACCAGGGATGTTTTACAAAATTATTGATAACATCTGGGATAATTTTTGTTTTTCCTTCTGTTCTTTTTGAATTCATTGTAGCATGGGCCGCTTTTTATTATAATGATCTTTTCCTCCTCACATTTCATTCTCTCTTAACCAATTCTTATTGATACACAACAGCAAACAGCTTAAACCTGGACTTTTTCGCCAATGAGCGAAAGAGCTCATCCTCTAGACATAAATCTAGATCAGGTAAAAATCACAACCGAAGATGCTGTTTGATGGAAAACTCAACTTCATATAGTAATCATAGTCTACTGTGCATGTTCGTTGGTTTTATAGCTTTCTTTTCTTTTGTTTGAGTAGATAGTTTCACAGATTTTATGGCTTGCAATGTACACTGCACTCTCATCTTTTTGTATACAGTTTGATTTTCATCATTTTCTCTTTTTCTAAAATAGCTTCATATATGTTTTCAACTTGCGTAGTTTTGTAGACACATGTCTTGTATTTATGGTTATCATAAATTTCTTTTGCATGATTTGCAGTGGCTTTCATGTTGATTTTATTACTTCTCCTTAGATTTTTTTTGACTTGTGTAGGTACAAGCAAATTTGTTTTGAATGAAATAGAGGTGAAATAAGCGGAACAAAAGGGAAGATGGAAAGAATATTGAAGGGAAAGCAGCATGTTGAAAGAATCAGAGAGAGAGAGAGAGAGAGAGAGAGAGAGGGAGAGAGTATTCAGAGAGGAGAGCTAGAGAAAGACCAGATTTGCCCTAGAGGTATGGAAGAGTACGAGCATCTTTTGCAATTTTTCCTCTTTTATAGTTTGTAGCATATATGATTACATAGTCCTACTCCATGGCTATATAGTTTTTGTTCTTATGTGCAATAGGGGGGGGGGGGGGGGGTAAAATCACAGTATTTAGAAACATTTTTTTTTAATACCACATGTGACAAGACAAGTGATTCCAAGAAATACATGTACCTGTGCTTTCCTCCTTCTCTTTGTGTGAAATGGAATTAGATGGGCAAGCTTATATCATCTGCTAAGAGCCAGAAGGGTGTTAACTCATTCTAAAATATATTACTTTACACCCTTCTACCTCTAAGCAGACAACATCCCAGTTATATTGCAAAGACATACATGTACCATGCCAAATGGATTTAAGTCTCATTTTATCGTAGTAAGACTATTCCCTCTTTTCCCCTTTCCCTCCACATGTATAAAGAATATATATGAAGTATTATAGCATCCTCCTCCTCGGTATTTCATTAGTATTTATTATCTCTGCTGGTCCTTTGAGATTCATTCTGGCTTGTTTGTTTGAAGTATAATGACATGTGACAGTGTCTTCTGGTGACGTGTGTTAATATATATATAGTGGATGAGATGACATCAATGACATCATACCTCAACAATATTACCTTGATTTAATTCATGCGCTAACAACCCAATAACAACATACTAAGTACTGCATGTAATAATGATTAATATATGATACATCTGCTATGGAAACTGGAACCAGGATTTCTTGACTTGGTCTATGGGAGCATGTATATTTTTTGTAAACCACAACCCAAATTTTCTTGCTTTAGAATTCACTAAATTTCAATTTTCAAAAAGCCATAGTATTCGTTTAATGGTATTCTCTTGAATACAAAGTGTCCAACTTTGTAACTCCATAGGCCTCAACAAGAGAGGGCACTGTTGTAAAAAGACTACATGTCATACATGCCAAATTACTGAAATAAGAACCTACCAGTAAATGTTCATCTTAGGTATGACATTTTCAGGATATTTAATTTGGGAACAGCTGATGATGATTTACAGAATTGTATGCATTTGTTTCATTTTCTGACTCTGAATGACCAAAAGTGGAAATTTCAGTGCCAAGGAAAAATTGATACTTGATCCTTTAGATGTAGAATCTTAACCTGCAAATGGTTTGCTTGGAACAGACATCTCTCTATTGCCTGCATGCAGGCTTTATATACTTCTTTTCTTCTTTTTTTCATATATATCTCAGGTTATAGTCACACTTCCCACCTTTTTGTGTGATATCTGAAAGATATGCTGGATTTATGAAACAGATGAATTCATAAAAAAATGGCCAATTTCAAAGCAATTGACTGAAGAACAGGGCCCGTATTCAGTTCAGTACTTCATTACCAAATACATGTATGAGTATTTTACTTAGTTTTCTGCTGAGATAGAATACTTATTCAACTTTGGTATCCATTTGAATCTTTTGGCAAAGTATTTTACCTTAAGTATAAGAACTCTCACTAGCAGACTTAGCCAATGGCTTGATTGGCTGGCAGGTAAGTGGCTTGCATACATACGCAGAGCTGTACAAGCTCTGCACAAGCAATCTAATTTCACATTACTTTCGACTGGCAGCGTGACGTCACAATGGCTATCAGTATGTATTTTGCCTTAAAGTCGGCTTGCTAAAGTAAAATACTTAGATTTGATTTGAACAGGAGTAAAGCCAGTTTACTGAGCCTAGCCAAATACGCATTTTGAACAGAATACTGGCCCAGATTCTAAATTGTGTTTCTAAATTGACTTCCAGAAAAGAAGAATTATAAATTGTGACATTAAATATACCCAAGTAATAGTTGAGCAGGTGTTTTAACACTGACCTTTGAGTGCCCTGTGACATGGATAATACTGGTGGTAATAAGGTTGACTTCTCCACATAATAGGAAACTACCTTAGTAATCACATATGTAGATGTCATCTGTTTAGAGCCAGAAGGGCGTAAACTTTGTGTAGAAGGACATGCGTTAACACCCTTCTAGCTCTCACCAGACGATATCCATCTTTATAAATTATCTACTGGAGAGAAATTGGTATTTCCCTGAAAAAAAGAGTCACAATTTTGTGTTAAGGTGTATATTAGTAAATTACTATACCTGTATAATATGTATATATTATACAGCTTTATCCCTTTTATTCACTTCTAGGTAACACAGGAACAATAGTACGGTGTGTTGATTTCAACTTTGCTTGATAATGTCCTCTTTATTGGTGGAGCTAAAGGACTTTTCTCTTTTTCTGTCTGCTTGATAAGAAATAAAATATGAAATAGGCAGTAGTGCTTTGCTGATGAAAAGAGTGAATTTTAAATTATATTTAGTCTGAATTAGAGATATGAGTAGTAGAAAATATAATATATCTGATTTCACTTCACTTCTACATTTATCAGAGGTTTGTGAAATGCTGTCTGAGAAATCCTCTCCTCAATAGTCCTGTTTCCAAGATCTACAAATGAGCAAGTCTAAAGTATTTTGTCCCATACATTACCAGCATCTTCAACATGTTTAGTATACCTGATGGTTCTATCAAGTTGAAAGCCCTGATAGGCTTGGATCAGACCAAGTAACAAAGAAAGTGACACTTGGTTGCGGTATTGATTTTTGTATATATTTCTTTAATTCTTGATTACGTGTGGGACAGCAAATGACCAAACCTTAGACTTGGCCAAATGTCAGAGAATACTGCTCTCTGCTAGATAAGCATGTCTGTTTTGCTTTTCGACATGCCATTATCAACTTGGACTAATCTAGATTGCAAATCAGTTTAACTACACTTGATAGGTTTTTATTTTCTTGAAATACAGGTGCTTGTAGATTTCTTTTCTCCGGAGTTAACTGATAAATTCACAGTGGATGGTTTAACTTTTTTTAGCTAGCATTTAGTCAATCCCCCCCCCCCCCTCTCTCTCTCTCTCTCTCTCTCTCTCTCTCTCTCTCTCTTCTCTCTGACTCTCTCTGACTCTCTCTCTCTGACTCTCTTTTTCATCTCTCTCTGGTTCTCAAATTCAATCTTCTATTACTGCTATAATGTAACATATTTTCCTCTAATGCTCTCTCCAAATGTGCAGTGCATGTTGTGCATGATTTTTAATCATCTTGATTCCTCATTATTTTATCTTTATCTAACCTCTGCACCTTCCATATTTCCATTCCATGTATTCAATTCTCAGCTCCACTGGCCTGTTAGAATCTAAATAAACTATAAACTATGTCCAAGTATTTGTTTGGTATTTAAAAGCCATGTCAGATTGGAATTGCCTGTGGCTTTAAAAAAGGAATTTGTGTGAATTAATTGATTTTGACAACCAGTGGAACAAGTGTATGATGCACCAACAACTTCCGTGTTTGGAATATATTGCAGGAAAATAGTGATTTGTATCAATAGAAAATAGAAACATTTTAAAGACATGTTGAAAAAAAATGGATTTTCTTGCGATATGAAGAAGCCTTTGAGTCAATTCATATGAATGTTTGTTTACCGTAATGTGTATTTCTCTCTCTCTCTTCCCTGTCTCTGTCTTCAGTGCAAAAAGTGGACCCGGAACTCTTGGACTTTGCGGTGAGTCCATCTGACCCTCCACTTCAACCAGCATTGACCCCATCCTCCTCCTCCTCCAACCAGTCATCATCAACATCCTCTCAGAGGAAGTCTCCTAATGCTCTGGATGAGATCCTCAAACACTCCTCATCATCCATGGTCAAACAGAAACCCAAGCGAGAGGTGGGGCTTAGCTCCGAAGCAAACTCCGTCCTGGATTCACTGCCTGATCTCTCCTACATGCTTGCCAAGGTTCTCATGTTCCCTGTCGCTTCCTCTAACTCATCATCTCCATCCAAAGCAGCCAAGAGTGATGCAGTCCCTGGCACCACCGGCTGGGCTGAGTCAATCTCATGACAGGCAGAGGGGTAGGCAATAGGGATGCAGTCTCAAATGTGGGATGCGCCAAGTCAATTTCATGACAGCCCCTCCCATTTCAACAGACATGGTCTAGTACACGTGTCTAGGTATGGACACAAATTTCACATACATGCAAGAAATATGCATTGTGTTTTTTATTAGCTGAAGTTTCTCGAGGACCAGGGATATATTATTTTGTGGATAAGTGATCATGTTTATACTGGTAGTATTCCTCTGGTTGCATGTTACTCACCATTATCACAAAGCCCTCACTTGACAAATCTTCAGTGACAGTCTGTAGCATACCGGTATATTTACTGCATGACTATGAATCGTACAGGTTTTATTCACTGAATGATCAGTCCTACATATATGTTGTAATACAGCATAGGAATATAAAGTGGTACATACAATTATCTACCAATAATAATTATGGAAAACATGAATCTCTTTCAAGAGAGGTACATGTATGTTCAAACATAGTTGATTTTGTCTGAATTCTGTAGTAATCATTTTGATTAAAGGGAAATCCAACCTGAATAGCAAGTAAAGTTGCTTTGAAAGAAAGAGGAAAGATCAGAGAAGCAGATTGGTGAAAGTTTGAACTAAATCGGACAAGCAATAAGAAAGTTATGAATTTTTGAAAGTTGTAATCACTATACATATGGGAATTTCAAATTGACCTAATAGGTAAGGTCACTGTGATTTAGCTGTGGACAACTCCCCCATTTGCTCCAACATACAAAATTACTAAAATGTTACTTTTTTCAAAATGTATTACTCAGTAGGATCTTTTTCTTTCATGAGGACCTATAACATTATGCTATCTCCAATATATTTTGAGTACTGCCCCAAGGTAAAAGCGCCTCGAAGAAAACCCCGCAAATTAAATGAAATTTTTGTGTACGACAAACGGGAGAGTTGTCCACAAAAATGTCACAATCGATTCACCTGATTGCCAATTTGAGATTCGCATAGATGTAGTGATCTCATTTTTCAAACATCCATAACTTTCTTAGTCCTTGTCCAATTTCTTTCAAACTTTCACCATCCTGTTTTTATTTTTTTGCTTTCACACAAATCATCTTATTACCAAGGTTGGATTGCCCTTTAAGAAGCAGAAAACAATAAAATGTATCTCCGAGCATGTAGGTGGTTTGTAGCCATAGATGTGACTCTTATCCAGAGGGAACTCTATCCTGATGCCCATAGCTTATAAAACCTTGTTCAAACATGACATGGTAATTCAGGGGCGGATCCAGGATTGAGTAAAAGAGGGGGCACACAAATGAAGGTTTGTCAACTTTTGGAAAAGGTAGACCCGTATTTTTTTGGTCTCGCCAGCTTCTCGAAAAGTCGCTCAGTGGAGTGGGGGGGGGGGGGGGGGGGGGGGGGGTCAACAAATTTTTCGCCAGACCTTCAAAATTCGCTCAGTGGGGGGGGGGGGGTTACGGGGTTTCAGTTTCCCTCCATAATTCCCTGACAAGCAAAAAAAAAAAAAAAAAGGTCTTCATTCTAAGGGGGGGGGGGGGGGGGGGACACAATCGACAAAATGGCGGATCGTCTATGGTCAAAATGCATACTTTTCTTCCAAAAGGGGGGGCACTTCCGGCCCGTGCCTCCCCTGGATCCGCCAATGTGGTAATTGATAAACTGCCTCAATGAAACCGTTGTGGCAAAATAAAAGTCATCATTTTATGTGTAAATGAATGGCATGTGGTGGTGAAAACAAAGGAGATGCATGCAGCAATGGCAACTACCTAAACATACTTGTATCTGTTTGTTACAAGATGCAGCAATGTGAAGCACACTATACTTTATTTTGGCTGCAGCCATTTCTTTTGCTGTATCGTGTGTGAACGAGGTTTTATGATTCAAGTTTACATCTTATTGCCTCTCTTATAGAGGCATTGTGGTTGAGGGGTGTGAACACTTTGAGATGTGTGAAGGTCATGGGTTTGGGCCATGGCATAGCACTTATGTTCAGCAAGGCATTTAGTCAAGATTGTTTCTCGGTACCCAGGTGCATAAGTGGACATGCAAACATTGTGCTTTGAATGAGAATATCTGCGACTAGCTTGAATGCTCCATAGGAGAGTGGAGAGAATTTTATTGCAATGTAAATCAAAAGATTAGGGAATAGAAACACATGTTAATCATGTATTAGAATGTACACTCATGTGAAAAACTAAAAAATTATCATTATCAGTGTTAGTAATTGGCATGTAGCTATCATTATTAACCCCAATGAGTGTATGCCCCCTCTGTTAAATATATGTCATAGAATAAATCAGTCTGGAACATCTGAAATACAGAGAGCCAAAGTAAAAGTGTACGCAAACCATTTCTATTGATCGTGCTAGTGAAGAGAAAATATTCAGACTTTTGGCACCATTCATTGTTTTGTTATATGAGAAAGGAGTGTATATATATTCAGAGAATCTATATTCCTACTAGTTGTGATAATTCAAGAATTTTATAAATTGGATATATACTTGTCTTTTTTCACAGTTCATTCCATTTTGCATGTCTTGGTGAGTCAGTTCTATTGATGTTATGAATGTCATGTATTTCACTACTCACTGCTATCTGTGGTGTTCACACATTAAGATGTGGGAGAAATATTATTTAGTCCTTACAACATGTGTTAGCAAAGTATTATATGATCAAGTTAAATTTTTATTGAGTTAGAGTTATTCAAAACGTTTTCTCATATCTTTAATGTTTTGTCTTGTACATGTGATGCAAGGTCTCTATTTACATTTTTAAAGGTTGAACTTCAACATTATATTCTTTGAAATGAAATAATAAATACTGTATTTGCTAGAATTAAACAGATCTTTTTGTGCTGTATTGCTTTATGCGCTTGCTATACCTTCATGTTTATCAGAGCATCTTACATAATTTGTATTTCAAATTCAATTGAAGAACATTGTAGGTTTCATTTTAATATGTCAAAAGTAAAAATACAAAGATAATGTAGGCATGATGATGATGATGTAAACAGAAGAATTCTGTCCATGCAATTCCATAAAGGATTAGTTGTTTTTTGCCATGACATGGATGATTACTTGTAGCTGTTTCTGCATCTGCATTTTGTTCAGACAAAATGTGAGACTAAGAGAGAAGATAAAGTAAGATAAATATAGTATCATATTAATAATTATAATTTTGAATTCCCAGCAAAATAAGTGCTTACATGTCTTGTATTAAAACTGATGTCATTTGGTTGATGAAATGTATTCTGTATATTATTAGTTGACCTGTATAGTGTTCATGTATCTTTATTAAGAAATATTTTCAATGTATTCATGGTAGATATCTGATTGTCAACTGTATTCTAGTATTTCATTATATTGGTATTTTCCTAGCACATCATTACATCAGTACACTATTGATTGATAATCTGGTGAATACATTATTAGCTTTGAGAAGAATACTCAACATTCCCTCGTTATTTGTTACTATGCTGCCCTCTTGTGACTGAATACAAGCAATGTCTGTGAGTCTTTGTTCTGTTATGCACTGTGTCATGCTCACCTCTTCCTTTCAATCTAAATCATGCCTGTATAGACAAAGAAATATTTCTTGTAACCTCAAAAATAGTTTGGCTCAGGGCAGCACCTTTTGGGAGCATTGTTTGCTTTGAATGGCATCTAGATATTACAGTTCACTCAAATCAACTGACATTTAAGTTTACCTCATGCACAATAAATTATACTTGGAATTGAGATAGAATCTTTATCATACTACAAAAGTTGTTTTTTATAGTCTAAAATGAAGTAATCAAGAGGTGATATTGATTTTGCCTCACTTTCAGAAGAAGCATTATACATTGTCCCCAGTGAGTAGTTAGGTACAATTTATTACTGTGTAGGTGTTATGAAATTTTGATAACTTTTCAATGACAGAGTTAGGAGGAATAACAGCTTCCTGCTTACATAGCTACCTCTGCTGCTAAATGTTCTGAAGATACTGGAATTCAGCCAGTATTAGCGTGATAGGTTGTTCTAGAAGAATTACTGTAGTTTGTTTAAGGTTTGTAGCATGATGACACATGGTTAGGTGCTGTAATGTAGTTTGTTGGAATGGTTTGGGCAGGCAATGAGTAGTATATATCTGTAGTAATTGAGCTTGTCAGGTTACAGGATATTGGAGACGCAGATAGTGCTTCTGACTCTGACACCTGTTGATGGTCTTTGTTTAAGAGTAGTAATCAAGTGAGTAGATGAGAGCAATCAAACTGACATAACTGGTCATCATACTGTCCACTCATATTGACCAACCAGAGCAATGACCAGTCCTTGTCAAGTTCATGGTCATTTCATTCATTCTTCCCTGGCTTAGTGAATTATGACATGTTTTACTCTTGATTGACTGCAGTTATTCCATTATTCTTTATACATGTAGCTATCATTTCACAAATTGTGAAAATCTTCTAATGTTCAAGTATTCATAAACCTATTTTAAAGTTTTGAACCAAAAAATATAAAAATGATAATGGGAGGTTATCTAGGTTTGTAGTAAAATGATAATTATGTCATGTTTGAAGAAAGAATTGAGCTTATTTTTTGAAAGCTAGATTTATACATCTGTTATGCAAAGAAAAGGTAATATTTAATACATTTGGTTTCCTTCAAATTTATCCTTCTTTGGGGGGAGATATTAACACTTTGTTTTTCCTGGTTATTTACTTACACTCGACTCTCAGAAATGATTTGACTTGGTTTGATTTGAAATGTTACCTTTAAGTTGTTGAGTAAGACTAAGATGAGGGTGACTCACTTTGAACAGAATGTCATTTATAATTGAAAGGAAGAAGAAAAGTGGCTGTAGAATATTTCAACCAACTATTGAATCAGTAGTTGCAAAAATCATCATTGATATTCTCATACATTCCCAAAGTCAAAAGCAAACTTACTGATCTGGGGATTCTGGAGAATATTTTCATGGCACAAAGATACCGTAAAACTTTTTAAAAGTTGCAGTCAACATATAATCATTAAAACTTTCAATAGCACTTTTTTCCAATGGAAGAGTTTCTGGGCAATTTTGTGAATGTGTCACCTAAAGCATATGTACTTTTCCCATCTATATCATCCACAAATTAAAAATCTCTTGCTTCATGGTTCTTTCTGGTATTTTTATCATTAGTCAATGGTCACACCAAGAGATTTTTCATGTAGCCTTGAAGTGCATTATCAAAATTGGGAATATGGATGTTACAATCATTGGGAAAGCACTGTAGTCCAATATCCATTTGACTAAAAAAGGATATTGAAAAGCAGTTATTAGCTTCAGTAGGCCTGTTATTAAACAATCATGATTCCGTGTGCTTGGTCTGACTACTATTATACCTCATACCAACCTACTACCAGATCCTGCCTAACTAAGGATCCACTCCTTTACTTCTAACTCATGATCTTGGTTTCATAGTTGTCCCTAGTTACAAATCAAAGACTCCTTTTTCTTTTTCATATCACTGGAGACGGCTGGGTGACAGAAAACAATTCTTTTTCGTCTTTGAATGGTAAAATTTCAGACAACCTTGACAAAACCAGTAGCCTTCATGGTAGAAGTGAGATGCTATTGTATCCAAGTTTGATAACAAGGTGTTGTAACAATAGAAAGGTTCTGACTGGCAGATGTTATGTTTGATGAAATTCATATCCATCACGGATGTATAAATATACTGAGGTATAAACATGTTTATATCAAAAGATATCACTGTATTATACAGGTGTGTAACGCTGTCAACAAATATAATGTATTTATTTGTTTCTTTATAGTCTCCTGATATTAATCATGAAAATGATACGTCATGCTGTTTGTAAACAGGATAGATAATGCAATATCCTTCTCAGCTTGGTATTTTGCTATCAGTGTGATGGTCTTTTCTTTTGGTACTTTTTTTCTTTCTCTTTTTTGTTTTACTAATGTACACATTGATTCATAATTTATTTTTGTTTGTTGGGCTCCAGTCACTGGAAGATAACAGGATATAAACCTAAACCAAATACAAATAGGCAGTAGCATTGTTTAGATTTTGCAAAGTCTTGACAATGGTATGTTGTGATCTATATATCATTATGAATCTGTTTTTTATTGACATTTTTTTATTTGTTACAAACCAATATTTCTTTGTTCATTTGATTTTACAAACCTAAACCAAATACAAATATGCTGTAAAATTGTTTAGATTTTGCAAAGTCTTGACAGTGGTAAGTTGTACTATATATCATTATGACTTTATATTTTAATTAATTTTTTTTTTTTTGTTACAAACCAATATTTCTTTGTTCATTTGATTTGATGTTCTGATCCAGTGAACTGTCATTGGAAACGCAGATTTCAATTAAACATATTTTGTTAATCTGCCTCAGGAAATATTAAAGAAGAGCATACTTCGACCAAAAAAAAATCTGGCAGATTAGTACCTGTTCTGTAAAACAGAATGAGATTTCAGATCAAAGAATAATCGGAAGAATGTATTGAAAATAACTTAAAATCCATTACATGGGTTTTGTTTAAATATCTGCAGTGTATAATTTGAGCTCATTTTATTTTGAGAATAGGTGATCCTTTGTTCCTTTGGACTTTTTGAAGCATATTTGTATGAAAGACCCTCCCCCCCCCCCACCCCCCCGCCCCCCCCCCAATGATAAAAGATATGGTCAATGATATATACCGGATTGGGATGTTTGAATAATGAAATGTTGCCATGGAGATTTTTTTTGTTAGGGGAAATTCCAAAATCTGCTTCAAGTGTTATTTCCTTCAGTGACATTCCGGCGAAGGCTCCAAATAAATGAGTCATGTTTACTAGCAGTAGTAGGCTAGAGAGCAAACTGATATGCCATATTCCATGCTTTCATATACAAGAGGATGTGCTTCTAATAGTTTGACAAGGACACATCTGTTACACCCTATACATGAAGAGCTTCTTGCACTATTAACCCCTTCAACATAAAAGAAAACAACAATAATGCAAAATATAAATCCAATACCCATAATAATACTTGTTTTCCATTTCTCTCTTATTATTAGACATTTAACTCTTAAAAGATTCATGCAGACACCATGCTTATATTTGTGTTGTGTTTTTGGCAGTGGGGAAAAGGTTTTGATATAATGGCTGTATAAAATGTATTATGGTGGAGCAACATTTAGAATCAATATTGGAAAGACAATGGATGATCAGGTCACTTAAATCAGTAAGTGTAAAATCATTACAACATTGTCATTATCTTGTGACTGATTAATTCACGTCCCAAGGAAAGTATCAGTGAGTAATTGCCCCTTTTCACCAAAGCATATCTAACTTAACTTGTATAAATTTGATTAAGAGTTAATGCCCTTATTGAAAGAGTACTTTAGGGATGGATGGGAAGAGGGGTAGATTGGGGAAGGGTGGGGAGCAGGAGGTGGGCATGGAAGGGTGTGTTTTCCTAGATCCGACAGACTAATGTAGACAAGGACACTTTCATTCATGGATTAATTAGACACAGTTCCATTCTAGTGATTGCTTGTACTACTAGTTTAGGGCTTGATCCCAGTCAAAGGATTAATAGGAAATGGGGATCATGTTACTATGGCAAAATACTACATTATTTGGTAAATTCCACTTTGTGGTTTTAGAATGCAAAGAAAAATGATTTGTGTTTTTGTTAATGTTACTTGCTCTTATGAGTCATGTAACTGTAAAGTGTCCCAGCTGCTCTACATTACATTTTCAATCCTAATTTAGTTATTTGTGTCCTTGTAATCATCATACATATATTTTGAAATCCCATTTTGTTTCCCTGCATGTTACATGGTATATTGAGTATTCGTTTACTATTTTCTTAACAAGTACATTATTATGTGGATATTGATGATTATGTTAATGCATGAAAGAAACTATAAATGCAAATCACAATCATTTATTACTTGTAGTATGTTATTCTAAAAGAATTTGTTTTTGCAACCGAATTCACCAAAGTATAGACTATTTTCATTATGTTTGTGTTGCTTTTGTTCTGTATACATAAGTGTAAGTGTCAGGATATGTTTATGGACATCATGCCATTATTCTAATAGAAATTCAGTTACGATATCTCGTGCATACCAAGTGCAAACATATAACAGAAATTTATGTTGAGCAGATGAAAAAGAATATATGTACATACATGGTTATTTATGATTTAGAAATAAGATATAATCTAGAGATATGTGTGATATACATGATTCATTCTTGTTAAAAAAATTGACTCATTGTAAATTACATGTGAATAGAATAAAGCAGAAGATATCTAGTAACACGATGTTATATTGTGTCATGTGTGCATGATGTACAGTCGGGTGTTCTATGTGATATTGGTCTTATCTTGAATGTGTTTAATAGGTTTAAGTATTTCCTTCATAAGAACAAAATGTTCATACTTTTATTAATCAGGCAATCAATTGGCTTTGTTGTATGTTATCAAACCTTCAAGTTCCATAGCATAATTATTGTATATTTATTAGAATGACAAGACCCTCAACAACCAATCAAAATACATGTAACACGATAAGAACTACTTTCGAAAAATAAACTTTTGGGCAATTTCAAAGTCCTATTGTACCGCCCATAGAAATCAGGTTCGGATTATGTAATACACCATTGTAATGTTCGCACATTTCTAAAGATGGTAGACAGGGCTATTGAAATTTGTCTTGAGTTTATTTTTCGAAAGTATAGTTTTAACGTGTTCTGTATATCTTTCTGCATAGTAATGAATTTTCATTATGCAGATTAAAATTTGAATTTATCTCAAAGCCTGTAAAATTTATAGAGACCCCAAGGGAGAAAGAAATCTGGTCTTTATAGACAGGTTGTCTTTACAGGTCCATGGTTGGTAATGCATGTTTGGTTATAAGTTTTATACTTAAAAATTGTTTCAAATTGATTTATGCTCTTATTCCCCAAAACATCACAAAAATCGTGATGATAACCTAATTCAAAATTTTAGGAATTATGATGTTGATAAAGTGTTTTGAATGAGGGCGTATAGGGGCAAGTAGACAGAATACGTATGGGTGTGTGATTTGAACTCGACGGTTGGAAATGACATGAGATGACAATACGAGGATAAAATTATTAAGTAAACTGGCACTCGACAAGTGAGAAACCCTGATGTATGAATTTAATAATAAACAGAGAGAGAGAGAAAGAGAAAATTGGAAAGAGGGGGTAGCTGGAAAATATGTGGGAGGACAGATAGACATGTTGTGTAACTAACACAAATGCCACAAATTTCCCATAACCTTTCTAGTCTCACACCTATTTTGTTTCATGATAAGTTGTTTGCGTGGGTATATACCAGTCTAGAAAAGACTAGAATACAAAACACACCCACTTGTTACTATACCGAACCATATACATAATCAAACAAATCAACTTAACGCTATGCGTGGTGTGTTATCAAGAAAAGGGGATTCCCCCGTATCTTGTTGCCTTCATTGTCGGAACAAACGTCAGCTATTAATGGATGTACTTAGTTTAGTTGAGAAAAATAACGTGTGTAGACTAATATAGCTATGAGCTGTCCTATCTCACCTTAACCCCTTCACAAGGAATGTGATGAATTTCAGTGATTTTAGTTCATAAGTAGCAAAATATTGACCGTTATAAACTGTTTCGAAGTTATGTTTTCTTTCTTCATGATAAGTGCAGTAATAAACTAATTTGAGTTAAAAACAAAGTCTCGTCCCATTAAAAAAAAAAGAAATTTCCCTCACCTGGGACGGGAATACCCCCTCCCAGACCCCTCACACTTTTGTCCATTTTTTATTAACATTTTTGCAATAGACTGTAATACTCTCCCAAAAGAGAGAAGACTTTTAACTTTATTAATGAATTGAAGTTGACATTTTCCGGTTTTACGGATGAACTGATGAATGATGATTGATATCGATGGACGCATATATGGGTCGTGGGAATAAATAATGTTTCAAAGGATTAAATTACTTATATAATAAACAAAAAGAAAGCGGTGCCAAAAGTTGACATAAAAAAAATATTGCTCTCCTTTTGGATCTCCCTTAATCTTTGGATCTCTATTTGATTAATGTTATCTGATAATAATGAACTTTTTATGCTCTATTTTCTTAAGAAATGTTTCGTTGTGTTTTATTTTCGTTTGATATACTTTGCTAATGTTCTTTTTTTCTTTTAAGATGATCCTTTAACATGCGGGGAGTATCTTAATAAAATATTTGAATTGATTTGATCTAGTATGACTAGTGATCTCCAATAATTGACTTATATCGAGTGCATCTTTTATTAAGAATAGTTTATAATGTAAATAGTACAATTTTGGTTCTTGATAAATTCAAGTCAATTGGTTCTGAATAGCACTAGCATGGATTCGATTGTTTTTCCGTATCCGGGCGACTACCCCCCTGGACAATCCCCCCGGACAACTACCCCTTAGTACAATTACCCCCAGGACAATTACCCCCCCCCCCCCCCCGACAACTACCCCACGGATTCTGGGGTTGTTAGTGGGTGCATGGGGGGTGGAGGGAATTGTCAAGGGGGTAGTGGTCCTGGGGGCTAAAATTTTGTTCGTGGGGGGGGGGGGGGGGTATCGGGGTGATTGTCATTTTATGGGGGTAATCTTTCCTGGGGGGTAATTGTCCTAGGGTAATTTTCCGGGGGTAGTTGTCCGGGGGTAGTTTTCCAGGGGGTATAGTCGTTCTAGAATCTGTTTTTCTCCCCTAATGTCACGACACCTGATATACGAATACAATGCATGTCGGAAGAGTATTAAAATATCAAATAATACCGGACAGTACGTGACTGACGTTCAATATCTGTACTGATACATGATATATTAACTTGACTTCTAGCTAATTGACCTTGCACTTAAGCCCTTGCTCTTGAATGTATTCTTCAATCACATTTAAAACGTGTTTTATTTATTCAAACCCCATTTCTATTTCCCTCTTCTCTCTGCTATTTTTATTTGTGAAACCTATTGTGGATTAACTCAATATGCAGACTATTTTTGTTTCTCGGACACAAACATGTTTATATTTTTTTACTTTGACTTTGAGGAAGGAATTCATTTGAAATCAAAGCCATTGCAACTGTATATACCGGAATGTTATTGGAAATAATTAGTCTATCGAAATGCACTAATTGAGAAATTAAGAATAATAATGATCAGAATGTCGGTGGAATAGTGAGGGGTGCTGAGGAGAAAAACTGATGAAAGTTTGAGACGGAATAGTGGTTACATCACTTACATGTCGTTTTTCCGATGGTTCATAATTCCGAAGGTTCGTTTTTCCGCAGACGGTCCGTATTGCCGAAGGTTCGTTGCTCCGACGTTTTGTTATTCCGAAAATGAAATAGGGTTCATAATTCCGGAATGAAAAAGGGTTCATATTTCCGAAGGTTCGTAATTTCGAAAAGTTACGTATAGGGCTCTATTGCATTTTCGGAATTACGAACCTTCTGAATTATGAACCCTTTTTCATTTTCGGAATTATGAACCCCCTGCAAAGTTAATTTTTTGTTTCGGAAAAAAGTACGAACCTTCGGAAAAGGAACCTTTGGAATAACTAACTTTCGCAGTAATGCATCAATTATTGTTCGGAATTATGAACCCTATTTCATTTTCGGTATTATGAATCCCCTGCAATGTGAAATTTGTGTTTCGGAATAATGAACCTTCCGAACAACGAATACCCCCAAAAATAGTTGTCACGGGACAATTATTGTTACAATATTGAATATTACAATGAATATGCATGGATGATATCGATTTCGGTTACGGTAAACCTAATATCTTTTTTTTTTCAATCAGGCTATAGACTTATCAGGATATCAAATAACGCGAGGATAAGGAAAACAAAAAAAGTTTATTGTCGTCAATGACGTTTATTTCTCAACACAATTTTTAACATATTATAGAATTTTCGAACAGTATGGTAAAATAAACATATTTAATTCATTAAACCTTCATTAATACGTGCAATACATTTCACATCACTGAAGTATGGAACATCGTTTTTATTTCTCGAATACGCTAGAAAGGGTATGTGTTTCGGGATGGGAATTTTCAGGGGTTTTATCGAATAGATCTTTGGATTCATTTTCATATCGTCCGTTTATTTGTTTGTTTTTTCCTTCAGTTATCAACTTTGTCCCTCACTATAAATGTGTTGCACAATTCTATGCAAGTAACTTCGTATCTCTTGTATATCCTGCTTATCACTGTTCGTTATAAGACATTCATTTCTATATTTAAGATCGTATCATATCTCCCTCTTCTTCCGGATCAGGGGCGGGTTAATCTATGACAAGCAAAAACAAAGTTATTTTTTGCATACTTAACGGGGCAATCCAACCTTGGTAATAAGATGATTTATGTGAAAGCAGAAAAATAAGAAAAACTGGATAGTGAAAAGTTTGAAAGAAATCGGACAAGGAATAAGAAAGTTATGGATATTTGAAAAGTGAGATCACTACATCTATGCGAATCTCAAATTGGCAATTTGGTGAGTCGATTGTGACATACTTGTGACATACTCCCGTTTGTCGTACACAAAAATATCATTAATTTGCGGTTTTCTCAGAAGCGCCTTTACCCTCGGGGCAGTACTAAAAATATATCGGAAATAGCATATTGTTATAGGAGAAAAAGATCCTACTGAGTAATACATTTTGAAAAAAGGTAACATTTTAGTAATTTTGTGTGTTGGAGCGAACGGGGGAGTTGTCCGCGACTACATCACAGTGACATTACCTATTCGGCCAATTTGAAATTCCCACAGTGATTACAACTTTCGAAAATTCATAACTTCATTATTGCTTGTCCGATTTCGTTCAAACTTTCACAGATCTGCTTCTCTGATTTCTCCTCTTTCTTTCAGAGCGGCTTGTCATTAAGGTTGGAATTCCCTTTAAGGAATGTCGGGTTAGATTTAAAATGAGGAGGGGGGGTATGGGCTGATTGTCCCCCCCCCCCCCCCACACACACACACACGCTTTAAATCCGCCTGCGTTTCTTACCATCCTTTTTAATGGCTTAGCCCGTCCCTCAATCTTAATATAACCCCTCTCTTCATGCTCTTTAAACCATCACCCCCCCCCCCCGGCATTCGACACACTGTCTTCTTTCCCGTTACTTTAGTGAGATTGTTTCATGTATATAATAACCGTGTTAATAATGTATAGGTGAATTGTCATATGCTCATGACTTTTTCGAGAGCTAAAAATAGGAGTCAAGCAAGCGGAAAAGCCCGTCACAGTTTCCTGTCTCTACTCAGCGTACGTGTTTAGGTGAAGGTAATCTGGTTTCAAGGCTTACTGAATTTATTTCCATCTCCTGATCAAAAGGGGTCTGGAAAGTATAGACTAACGTGTTTTTTCCTAGCGGCTATGCAGGCGGTAGTGAGGGAGAATAGTCTGTAGAAACCAGCCCGAATTCAACTCATTTTTTTTTCGAGAAGAAAAAAGGTCATCCAGCCTGGAAACCAGGTCAGTATGAGATCTGCTCCAATGTACATTATCAATATCAAAGAATATCATAGACAGATCATATTTCCAATTTAGAAATGTATTACATGTACTTCATCTTTGGTTTCAGTCTTGCATTCACGGTTCCTCCTTCTAAGAAATACTGTGAACTATTTTTTTTTTCCAGGAATGCTATCTTGATGGAGATATTCATTGTCGGATTTGGGTAGAGTGGAATCATCAAGTCTGTGCCGTGTATCTAGGACAAGAAAATAAATTTATGTTTATGCAACAAAGGTGTACCGTCGAAGGGGGCATCCCCACTCCTGTAATTTTTTGCATTGAGTGGCTTCAGTGAGTTGCTAGGTTTTTAGAAAAGAGGGTTAAAAAGAAAGTAAAAAAATATATCTCTCTTTCTTTCTTCTTGTTCTTCTCTGCTTTTTGTTCTTTTCTTCATTTTCTTCTCCATCACAGTTTTGGCCTTCTCTTATATCTTCATCATCAGGAAGAGAAAAAAATGGTCAATCCATTCAGTATTCTCTCAAGAGGTCATTTTCATTCTGTTAACAAGGGACGTCCATCTATATTCAGGACTGAATGCAAGGGGGGGGGGGGGGGGGGTTACTATGTAAAAAAAAACATTAGATGAAAAAATTGTCCAACATGAGATGAGAGTCGAGTCGCTTAATATATGTGATGTGTCCGAACAAATTTCGGGCATATTATATGCCCAGCTCGGGTGATATACTTTCCGCGCAATTTATAGTAAAATGTGAGCGTGATTGGGCAAAACAGTGGGGTTCATGGGTTGGTCAAACATAGTCATAATAATATTGTCCTCATGTAGGGCATTTTGTACACACTAATGGTGCATGATAAATATATAACTGTTACATTACGGGGGAGGGGTAACTACCGGCTGCCCCCTATAGCATTAACATTCTGATAATAATCAAGTAGCGCCAAGAGCCCGCCCTATCTCAATTTCCATATACGGATATACCACTAATACTCTCTATCTTTTGTACGATGATAGTGACTGTAAAAGTGAAACACATTCAGTGTAACAAATTCGCATTCGATTCGACGTCAATGCAATGTCAGACACACCAAAGTACCTGCAAATATCATTAGCCACTCCACTTCAGTATAATGAAATAAATTGTGTAAAACATAAAAAGGAATGTATGTGGTTTAGATATAGACAAGTATCTCTTTTTAGATAAGGTTATCATTTAAAAAGCTTAGTCGTAACTATAGTTTGTTTTCGGTGGAAGAAAGTTATGTTTATTTGCAGAAATCAAAATACGATTAGAAAAGAGCAACAGTTTATAATAAGTATAGTATATTGTTTTAACTAATATTATACAACTCACACTGAAAATTAATCCAGCTCGGCAGTTATGACTAGTATCATTTATAATATTATACCTGTAAAACGGTTTGCAGAACTCAATGCTTTCATGAAATTTATAATTATCTAGTTGACGACGATATATGTTATAAATCAGTTACGTTATACTCACGATTGTACATTGCTTATTATTTTGGTTGGACCCTAAAACTTCTACTTGTCGACCTAGGCGGCCAATATTATTTTTATAATGGATTTACAAGTTTGATTCCATGCCAAATCAGTTCAGAAAATGTTAATAGACAGCCAAGTTTAGCCTCAAATTACACTATAAACATGGCATAACTTCCGTATAATTGTAAAACCCTCTTGTATGGTGAGTGGAGGTTATTTTGTGCTGGTTGTGTGAGACGGGGTAACGGAAGATTATCACAACATAATAATCATAATGGGCTTATAATGGGAGGGAGTGTAGCGAGAACGTTTTCCGTTTTGGGACAGTCACTTTGCACTAAAGAGCGCTTCATGCAGAGCCTAGACAATATGAGATGTACAATACATTTTAGCCTCACTCATTATCTTACCCTCTTGTTTTAAATTCGTTTTCAAAATTCGCGGTAGAAGATTCCCCCGGAGAAAATTCCCTGCGGGTAGGTCGACCCTCTGATTTTTGCAAACTTTCATTAATTTGTGTATCTGATTTTTCTGTTTATATTCAGGCTAACTCTCTATTAAAAGTGAATTCCCCAACTCTCTTTAGTAGTTGCCCTCGAAGGCCTCGATTCCCCATCCCATTCTTTAGAATGATGACTCCCTCTTTTAAAAACGTTCGGCCACCGCCTCGAATATCCTAGTAGCATGATAGTACTAGTTCTACTTGCTTTATGAAAGTGATAGACATGATGTAAATGACTAAATGCTGTATTCAGTTAAATGTTTTGGGCTTCTATTTTTAACAACCCAAATTCATTGACGGAATGTTTACTGCATAATCGCGATGGCATCGTAATATGACTTCATTGTATGCACAAACTACATCATGTAAACACTTACAGAGGTTATGGATTCATTATTATTTGTATTATAATTATTTTTTTGATATTTTTTCTCCAAATGGGCTGTTGACAAGAGCCTCACCAATCTCACAGGAAATCAGTTCCTTGGAAGCAGTCCAACTCCCAGGCTTCAAACAAGACAGCTTCCCTGATCAAGAAAGCACCAAGTCTGGACGAAGATGGGAGTGATGGGCCTCACCAATCCCAATGACGGATCTAGGGAGGGGTGGGCGCAGGAGGTAAATGCGCCCCCGCTATTTCTAGGTCGGGCATGTTGTATACGTATGAGTTTGGCGAGCTGGCCAGGAATGTAAACTCCTTCCAATCCCCCCACCCCTGTCTCTGGACTGACATCATACCTAACACTGTCTGAAGAAATATTTGCCTTTCTTCATGTAAAATCGTTTGAAGAAAATGAAGATAAAAAAATTGTGAAGAAAACAAAAGAGAAGAAGAAGAAAGTAGGTGATGACAGAGAAGAAAGAGAGGAGGAAGAAGATCCGAGGGGAGGAGAGGGAGAAAAAATAGGATTAGGAAGGGATGATATAGAAGAAGCAGAGAAGTAGCCTATACGAAAAGGAAAAGAGTCATGAGAGTAGCTCTAACCAAAATAATAAAGAGTAGATAATGTTCCTTGATATTTGATTCTTTCATAGCAAACACTCCAACCACGAATAAATGCTTTAGTTCCTGTTCAAGTGCGATTACGTCAATAATACTCCTACGTAAACGTTAGATGATTGACGTAACACAAAGAAGTGAGAGTGGATCCATAGAAGACAAAGAGCAAGTTCGGAGGCAGAAAAAAAATCATGAAAATGTTAAAAATTTCATGAATATGATCAATGTAAGGAGAAACTGATCTCTTCAGTGAAATAGAGATACATGCATCTACAATTCTCAATTTTGCACGTCATCAGCCATGTATTTCTCTGCTGAATGAGGAATCGAACTGCTGGCGAGATTTTCACGTCAAAATATCTCGCTTATTAATATGATAATTATACATCGTATTATGATGCTTACTATAGAGTATCCTCGCACTGCTCTCGACAGCCAGTAATCGTAGTCGCTGTATTCAGACTCGTTGTCGTTGAAGGACTGCCTGTTACTAGAATCAGGGGCGTAGGTCCACAACGAGGGGGCGAGGGGAAGGAATTAAACACTTGCATTCGAAGCATAAATATACATGTATCTCGCAAACTTTACAGGTTGATTGCCACACTCCAAGATTAACATCCCTGGGCAAATTTGATAACAATTTGAAGAAAGAAAGGACATATTCCAAAAATACATTGATATACATATTTTGTCAAAACAAAAAGGACCTCTTAACTTCGACATATACATGTAGGACAAATATCCAGTTTAGCAAAAAAGATCACTGTTTATATAGTGGCGGGTCCAGGATTCTCTTGCAGCAGAGGGGTGGGGACAAGTCCGAAAGTCTCTTTAAAAAAAAAGAAGATTATTACACTTTGCTGCGGGTGGGGGGGGGGGGGGAATACTTTTGTTTGTTTGTTTGTTTACCGTGTTTACGCCAGATTTGCTTTTACCGGGAGGGAGGGGCGGGGGCATGCCCATACCTACTTTGTTTAAAAGAGTACCCACTCTCAATCCGAAATGATTAAAAGTAAATCGGGTTGCGACTATATTATAGACTGTGTTTGTGAGTGTATTCCACTGCGCAAGTTCTGTCCACGATTCGCATAATTCGAAAAGGAAATAAAAGGTTCCTTCAAATTATCTGAAAAGGTCAGATATGTTTTGTAACACCACCAGAAAAGCAAGTAAAAGATGATAATGCTTCGAGAAAACTGAATTTTGAATGTAAACAACAGCTAGCCTTAGATACCTTTGATAATCGTCATCTGCATGCACGTAGTGCCCAAAAGCGTATGAGGCGGGAGGCGGTGGGAGAATGGGGCTGCAGCCCTGCTGTCACCTCAGCCAAGAAGTCATGATTAATGACTAATGATTAATATTCATTCTTTATCCAATATATCTTGATGAGAACATTACAGTATCAAGATAATAAAGTGTCAAAATTAATGCTCGCTCGCATCCCTCGCTCTTAAAATTTAGAAGTTGAAAATCGATATTCTAGCAAGAAAAGTCAGCACCCCCCCCCCCCTTGCCAAAATTGCGCTTTGACAAAGCTTTGACTGAAAATGAGACAAATTTGCATTTTAAAACCGAATGTTATCGATTAGTCTAAATGTAATGAGATGTCCAAGCCACCTCTCTATTTCTCTGCTCCCCCTTCTCCCATCTTCTCTCTCTTTCTTGCCCCCCCCCTCCTTGTCTCGTTTCGATTGTATTTTTTGTATCATTAATCCATGTTTTATTTCTTTTCATTATCTCACTTCCTTATTACAGTGGCGTATCCAGAAATCGATAACAAAGAGAAGGGCGGAACTCTCCACAGAAGGCGGAGCTCATCTGGCAGCTCCGCATGCTATAGACCGACTGCAAATTGTCTTTATTTTTTTCCAAACGGGGAGGGGAAGAAGGCTTTGACCCTATACTGGATATATATCACTGTAATAATTATTATAAGCTCATCGCTGATGGGGCTCTTTGAGGGTACTTCACTAACTGAAAACAAATTATGATCCGTAATTGTATAAAACAATAAAATTGTATAAAACACCCCAAGGGTATATTAATTATTGTTAACATTATCAATGCCAATAAAATACAGTATATTTTCCAACTTCCAACAAATCGGTTTATTTAAATATAAAAAGATGGGGTTGAAGAAGGCGGGGGGGGGGGGGGGCACGAGGCCTACTGTACTCCCTCTTGATCGTCCACTGTGTTATACAGTATTGTGGCGTCAGCTCTGACCCCATCAGGAAAACTATACCCCCAGATAACTGCACCAGGATTGCACCCAGTATAGGACATTTTCCCTCCGGATAACTACCACCGGAGCACTCCTAGGACAACTGCCCCCGCAAACCAAAAACTATCGGAAATAAATAGTTACGCCCAGAAAGATCTATCCCTTGTTAAAAACACCCCAGTTCACGTATAGTCTTGCTGGAGTCGCTGTCTCATGTTATAGAGTCATTATTTACAGCTATTTTCTTTGGTAACCTTCCGGAACAAAGAACCATGACAGTTGAACAAAGGCAACAAACATTTAGCAGACAAGAGATATATTTTAATTTTTGATGAAAATCAAAGCTCATAATCTCAAAATCATGGTTGATTTAAGTGTGTGTACAGGAAGCTAATCACATTGCTTTCATAGAATTGAGATTATATTACGAACAGGAAATCAACGCTACGTCGGGTCGCTTTGTTGACATAGCAATTGATAAAGCGTTAATTAATCACTTACTCGGTCTAAATATAGCCCTTTTATCTCATGGTTAGACCTATATTAGGAACAGACAAGGCCAAGATTAATCCTACCCTGTGTGGAATCACTGTTGTGACATCTTCTCGAAGTAAAATGACACCTGTAATGTGGGTATCATGGCGAGGTAAGGAAAACCTCGTACAAACACAAGAAATAGTGGCTTGAAAAGAAAAAGGAGATAACCATCTCTTCCATCGAAAATAACACATGAAAGAATATTAAACAGAAGAAGAAGGAGGAGGAGGAGGGAAAAGAGAAAGAAGAAGAAGGGGAAAAAGAAAGAAAGAATGAGGAAAGGGAGAAGGAGAAGAAGAAAAAGAAAGAAAGAAGAAAGAGGAGGAAAAGAAAGAAAGAAAAAGGAGGCGGAAAGGAAGAAGAAGAAGAAGAAGCTTATAGAAGGAGAAGAAAAATAAAGGAAATAAAAACAAAGAATAAGAGAAAAGAAAAGAGCAATTTTTTTATGCGCATATTTTGTTCTAAAACAATTAAATATGATCAATATAAAGGACTTAATGCAAAGCCCAGTCAGTAATGAAAAACTGTCACAACCTCTGTCTGATTGCCCCCCCCCCCCATCTCTCTCTCTTACTCGTTAGTAATATAATGTCTCTCAATTTATCGTTCTCTTTTCTCTCTTCCCCCTTCCCCTTCTCTCCCTTTCTTTCTTTATCTCTCTCTCTCTTTCTCACTTATTTGTTTAATGTCTGAATGTCTGATATTGCTTTCTCTGTCAGTGCTCCTCCAATTCCTCGCATTTTCTATTGCCCTCTCGCAATAGCGCCCCCCCCATCTTCCCCTTAACTTTACCGATATTGCGGCAGCTTGATCGGTTGCAGTATTCTTACCCCAAGACAATAAAACAACTAAGTTTTTACTACATTGTTCTACTATCTTATTGACGGAAACTATTTCTTATAGAACGGAAGATGAGCATGCAATGAATTAGAAATAAACGATGCATGAACGTGGCTATAAACATATTTTTGTATCCGGTTAAACTGACGCACAAAATTTCAACCTATTCCGGTATTCTTTTTTCTTTTCCGTAAAGAAGTTGAACGTATACAGGGGAAAGTCCCGATGTCACACAGAATGGAAATGCAGATACTCTCTTTCAAATCAGGATTTTAATTCTTTCAAGCCGTAAGTCTAATGTTACATACTTCATACGTTATAAAACGTGTTTTGTACTGTCAGATAATATGTCTGAATATCAATATTCTCCATGAATACAATATAACTAATCTTATAACAAAATATTTAATGTTTTACATGGAACAATGAAATTTTAAAGATTTTTACCCTGCTTTTAAGGAAAACAAGGAAACAAAAGTGATTGAAATACACACGAAGCAATGATAATTCTGCGTTTATATTATTTTTTTTAACTCTCATAATGGCATAGTTTCAAAAAATTTAGTATAAGACCAAAGTATACAAGTTGATTTTGGCACCCGAACCGTTTATATCACTGTTATAATGCTGTTACTCCGCAACCTCTTACCAACAACGTAAAATGGGAAATGCTTATAAAGGAACCTTCATGATAATGAATTTCTTTTTTCTAGAATGACATTTAGCATGAAAAAATGTACATTCTTGCATCAAGTATTGCAAATACTAAAGTATACTACAATATGAATGATTTTACACAGTATTCTACATTGTAACATGAATAAGGAACACAGTGACCCTGTTTATGTTTTTAGAAATGTCAACTTATGGATTAAAGAAAACTTTAACTTGAAGTCTGCTGAGTGAATTTTACAAAATAGAGAACTACAAAATATCGTAGCTAAATCATTTGACAAGGTGAAGTTTTGATATTTTCAAATACTGGGCTTTAGTTTCTACCCAGATACAATATTTGTTCATATTCTTAACAAAGAAAATGATATTGGATCGCAGATATATTTACCAGGTATAACATTGATATTAAAAGTATATGAGGAGGGGTCTTTGTGCATGGTGGCTGACTCATTCTCTCTATGTCTAACGGATGTTCGCATATCACCAACCCAGCAAACATGCTAGTCATTCACACGTGTATCATCATCAAGCAAGCAAGCCAGTTAGCCCAGACCCTTTACTAAAAGTTACATCCCTTTTACGCTTGATTTAACAGCCTTGGTGAGTTTAGAACTCACCTTCACAAACTTTCATTTATGTACTCAGGGAAGGTGGAGCAATATAGGACAACAATATTTTTCTTCCAACACTTCCAGTCGCATTCAAGCGATGTCGAAAATGCATATAAGTCATAGCAATATTGAAACCCCCTCCCCCAACATGCCCAATTAAAACTTTTTTCGTCTTATCTCATCCTGCCCCAAATTATTTTTTTTATGGGGCATTATGAGACATTGCTTTCTTTTCCGATGTTTATTCATTGTCGAACTCGAATTTGATCACTGCCATCATGCATGTTATGTGATAATAGGATATAATATCCTATATATACGGTTGTCCCACGTTGTCCCAAATATTCATGTCCAGTCCTGTCCCATCACATCATCATTAAATAGAATAAATACAAGGTGCTCTTGCGTTGCATTGTAAACATAAAAAAGAACAATATTACAGAACATAATCAGTCATGCAAGTGCACCATTTTGTCCTAATATCAATTTTTATTCCCACTGAATCATGCTAATTGGGTAATATCTTGAACAGTGACTGTCCTTTCACTTAAATACTTTTTGTCAGCAATTTTCAATGTTCACAAATTCAACAGGAAACTTGTAAGTAATCGAAAGGGGCAGTCCTAAGCTCTGAGTGTTGAGGGTTGGGACAGTTTACTAGTTATAATGAGACTTCTAAAGCTTTAAAACTACCACATTTCAAAGAAGATTTCATTTTTAGTAAATGAAGTGTAGGCCTATAATTACTAGCCACGGACATAACGGCAATTTTTTTTTTACATTAAAAAATATCCTTTCAGTATTTAGGAGGAGCATAATCTTAGTTGTTTAAAGGGCACCTTTAAGCCTTTAAATGGGCACTTTTGGGATGCCTGGGTTGATCCCTACAGGCTTTCAATGTCCCCGGGTGCCCCTTCGCCTACCTGAGGTAGAGGGAGTCTCACCGGCGTATTCATGGGGGCATGGGGGCACGTGCCCCCCACGAATTTACTGTGCTCCCCAGGTTCTCCCCATGCAAAATCCAGATCCCATCAGCAATTTAGTGATTTGCCCCATTTACTGCCCCATTATGCCCCAGTGACAAAACAAAAGGATGAAAATTAACCCCCCCCCCCCCACGAACTACGATGACGATGTTACAATACCCATCCCTCCACCTCAGGCAGCAAAAGACGAAAACAAAACCGCATCTTGTGCCCCCCCCCCCTACATAAAGGTGGTGCTCCCAGTGCCCCCCTACTGAAAATATCCTGGCTACGCCGCTGGGGAGACATTGCCTCTCTCCCAAGCTCGGGTGAGAGAGAGAGAGAGAGAGAGAGAGAGAGAGAGAGAGAGAGGGGGGGGTGTGATTTTAGAGCCTTATCGGTAAATTGCAAAAGTAGGTGACCCTTATTTCTTGGGGACGTCTATGTTCGTTCACAAATATATAACATCCGATGACACTTTTTTTTTGGGGGGGGGGGGGCCGACACCCTCAATCAAAAATGGTGACAGCCCCTGGTCTCACGGTCTTTCTCGATTTCGACCTCTCTCGATGTCTCAGTCTGCCTGTTTGACTCTGTCTGTCTCTGTCTGTGTTGTACTGCTCCCCTCTGTTGTTTTTCTGTGTGCCACTATTTGTATTTGAGGGGCTTAGAAATTCCTGTCTGTAGTATATTGTGACGAATACACGTCAAAATGACCTTGACCCGAGCCAGCTTTACCAAATTGCGATATCCGCCAGTGGTTGTGGGTTTATTCTATCTCTGCTATATCAGGGGAAGTTAGAAGGGGCACATCAAACTGAATGGAGTACATCCTCTCCCTTCCCCTCTCAAATGGAATACAGACATACAAGCTTGTCATAAAATTCTTACTTCATGATCACAAAATATGTTGGAATCAAGAACAAGTAGCCCCCCCCCCCCCATAAAAGAAGAAATTTGTGAAAAAATAATTATTTACCATGGGAATGGGAAGGTACTTAATTAAGTTAATTAGTTAAGACGAATCCGAACCACTCGCATAACGTCCCAACCACTTGATTTCACAATCACTCATACACCATACAAACAACTCTGTCACAAGATCACTTACCACTCTCCATCGTTCATACAACTCCCGACCAATGCTGACATAACAACTCCCGACTACCTCCAACACAGTACCACTCATACAACTCCTGATCAACTCCGACAGAACTCAACTCCCATTATTCATACAAGTTTACAATTCCTGACCAACTCAGATACAGCACAACTCCCTACCACACATACAACTCCTGACAACTTCGACAAGACCAGTTCTCACAATTCACAACTTTCTTCCACTCATATCCCTAACACAACATTCTACCACTCTTACATCCATCTACATCTTCCAGATAACCCAGACATACAACTCTCTACCACTCACACAACCCCTGACAACTATGACATTCTCTATCACTCATACAACTTTCAACCAACTCTGAAAGTGACACAACTTACCACTCACACAGCACCCGACAAATCCTGATATGACACAACAGGGACACAGCTCCCTCCTTTGTCACAAAAAGTGATACATGCAAGCATGGAAACAAGAGTGATGCTTTTTACAGAATTTCATCACACTTTTAATACATAAGTATTGAAAAATTACAAAAATTGGACTGAAAGAATGATCCATAACTTGAGCTAGAAAAAGAAAAAGAAGAACCCTTGTGGATATCTAGCTCTACATTCTTTCTGCCTTGTGGTTGTTGACAGAGCACCACAAATACAGCCTGGTTTGGAGTCTATGTGATAATATTCATGTTGGAACATGATACCCACATTTTTCTCATAACAGTAATGCTGATATTGTACAAATTGATCATTAAAAATACTGTCATAACTTGTATAGGGTCTTAGTGTAATGATTTTGAATGAAGAAACTATTTCAATAACATATTCATTGTTTCCCCCTCTTATCCCCAAGATAATTTTTATTTTTTAATTTTGACAAAATAACAAGGACACAACATCATTGTGTTGCAGTTGGTACATAATAAGTATATGCAGCATCCAAACCAGGCTATTATTACATCAACATTCAAAATAAATTAGATACAAATATAACTACTGTATAGAGAGGATAGGGAACAAAATGAAATAGAGAAATCTTTGAATTTACAGAATGTACAAACATAATATATACAAACAACTCAAGAAAACATATGACCAAGGCTTCTCTCTATTTCCAATCTGTAGAAATGAATAATAAATTAATGTGGCTGTGAGAAACAATGGTCTCCAAGCACACTTGATCACATCTTACTTTAGTTGTGTTTAAATTAAATAAATAGTAATATCTTATTGATCAACAATATGACAAAATCAACATTCAAATTAGCACGATAACTGACAGCATCATACACCAGGGAATGCTTCTCTTTTTGGTGATTCATTCTTTTTTTTCTGAAGTTGTAAAATAGAAATGGTGGTTATTATTGTTTTGTTCATCTCATGGCAAGTTGCATTATCATAGAACAGTTCATTCATGCAAGCAGCACTTTGGAGAATTACAGAGATCTATCTTTGTTCTTCACATAAACATAGAATCTAATATTAGTTTTTGTAACAGAGTGTTGCATTTTAACAATTTATCTTGCATTTGAAATGGTATTTGCATATCTTCAGGAGTCTAGACTCTAAGATGTAAACAGTTACAACTTCCAAGCAAATAAATAAAAAAACATTCTTCAATTTTTGTTGTTGATGTTGGGAATCAGTCAGTTTTATAAATTAGTATTATGTAAGGCAAGAGTTGTTAGTCAATGAGCTAACAAAATGGAGATCGAATGACGTCTTTCTTTGGGATACAAAGTATGGATTACATGACAAAATGGTTCGCAGCATATTGAAATGTGTATAAAAAAGGCAATTAATTCAGCAAATGCAGGCATCTCTAGACTCATTTGCTCCCTTATGGAAATGGCACTGACCACATACAATTGCTGGGATATATTACCATCATTTTGTCCGATAAAAAATGTTTTCTTGTCAAAAAGGCCTACACTTTAGGCAAGTAACACAAAGTCTTTAATACACAGTCTCTTGCCATTCACAAGTATTTCAGGAAAAAGGAAAATACTGACTCAGGATTAGGAAGGGCGAGTATCAAAATACATTCACTTGGCTGAAGTTTCTTTGACTCATAACATCTTATTTTTTCTTCATTCTATCTGAACACATCATCAACTACATGTAACAATGACATATACGGTACTTGCACACATTGTTTCAAAGAGTGTACCAATATAATTCAGTTACAATAAGCACCATCTTTGTGCCACATCAACCTTTACTTGCACAGCTTAGTACTTTTCAGTCCCACCAATGCAAAGTGGTGTTGGTATCTACACACATACTTTGCAGCAAATGGAGAATGATTCATTAATAAAAAAGTGGGATTTGAATCAACAGAGAACAGTAAGAGATATTAACTGCATATGAGAGTTTGGGACACTCTAAGACATACATCACGTCTAACAAGACTGATCAGACAGTTAAAGTACGATACCAAACACGTCACATGATTATAGGAAGAATAATAGTACCAAAAACTCACAAAATGACATTATTCTCACATTCAACAATCAATTAACATCAACTTAGAATTGTCTTAAAAAGTAGCAGTAGAGAAATTGGAGATGTACCAAGACATAAGGTAATAGAGAATAACTCACTTTGAAGCTAAAAATTACATTTCAATAAGTTATTTTACACTAACCATAATACACAGTCTGGAAAGTCCGGAACTGCCAAGAGTTGATTAAGCGTTTTTCATACTTTTAAGGACAGAAAAATGCTGATTTTAGACTCAAAAGAGGTCTCATTTCTTAACATGAGAAAATGCTTTAAACACAACAAAAAATGGGCAAGGTTTTCAATCTTAAAAACATGTTTATTCTTAACATAATTCAAGGAAGCACAATACTGGAGATATGACTGGATACTGCATTATCATAACATTGCTGCAAATAAAAACTTGCAGTAGCACTCTTAGCACAATGTTTCTTCCAAATGTAATTGTGAATGTTATCTTCAAAGTACATAGATACATGGGGAGCCCAACTCAAATTCAACAGTAATTGCACTTGATATTATACTGCTACTCCTGCAAGTCTGCTGAACTTCAGAATCAGGTCTAAACTACAATCTATTTCAGATTTTTCTAACAGATTCTTCTACTATATTTGGTAATATTTAAAAATCTGTTTTGTTACTTCGAAAGTGAAGAGAATCGGAACCTCTATGTAAAGTGGGGCAGATAAGAGTGAGGTTTCAGCCATATTACTGCCTAGTAAACCAATACCTGCCTGCAACTTGTAATTAAACGTTTGACTAAGAATTACAGATCGAACTGCTTTCAAATGAGTTTGAATTCTAAATGCACTGAAACAAAATAGACAAAGATCACATTCAGAGTTTGAATAAATATAAAATGAGACCCTATTATAGAGTCAGCTTCTTTCTTATTTTTTTTTGTAAATGTCAAACTATTTTTTGTATAAAAATGAACTTCTACAGTAAGACTGGTTATCTTACACAGAGATGATGTATCATAAATTACCTTAATTAAATACTTCATTTACTCTCATAAAACATCTGATATAAAATCTTGGCTCTTGTATTCAAAGAAGCCCAAATATTTTTCATAGAAAATCTTCCTTAACATTATTACTGTACATAAATATACAACATTGTGAGCACTTATTCCAGTTGTCAGACCAAACGTCTTTAAATCCTATCCTTTCCATATTTACCTAGAGTGCAATTAGCTACACAAGCTTTACATCAATTTATATACCGAATATCCCAAGTCTACCTAAACCTTGTTATTCCTAGATTGTCAGAGGATTTTACAATATAATTTCACACACACATGCCTTTAAGCTGAGACACAAGCCTCTACCTCTGAATACAAAGATCTTATTCAATGAATACAGTTCCTCTGAATTTGATCAGGTTTATATCCTATCTCAAAATAATAGTAACCATGGTTAATAATAAATGGCTCTAACTGGGCTAGACTATAACATATTAGGAATAGGCTAAATTTAGAACTTTATCCCTGTCCAATATGAGTGAAGAATAAAGGAGGAGTTTATAAATAGATGTCCCAGGTAGCTAGCTCACTAAGTATCCTGTTAGTTACAGGGATACCAGTTGGCTTTATCTAATTAGCCTGACAACACACCCAGACATGTTTGCGTTCCATATATTCTCTCTACAATAAAATGCCTACAAATTGACACCCCTGTATAAATTATAAGTAGGAATATACTTTGTAACAGACACTGCTTGAAATAAGGTGCACAATGCTACAAAGACAAGAGGTGGGTTTTGCTTTATGTATGTTTGCTATCATGTTAGGTGTACAAGTAGAAATCTTTCCCAGCTATAAGGAACCCTATCCACAACACTGGCCCCAAAATAGGGTGAGACACACTCTACAGGTTGCTCTGAAAATAGGTCATGTGACTTCCTTAGCTGGTTACTTGGCCCCTTGTCTAACAAGTAAGATAGACTGAATCAGTCATACCACATGTATTGCAATGCTACATGAGGCCATTACAGGTAACGTTTATTTACAATCACAATCCTAGTCACGAGCTCAATAGTGCGCTCTTATTTCATTTTCACCTTTGGCTCTTATCATTCAGATTAATTGAGATGGGTCAAACTTTTTGTTTCGTAAGTTACTTGCAGGTTCCAACATACATGTACTGCAGTAGCATAATATCTTATAGTAAGTAAACAGAAATCAACATAAATCTCTACTAAAATTATTTCATTCCCTCTTTAGAAGGGCTTAAAAAGCAGACATATTCAGGTGTATCAATACTCAGATCTAATATAAGAAAGTGTATTTATCATTACAATGAGACTAATTAAGATATGATTTCCTGGTTCTCTTTAGATAACTGTAATTAGACAGGCGACTATGCACATGAATGGCTCCTGTTGTACAGCACAGGATGTACTCCATTAGCTGGCTACTTAGCTAGAGATTTGACTATGCCTCAGCGTTTAACATAGACTGAAGCCACGCAAAGCTCCTGTATCATAACGCCCATTATGTAGAGCAACCGCCATCAGCACAAGAGAGAGGGAGAGAGGGGAAGAGAGCTAGCTAGCGGGAGCGAGGAACCTTAGAGATCTATCATGAATTATTGATGAATTTGTTGAAGCTAGCTCGGCAGGCTTTACATCCATCCGTACAGACAAATTCTTAAGCATAAAACAGGAAGACATTTTGTAGAGAAGAACTAGTGACCTGCTTACAAACTACCCACATTGCTACAAGTGCAAAGATACAGTGAATGAAGAAAAAAAATCTGATCTCTGTAGAATTTAAACTCCTTGTGAGAAGTGATTTCAATGTAAGAGGATAGTTCCTCTTAAATACTGATTGTGATATAAAGCCATACTGGACAAGATTTAGTTTTTCAATTTCTGTTAGAATAAATATATTCTGTAATGCTTGGACATATTTAACAAATACTGCTTTATGCCCATAGGCTAAATAAACTACAGTAAATGTACAAGAAAAGAATTGCTTTTTTTTCATTTGCTTCCTTCATTGAATCCAAAACCAAGAGAAAGAGTTTTGAAAGAAACCATCTTTGGTTGGAGGGCGAGGTGAAACAAATTGGCCTTGTTGAATCAGAGAGAGACAAAGAAGGTGAGTTAGAGAAAGAATCTGAGTCCTTGACTAGTTACATGTGTACCTTATATCATGAATGCTTTCAATGCCATTCATTCAACATGTGTATGTGTGTGTGTGTGATAGCAAACAAAGAACTACTACCAGCCAAAGTATACACATGGATAACAGGATCTATCAAGCCACTTATATCATGTAATACAATTTACCTATAAACTCAACATTATCATATCTAATATACTTTCAGACTCTTGCAGCCCCATTTCTCTTTGCTTTCTTTACAAATATATCTTTTACAGGAAGACAGCTTCTGTCATATAAATATTTAGTTAACACTTTAAAAAACCTGAGTTGTATTCAATTCTTTCATGTCTCATGTTTGTTCCAGCTGCTCTTTTTATAACTTCCCCTTTTCTCTGACAACTGAAATAAGTGCTCACTTACTTCTATTCTTACAATATTTTCAGTAAAAAAGTTCTGCATAACTTATATAAAATATATAAAAATACTCTGGTGAATTCACATGCCGACATCAACCAGTATGTGCATAATTTGATCCAGTTCATCTACATGTATGAGGTCACTGCGGCAGTTACCCTGAGCCCCCGTTGAGGAGACGTCTAACCCCGCCATGTCCCCCTGGAAAGACCTGATCCAGTCCTCCGAGTTGGAGGTTGGTGCTGGGGGCTTTGGGTTGGGGTAGGGTGTATGGGTTGGAATGAATGGAGAGGCTAGATCAAAGTCATACAGAGAGACATCAATGTCTCCAAAGATCTCATCACCAAACTCCATGATGTCTGTACTGGCAGCATTCAGAGTAGGAGTCGTGGTCATGTCCAAGCAAGAGTTGATTTCATGTTTGATGCTATCTCTTGAGATAGGTAAGAGTTTGTCAGTGAGTCTTGTCAGCGTGTTTGTCGGTTGAGGAGCTGTATCTTGGTGGCTTGGCATAGTGGCTTTATTGGCAATGGATGGGAGGCAATTGTTATTCTCATGGCTAATATCTGCTTTAGCTGTTTCTACACTGTCTGCTTGCAGTCTACTGTCGCTCAACGACATGGAAGTTTTGTCTGCCGCAGATTGCGCACATCTCTGCACAGCAGAGCACGTGTTCTCACTACTGGCTCGACTTCTCTCATTCAAACATCCTCTAGAGTCTGCTGGACTAGGACTAGGGCTAGAATTATTACTGCTTTCATGGCTGGATGGAATGCTCTCCTTGTTGGGCGCGTCCATGCAGAGCGGTTGTTTGAGATCAACATAGACACTCGCGAGCAGTCATAGTGGCGTCCCTCTGCCCGAAGCTCGCGTTCAATATGCCGCAGCGTGTTGCATATGAGCACGGATCGGCGTAGAGGTGGTTCAATCTGCTGGCGAGACATCTGGAGTTTGCATGCAGAGAGGTTGAGCACACACTGACGCTGTAAGGTGTAGGAGCAGACCTGAGAACAGGTTGCCAGGCGATGACTTCCTTCCAAGCCATCCTCACCATCATCCCGCTTCCTCTTGGTGCCGGTCCCTACCAGCCCAGGCATTGATCTGAAAGAACAAGAAAAAGCAGGTTAATAGTACTTTAAGTCATTAGACAAATATTGTTGAAAAGAAGTATGTGAAACAATTACAAATTATAACAAAAGCAAATTGACATTTTCTTCTCAAACTAATCTTTATTGAATCTGTAAGGGTTCCACAATGGGTCAATGTCTTCCACACAGAAAAAGTTTTACAATCGACAGATGTTCTGAGCATCAGAACATTATCATCACATACACCAACACACCTTGTAATTTAACAAAGAAACAAAAAAGAATTTCCTATAAATGTATTATGTATATGCAGAATCTTTACAAAACTGCACACTCATACATCAGATTTTGACTTTGCATCTTGCTCAATAAAACATCTAAAATTTCAGCTTACTAAATCTGTTAAATAAACAGCAGACCTGTTCAAAGTACAACAATGTGCTTTGAATGAAGAGTGAACTATATTGGTAGACAGTAGCAGGTCAAGGATTGAATGGTACTATGAATACCCGGTTTACCTGCTTCATATGTAGGTCAGTGTCAGCATAATGACCATATACTCAATGGTCACTATGGTCCAGAACACTGTTCTTGCCTTTTGAATTGATGTGGAATACTTGTATACTGTATATGCCGTACATTTCGCGGCCGTACATTTCGCGGCCATAAATTTTCAAAAATAGGACTAGCCAGACTATTTTGTGAGTGGTTGGATTCGCAATCAGGAAATTCTCAGATCTACAAACAGAATGATGTACTTTTTCAAAGCTATTTACTGACCAGGAGACAACTAATTCAACTGACTACTTACGTTGGCAATATTTTAGCGTGTTGTTAATTTGTGACCCACTTGCGATTCGCGAAAATAAACATATGGCGTATACAGTATTCTCCTAACCCAAGTCACCTTGCATTTAACGCTTTGTCTGTTTTATTTTCATAGCTACAATATACTCAAATGTCACTCAATGAGTCATACTTGCTGTACAATATATGCCTCCATGTTAACTTTAAGTTCAAATACAAGTATACCTACGTGAAAACATTCTGTTAATTAAAGTGGACGAGTATATTTGTCCAGTATAATAACAAAATTTGTCTCAAGAATGTTTCAAACAACATAACAATGTGTTTTGTATACTATTATGATTCACTTCTATAGAGTGATATAATTTTACAATTTATAATCCCCTGCCATTCATTAACTGAATTCTGCTAATGCACTTGACGGTGAGCCAAATACATGATCGATACTTTTATTCTCAAGAATGGCAAAATTCTTTAATCACAGTACGAACAGTATACCCTTGAGGGGTAAATTGATATTACCCTCTCTATATAGTATACATACAATGTTAAAGTTCTTGTTGTTGACGTACAAACATAAAAAGATCTTCATACAACTTCAATCTAAGATTGATCAAAACAGGAATCAAACCATGTCAAGGAAGAAAGTTGTTCAAAAACATTCTATGAAAACAATGTGTGGGCTTCCCTTCCGATATAAAGTCCATCTACACATTATCCAGAAACAAATAGAATGTTAAAGACAAACATGAAGACATGAAACAAAAGAAATGCAAATTTATGTCCTGTATAGTAGTAGCTCCAAGGAGTTTAAGCTCAGAAGAAATCATGTTTAATAACAACTAAAACAATGTTATTACTTTGTCAACTTTAACCTTACTATTTAAGCTTTTTAAAGCTATCAAATTTCATTTGTTAATACAATACTAGTACTTGCTTACAAGACAGATTAAAATGAAAGGCTAATAGGATTGACACTTACAATGAATTAGTGAAGTATTGCAAACATTGAGAAATAAATCAGAGAGTTGTTAATCAGGAAACACAAAAGGTAAATCACATTACGTTGAAAGTAATGATACTATCCATACACAAGAGATTATTCCAATCCAAAGAAAAGGCACAAACATGACAAACGCTCCTTTCCTCTAATGTCCTTCGCTCTAGCTCTCGATGTGGGACTGCACAAGAAAATTAGAGAGAGAGCGAGTTCCACTCATGACGACTCACTTGCAAATGATCTCTCTTTGCCGTAAACTAAACTATAAAGACTAGCATAACTGTTGCTGCCGCTCATGCGCTAGCTGTAGGTAGAACTCCCACACAATTCACGGTAAAAAACAGACAACTACGTACAATGAAAAGAACTAGTCTCTCAATTCAGACCCTCTGATGCCTGGAGTACAACACGAAAAATCCAAGAACAAGAGCATGCATCCCTTTTCCCTTTCATTTCTGCCACATTTTGCTAATACACCATGGTAACTTTATTCTAACTTGTGTTACAACCTGTACTATATAAACTGCATACAAACAAATTCAAAGACAGGACAGGAAGAAATGTGGTTCTTGCGAACCTAGTCCTATCTTGATGATTCAAGCAAAGTCTGCTATCTCGAAGACTAGTCAAAGGCATACGAAACAGAGCAAAGACGTGCAAGTGCCCACACACTGTCTACCTCACACACACTCACACACACATTTACGTTCACAGGTTAGGACGAAGGGCTGACTGACGTAGAAAAGATTATGTAGTATGATGGAAATATGAATATATATTTTGGCCGGGACTTCTTGTTTTTGGCGTGTGCCAGGCATGTGACAATCTAGTCATCAGCCCAGGAACAAAGCGCGTCACACAGCCGTCCACAGTGATGAAGATAGTTACATGTAGAAGTCTCACTAAGCTCACATCACAAAACATTAATTAGACTCAATCCTAGCAAAGGCAAACGTTATCCATTTCAAATTTAGCCATCTCAAAAAAATATTTCTGAAAATATAATTATGTACCAATATTCAGAATGAGCTTCCATGATGCTTTTTCATGCTATTTCATCAGATTTATGCGCAATTCACTCCCTTTCGTTTTCACTTTTAAAAAATATCTCTTAAAATGATACCAATGTAGCAGAAACAGAATCCAAAACCAGAGTCATTCTCTAGTATGATCGCAATAAAAAGAAAAAAAGTAGTACACTGTTTCAGAGGTGAAATGTGAATAACTTCTGTAGTGAGTACTGTACAGTCAAGTAAAAATGATAGTGAAGGTACTATCTAACTTATCAAAATAAATGATCCCACAAGGTGACATACAAATGTAGGAGCTTTTTTTTGGGATATTCAGGAAACAGCATGGATTTCCTTTGAAATTCATCCTTTAAATTTACATGTAGTTCTACTGTCTCAGTTTTAGAGTACATGTAATTATACAGAAGTACACACACAAGTGGTAATTCAAATGAACATCATTTTTATCCCATTTAAATGCTGCCTTTTTTCAAATTCTATGTTTAAGTGATATAACAATTCAATTACTTTTACCACCATGTCAATAGTACACCTACCTTTAGTACTCCAGGCTATGATATTTTGGTAATTGAACTTGATTGTTGGTTTACATTATAAACAAGGTCTACATGTATGAAGCAAATGTGTGATTGCAATTGGGCCTAGATTGCACCATCCAAGCATCACGGTAGTAGCAGTAGCGCACAGAAGGGAAATTCCCTTCAAAACAAACTTCCAACAAAGTTACAATTTACATGTCACACTTAACTTGATGGTCTAGTGGTCTCTATACAAAGAACAATGTACATGGTACATGTAGAAACTTCTAAACAAGTCACCCATGACTTATCCTATATCATATAACATACCATGAATAACATTAGTCTACACTGTCTCAACTATCTTTAGATCATTAGTTTGCAATCAACAGAGCATGATGTTAATGATTGGATCTAAGTTGTCATAATGTCATTGAGAAACGATGAGCTTGTCAAGAATCATCTAATTTGTAGAGTTAATAGGACTGTCATAAAGAGGTACCAATACTAAATCCTGAAAGTAACAACATACATGTAGGTAACTCACTTCAATATCACTCTAAACTAAACATGAATTCTCATACAATATAACAGCAAAAAGTCTCAATTAAATTTTTTAAAAGACGGGGAAAGGCGTAACATACCAGTTTTTGCAAGTATCAAGTGATAGAAAACAAAGCAAAGTTGAACACAAAAATAGTATCCAGAAATCTAAATCCTGTGTTTTATGACTGAGAGTATTTCCTGATACAAAAATGAGGTCTGATAGACACAAGAGCTCCAACAAAAAATGAAATGAGAAGTTCAGAACGTTACAGGAACAAAAAGCAAGTTCATCCTACTCACAGGGAAATTATACGGACACTTGCGCAAAGGGAGAGAATGAGAGAGCAAAAAGTACCTGATGAGTGAACAAGAGAGAACACGCACGCATGCAGAATAATCGGGGAAGTTGATTCCTGTTTGGATGTATACTGTGTGCTAGTAATAACAAAAGAGCACACAAGTCCGAGCTGACAACATATTCACCGGAGTAGAGTTATGTCAACACAAAATGAAACTATTATCAGTGAATTACACCACTCGTTGCATACACACTCGCTTTACTCGCGTGCGCGCCAGCCAATTGTGAAACAAGGTAATCCACAGATAGGGAACTATTACTACACGTAGGGGAATTTTCGTGTGCAGCCCCGGGAAATTGTACAATGATCATGAATTTGTATCTAGGGATATGAGCTCAGAGGAGATAGCTTTCTTCACTCTCAATCAGAGTTCCACTAATCATTATTTCTAAAGCAAGGAAAAATACAGATGAATCTTTGTTGACAGAAAATTTCCACAACCTACTCAATTTTTTACATATTAAACCTCAAAAAAGAAAGATTCCTCTATAACTAAGTGAGAACTTAACTTTTTGTAGTAGGCCTATTCGTTGGATGAAAGCTTGGATTGCATGTATGTTGGATATCAAAATAAGTACAGGTAGTGTATAAAAATTGGAATTGCATGAAATCAGCAAAATCCTGATGCTAACTTTCATACACATTATGCAATCTTCTGAAGCCAAAAATACAGTTCCAGAGTGTACGTTTAGAGAAATAATTTACTTGGAACGAATGTTAAATGGTTGAGAGTTTTGATAATGTTACCACATACAGGTATATTGTACAGACTGATCACATATAAGCTTTTTACATTTGATTTTTTAAATCTTGTACTATCCTTAAATGTTTTGCTGTTCTCATTTGCAGTTTAAGTACATACATGTACTCCCTAGCCAGAGCGATTACATGGGGCTAACCCTGCTTTTTTCCAGGGCTCAAATAATCCTGTGCTATTGTGGAGTTAGCCCACTTAGGTAAAATGCAATGTGAACAGAAAGTGGGCTCAGCTTAGTCCTGTACTATCGGTGGGGTTGAATCCTCATTTAGCCCCACCGATAGTACAGGACTAAACACAAGTATAAAAAGCATATAAATAAAATATCTTCATATTCAGTAAATGGTTCTGAACGGTGATGACTGGAAAGCATTACATGTACCTTACTTGTAGCACAATCATGAATATACTCCATAAAGATAAGATTTCCATCTGTCTACACGTATTTCATCAAATTTATATCATTTTTGTTGGTCCTAAAGCACTATGGAGTTATGGAATAATTTTGTTTCTTCTATTTCAATAAACTGATTAAATTTCACCCTCTATGAATTCATGTTAATAATTTTTCTGCTTACCTACAAACTATATTTGTAACTAACATTTTCCCCCTTAAAGCTTGATTAGTACAAGGTACATGTATGTATTTAGTATGGAGTGAAATTTTAATATAACCAATTATTAGGTCAACAAAATATTACATGGAAATTACTGTACAGTGTCTACTTTTCAAATCTAAACTATATATTCACAATTCTCTTTGCTACAAATAAAGTGAAATGTATATACTACATGTATCATTAAAAAATCTAATATGATAAGAAACTTTATACAAAGTTTGCAAAGCTATCAACTTGACTGGTACATTGACTGTTATCATCATCATCATCCTATTATGTCTTGTCTTGTGTACCAAATGAAAAAGGGGAAAAAATTAAGTTTGAAACAAATATCACTTGTCTGAAGCCATCAAAGCAAGTGATAACACAATGTCCTTGTTTAACACAAAAATTAATAAATGTATGCCAGTACTTATGCCAGTATTTTCTATTTCATGTTTTGTATGGCTACTGTGCCACACAAATGTTCAAAAAAATCTAAGTACACTGTAGAGTTAGCAGCGGAAAAAATAAATAAAACACAGGAGTGTATCATCCAGTATTTTGTCAGTGAGTTTTAGTGACAAATTTGCTCTCAGCCAATCAGATGCAAGGATTTCAGTAGCTTATAACAGTTGTCGGTAGAAATCACTGATGAAACGCTTGATGAAACACTCCCCAGGAGCAGGGAGCAATTTAGCTTTGGAAAGACCCCCAAAGAGCTCTGTTCAAGTGAAAAAGAGTTCTGGTAACCCCCGCCCCCCCCCCCCCCCCCAACATTATAATTTCTCAGAGAAATCACATTTTTACAACACAAAAGCTAAAAAGAGCAAGTATATTTTTTTACACTGATAGTTACTACAAGGACTTGAGCCTTGAGGTGCACCTTGATGTAACTCCATGACTGTTGTTGTAAAACAAAGGACAAAATAACTTAGTTGAAATGTTTTTATGCCTTTATTTCTTGACAAATTGTTACATTAACTTATGTACAACAGGTGTACAAAAGTTCTATAGCCTTTTAAAATCTATCAAACATATATTTATTATTTAAGTCATTTTGATAATGAAAAACTTCTGCAAAATTCCGTAAAAATAATAACGTTTGAACAGAGTCTTTTACTTTCCGTTTTGTATTTGTTGTCTACTAAAACAGCAAGCAAATCTGTGTTTTAATACTAAAAAGAAAAAGAACAGAAAAGAAAGAAACAAGGTTACAGATAACTTGATTTCAAAAGCACCATATGAGGATTGCTTAGGATAGCAAAAAAATAATTTGAAAAATAATATATCCTAAATATAGATGCAGGTGATGTTTTACTATGCTATAAAGGTAAGTTATAATAACGATGTCTTCTCCACACAAATCATAATAAACTATCCCCTTTATAGAGGCAAATGTACTGGCCCTAGAATAAAGTTTAAACCTGAAAGATCATTTTGCACAAATGTAGCATCACTGTCAGAACAAAAAGTGGGTCTATATACCGGTACTCTTACACAATAGGCTCAACTCTTTGGGTTATGCCCTTTGACACAGAGAAATATTTCAACAGATATTTCCATTATTGAAAGTAAATTATGAGATCCAATGAGTGTGAACATGAACCCAGTTACTATTACAAACACATACCATCTCACATAGCAACACAGGGTCTACATGTATGTGATGTCACATACCATCCTATCATGCGTAGGAATGTCAATGCTAGTTCTACAAGGCCACAATCAGAATCAAAGACCATCAATAAACATGTAGGCCTACGTGTATCCCACTTGAATATATCAGCTTTGGCTCTCTCTTTCTCACTCACATACTATTAATAAATGTCACACAAATACAAATTTGCTGTGCTTGGCCCAGCCCAGCATTTCAGCTGGTACAGCAATATCTAAATTTCATTCTGAGCTTACGTTACCCTTATTTTTCTTTATTTGTTGTTGTTATTGTTTTTGATTGTTTGTTGTCTTTTTTGTGGGGGGTGGGGGTGGGGGTGGTAAATTGTGACTTTCATTCAAGACTAAAATATGTAGTCCTGAATAGGCATATATGTACAGCCACGTGTGGATCAATTGGTAGATGGAATAGGCCAAAATGCAATCTGATTTTTCTTTTTCTAAAACGACAGTCACTATTTTGGGATGACCTACATGTTGTCCTAATATTTTCAATGTTCAAGTACCACCCAAAAAACACCTAAAAGTAGTGATTTTTTTTTTGTACAACTAACACCAATCCAAATCAACTGTATTGAATGAATGATTTTCAAATGCATGCACATAATGTGCATTTGATTAAAAAAAAAAAAAATTCTCTTTCATGGTTCACGCATTTATATGTTTTACCCTTTTTTTTCTTTCTAAAAGATGAGATAGTGCAGTTGATGTTCATGTTTGTATTGACGAAATGAGGGCATCAAGATAGCTCAGAGCTGTGAGCCAAGTTGACCTCAAATATGCTAATCAGAGTTGGCCAGTGTGTACACATGTATGCAAATGAGCAACACATCTCTATCCCAAGCATGCAGCTAGCACAGTGCAGTACAGTGCCCATTATTTGGCTCCTAATACACACAGCGCACACACAAAGTATACACAGCCAAGCTACCATAGGGTTACATGCATTGAAGGCTAGGCGTTGGTGATAAAATATGTGGCAGCGCAGATACTGGTAACAAGCATTTTCCAAGGCACTTGTATTCTCTTGAACTTGGTTAGATTTACAGTTTGAACCTAATAATCTGTACCAAGTACATGTACAACAGAAATATCGACATGGACAAAATACAAGTTACCAGAGTGTACAAATTTTCAAAATGTACCATACCATAGTATATGGCAAATGTACATAAAACCATAAAAATAGAAATACCAAAAATATAAATCTGGGCAGTGTAAAAGTGCTTGAAAGTTGCATCATTTGAAAAAAATGACTTCTTTCTTATAAACTACAGCATTCATGGACATATATTCCAGTGTAAACTTTGTGTTATCTTGATTTCAATGGTAACTATTAAACAGTGCTATTTCCTGGAAAACCCTGAAGTGAAAAAAGAAAAGTATGTAAGTCAAACATATTGAGGCCTGTACCTGTATGCCTATTATATAAAGGAGCTCAATGTCCAATTTTCAACTTCAAGTGGGATATATAGGCCTGTAAATGTAGGAATTAGGTCTATACTTTTATCATCTTAAATGCCTAAATGGGAACATGAAGTTCTGTCTACTCTCATTTACATGTAGCCTACTTAATTAAAGGAAAAGTCTACCCTGATACTAAATTGGTTTTAAAAGAAGCAGAAAAATTAAAGAAACAGATCAGTGAAGGTTTGAGCAAAATCTGACAAGAAATTAAAAAGTTATGAAGTTTTCAAGTTGTAATCAATAAAACACCAATTGGCAATTCTGCGATGTATCTTGGGAGCTCCTCTCCCATTTGCCCTATACACAAAAAAGTGTTAATTTCTATTTTCTCTATCATACATGCACCTCAGACATGATCATTGCTCACATGTTTTTACATAAAACCTGTATGAAACAAATCTATCCCTTCATCAAAAACTAAGAAAATGAAAATTTGTGCGATTTTCTGTACTGAGCAAATGGGAGAGGAGCTGGCAAAATACATCAAATAGTTGCCAATTTGTGTTTGATTGCTAACAACTTCAAAAATGCATAAATTTCTTACAGGATTTTTCCTCAAACTTTCACTTGTCCGTTTCTCTCATTTTTCTTCTTTTATCCAAATCAACTTAATTTTAGGGTGGACTTTTCCTTTAACATTTTCTATATCTTGTTTACATATTCCAAAGATGAATGAAACCTTGGACAGGGCTGAGAAGAAATAAACCCCCTCTAATTAACTATCCCAGGGAAAATTCATACAAGAGGTATTCGTACCAGAGCAAGCTAAGCTTAAAGATAAAGTTGAGTTCTGGTCATGAGATTGAATCGTGAAACTGTCTCAAAGCAATTGGGAAAGGTTGATTACATACATGTAGCACATAAGAACTGGTGTATGCTGTAAGGTCTTGGAATCATACCTATGGACTGTGTGGGCAGAATAAACTTTAAGTTAAGCAAACTCTTCAATTATTCTTCACCACGATGAGCCTCTTCCAATCTATAAGCAAACTCTTGTTAACGATGACCTCTCTGTTCATGAATTAAACGACAATCGCTCGATATTTACTCTCAGAACTAGGAGCGTTGTTCTTTCGGGCATGTGTGAAACCTTGTCGTTGTTTTGTTAAAGGGATACACGGCCAGGCGGCCATGGGGAAAGTCAGGATTGCGTAAGCCTCATTCACTCGTACACAAAGTTTGTGCGTCGAATGCGTCCGTTGGACTAAGGGTGCGTTAATCAACTCTTTCTTTCGGCTAGGGGTGGGAGTTTCAGGTATTTTTTCAATTCGGGAACCCGACGATTTTTCGGGCGGGTTCCCGGTTACCCGAAAATCATATAACACAAATTACAAGCTTATATTTACCCTTAAGAAGCTATTAACACTGGGAAAAACTCGAAAGCGCATCACTGCAGTGGGGCGCTACATTGATATTTACATGTAGATATTGAATGGCTGGTCGACGTTATCTACCGCCTTGTCATGTTACATACATGAGTAATCATTAAATACTTATTTTCGGGAAACGGGCATGTAATATTTTGACCCGGGACCCGATGCTCTCGGGCGGGACCCGGGTACCCGGTTTTTAGTCCCAGCACTACTTTCGGCAGAAACAGGTTTTCCAAAGGGCTTTCAGTGATTTTTTTAGAGATGATAAACGCAAAGCTGTTTTGATTATGGGGTTCGGAAAGCCTTTTTGAAAGTCGCAAATTTGTGCTTTCCGAAACAGGTTTCAGCCAGAAACAGGTTACAAAAAGTGAGATAAACGCAAAGCTGTTTTGAAACGATTTTTTACTTTGGTCACGAACTACGTGTTTCCGGTTTCTGAAAAGACGCGCGCCAGGCAAGTACATGTGTACACAGCACAGTACTATATAAAGTACGTACGTGGTACCGATATTGTGCTCTGAATAGACGTTCGTTTGTTTAGTTATCTTCTGACTTCTGTAAAGCTTATTTTTTGTACTGACTGCAGATATGGCTTCTACTAAAGGTGCCAATTGGGCACCAGAGGACGTAAGGTGTCTGCTACTGTTGTGGGCAGAGCCGGAGGTACAGCATGAACTTAAATCGAAAGTCAGAAATAAGCCAGTTTACGCCAAACTGGCTTCAGAGCTTGCCCGTGCCGGGTACGCGAAGAGGGATGGCCATTCTTGCAGGGACAAGATCAATAGAATAAGGAGGGAGTATAGGACCATTCATGACGACTCCCGCAAATCTGGACAGGGCAACGAGGATGACTTGCCCTTTTGGTATGATATCGTACATCCTGTGCTTCATGACAAACCATCAACATTTCCAGTATCAACACTTGATACAGGAACTTTTAAGGTTGAGGCCGATGCTGATCTCGAACACGTGGACGACGTCGAACTCCATGATGAAGTCAAAACAAAAAAGCCCGCTCCGTATATGACCCCTTCTCCTCAGGTCAAACTGCGCAATGCATATGCGCAGTGACTACGTCGGTTTTCGACTTGTCGATGAGATGATAAACGCAACTTATTTTGAAAGCCGTTTGCAAAGGCCTTTGGAAAGGGCTTTTGATAGTATGGAGAGCCGTTTCAAACTGGGGAAAGATGATAAACGCGACCTATGTGGGATTACATTTCGACTGCACGAAGCCGACCGAATCTCGCAGGAGAGATTGAGCTCAGGCTGAGCGTGCATGTTGCGCGACGACCAGTCTGTCCGAAGTATGTGCCCTGCGGGGCAACGGCATGATCAGGTAACGATCATGGTGCCTTCTCGCGGCATAAAAATGTCCACAATCTGCGGTTGAGTATCCCTTTATTAAACTTACAGTTTCTAAATCACAAGTCCCGTATGAACTTGACTATTGTTTCATACCCATTCTACAATCATGTTCATGTAGCTGAAGGCCTACATGTATAACGGTACAACATTATAGTATCATTTCTCAGAAGTTTCCATGAACATGGAGGCCTACCACTTAACTTGCAATCATCATGACCTTTAGAAACATGGAAAGTGATGAACCTGTGTGCCTGTGTTTGTAAGCCATACAAGGTCTCTGTATTGTGAAGTGCAGGGAGTTACGATAAAGCTGAATAACTTGGCATGTGTAGATAGTTTCCTACATCTACTTCCTCAAAAAGGAAACTGCAGAGGGACTGCAGAGTACTTTTGAGTCCTAGCCAGGACAGACAGTCAACTCAAAATGCCTCTCTAGCTCTCACACTGCTGAATCACACACACACACTAACAGTGCATTACTAACCCATGTTACACAACAGCTAATAATCATAGCCAACAAAGCTGAAGGCCTACGTGTATATGGGCCTACATTTATAGACCCTATCTGGTTTGATTAAGAATAAAGTCATTTAAGTTATTCAGAAGTATTTTTCCTCATGAATTTCTACATTCAACAGAAGGCCTACATGTAGGCATATATTTTTACATCCCATTTAAAAAAATTTTTTTTTTTAGGTGTATCTGAAAGTGGAAAATATAATGTACATGTTGTAAGTGTGGAAGGGTTAGATCAAAGATCAAATATGAAAATTACAATTGTTTCTAAGTTGAGAAAGTATTTTCAAATTGCTAAAAGAAATAAAAACTAATGCAAAGTAATACATAAATGGAGAGAAAAGGGGAGAAAAGGAAAGAAACAGGACAGAGGGGAGAGGCAAAGAGAAAGAGAGTGAGAGAAAGACAGAGTCACAGACAAGTGAGAGGGAAAGACAGAGAGAGAGAGAGAGAGAGAAAGAAAGAGAGAGAGAGAAAGAAAGAGAAAGAGCAGAATCTACAGGAGTCAAGAGACAAACAGCAGAGAGAGACAGAGACACAGAGCGAGAGAGAGACAGAGAGAGAGAGAGAGAGAGAAAGAGAGAGAGAAAAGAGAGAAAGAGCGAGAGAGAGAGAGAAAAGAGAGAGAGAAAAGAGACAGAGAAATGAGAGAGAAAAGGGAGAGAAGAGAGAGAGAGAGAGAGAGAGAGAGAGAGAGATTCATCCAATGAGAGATGATAAAAGTTTGTAAGCTGAGTCATAGGAACTGGAATGGTGACTCACCCTTACTTATCCTGAAACCCTATGAAAAACACTATCTGAACAAAACTTGTTACATTCCCCTACTTTCTACCATTCCACCACACGGAAACAAAAAACACTTGTACTTGGTTAATGTACATGTACTTATGTGTACACATGACATAAATGACATCATTGCTAATTAATAGTAGAAGAAAACAATGCCTCTTTCCCGTTATTTGTTAATCAAGCTTCTTGAAGTATATCACATGTTTTCTTAGACAAATTCCCCTTATGGCCAAATACTTTCATTAGTGTATCACATGCCTTTATTTTTGCTGAGTATTTTCTATTACTTTCTAGAAAAAAATTGTCCATATAATGTACATGTATATTCCCCACTGTAGTAGGCCTATATCTTCATGTACTAGTCCTTTCTTTGTGTTCAAGATAAATCAGTTAATATTTCAGCACTTTGCATGGTGATGACAAAAAATTATTTCTTTATATTTGTTGAAACATTATTTCCATTTATCTTCTGAACTTTCTTTGAACAATCTGGTACATCATAATGCTGGTTGAAAAACAACAAGTCCAAAGTATGTCAGCATTAGATTAGATCAGTAGTGGACTGACAGTGACATGCATAGGCTACATGTTCATGGTAAGATTTGTCACACAGCTCCGGTGACATTGCTTTGTCTCTGAGCAGTGTAGGACTCAAACATGGAACTGAGCATTTGACTAGTCTATACTCATAAACCTTATGCATCTTTTAGTGAAATGGTTGCAATGCATATCATGATTCAGAAGGCATGGTAAACATAGCGTAAATTTTAACTGGAAGAAATTAACATGTTGGATCATTGAGATCTGGATTTGCAATTCTTGTAAAAAGGGGGAATATTATACAGCTCATAAAGTGTATTGAAGTCTGTCTGAATCATGAGACTACAACTGAACTGCACACGCCAAGCCATGCCGCGCCTGTGTACTTTGTCAGGGAGTGGGATGGCAGGGTAGTTTCAGGGAAAGGAGCGAGTTCAATCCTCACTCCACCCAGGACAGAATTCATGCCACACCCCAAGTTCCTCTGTTAACAGCAATTGTCTCATACATGACAATGTGTCACTAATAGGTTGTCATAATTACTAATTATTACAGTTGCAGCTTTCTGTCAGAGATCAGGAAAAAGAAAAAATTAATCCACTTAACCCATGTGCAGTTGTGCATTGAGTTCTCATAATGCATGCAAACTTTGATATGAAGTTATCATAATATTTTTTAACTCTTGAGAGTTTCCCCTGGCTCTACCTTACTCATACTGGACCTACATGTACATTTCAGGCCTACTCCATGGTTGGTATAGCGGCCACGGTATATCACTAAAAGAGAGAAATGCATACTGGGCTGTTCCATCCACACACCTGCAATCCAACAGAACACTTATCTCATTGTAGTCCTACAAAATCTCTATTGAGAGGTGAGAGAATGAACCCATCAATAGAACCCTTTTCTTGAAAGACTGGAGTTAAACAGTAATCCAGACCCCTACTACCAGCTAATATATGGGACAAACAACAATGCTTTTCCAGTGCAACACCCCAACATACATGTATTCCTCTATTGTCTGCCACTGTACAGTTATACTGCTTTTTTCTTGCTTGTGGGCTCCTACACAATAGACCCAGCCTTGGCTACTGGATGATACAGGGATATAGGTAGGAAAGCAGGCTGGTAGGCACAGTGCCATCATTCAACGCCCAATGCAGATCAGTTGAAGGGTCAGGGTCCTCAGAGGCAATGGAAAAGAGTGAGAAAGAAATAGTTTGAGGTGGAGTACAAAGAGTACATACCATCTACAACGAACCCCAGGAAGACCTAGTAAACAACTTTGTTGCTAACACACATTCCTCATGCATTTTTACCACACACACATACAAAGGAAATTTCATTTCATATCAGAGCATTGGCTTAGAATAAAGAATAGAGATTCATATTTTAAAAGAGCCACATGTACATGTAACGTTAAATGTAAAAGTCTACCAAATGTGTGTAGAAAAAAAGATCCCACAAGAAACATTTTCTAAGGTTAAGGGTCCTGCATGATACTAGGGTTAATTCATAAATTTCAACATTTTCAAAATGTTGTCAATTTGGCATCAAGCTAAGAGTAGGAAAGAAATTCATACACGTTGGTTGACGAGGAGTACAAACAGTGCATACCGGTATCACCTAGCTGAGACCCAAGGAACACTTGGTAAAGTCAAGAATAATATTTAAAAGATATTAAAAAAAACAAAAAACTTTGTCATTAAATGGTTTGAAAGTATGATATATACTTCTTCAAATTTCTTATTCAATATTCAAAAAAAGATATTAAGAAACAAAAAGTTGTCATAATTGATCATGACTATCTCATATCACCCTTACTTTGTAAGCTACAAATAACTTACCTGTCCAAAATTGTAAGGAAAAATCCTGCGCAGGCCAATTTTCATACCTCTAACTTAAGTGAGCACTGCTCATCGATGCACAAATTTTTTTCAATTTTTTTCATATCATATGAAAGGTGGGTCCTTTAGCTTTCCATACATATCTGGCAACTATTTCAAAAGTGTAACTTTTTTTTGAGCCACACGGTATATTATACTTCCCTGTGTATTTCCTACTGTCATAGTTCTTGACAAGTTTTCTTCCTTTCAAGTTAACATGCTTCCATAGAACTACATGTAGTTCCTTGTACCTACTCAGTTACTTCCCTGTAAAAAGTCTAAATGTCTAATAGTAAATAAGATCTACATGTAGATGCTTATGTAATATATTAAGCATCCAAAAACACTAGTTAGCAGAAGACCTTCATCATGAAACCAAAACTATTGACGGGTATTAAAACAATTTAATAGGAAAATTAGGAACCAGACAGTGTATATATATATATATACCGGTATATATATATATAACTGGACAAATACGAAAGAGAGGGCATATTAGAGAATCAAGGGACGGGGGTCTCACAGCCATGTTTGATATTTCATTGGGGGGGGGGGGGGGAATATTTTGCTTAACTGAACTTAGTAAACGAAGAACTTGATGGGAGGAATTTAATTTGTAAACAAATTTTTAGGCATTTGACTCCCAGTGTTAAAGATCGCATGCTCGATCTGTAATGAAAAACACAAGTCAGAAAAAATCGGTACCAGCGGGATTTGAACCTGTCATCTACTGCTTGCCGGGCAGCGACTTAACCACCAGGCTATTCTGGTTCACGGCCAAGTCACGATGAAACTGGAATCAAATACCCAAGATCCTTTTCTTTCTGACTCATTAATATTCAAACGGTCCACCGTAGACAATGGTTAGTAAACGAAGAAGCTTGATGGGAGGAATTTAATTTGTGAACAAATTTTTAGGCATTTTACTCCCAGTGTTAAAGATCGCATGCTCGATCTGTAATGAAAAACACAAGCCAGAAAAAATTGGAACCAGCGGGATTCGAACCTGTCATCTACTGCTTGCCAGGCAGCGACTTAGATCGAGCATGCGATCTTTAACACTGGGAGTAAAATGCCTAAAAATTTGTTTACAAATTAACTGAACTTGTTTTACCAATTCACATTTTTACAAAATCAAAGATTCTAAAACATTTCAATATTTTGACTCGCTTGACAGGTAGTCAGTTGCTTTGGTTTATAAAGAGCTCATATCATTCAAATATAAATATATTTAAGCAATCTCTGTGTGTAGTCTGTCATTCCCCATTCTAGGTAATAAGACTTCAGATCCCTCATTGAAAATTCTTGTTCTTGGATTGGTCAAGAGCACTTCATGTGATTAATCATAATTCTACTAGAAAAAAAAATATCCAGGAGTAAAATAGGTTCTGTTCTCTGACGCCAAACTTTTATGACCAGTTAGTCTATAGATGACCAGTTAGTCTATAGATAACCATTTGGTCAAAAAACCATTTAGTCCAAATACCATTTGGTCTAATATTCAAAATTCATTTGGTCCAATATCCATTTCGGCTAATGCCAGTTGGTTTGTCCAGTGATCATTTTGTCCAATGACCAGTTACTAGTAGTCTTATAATCATTTGGTCCAAATCTCAGTTTGTCTTATGACCATTTGGTCTATTACTCGTTTGGTCCAATGTCTATTTGGTGTAATACTACAAACAAATATGTTCTTAATACAGCCTACTGTGTGCCTACATTTTTGTTTTATTTGAAATATGTGGCTTTATATCCTACATCATAAAATTCTCATGCAAAGATTGGCCAGGAATGTCTCTCACGTGACACAAAATACTTTCACCATGAAGAAATAATGGATATCGCGTGACGTCAGACCTCCTTTTTCTGGATATTTCGAAGCTATCGATATCGCGACAATATATCGTGATAATGTTTCTGCTTTAGCGCTGAGGGATGGCTGAGAGAGCCGCTAGCTCATAATGTTCAATGTGTATGCGCGTAGTGAAGTGCAGATGACCCTACATGCACGTTGATCTCCGCTAGTCGAGTCGACCACGTACCAGCGCAGCGCTAGCGTTGGATTTTGAGTGCCATGTAAATCTACAACACCTTACGTGAAGGGGTCTATTAGCCTCTCTTTTGACTTGGGGAAAAGTTCAGGTTTCAAGTTTACATTGTTTGGTTTCATCGTTGGATTTGTGCCATGTAGATCTAGATCTACAGTAGACTATAGACAATACTTACAAGCCATGCCAATGTGGCCAGGCATCTTTTGTGACTTCGAAAGTTTGGGCAAATATGATGAGTTGTATACATTTCATATAGAGTCTAGACTAGGTCTAGGACTAGGTCTAGACTTTTAGTTTTATTATTGTTTATCTATCTAAGCTTACTCTGGTAGGATATAAATCAAATATACCATGCACGCTTTTCGAGGCACCAGTTGAATTATGGATTCTTCGGTGAATGGCATAGTTACTATTTTCTTCGGGGCTGCGCCCCTCAGAATATAGTGCTATACCAGTCACCTCAGAGAATCCATAATTTCAACTGGAGCCTCTCAGTGCAAGGTATATTTGATTAATATACATGTACAGTATGCTGAAAATCATTTAAATAGTTCTAATAGTAAACATACTAAGAAGTTTTTTTGGCATTATTGTACTTTAGTATAGTACACCATCCCATTTACCCTACTCCTTGTGGTATAAGTATATATCCATGGAAAAGAATGTGGATCTAACCTTGAAAATTATACAGCACATTTGGACGTCTGAGTAATTAGACTAAATGGGTGTAGACGAAATGACATTAGAGTTCTAAAAAGACCAACTAAAAAAAGACCAATATGATAATCGGACCAACTGACAATGGACCAAATGGTAATTGGACCAAATGATTATAGACAAAATGGCTATTGGCCATACTGGTCATTGGACAAAATGTTGATTGGACTATTATGTTGATCAGACCAAATATTTATTGGACCAACTTATATATTAGACCAAATGATGTTAGACCGTATGATGACTGGACCAAATTGCATTAGACCAAATGACAATAAACACGTCTGGACATACGATGTGTTGATTATGCAAATGTAACTGGATGTACGGTAGGTCAGTCGACCAGCTGTTTCTCATGCATGTAATTAATTGTGCTAGCTAATTGCGCGTCATAATGCACAGTATGCCATCAGTCGAAATAAAAAAGTGGGACCTATGACAAGGACCAAAAACAAACCAGGAAACAAATGTTTATTCAGTTATCAGATAAACTTCATCTAGGGTGTTATCAGACCCTTTCTAGATCTATTACAATTAACATTAACAATGTTAGCCTATTAACAAAGGTTAATTTGTTATCTACAGTTCAAATCTACTTTGGTCTTTAATTTTGCCTTTGGAGTTCATACTAAAAACCATAATTTTGACTTTCTCTCTCTCTCTTGGACTTTCACAATGTTCTGCGTCTTTAAGGAGTCCCCACCTCATCAACAAGTCGGAACAAACATGTTGATGACATCTGCATAAAGCCAACAACCATCATTTCTTTCTTGCACAGAAACCTGAGGATCAGCATCATCAAACCCCCAAAATGGCTTACCTCACCCTCCTGAGACAATATCTAGATTATACTGCATCAGTCTGGGATCCACACATAGAGAGAAACATCAATAAACAAGAGATGGTCCAAAGGAAAGCTGTCAAATTTGTACTAAATAGACATCATTAAAGCAGATATACATGTATGTGAACAACATGCTCCAAGAACTCCAGAACTTTCTACCAAGAAGATTGGTGTAGTTTTCTGAAGTTGGCAGTACCTGTAATTGGTGTTTTGGTGTTAATTTATAAATGTAAGAAGATCGAGTGGTTTCATGGGAAACTGGTGTTGGTTCATGTATGGGAGAGAGGAGGAGGGGGCGGGGTGATTGACCACCACTGGTTTCCCTGACATGACTGCACTCCCCCATCAACAAACTTTAATTTGTAAAAGTTGGAAGCAAAAGGAGCCTACACTTTGCAGTCTGCCCAGCGCCTCGTAGCAGGGTGCTTACTTCTTGAACCAGGTGAACCAAGCCCCTGGTAACATTTTGCACGGGGGGGGGGGGGGGGGAGGGGGGGGGGGTCCAAAGACCTTAACTACAGCCCTGCTTAGTATGGCCAGGTAATACGGTCCAATAGACTTCTAAAAAAGTGTTCAATTACATGTATGTCTGCATACTTCTTGAACATATGTAATTTATAAAGAAAAGAAAGCTTGTAAGAGGCTTGCTTTACACAGCAAACAACTAATGCAAGATAAACGTAGGTTCCATTCATATGCATACATGTATATTCATATACATGTATTATAACAGATGAATTAAAAATAAAAAGCTCATAACTAAGGGTACTGGGAGGAAACATCCATATACCGTGTGAGAACACATTAGCACAGAGGTCTATTGTTGAATGAAAATATGGATTCTATGCCAAACCATTTTCACCTAGACTGACCTTATACACAACATGTGTTGAATCCAAATCAATCTCCTGCATTACTAACATTACAATAACACAGCTTATGTACATGTAACTTCTTAAAAACATCACAACTCAGCATTCAGTAGATTCAGTCTCATGCAGAGCCTGATCGCTTAAGAGGTAAGCAATTTGTACCTTTAAATATTTCATGGATTATATTTTAGTAGGCGACCAAGGCAACCAAATTTTTATCAAATTTCAACTCCTTCAATTCACTGATCAGTTTACTCATAGGATGGGGGGGGGGGGGGGGGGGGGGGTTGTGTGTCTGGAATCTCTGGACACTTCACAAATATTAAGCGAGCAACAAGGAACACTCAATTCTGTGAATATTCAATATTTGCCATTTACAATATTGTCAACACACTGCCTGGTGTTGTCCATGGAGTTATCGCAAAACTGTGATAACTCCTTAGGTGTGTCCGGACACTTCATGAAATAAAAGATAAGTCTTCGTGTTTGCCACAGGATTTTAGAAAGTATGTATCCAGCAGAGCTACACGAAGCACTAATTATAGCAAGCTGATATGGTACAAGCTAATCACCCTCAAAATTTTGAATTGTCTGTGGTAAAATCATGAAAAAGTGTTTCGTGTTTCTAATATTTGTTCTTTTTGACACCCGAGAAGGACGAGTGACCTGAGCTGACAGCGTTGAGTTTTGCATTGTATTGGTTATTGCTGTGTGTCCTGCGGGTGCTGAATGGTTGGTTAAATTAAATCTCATTTAGATCCAGATCTAACGTTAGATTTAGAAAAAGTTTAACGGACCATCCGGCAGGACACTCGTTTACTTTAACTTGAAAGTCATTATTTATAACCAAGTCAAACAAGCTAAGCTTAGATCCAACTTAGATATAACTTTACTCCTGGTAGACGGATTCTACACCTAATCATTTACAGCGATCAAGAACACAGATCAGTATAGACCTACATGTAGCATGCCTAGGCCCTAGCCTGGAACTTGGACCTGGAAGGCTCTTTGAAGAGTAAAAACAAAACAAGCCGACGCTAGGCCTACTCTAGCCCCGGGACGCTGCCACTTCGTGGCAGCGTCCTGAGTGAAACCACTACTATTCCGTGGGTCTCACAATTTACATGGGCAAATTACTATGTATAGTTGTATCGTAGGTACATATTTTTAAAATTAAAGTATCATATATGCGATGTCACTTACCTAAACAGACCTTCCGCAGATCATCTCTTCCTCAGAAATGTATAGAGTCGATCAAATTTCACTCTCCTCTCTCGCGAGTGAGAATTTGAACGTACGTAAAAACATGCTGACGCGCATGCGTATTGCAAACTATACACATGATACACAACCCTACGAAAGTTTTTAGTACAGGAGCCCGGAAATTAATAGTCCTTCTTTATATCATCCTCATCGAAAAGCATGAAGAAAGACGACAGTTATTCGGAAAGTATTGGAAGTACCTAAAGTAGCCTTGAAAGTTAAATGAATTTATGTCATATTTCATGGTATAATTTTGACATACGAGCCTGGATTTAAGAGGCACCCAACCTTTCAAAGGACTGCTGATCGCAGGACGCAGCCCGAACGCTATGTGTTCGGGCTGCCGCAGTAATGTGAAGTAAGGCCTACTCGAGAAGCGTCAGCTTTTTTTTTTTTAGTAAATTTTACTCTTCAAAGAGTAGCGTCAGCTTTTTTTTGTTTTTACTCTTCAAAGAGCCTTCCAGGCTATAGACCTACAGTCATTGCTGCAAAAACAGTTGGATAGACACCATCAAATCATACAACATACTTTACAATGACACACCGCCACCAGCGTAACTTCTCTCTCCCAAGCCCAGCGAGCCCAGGCCCCTGCGCAGGCTACACACTCAAGCCTTCAATGAATTGTCGACCTACCGTCCTGGCATTCTTGTCCACCAACAACGTCTCCAAAAGACAGTCCAAGCTTCTTCAAAACCTTTTTCTTCGTCTTAAACGGAATCTTCTTGCATACAGCATTTCGTTGGGTCATTGCTTGGAAGCAGTTTATAAAACGTCAAGTCCGCCGCAGTTAAATTGTCTTTATCTGATCTGAGATTGTCCTCCTCTGTTCGTTATGCTTCCCCTCCGTTCGTTATGCTGTACCGGTACCGTATGTAGGGCTTTATGCAATTGAGCAGCAGTAGGGCCGGCATGCAGCAGCTAGCTAGCTAGCGAGCCGGGCGGGCCGCCCGCGCCGGCGGAAGATTGCTTCGCAAGCCTCGGGATCGTAGATCCTTGCATGCACATTCCCTATGCAAAACCTTGGCACGCGTCGAGCCAACTTTAGAACATGAATATGCATAACGGACAACCTTCGACACGGACGCCGAGCTGCGAGCGATACAAAGAAAAGAAAAAGAAAATGCCATTTGGTAAAGGAGTAAAGTGTTTCAAACTGGGAATTGGTATTTAGCAGGGACGGCAGGGACATGATTGAAAGGGTACAGAAGAGGTGGAACTAAAGCTCTAAGGGTGCATTTTGTTTGATAATAAAAGTTTAAGGATATATACATGTACAGAGCTCAAGATGCTTATTTGCGGAAGGGGGTAGGGAGGGGGGGGGGGGGGGGGTGGGCAGACAAGAAAAGGGTGACAAAAATATGAAAACTCCGTAATTTCCATTCTGATAGAATGGCATTGTGTAGTTATAATTATGAATAAGTATAGTTCTAAATAATAATTACTAATAATAGTAATAGTAATATTAATAATAGGCCTATTAATAACAAAAACAAAACAATGAATTGGGAATGAATTATGATGAAGATGATTATGACGATAATAAGTGTTTAAAATAATTGGACTAAGAGGTAATGGTAATGATCATTATCTTATGATTAGTTTTGTATGTCTGCTTTGGCCAAATAAAATGCGAAGCTGTTCAAAATGCCGTTTCATATTAACCAAAGATATTCTGAAATTTGTTCGATTCAAACATAAATGCTCAAACTAAAAGACCATTCTGCCATCCACACATTTCCCTGTGTTTGGTATACCCTCCCCATTAAATTGAAGACTGATGTTGTTTTATTATCATTTCATACCTGGCTTTCAAAACTGAAAGAACAAGTTCTCAGTGTACATGTAAGTCAACTCTAAAGACCGTTTTCTAATTGGTAATACATGTACATGATGTATGTTTTTCAGATTTTCATACTTGTATTTATCTGTCAATTATTTCATACAGTATGTGGAAATTTTCATGCCAATTTCTCTCACTTTCATTCTCCATTGTTGCTGTTTACATTTCTTTGTTGTTGTTGTTGTTGAAATCTTATATCATACCGGTAATTCATTTCAATTCCAAGTCTGCTACTTTACATCTAGCTGCTCTCAAATTCTTTGAATTATAATAAGATTTGATCTGGTAATTATCACATTGTTTTAATTATACACAGTTCATAGAGATCCTATATCAAAATAAGATCTCTATGACTCAGCTGCACAGTGCCCTCTTCAGGTATTATGTCGGGTTTGAGTGCATGTATTCACCTACCATTTTTTTTTCTTCTGGTGCTATATACATGTACACAAAGCAGCATTATTTTTTTTCTTCTTCTTTCCTTTAAAAAAAAGTCTTAAGTCAATTATTATTATTATTGTCTCTAAATCCCTTAATTACAATTGTAATGCATTATTTGCTGTATCTCACTTTTTTATTCTATTTCATTACATTTTTGTAAAGTCACATGGATTGGAAAAGAAGACTTTCGGATTATAGTTATTCAGTTAATCCTTTTTCTTTTCCTGGCATCCATGTGACTCTCTTCTGACTCTACTGTTGTTTGCATTCATTGATTTGATTTCGTCTTTGCGAAAAAAATAATAATAACAATATTATTGTCCGCAGTCTTACTCATACACTCATTCTCTTTCCTTCTATCTCTCTTTTTCTCTCATATAATCATCAACACCAGCAGCAACATCATTACCATCATCACTGTATGAAATGGGGAATATGTTGACAGATAAAAAGTACATGAAAGTACATATGTTTTTGTCAAATGAAAAAAGTAAATGAATGTAATTTTTAAGTATAGGCCTAGTATGTATTGGATAGGAGACTTCTCATGTGAATTATACTGCCAATTTAAAGAGTATAATGCAGTACTGATTATTTCTCTGCATATATTCTTTAATATTATTATTACTAATCTATAGAAACCAGCATAATTATTTGTAAGTCTAACACAATCTGAATATCTGTACAAACATACAGCTATTTATGAAATTAAGATCAAGCTCAGAGGTCTGCAAAACAATTTTGTTCTAAATGGCATAGCCTAAGTAAAGATAGATAACAAATCAAATTAACAGTCTTAATAGACCAGTTCGTAGTTAGCACATGTCCCAAATGACCCCAAATATCCACAGATATTTAAACATGGAGGGACATCGATCATGAATAACTTTGTTTCCTTCTTTAAAAGGAATACTTCCACCTGGATATCATGGAATGCACCACTGAGGCATAAATGAATGATGATAACATGACATTCATTGAGTACATATCAAGTATTCGCATCAGTGGGTTTTAAAATTTGTCACAGATGACCTTTATCTGCTCATGCTCAGATAGCATCTACGAACTGGCTTATTAACCTACAAGTGGGAGCACTGTGGTATAATGGTGCTCCCATATGTAGGTTAGGACTGTACGAGTACTGTCGTATATAGGTGAAGGCTCTTGACTCTCTTTTTGAGAGGTCCTGGGTTCGATCCTTGCTCTATCTATGCTGACAACCTTGGACAAGGTGTTTTGCCCATATTTGTCCCTCTTGACCCATGGACTGTGCATTAATCCTTTCAGGACAGGAATTATTTAAGGGCTAAATTGATTACAGTTTGTTCATCAAATTGGCAACAATATTATTGTTCTTTCAGTGCTACATGGATCTAATAAGGTGTAATGTAATGTCTTTGAAAACAATATACTGTAAAAGTGGAAATTTTTGCGCGATTAATTTTTTGCGCTCGGCTGAGTAAAGTGAATTTCATGTGTTTTTAATTTCGCCGACACGCTATTCATGGGCAAAAGAATACATAAACAAAAATATTTGCACATTTCATGCTGCACGAAATGCGCGAAAATTTCCACACCGCGAAATATTCCACGTTTACAGTACATAGTTTGGAATTTTGTAGAAAAGTTGAAAAAAATTGCTAATTTGAATTAAAAAAAACAAAAAACTTCTCAATGTGTTGCCAATTAAATGACTATGAAGCTTATTCTCATTTTTAAAAATTCCTGGCATCAAACACAATATGGTAATGCAACAAAGCTGGACATAGAGCATGTAGAAATTTTTGCTCTTTCTACTCATGCATCTGGTATATATTCTTTAGAGCTCTGAATTAAAGGTTATTGAGCCAAACCACTAAATGTGGTCCATTGTCTCCAGAAGGGTTAAATGAATATGTGGCATTGTTGGGGTAATTATAATTGCAGGATCTGCAGGAAGACCAATACTGATACTGATGTGGCTACTCTGGGTAAATAAGACCAAATTATAATCAATTATTATCAGTAATAACACCCAATCTCCTGAGAGCAATTTGGATTGTGCTTCTCAGTCTCTGTGATTTTCAGCACGTTTTGAGAGTCTTTTTATATCCTGTTGGTCCAAAAATCAGAATTCAAAATGCAATTCCACTAGCAGAACTCAAGATTACCTTTGATCTATACACTAGTTTTCTTTAATTAAGTAAAGAAGGGTAATATGGAATGACTAACGACATTCATATCTAACCACTGAATCTATATTCCAAGCATACAGGCAAACATGTAATTTTGAATAAAAAATAGTTTTATCTTGTTGCTTTGACATACATATTTTACGTTTTCTTGTTTTGTTTTTATTAAAACATTTATAAAAAACAGAGTTCTTGACAAAGTTTAACAAAGATGATACTTTTACAAGAGCCTGGTGTGGGACTGTAGTTTCCTCTTTTTCTGATGATTATAATATTTGGGATACCAAAGAAAACACGGACTTCCTTTAACTCGTTTTGAAAAAGGACACAAAATTTTAGTTATGGGGCACTGAATGTGAAGTTAAACCTGAAGCCTACACTGGTTGCTTACCGTGATAATCAGATAATACTTATCCTGCTGGTACTATCACTATACTATAGCAGTCATAATAGCTATGTGTAACATATCAGTAAAACATAAAGAAATTGTCTTTACTACTCCAATGAGTATTTGAATACATGTATCAGTGAACACTCATTGCAAAAATGATTACATACATACCATTACCTGACTTTCCCTAGCCTACTACTGATCACATTCTACACGTACGTATATCTAATGTATCTTCATCTAATTTATACTGGTTTGTAAGGTATGTGTGGATAGATGGGTTAACTGGAATCTTTTCAGTATATAAAAAGTATGATTTTTTTGATGCAAAACTTTTGCCAGAACATCAAGTAACATTTGCAAATCATCGCTGCATAATTAATTTTTCATAAAAACTGGGTGAATTTAATCATGCACATCTCATACATATTTTGTTATTTCAACCAATTGGTAACACATGAGGGGAAGTTTCAGGCTAATTTACAATATTGCTGAGGAAATATAGTAAATTCAAACCTTTTCTCAATTTCCGCTATTCATATGTACCTCCACAAATAAAAGGTGCTTTTATTACAAAATGCATGAACAAAGCTATAAATATTCTTTCATACCCCATACAATAACCAACTGGAATACTCTACCCCAACCTGTGAAATCAATCCTCGAAAATGGTTAGTTTAAAATAGTAGTCCATAACAACCGTTCTGAGCAAAGCAAACACTAAGCCAAACTTCTCTCTCTCTCTGCATAACAAACACGACAGCGCAGCCTATCCAGCCCGTTCAGCCTCCTTTTAGGGGTGTTGGGCAGTAACCACAAGAAAAAAAGAAAGAAACTCAATATACCATTTCATGATTTTTTCTTGCACATCTTTTCCATGAAGCTTATGAAAATTAGACATACTATCACAGAATCACATGAGCTTTTATGACCTCACATCAGCCTCAAAATTGAAAATCTACATGTATTTGTGTACAAAATAAATGAGATATCGATTTTCTTTTTACTGGAAGCAGATAAAACACAAACAATAGCAGGAAAATGTAATGTGTACTAATCTTGTTACATTGAAGATATATAAGTCACACACAAATGAATATACATGTATATTACTCAAGTACATGTACAATCAGTAGCATCTGATAGTAACAATTGGTAATTGGTAACAATTGGATAGTAACAAGTTTCAAATTAAATTCAAACAAGAACCACTAAACCTATTAGTCTTCACAAGACAAGGGTGCATGAGCAGTACGAGTCGCTAAGGGGTTGGTCAGACCTTACTGATAACAATAACAATATACTCTGTGCATATACATGTATAATGTACTGAATTGAAAAGGTGTTAATGTCAACTCAAATTCAAGAAAAGGCTTATTACAAGCAAAATTTATGATATTTTCTTAGTCATGATGACACAATCTCGGTTTCATAAGCATCCCTTATTTAAGAGTCCTTTTATTGAGTCAGTCAAAATGGACAAAGTTTTTTTAAGAATCTTTTTTTTATGAACGTCTACAATCATTTACCTTGGTAATTCTCGACACATGTATCATTCCTTGTAATTTTTCAGTCTTTAAAGTCAGTAAAGCTTTGAATTCATGAGCTATTCAAGAAAAACACCTTATGCACCTTATGCGGGTGAAATGGTGCAATCACTATGAACACGATGACAAAGAAAGCGGACAAAATATACAGCTCCTCATTGCACCCTCCACAATTGTTCTGGTAGACAAAAGAACATCCAGTCATTGCCATTATGTAAAATAAGTAGAACAGGTGAATATACATGTGACACCTGTTCTACATATTTTTACATAATAGCATTGAAGGAATGTTCTATTGTCTACCAGAGCAAATGTGGAAGGTACAATGAGGAGCTGTATATTTTGTCTGCTTCTTTGTTCCCATGTTCATAGTGAATGCAGCAAGTTTTCAGTTATCACGAGACAAGAAGTTAGAAGGCTGTTATTAAATGGGATTATCATATGGATTTGTAAAATCAGCACTGATTTTCTTATTTACTATATAAATCTATATACCTACCTATTATGCCTGTAGTCTTGACTACGGGACCCCTTCGAGAATTATCACACATGTGTCACAATATTGTGCGCACCCCCCGTAATCCTATTGTCCCCTTCGCCACTCACGCGCGTCAATACGCTACGGCCATCTTCCTCTTTTGCGAGCAACCCCAAGAAGAAACATGTTGCTTGCAAGGAGCGGGGAAGGAGGGAGGGTCATAGGTAGGTATATAGATTTATATAGTAAATAAGAAAATCAGTGCTGATTTTACAAATTTACTGCAATAAATCATATATACCTACCTATTATGCCAGACCAGCGCCAACTCAAAGACCGGGAGGCATGTTTCGAGCGGAAGGAAATAGGATTACACCAAAGACTACAAAGAAGACACAGCGGCCTTCAAGGTGGCTGACGCAAACAAAGCTTCACCTGCGGGAATATCCCTAAGGTAGCAAGAAATGAAGGAATTGGGCGAACGCCAATAAGCAGCCTTCAAAATATCAACAAGCGCCACACCTTGAAACAGAGCCCAAGAAGTGCTGACACTACGAGTATCATGAGCACGAGGCTTACTGTCGGATAAAAGAGCCTCTGTGCCAGCGGCCCTAATAGCTTCAACGATCCATCTAGAAATGGAATCAAGAGAGGCAGGAGAAAAAGGCTCTCTAGTGATCAGGAACAACTGATCATCCTTACGATAAGACTTAGTCTTATCAATATACCATTTGAGAGCCCTAACAGGACACCAAACTTTGTCCTCACGCACCGAAGAAAAGTCAGAAAGCGGACAAAGAAAAATCTCAACAGGACCGGAGGTAGCTGTCTGATTCTTGGCAACGAAAGAAGCCCTAGGAATCAACCTAACACCTTTTCTCTCCCAGCGAACATGACCAGGAGTAAGACAGAGAGCATGAAGAGTACTGCGCCTCTGCCCAGAGGCAATAGCTACCAAAAAGAGCGTCTTAACCGTAAGATGATGAAGCGAAGCTTCACCTAACGGTTCAAAAGGAGGTTTCGCCAAGGCCTCCAGGACCTTAGGCAGACTCCAAGACGGCACTAACTTAGAAAACGAAGGTCGTTTCAGAAAAAACGAACGAATCAAACCACTTAGCAGCGGGGAATTGGAAATCCCCGAACCATCCGAAAAACCCGAATGAATGGCCCCGATCGCCGAACGGTAGCCTCGGATAGTAGAAATAGATCTCCCTTTGTCAAATAACGAGATTAAGAAATCCGCAATTGAACCAATAGGAGCCTTAGAAGGGGTTTGATTTCTCTCTTTGCACCAAAGGAAAAAGACCGAGAGACGGGAATTGTAAATTTCCCTAGTAGAGACCCTACGACTGGACATTAAAAAGTCCGCGGCTCTATCAGAGAGACCCGACTGTCTTGCAGATTCCCTGACAGGGGCCAAGCAGTCAAATGAAGAGACTCCGGATTGTGGTGAAGAATCCCCGATAGGGGCTGTAACACCAGATCCGCTCTTAACGGGAGAACTAACGGTTGAGCCCTTAGAAGGCTCATAAGTTCCGGAAACCAATTCCTCCTGGGCCAAAAGGGAGCTATTACAAGCACCCTCGCCCGATCTTCCCTGATTTTCCCCACCCCAACCGAGAGGCGTCCGTCGAAACCGATATCGACGGAAGAGGGACAGAGAAGGACCTGCCTCGCGCGAGAAACACCTCGCTCGTCCAACAAGCGAGAAGAGACTTGATCTTTACTGGTACTGGAATCCAGACCAAAAGAGAGTCTTTTCCCGGCTTGAAGAACCTGAGGAGATGTCTCTGAAAGGGTCTCATGAGGAGCCGGCAGTCCTCTAAAACATCGACTAGACTGGCTAGATAACCTAGAAACTGAAGCCACTGTCTGGCCGAGACTCTTCTGGCCAGCAAGAGCTTGCGAGCCGCAGAGACAATGGTGAGAATCCTGTCTCGACTGGGCCGAGCTAACTGATTCCTTATGTCTAACACCGCCCCCAGAAAAACTGGGCTGCGAGTGGGGACTAACTCTGACTTTTCCCAATTTATTAGGAAACCTAAGTCTTGAGTAAGAGAGACGAGCAAACGAGTCTCGTCCAACAAACGATCGCGCGACTCCGCAAGGAGAAGCCAATCGTCCAGGTAACAAAACAACCGCAGGCCGCGACGCCTCAGAAAGGCCGCTAGCACCGCTACAACTTGAGTAAAAACCCGAGGGGCCGGGCGCAGCCCGAAGGGAAGAGCCCGAAAACGATAAGTCTCCGAGAGGAAGGAGAACCCCAGAAGATCGCGAGATGCGCGATGAATGGGAATGTGAAAGTACGCGTCCTTGAGATCTATCGAGACCGCGTAGTCTTCCCTTTTGATCAACGGAAGAATGGAGGCAAGAGTCTCCATCCGAAAATGAACCGGAGGAATAAATTTGTTTATCCTCTTTAGGTTCAGTATCAAACGAAGTTTTCCCAAGCGCTTGGGAATAACAAATATTGGAGAAAGGGAAAGAGACGGCCTGTCTCTTACCCTTTCTATAGCCCTCTTTTCCAAAAGAGACTCGATCTCCTTCGAAGCATGAGACCGAGACAGGGCAGACATGGGAGGTGACCGAATTCTTATAGCCCCTCCGGGGAGCGAGGCGCAAAGATCTATGAAGAATCCGTCTCGCACGACGGAGAGAACAAACACGTCCCCGGAGATGGCCTCCCAAGCGGGGAGAAACGCATGAAGTCGGCCACCTACCACATTCGGTCGAACAAGCGCTCGGGGAAAAACATCAAAATCCAGGCTTGGCCTTCTGCGAAGCCATCGCCTTACCACGAGAACCTCTCGAAAAGCCCCTGCCACGACTCCCTCTCCCACGAGACGGAGCTGGCTGAGGCTCAGGAGGCGGGACCCTAGACACGCGACTGCGTTGACCCGAAACGGGACCAGCAGGTCTACGCCGAACAGGGGCCCGCGTTGGCTTAGAGCTAGTGTGAAACTGCTTAGTCATATCCGAGATCTGCTTTCGCGCATCGATCTCTCTTTGAAACACCGTAGCGAATTTACCACCAAAAAGCGAAGGACCCCGAGACGGAACATCTCGGAGAAGTTGAGCAATGCCCGACTCTCTAACACCCAGTGCTGAGAGAGCCGAGGTCCTGCGACGGAACGTAGCCGAAGCAGCTGCTGTGGAAAGCTGCGACCACTGCAGACAAAAAAGAGTATGCAGCAAGTCGTCAATAATCAGCTTGTCACCATCGGTAACATTCAACTCCTCCGCCCTGGACCTAAGGTCGGAGAGAAGCCCTTGAAAAGCCGCCAAACGCATCCCTGACCTAATGTGGTTTTCAATATTAGACCAAATCTTATCCTCCGCCCTGAACGCAGCGGAGGTAAGCGGATTAGTCGCCCGCAAGCGACGACCAACCTCTAAAATCTCAGGAGAAAGAATCTTAGCCTTGAAAAAGCTGTCTTGGTCCTGAGAACAAAAGGCAAAGGCCTTACCCCTGACCGCATTAGATCGCTTAACCAACAGCGCGGCCTCAATGCGGTCATACTCCAGCTTGAAAACCTCCTCAAGAGCAATACCCTCAGAGGAGACCTGCTGCTTGAAATTCCAACGCGAAGTCGAACCCTGCGCGCGGGTTGACTGAACTTCAGGGAGATATTTGGACAACAAAGCAATCGCTTCCACTCCACAGAGATTGAGCGTTTGAGACTCCGCCTGCCCAAGCGATTCGGGAACCGAAGCTTGAGAGGACGCATCCAAATCTGGTTCCACCCGAGTGGAATGAGACAAAGGAACGCTAACAAAGGCCTCCGCAGGCGGGTCCCCGCATGGTTCACCAAAAGTCTCCTCGCCCGGCGGAGCCCCGAGGGCCGCGGGAATAGGAGGCACATGCGAATCAGTCTCAGACAAAGAGGAATCAATCACAAAAGGCTGATTAGACTCAAAGCGAGATCCCTGAATAGGGACAGAAGTCAGGGTTGAAGAAGCCGGTACAAAGGACCAACCCTGATTCTGAGCAAAAGCCCGCATCATACTGAACATGTCAGCTTGAGAGGAGCTAGCCGGGTCAGCCAGGCCAGACGGGCAAGAAGCCGGCAAAGCCTTGCCGCTTTTCGCCTTCTTCTTGGCCTTTTTCTTGGCTGGCTCGACAAGAGTCGTAGCCGAAACCCTTTTCTTAGAACGCTTAATCGGATTCGTTCGGATCCCCGAAGCCTCTTCGGAAACACGAACCGATCCCTCCGCGGAGGGACGTTCACTTCCCATAAAGGGATTGGAGCGCTCATGGCGTAAGCCTAGAGAATCGCCCAAATCACCCATATTGGCTAGGCAAGAAGATGCCATAGCCATGGGTTGGGAGCTAAAAGCTCCCAGTGCGTGGGCAGACCGAGATGACTCGGTATGTGCCCGATGACTACTAAAGGCATGTGAACCCACTATTGGACCGCTCGAAAGCAGCAATAGGGGAGCACTAGTAGTCACGCACTCAGGTGAAAACACCTGTTGCTCCGAAGAGCGTCCATAATTGTTAGCTCGAGCATTCCCATCAGCTGGCAACTGAGACAGCCCAGAAAGTACTCGTTCCCCCATATGGCGTTTGCCGGGGGCTAGGGTTTGAGAACCCAGACCAACATGGACTAAGCCCGTGGGTTGCCCTGCAGTAGTGGGGCGCGTCTCCCCTAACGGATCAGAGCGAGTGAACGCTACCGTACGGGAAACAACAGCCCCCCCCCCTCTGGTCTCAGCGACCGGGGGATTGGATTCGAGATATCCAAACCACTAGAATCTGACGCCACCCACCCCGAAACCACAGGCTTCGGAGTTGACAATCCCGATTCAGTTAACGCCACCCGTCCCGAAGCCGCAAGCTCCGAAACTGGCAAACTCTGCAAGGGAACACCACTAGGCAACTTACCTTTAGCCCTCCTCCCTCCCCCGCGTACCGCTGTACTCGGGGGAGTTCTGGAAGGCCGAGTCGTCTTGCTAGACAACTCTTCGGAAGAAGCAGGTCTCCTTGACCCAGCTGCTTCTTCTTCCGAATTCATACCACTGCAATAAAACAGACAATAAAGTATACTTTTCAAATTAAGAAATACTTCAACTGAATGCAGTAAATAAAACTAAAGTTTATTTGGGAGATACGCACTAAAGAAATTTTCACAGCCTAAAAACCGTAAGAACAAACACCGAACCCGAAGGCTCGGTGACAAACGGAAACACCCGCAAACACGGAAATATCTACGTGGGGCTGACGGTGAAAGAGAAAAATAAATGCCAAGAAAGGGAATCAAAAAATCCCTTGCAATCGGCAAGAGTGACTAATAAAACACAAAGTACTATAATCTAAACGAATATAGGTACCTAAAAGTGCTTTAACTATGTGAAAAAGCGCACCAAAAAGATACTATACGACCTGATTTCAGGAGCGCTGTGACTATACGTCCTAACTCGTCGGGGGCGAGCAAGAAAGAGGAAGATGGCCGTAGCGTATTGACGCGCGTGAGTGGCGAAGGGGACAATAGGATTACGGGGGGTGCGCACAATATTGTGACACATGTGTGATAATTCTCGAAGGGGTCCCGTAGTCAAGACTACAGGCATAATAGGTAGGTATATATGATTTATTGCAGTAAATTGAAACAAGGTCATGTGAAAGCTTAGATACACTACATCACTTTAAACAATAAAGCAATGAAACACGAAAGAAAATTAAACTTCTAAAAGGATTTTAGACTAAACTAACACATTCATACGACTTGACCCACATTCATTGCATCAGCCCAAACTTGGTACAAGGAGATTTGGACGACATTTAAAAAAAAAGCTTGTGCTCAGTCATCTGTGGCAGAAAAGTCATGAATGATATATCATTAGACAGAAAACAAGCTATTCTTCACCATGAAATAAATTACTAGGTCACAATGGTTAAAGCTTTTAAATATGAAGCTATCGAAGTTGGATATACTTTTTATTGATACGCACTGTGCAACACATAAGAATTGGTGAATGCTGTAGGTTTTGGAATTGCCAAAATGATAAGAAATTGGCTCAATCCTGCTGAGAGTCACATGCACTGCACACAGAAATGTGTATATGGAACTGCACACAAATGTTCGGCCTGAACATTTCAGCGGTTTCTTGTCATACTTTGAATGTGAGGCATTTGAAGAGCAATCCTTTTCAGGGGATATTTCTACTATGATAATCTTCCAAACTAACATAAAAAGAATGAGAAAGCTCACAAATTATTTTTCACCTTTCCCAGAACTCAAGCTTCCCTTTCAGCAAATTCTGAGAGAAAGATAACGGCTCATACCTTTTTAAGTTAGTTTGACGCCCTGACTGCTTTTCAATTATTTGGATGCAATACTGCACTGTACCTGTAACAGGGGTGGGCACAATGAGGGGGGAGTCTCCCCTCTCCCGTGTGAAGTGCGAAAGCTTTGAAGTTTTAGCAAATTTTGAGAGAAAGGTAACGGCTCGTTTGTAGGCTTTTTTTCTCTCACTTCCCCCTGCTTTGTGTCTCTGGCCTTTTAAAAAAATTTTAGTTGGCATTTCATTTTAGGGCGACTGCCTCCACTGCCCCCCCCCCCCCAGCTATGCGCCTGCGATAATGATAACGATAAAAGTGGTCAGACCTCAATCATTTTCATAATGATAAAATTGTTGGTTTTGTCAGTCAGACACTATGGATACTGCCTCCATCCCTTCTTCTGCAACTATCATCACATCAAAGGAGTAAAATTATTGGCTCACAGAATTTATTCTTGAGGTCTGTACTAGAAAAACTGGTAGCCATGCAATCCCAACGAGACAATAAGGCCTGACTTACCATAACCATTTCCTATTCATTTTCTACATAAACGATGGTTGAGTGATTGGGGAATGATTTGTCATTATAGTTATTATCTTTATCGCTAAGGTCTGATTCGTCCTTAATTCTTGTGAAGCCTTTCATTTACTAAGGACAGTCAAGAGTTCTTGTAGATCACTTGATTATGATAGTCTAATGGTTTGATCCAAGATCATCACACTTTCCACTTCACATTCACCTCTCACATATCATCATACAAGAAATGCTGTTAACTTCTTCTAGGCGTGTCTTCTATTCTCCAATCAGAGCTAAGGTTCATGTCTACAAAGGATAGAGTTCATATTTCAGTACGAAGGCCCAATGACTCCAGATGAAGAACTTTTCAGAGTTTTCATTGTTGAGTTATCCAATCACGTTGGGTCATCTCCATCAAGTTGTTTCAAACTACTGAGACATCTTTGTGCAGCATTGTCTAGATTATGCTGTAGAAGAAGAATAGTTGATGGGAGAAAAAGTTAATAATAAGCAGAATATACTGTTATATTTTACTCAATCGGGGGTTTCCAATTATATTTGTTATTCACCATCAAATGCCAATGTGACCATAATATTCCTATTCACCTTGTCTGTGCATTTGTGGACTAACATGAAACCTGGTGATGATTGTAATGCCTACCACTGATGAAATTATGTTGTATAATTCTCATGAATTAGACAGGTGTAATAATCAGGGATGTAAGTGGGTAGCAAAAAAAATTCCGGAAAATATTTGACGAGCGCAGTGAATCATCTGAGTGATTCAGTCAAGTGTAGGTGCATGTCCGAACGTAATCGCTCAAGCATACTCCGTTCGCATCCTTCTCTGTCCATTTGCAATTCCACTTACATGTATTCTTGATGCCTATGTCGATTTTCGCTATATTTGCAGTCCTGTCCACTTCCATTTTGATTTTTTATTCCAATAAGAGGCAAAAGAAAATCAGGAAACGAAGTCGAAACGCTATCACAAAGTCGTAAACTTCCAAGTATCTGTGCAGCTGTGTGATATGCAAGCGTTTACGCGACGTCGACATCGACAGTACACATACAGCAATCGCTGTACTGTGCACGTGTGCTAGCGCTAGCTTCGCAATGCGGTCGTCCGGACAATTAATGCATTCCAGAACGTATAGTCTAATACATCAGTCCACTTTTCCTGTCGCCGCACGTTCAAAATACAAAATCATTACGTGGCTGTTACTCGAATTTTAGTAAAGCGCATGGTTTTACAGTCCATAGCACTTAATTGTCCACACATACTCGTTACCAGGATTTTTATACAAAATTCGTGCTGTGCGTACGAGGACCACTTCACGCTATATTAACATACTTCGTATGAAACAGCCCGTACAAGACTATATTTCATTTGCGAGATTTTTTTTTCCGCCACTAGGTTAATGCACACGAAAGTACGATAATGCCTTCAACACATAACATGTCACAGAAAAACCCGGAAATACTCTCTTAAATTAAAAAAAATCTGGAATTCCGGAAAAATCCGGAAGTCTTACATCCCTGAATAATAACTAACAATTTAATTTAATAAAATGTCTTGGGTTACCATTGTGGGTATCTCTGATCATATAAACTTGCCAACATTCCACAGCAAAAGTTAGGAATATTTAAAAGCAAATGAGGAATACAGTGCGGTAATTTTTATGCTTTTTACACATTTTAGAAAAGGAGAGGAATCTAGAGTTAATACAAGTTGTGTGTAGGTCAGAAAGTACGAATCATTCCTCCCAAATATGAATGATTGGCAGCTATGCATTATGGATTTCCAGTTAAATTCTACATGTTAACTACAAGAACTCATAAATCTATGATACAAACCTGAAGCACATGTAGTCCTCTGGTTGATAGTACAATGACCTCTTTCAATCCATCTCCAGTAAGATCAAAGTGATTTAAAGCTAGAAGGGGATGGGCAAAGCTTCTTGACCATAGTAACTCATAATGACCAAGTCCTCCTTTTCCTCCTTCTCCTTTCTCATCTTCTTTGGTTGTTTCCTCTTCAGGGAGGCATTTATCTGATACAGCTGGACTGTCAGGAGATGGCACAATAGTACTCTCAGACTGGATGTACTTGTAAGCTAAGAGTGCCTGTATACAAGAAGATAAAACATATCAAGTATATTGTTATTACTCTCCGAACTTGTAAGATAGGAGGGCCTATATGAGTAGAAAAAGCATTCCCACCATGTTAGTATTCTTGGATTGACAGTACATTGCAAGCTATCAAACCAATACTAAAATGATTCTGAATATTGATTTTGACGAGGATCTAACCACTCAAGGATGCACGTATGTTTGTGCCGCTCATTTTGGGAGCGGGGCCATTTTGAAAGGATCCGTGGTAACTCGGCACTACGCTAGGGATATTTCGGACTCTCCACAAAATCGAGTTAGCCAAAGGAGCTGAAATGATCGCAAATACTTGTAAGAATTTTTGCATTGAATGATCTTTAAAACCAAAATTTTTCAAGTCAAGTTGATTAGAATGTGTAACATAGTTACCGGGGAGATAATGATAAAATTTTACGAGGTGAAACTCTACCAGCATAAAAATTAAGGCTTTATTGAAGGTCTGTTGCGAAGCTGCACGATGATGAGTCCACACTACTGCCGAGCTACCCCGACCCCTATTATGTAAAGGTGCTGGCAAGTGAAAAATCGGGGGAGGGGTGTTGCTTCTAGTGTCGAGATCGCCAAGAAGTGCTGATGTATGTGACAATGAAATGTGCATGAAATGTTTATTATACTTTGTAGCCATATAAATCTTATACCCCTTGTCAAACACAGTCCATGTGATAGACAATACTTCAGGAAGAAAGGTATAAGAAATGGTTTAGAAGGAAAACATGTTTATAATGAAACTATATGAATAATTTGAATATTTTTCAAGTGGACACTGGAAAATTAACCTGTAAATGGAGCTTAAGCTGTTATGAATTGAGAGTTTACTAGAGTTTGAGTGAATGTGGGTAACTATGATAGGCTACATATGAATTACTTCTACCTGAAATTCATCTGAATGATTATATTTCCTAAAACATCTGCTCTGAAACAATAATCCAGAAAGCATTTATGTATGCGTCCCCCCCCCCTGTTTAAAAATCTCAGCGCTCACAAAGCGCCTACTCTTTGTGTAGTTAACAAACATATGAGGATGAAAACAAAATATTTTTACTTCGACGATAAGGGTACTAAACTCAGTTTTTTCACTCTTTCTGTGAAAAGCGAACAAAAACAATTATCCTTTTATCGCTCGTTTTCCCCAAATTATGGTTTCAGTAAAATCTTGCGACTTTTAACAGTCCGTAACTGGTTTCTTGAGATGAAAACATAGTTTGATTTTATTTAGATGGCAACGGTTGTTACAATTAGCTCTAACAATGCACTATGCAATTTTAAAATAATTACTTATGTGCTGTTTTGCAGATTCATATATTCGTATTTCATATTTTTCATATTTTAGTTTTTCATTTCCAACAAAATACGAAATACAATGCAAAATTTATACAAACATTACATCTGAAACTAAGATAGATCAATACAATGATTAATACCTTTGAAAAAAAGTAGAATAATTATGTATAAAACTTAATTTATATTCTGTGGAAATGGAGAAGTCCACTAAAAAGCAGAGATTAGCATATCAACCATTAAACTGGTTGACAAAGAAAGATACCGGTAAGACAAACATTTGTTGAAAGACCATAGGGTAGGCACTTGAAAAGTAGCCTGCTAGTTATTAGACTTACCTGTCCATATGTGCCTATCAGCAGCTCATTCTGGCCATCCCAGTCTAAATCAGCCACACATGTACACAGCGCACAATCAAACAAATCACTTTGTGGTAGCACTGTCTGGTTCTTAAATCCTTCCTTCAGTACATTCCTGGACAATAGACAATATCAGAAGTAGCAGAAGAAAAAAGAGAAAGAAAAATGTAAAAGAAAATAAATCAAGATGCAAGAGGACAAAAGAAGTAGAATAAAACAGGATGAATGCCACTGGGTCTCCCACAGGCCTCCGACTAAATTTAGTTGATGGCTCAAACTTCTTGAAATTTTGTGATAACCAGACTAAAAAGCCTACAATTACATTTAGTTGACCTCTTTGACATTGGACCTTACACCTTAAACCCAAAAGGCTGATCACTTTATCTCCTTCTAGTCATGAATACAAAATAGTTGAGATATGGTGATAACAAAGCTAAAAAACCCCATTAATTTCACATAAATGACATCTATGACATGTCAACTTTGACCTCTGAGAATGAAAATCTAATCAGTTCATCTCACTATGGTGATCATCCTACTGAATCCCACTAATGTGGAAGTCATCAGATTGAACTCAAACATGGTCAATGAAAATAGCTTATTATGCATGATTTTATTTTTCTTCATATTATTTAACAGTCTATAGCTGCTCTTTTTTTTTTACAACCTAACAGATGGTTTATATACAGTGCTGGTCAAAAGTTTCCGTACACCCTGGATTTTTGAGATGGGTTTTTACTGCAGTGTCTATTCCCCACTTGTTTAGGTATTGAAATTTTGGGAAAGGTTAGGTTATACATTAAATGTTTTCTATATATATGTTCTGAAACATTCAGGCGTGATTTACTTTAACTGTGCTTCCTTGGATTCCCACAACTGATGAAAAATGACATAATTTATAATAATAATAATAATAATATACATTTATATAGCGCATTATGTGAATACTTCAATGCACTTTACAATGTTATTATTATTATCCCTGCTAAAATCAAAAGAAAAACATTTGTCCAAAGTAGCCATAGTTTTATTTATTGACATTCAAATGTAATGTATTCCTTTAATGAATTTCAGAAGAATTATTATTTGAAATGTCTATTCAGTATTCTAGCACAAATGTTGCTTAGACTTCCCTGTTCAACTTCTCCAAGACAAGCTGTTTAGGCTTAGGGTCCAGAGACAGCTCATGTCAAACCATTGGAATTCTGTAACCTTATTCGTATATTACTTTTAATAACATGTGGTATATTTATGCTACATAATATGCAGGATCAGATGTTACAAAAATAATGTGATATAACATGAAATAAAAGCCTTTGTGAGCTTAGTGTCTGTCCATGAACCCTAAATAGCCTATGTGGAACGAGTTGAAAAAAGTGGCAAAGAGACATCTTTGGTCTCTTACTGCAAGGATACTGGATGGATATTTAAAGCTAATTACTAATGAAAATAATCATGTGAATATGGTAAATCTTTGAAAAATTAAAGGACTTGATCAAACTGTCCTCATTGATTCTGTGGATAAGTAACTTTATGGGATCAAGAACCCAAAGTGTCAGAGTACTAGACTGTCTCTCGGATGAACTTAGAACAAAAAGTGGAATGTCTCAGTGCTGTGAACTCTCGCCTAGTCTTTTTAGTTTGTAAGCAAATAACTTTAATGTTGATACTTTGCATAGAAATAATGAACTATCCAAGTGAAACTGTCGTTCTGGGGATGATTAGGGATAGTGAAGCCGGTTACAGGTCTTGTGTTGAATATCTTTGATTTCAGAGTTCAGAAAACCCAATTCCTCTAGATTTTTCAATCGGTATCGAAATCAGAGATATCAAAATGATAATAAAATACAGATACTTTGGTACAATCATCGATAATCAGTTTACATGGGTTGATCAAATGAAGGAAGCTGCCACAAAAAGAAAACAAGGAATTATTTCCTACATAAATTACTATTCTTTAGATGATGATAAGTATGTTTTAAAGGTCAGTCATAATCAAAACTATTTTTGCGAGCTGTACGTAATCTGCACAGGGCTCGACTTTAGCGGTGGCCCGGTGCCACATGCCACCTGAAACGGCGTCGGGCCACCCGAAACTGCCGGATTGGTGGCCCGGCTGGCCACCGAAAAAATAAGCAAGTAATGCGTTTTGAACTTATAGTACGTAGATACCCTACAACTACCTTATCTTGTCTATGTGCACTGTTTGTGTTTACATGTGCTTACAATGTATACGAAGCATTGCGTGACACGTTGACAAGATAACGTACTGTGCTGTGAGTCCATGTTTAAATGCATGATGGCAGTGCACGATCATGTGCTATCGCGAGATAGGGAAATCACAGTCCCTAATAACCGTCATTTGTCCTCTGAGAAATGATTCTGAATTTCACAAATGAGTCCAAATGGAATATCATCACTATTTTTCATGATTCAGGTGAGAGAGAATGTCTAACTTGTTGGTTAAATTCTTGATATATTCTCTTGAAAAATCCCTACTGGAATTTACTTTCCAGCAGGAATGGGAGATGTTCTTCCCCGGCACCAGCGGCCTAGATTATCAGTTGTGTGGTGGGTACGCTGCGTGCACATCGTGAATCGTTCTTCATGACCAGGCTTTTGTGGTTTGTTTTCTACTCTCTAACTTTATCTTGGGGTGTTTGAATTTAGCTGTGGTTGACTACATACGATCAGGGAATTCCTGGAATGTTATAGAATTAAGATAAAGTAATTTTCCTTCGAAAAAAAATCTGGTTCCTGGTTTTGAGCTTAGCTCTTACTCAGAAGATACGGCAACTGGGCAAGGTGATTTGCATGTGGTGTGCATGCTAAAAAGCAGATCAATTGGCTAAAATATTAAGTTAATCATGTCAATAATGTACTGTAGATTTATGATTTTAGCCCTCTGAAGAACAAGAAAACGTACCAGCTTCTGGGGACTTCGTGCCTGAAGTTACCCTTAAAAGGGGCTTTGCCCCTTGACGGCATCAGGGGCTCTGAGCGGGGGCCCTTTTGGGGGATCAAAAAAGTGTCAAAAACTGTTTTTAAAGTAAAGGAAATAGGGTCTTCATTCAGACCTGCAAAATATTCCCTACCATTCTAGCTTTTTCATATCTAACAAAAAAAATGAACAATTATTTTTGTAATAATAATATTAGGGCTCAAAAACATGGTAAATGGTTTCAAAATAAGGCTGAGATTGCATCTGGGAGCATCTAGAACTCCGGTCGGAAGGGACTTCGCGCTTGTCATGTGCGTTTTGGGCACATTCTGTCCCCCCCCCCCCACCACACAGATAAATAATTTCGGTCCTCAAAAGTTGGCAGCTACGGTGAGCACTTTACTGGAATGCCCAATCAGTCTGCTCTGTGTTGCACTCAGGTTTTTTTAAATAATGGATTTATTGTAAACGATTGGAATTCAAAACTTTAAATATATGAACTGATTCCAAAACACATTACGTAACAAAAGTCTTTTATTAACTTGTATAGCGTAGGATACATTATTTTTCAATTGAATAAAATGCAACAATGCATCTGGGCCACCTGAAAATCCATTTGGCCACCTGGATTTCATTCTCAAGTGGCCCTGCTGGCCACCTTAAAAAAAAGTTAAGGGCAAGCCCTACTGCATAACATGAACAATCGCCGAGAGCTCTATGGCAATAATGTGTATCAAGGAAACGTGATAGACAGTGACCGTGAGTGAGACGATAAAAAGGAAGCAAGAACCAAAATCAGATATTTTCATTTTCTTGGACGCAATGGGTGCAAGAACAGCATATGATATGATAAGGTAAGACACCTAAAAAAATTACACAGGTAAAACCTGATAAAACTGCGCGCATTTGTGCCCCCAGCAATGATTTAAAGGAGTCGCCGTAGACTCTCGTTAGTGTGTAGTCCCACACGTTTTTAACGGTGCCCTGAGTGGGCCTAACTTACAGCCGAGTAGATCTAGACCTAGACAGGAATAACTGTCTGTTCTGGGGATTTATTTAACAATTTCTGATATTTTTCAATTCTATCCCCAGTACAGACAGTAGTTTGTTACAGCAGGCCTCAGTAGAGGATCATGCGAGTACTAACCACTCAGAGCACTCGGAGCTTTCATTTCAAAGATGATTTTTAGATCTAGTTCATACAAAATGTGCATTTGTACGGAATGCATTTAATAACTTTACTTTTGAGACGCTGAAAAGGTTTTCATTTAATGAAAATCATAAAAATGAATACATTACCGAGCTATGACGCTCACGGCTTAGTTAACACCCGACCAAGGTTCCTATCACTCATGGGTAAAAAAAAGCGAGCGGATAAAATGCCTTGCCCAAGGACATAAACACCAGACATAGTAGGGTTCGAACCCGCGACCCTCAGATCCAAAGACGAGAACCCCAATCCACTACACCACAGCGTATCTGCAATTAATTCTTATTGAATGGTAATGAGGTGGGATACTACATCCCGCAGGCGCGGCGGTTCACTGTTGCTAAACAGTATCAATCTAGTATTATCAATTGTTATTGTGCCTTTTCAGTATGTCGATTGCTTTGTCATGTTTCTATTCTTCTGTATATGTATTTTGCAAGAAAACAAATTTCCATTGATATGGACAATAAAGGCATTGAATTGAATTGATAACAAAGGCAGTGAATAAGTGCCAACATAAAAAATTAACAAATTAAATATATCATGAACAAATTAAGTATCGTTTGTACGCAAATTTTCTGTCAAGTGTGTCTTGCATATAAAGTACAAAACAAGCAATGAAAAGTAGAAGTAAATTTCTGCTAAACTTGCCATGACATTACAATGCCCTACTTAGAATGGTAAATATAATTCATCTTTTTAAAGCAATATATAAAATAGATTTAAATGATAAATGCAATCTATACATCTGAATATTCTATAAAATAATGACTGCTTATATAGTGAACAGGAAATGTCACCATAATGGCACATATTTCAACAGATAATTTTAAACATACTCTAATTGCTAAAGTAATAGGTCCTTTAAAAAAAATATATATATTTCCCAACTCTAAGAACAGAAGAATTGTTACCATTCTGTCCATTAAATGTAAGAAACCTTTAAGAATGGTATCTGTAATCACAGAAAACAAACTCATCTTTCTGTCAACACAGAAGAATAGTAGTTTACATAGAAAATGTGCTTTGGTGGCTCTTTGTGGCTAGTTCTATTTTTTAACCAATTAACCCTCTCGTTACCACAAGATTAAAATACTATTCACTTTGTACATAGTGTTGTTGACTTTGGTCCTGACAGGGTTAATTGTAACTCATTAGCGATGATTGCATCTCCTGGTTGTCAACTGATAGAAATAGGGTGATCTAAACGACTAGGTTTTACTTTAATCTATCAAAGACCATTTCTTAGGCAATAGATGTTCCTGACTATTTACAACAGCATATAAAAGGATTCAGTACATACATGATCTATTTTAAGCTTCACTATCTTATACCATCTATAAAATGACACATTGGTTTGCAAATGTTACATTATTGCACTCAGTATCAACATGACAGTCATTTCTACATGTACAAACAATAAAAATTGGGTGAAAGTACACAGCCTTGGGGAATTCCTTTTCACAGAAATTTGTGGGAGAGACAGTCAATTATTCTTTAATCTTTGGCTTGATTGAAATTAATTTTGACCATGAAATCTTTTGAGTTATATGAGCACTGAGGTGGAATCTGATTGCAGATGTGGTGACACTGCAATAGATCTTTGATGAGACCATGTGCTGATAGAGGGCAATTGTCAAGGTGAACTGCTCTAATAGGCTCATAAGTCCATTTGCTCCCTAACTGGGTATATGAGGGCTTTAATATTATTTGTACAAGGTATGTCAAAATAGTTCAATTTTTTTTTTTCATTAATTGAAAAATTTGAATGGTTTTATCTGAAGAAATACAAAAATATGATCTTAAGCATATCAGAGTGCAACATAAGCATGACTGCAAGAAAATCTTAGTCACGCAGCTTGGTGTGACTGAGCCTTCTACTTTTGTGGACCGCAGCTTTAGAATACCCTTCTGCAATTTTTTTCAGGGAGGCCAAATCCCATATAACTTATAGATACTAAAGACCAATCTATTCCCTACTGAGACACAAACGAGAATAACTATCATTATATCCCATATTGAAAATGTCTTGATCTTGGATTGGTCAGGAGTACTTCATGTGATTAATCATAATTCTACTAGAAAAAGAAATCCATCTGGGAGAAAAATTGGTTCTGTCACACTTTTCAGAGAAAGATAATATTTTTACTATTTTGCCCCTCCCTGACTGCCCCTTGTTCCCTAATATTTTCATGAATCCATAAAGATGTAGGTAATGAAACTCTAGATCTATGGATGTGGGTCAGTCTATCAGCTCTTTCTAGCTACATGCTGAATGCATGTCGCTACACGCACTTCATCAGTCAAAATCAAAACATAGTGACCTATGTCCAGTCTAGTATCCATCCAAAGAAGAAGATTTAATTTAATTAATGAGAACCAAAAACAAACCAGGAAACAAACAGAGATCTACATGTACTTACGGATATGCTGTATTCAGTTATCTGATAAACTTTATCTATTAAAACTGTTAATTGTCATTGATCTATATTAATGATAAAGGTTGTTGTTAGACCTTTTCTAATTCTACAATGACATTAACAATGCTAGCTGACCCCAGCCTAGATCAAACATTAAACGGTTAATATCTTAGAGTCTAACTGATAGATCTAAAGTTTAAATATCCCGGTACTTTGCTTGTGCAGCTCATAATAAAGTCATAATTTTGACTTTCACCAATTAATGTAGTGTGTTAGAAATCTATGTTGTAGCATTCTCTGTTACTAAATTCTAGATCTACAGGTCTGATAAAGATATGAATCTAGACCAACATACCTATAATAGATTAAATTTAGATCCAGATCTACGCTATTAACCTAGCTTTTGATGGGGGGATATGAAACAAATATACAGGGCCTTTTTTGGAAAACTATTTCCATCTATGGGGTCAGCGACTACAGTCAATTTGCGCTACCCCAAATACGCAATTTCGCCAACAGATGGCATTTGTCATGCAAACCACGCATGCGCAGTGCTGACAATATCCCGATTGGGTCGACAAGTGTTTGTCTTTTTGCATTGAAATGTACACAGGTATTACAAAAATCCTTGAGTTTGAGTTTAACCGACATGTTTGAAAAGATACCATCATGATTTATTGAGACAATTGGTTGCATTTTCAAAATCTGAGTGCTTTATGTCATGCGATCCAAAAATTATGCATTTTAGCACTCATTTTATTCATAAGCCGTAGTATTTCAATACGGACCGGAAGTGAAGTTAATGAAGATGCGGACCATTTCCATGCATAATATTGCCCTCTACGTCGAAAATTGGATATTTGAGGTAGCGAGAATTGTCAATCGAAATAAGGTGTAGTGTTTACTGTGTTACTAAATACTAGGGTAGAGGTCTAACATTAGTTATCAAACATTAACTTGTCATAAATCTACCCAGGTTCAGATCTCTTTAGTTTTTAATGAGGGATTTAAAACAAATATACAGGGCCTTTATTCAGAAATCTAATTTGATCTATGGGTCGGTCTCAGCGATTACAGTCAATCGTCTATTTCCCTTGAGGGCTCTTGCCCCTTGACGAAATAGATGATTGTAGTCACTTCGACCGACCCCACAGATCACACTAGATTCCACCTAGATTCCACTCAGGCCCTGTATATTTGTATACCAGTATTATCAATTAAATTTAATTAAAGAACTAAGAAAATCACATTCTGTACGGAATATTTTGGAGCACTTGCCCGGGAAAGGATACCGGTGCTATACAAAAAGCCATGATCATAGTACATACCTGTATACCATGGCAACTTCCACAGCACTGGTAATAAGAAGATTAAGATCTTGATCTAAAATGGTATTAGGAACTACATCTTCCTCCTCCACCTCCTCCTCCTCCTGCATCCCATCTTGTCTCCTATCAAGCCAAGATGCTGCTGATTCCATGTGAGTTGAAGATGTGAAGATGCGTGAACATGTGATGGCGCTATCATGGTTCATCTCCCATTGCTCCATAATCTCTGACGGAAAAATCACACATATCTCAATTATCATTTTTATGAAGATTTGAGCTAAATCCTACCTGTAATATTAAGTATAGCATATCTGGCGAGAGCCAGAAGGGAGTTAAATCAACTCCATTCTAGCTCGCAGTGTGCCTTCAGCATTTAATAGATACCACAAGAAAATACTATTTAAAATAAAATTGTCCCCACAGCAAACATTCATACAGTTGTGCTCTACCCTCATGGATGTTTCAAAAAATTAGAAATTGAAGGAAATCTACTTCTTCAACCTTTCCACATTATGGCAATGTGCATTACATTGAACAACATCAACCTGTTTTGAATTTCATATTTGTTGTATATATTGTTTGTTTACCACATACATGCATGTTCATTCCTTTTGATATGTTAGGTACATTGAAAGATTAATTCAATATATTTTCCTAACAGAAGGACATAGATAATAATGGAAAGTAAATATGACATTACGCATACCATTATTTCTTGTGTTGACTAACACAAGTCTAATATAGCCACTGCGACAACCAACTACACTCAATCGCCTGCAGTCTTTAAGATTCCAACTGTCCAACCATAAGGCACTGTTACAAAGACAAATCAATTCAAAAGCTATCAAATATGAATGGATCTGGATATCAATGTTGACCAACTTTCATAGCCCATTCTTCTATCATTGTACAGCACAATTCCATCAAGCATACATGCAGATCTGTTGCTGAAAACTGTAATAAAAGTGAGGAATTGCGTGTCCAGCAAGAAAATCCATGCCATTTGATCACTTGTGTGATGTTACAGTACACTATCATAAAATATTCAAAGCTCTAGCCTATTTTCAGGTGGAGTGGGTTTCCCCTGCTATTTTGTACTCCTCTGCTCTCAATACATACCGAGTCTCTAGTAGTTAGACTACCCCTACCAATCACATCTTTCCAAGGATGAACTAACTTTCATCAACAGAAGTGATAACCCATTTTGAGACAGGTTACAGGTTACAGGTTAGAGCTTATAGCTTCAAAACTCAAGATGCATTATAAAATGAGTGAGAGTCACATGAAATGAAGAATTTGGAGTAAACATTAACTAACATGGTTTTTCAAAAAGAAAAAAAAATGTTAGCTAACTCATGAGTACAACTGAATGTGTAATTATTATCTAGCAATCATTCTGAAGACTATTCACAAAAATATTTAGATACTTGTTAATCAGAAAATGAATATACATGTATCAAGTTAACTTACACACAGGGTAAATCATTGAATTCAGGGAAGATACTACCCACTGTATGTTCAGAGAATCGACCGCCCGGTTCCTGTACAGGAAAATAAAGGAATGAAGAAAAACAAATGATCAATCATAAAATGACCATTCTTTAATACTACATCTCTTCCCTGCAAATAAAATTAATCACATACCATATTTGGCCAAAGGTATTTTTCAAAATCTCTCAGGAAATACATCAAATGACAAACATTGATGAACAGGCATTATCAGAAACTTTCCTTCAGATATTTCAGACATGGCACATCTTTCATTATATTTATTTCTCCAATATTATGTAAACAAAACATATGCTATCATATTCTAACTTTGTGAAGGCTTACAGAATGCTAGACTGGGCTGAGGTGCCCTTATTCTAGCAATAAACTCCCACAACCCAGGACAACACCTGGGGAGCATTTCATCAAGCGTTTTGTCGGTGATTTTACCAACAACTGTTATAAGCTACTGAAATCCTTGCACTGATTGGCTGAGAGCAAATTTGTCAGTAAAAATCACTGATAAGACACTTGATGAACATCGGCCAACAAAGTTCTATATTCAGTGTCTTAGTCAAATGAAGATTCATGCTTTGAAAAAGGATGGTGATGCAATGGTCGAGAATTGTGAACCTCTGCTTGTTGATCTGCAGTCTGATCACATGACTACTAGCTCATGCTTTAGAAATCACTATTATTATACCTCTCTATATAAGTGAACTTGATTGTCAGATCCTGTGAGGAGGAAGACTATTTCTTGTTCCTCATCTTCAAGAATTCTAAAATCAAGAAAGTTATGGAGAACAAATAGTGACAAATATGATTGATTTCTCGATAGATGCTCATTGCTACAACCTGGTCGTAAAAATATTTTTTTTTCAGTTAAAATTAGGTGGTAAATCTGCATCTGTTGACATATTTTGTCCCATCCAATTTAGTCACCATTTCACATACATTAAGAGACCAGGCAAATGCTATAATTACTGCACAAAGTATATGATTCATGAGGGAAATTCATGCTGAAAATCAATATACATTTAATTGCATGTGGTATGCTGGTTTAAAAATGTATGTGTATCAATTGAATTTTGAAAGTGAAAACTCATATCAGCATAGACTATTAGTATGCTCCTGAACTCAATCCTTGAGCATTCAATCTATCAATCAGTCTTTATTCAATTCTCCAATTTAAAAAAAACCATACAAACAGCATTTAAAATAAAAATACAAGGTATAATACATAAATTAATAGAAAATAAGAAGAACAAAAAGGACCTTCATTATGGTCACGAAGGCGTGGAGTATATAACAAAAGTATAAATATTTAATATTATGGCAGGAGAGACAAAGTAAGGAAAATCATACTGTTGTGGATAGGAACTCTAAAATTGCTGATAAAAAGATAATAAGTATAATTTTAGCTTCCTCTTGAAAGAATTAAGAAATTGGATATGTCTTAATGAGGAGGGCAAGGAATTCCAAACAACACTTCCAAAATGGCGAATTGATTTTTGAGATGACTAGAAGTTACTTTCCATTCATGAAATTTCATTACATTACAAGCATTATCATGAACTGTTTTAGAGAAAACATGGCCATTAAATATGGAGGAAGAGTACTAGAAAAGCATCGATGCATAATTGCAGCTATTTGGAATTTGTTTATATCATGAATAGTTAGAGTATGAAATTTATCAAATATTGGTCAAGATAGAGCATAAAAACTTGCGTTACAACAAACTCGTAAAGTTTTCTTCTGAAGACGAAGTATTCTCTCTCTTTTAGTGGAATGCATACTGGCCCATACAGAATTGCATTACATGATAAGGGGCAAGATAAAGGCATTTTACAACATAAATAATACTCGACTTGGAAGAAAATGGTTTAAGTGACGTAGAATACCTGAACTACATCAAACTCTTACTAGAACATTGTTCGATGCATTTACAACAAAACTTGAGAGAAATACTATTATAACATGCAGCGGTATTTTGCCGGTGGCGAAATACTGCATACTTAGTTTTTAGTATGTTTAAAGAAAGTTTATTGCACTGAAGCCAGGTATACACAAGTTTTAGATTTTCGTTAGTGGTCTGGATTAAAGTAGAAAAATCTTTTTGGGAGGAAATGAGCACGTTATCATCTGCAAATAATATGTAGTCAAAATATGTGGAACAATTGATAATATCATTGATATAAATAAGGAAAAGTAAGGGGCCCAAAATAGAGCCTTGTGGTATTCCACAGGGAAGCATTTTATATTCAGAACAATATGAATTATATAATGTATATTGTTTTCTATTGGTTAGAGTAAAGTCAACTACCTTGAGACACCAGGATAGAGCATAGTATATTTTGATCTGTGTTAGATCATTTGAATTTTCCTTCTTGTGGCCTCTTTTAAGTAATTTCCATGAATAACAAAGTCAAAGAGGTGCACACTGGAAGCTGTTTAACAAAAGACAAAAGAATGTAGGTTTGTTGTCTTTTTCTTTTAACCAATGGGATACACGGCAGATCCATATGTAGTATCACTTTAGCACATGTAGTTACACTTCAGAACAAATGATAAACCTAGATAAAATCCAGAGCAATAGAATGAAGTTTGGATTATTCTACAGTAATAAAGAACCTCACAATTCAAAGCCCTGTAATGTTGGGTTACTTTGTAAGACAAGGAGCCCAATCTACTTTTCAGTAAATCTTAGGTTCTTACTTGGTGTGGCAAAGATAGTATGGGGTGAAATCCAGCTCTATGTTGGTCCACATCTCTGTATGATCAAGATGAAAATGATGAGAAGTGTTAGGCAAGAATAGCACTGGTATAGAACAACGGCTTAAAGGAAAAAAATGAATAATTTTTACAGTAGGCGGTCTTCATTTCACAGGTTCCTTCAATACATGTTTTAATAAAAAACACTGTTTAACAGAGTAAAAAAATATGGTCTGTATAAACAGGTGATTTTCATACAATTAGTTGCTACAGCAAATTTGACTACTAGTATATAATGAAATGTACACGTATGATTATAATATTTCCATGGAATCAATACTTACGAGCTATGCTGTCAAGTACATACTCCGATCCTTTATCCCATGGTGCATAGAGATTAAGTATATGAGATGGATGATCTGTCTCTGCATCCTATGGAAGAGAGACAGCAAAAAAAATCACATAATTAACAATTTTAGAAAAATCTGCAAAATATAATTCATTGACTAGATTGACCTAAGGTAAAAGGTATTTTGTCATAATTACAGTATTTAGGAAAGAACACAATTTACGAACACTGGTTACATTAATTCATTTAAAAAATCAATCAACATAAAATTAAAAGATTTTTATGAATGGGAATTGCCCCCCAAAATATCATTTTAATATAATTGGCTGAATGGTACTATGAAGGGAAAATAACAGAGAGATAGATTTTAATGGAAATAACATTTTGTCATTACATCAGTAACACTAAACATAGCATGCTGTTATTGTGAACTATGTAGTTCGATTTTGTTTCTTAAAGTTTGCTCTTAGATCAGTTATGAGATGGGGTAAGATGGTGTTACCTTGGTGAACGTGATACCAATGATGTATCCTCCACCATTCTCAATAAGACGTTGGTAGGAATCTATCGAGATGATCTCTGCATCGTCTAGACCAAAAGAAAAAGTTGTTACATATATAATTGAAATACAGCATGATATAAATTCTTTCAGTGACAGGTTTAATACAGTCAGACCGCAGGTCGTATGCAAATGAGCAATAATCGCGCATTTTATTTCCAGTGCCCGAAATGGACTCTCTCCCTTATTAGGCAACAATTTAGGCAATTCAACCAAGAAAGATATAAGAGAAAAATAAGAAGGTGTATTCTGACCTGGAATGCCAGCGAAGTGGATTTCTTTAGCCACAGGTTGAAGCTCCGTCTTTCCCCGTTCTGCCATGTATTCCAGTGATACCACTTTATCTTTGAGGGGAGCAACCAACACCTTACCCACCCCTCCTGGATATGCCAATGATGTCAGACCATATACATTGCTCTGACATGGAATGGAGGTGAAGTGAGCCTCATGGAATCCATGTCTTTCAGCCATACTCTACAAAGAACAAAATGAAAAGGGTAAGTCTAGGTATGTCCCATATGTTACCTAGTATTTCAAAATTCAATTGTGGACATGAATTGACATAAAACTATCATTTTACATTATATTTTGTGTTCTTCAAGCTCTAGGAGGGCAATCAACTTGATTACAGTCATCAGATAAAATATTTAAGTCTTAGATGTGATCGGTAACGTATGGGACAAAAATATCTTGGACTTGCCCAACAACGTAAGTGAAAAAAAGGGATGGGGGCCAAGGGCAACTGTCAATGGGCCTTCATCGCAGAACTAATAATTAAGAGTGTAACTTGTACAATCATAAGTCTAATATGCAGCACTGTGAATTATGAACCTGCCATGCTTCTATCACAACATTAAATACACTGAAGACCATGAGATAAGCCTATAATGAGGAGTTTAGGTGCAACAATAATATTGAAAAAAACAAAACAATTAGATCTAAGGGTTTACTAAGCTTATTGCAAATCTGATTTAGTGTGTTCTAATGCTGCTGAAAAGGATATGTCGGGACTACAATGTATCACTGCCACAGCTTCTGCAAACTCCATGGGTATAGATCAAGTTGGATTCTCATAATCTCAACATTGTTACCCGTCATCTAATAGTAACAGCTTGAGGTTTTTCTTGATTACACTAGTAACTAAGATTAGCCATGATAAGGGCTGGCCAGACCTTACAAATAACTATAATGGCAACTATAATAATAAATTGTTCCCAAATTGCCGGCAAATCACATAACCTTTCTTTACCAGTACGTGAATAATGAATTGGAAACCATTATGGTATGACAGATCTCACCAATTCATGCTGAGCCTCCCTCGATTTAATTGTCTTGTTGATTGCTCAGCCACAATTTATTTTTAGGACAGACGTCACAAAAAAACAACAACTGTGAGCCAATAATTGCACTCCTTCGATTAAAATCAGTGGCTGAAGACAGGATGGAGGCAGTGTCCATGGCATATCATTGGCAGAACCAACGATTTAAAAGTTGCGAAAATGGGGTCTGACCACTTTTACTGTTGTTATTGGTATATTATGCGCATAGTTAATCATTATCATTAGTGGTGAGGTCTGACCAACTCACTCGCATGAAATTAGATATTCTATCATCCTAAAATGTAGAAAGAAGTATTTTCTCAAAATTTTGCCGATTATATTGGTATTTTTACCTCTTCAACTTAAAGGTCGTGACCGCCACCGAAACTGACACAGCCCCACATAGTGATGGTTCCGTGAGTGGGTCTGACCAGCCCTTTATATTCATTCAACCAAAGTCACTTTTCAGACATCAGTAACATGATCAATAATAATAATAACTCTACATGTGACATTAAGGGGAATCCTTTTATCTCAGCCAATTGTTCACATTCGTCTTAAGAAGATGAAGAAGAAAAAGAAGAATTGAATCGAATTGAAAAATGAAGAAGAAGAAGTATTAAATGGTATTATTGCACAATTTCTAGATTTATACTGAAACATGTGAAATATGATAAAATAAAGACGGAACAGCCAGGTGCACCTCTAACTAGCCTCTCTCGCATCACTCAGTTAAATATCATACAATATTGACTTCATTTAACTCTATTAAAAGAGGCTAACAATGCTAATGCCTGTGTCACATATTCAACGATCTACGGCCAAATCTAAAATCCGCCCGGGAGTAAAGCATATTTTTTTGTTTTAAATCTACCGTCACATATTGGACTGGGATCGGGCAGAGCCCTTTGAACACTAACATTAGTGATCAGAAGTCACCAGCGGCCATCAGTAAAAACACGAGTCCGGCGAAGCCCGCTCGACGTAAGGGCGGGTGCCGTCTGAGTTTCGGTCGATGATCACTAGTTCTGTCGGTGCCCGCCCGACACCTGGGCGAGTTCCGCCTGACATCCTGTCTAGCGTCCTCCGACACCTCCGCGCCTCGAAAATATCATCTGTTTGGAGCCAAAAGGGCCTTTATTCTACTTTAAATTATAGAATTATAATATACTGGTAATTATAATTATATTATAATTCACAAATAATTTCTTGGTACTGCAAAATTTCAATATGGCACGAAAAAGAGACATGATAACGAAGCTTTTCGACCTGCACTCATCAGGTTATCACGCAGGTATATAACAAATTACTTGAAATCAACTATATTCACCGAGTATAATATAGTTGATTTCAAGTAATTTGTTATATACCTGCGTGATAACCTGATGAGTGCAGGTCGAAAAGCTTCGTTATCATGTCTCTTTTTCGTGCCATATATTATAATTGTATATCATAATTATATTTTGAGTTTTATAACATTTTTTGACTTTCGACAAGTTCGAGGCTCTCCTCCAACTTAGACAGGGATTCCGCGAAGCCCAGACGTAGTCTCAGCGGAAATCTGCACCGGCATGACCGGCAGAGAAGTCGCACCTTCACACACGTGAGCCCCGCCGCCCAGCTGCACGGCGCGCGCGGGGGTGCCGGTGGCGGTGCAGGTGGAGCTCTCTGGAGTTACTGCCATGGCCACTGGCCGGCTGCAAATCGTGGTCGTGGTTGAGGAAACCATCGTTTGTTAGCACGCAAATCAGCGAAAATACTGGGCTAAGATCAATCATATGTTAGGCTTGAGATAATTCAATATTCTGATCAACATACCGTACTTTGAGTTTAGCTCTTGGATCGAGTTTGCAGCTCGTGCTCCACACGTCCTTTGGCCTTAGCTTAAACTACAGTTACACAATTACCCGGTACATACCGGTAAATGCACTCCAAGTAGTTTATTACGCAATCATACCGCGCAATCATCCACCAACATGGCGAGCACGTCAACAGACATGACAGAAGCCACGAGGATGGAAACTATTGACGAAATCACCGTGGATTCTCAGGAATCTCAAGAATTTCGTTCCGTGAAACCGAAAACTGCCAAGAAAAGAAAGTTAACAGAGGAAAAAATGGTTACAGAAGTACAGGGAAAGTCGGAGAAAAGGCCTCATTTCCCACCGTTGAAAGGAGCAAGACTACTTGTAAGTGGTTTAACATTGTCCGACCTATAGAATATGATGTTTGCACTTTTACAAACGGCTTATGCCTTTATGGGGGGAAAAATAAGATAAATATTTCAAATACTTCCTTTCAAATTCGCTTAAAAATCTCGCTCATACCTCAAATGGCTGTTAGGAAGAATTTCTGGCTATTATAGCTAATATGCCCAGTAATCCTCAAATTGGCAAGTATCCTACCTAGTAGTCAGGTAGTAGGGGTGCGCGCCCGGTATTCGGTCACTAAAAAAGAAATCGCCACTGATATGAATACCTATCTCTTTAAATTGACAATCTACCATCAAAAGAACTGCAAAATTGTCCTTTAAATAATTATCAAAATAATTTAAAACATGGAAACTTACCCCAAAAAATATCGCCGACAGAAGAAGGAGAAGTTTTCCGCCCAGTATTCGGTCGGCGCCGCCCACAATTCGGTCACACGATAGTGCGCTGCATCTCGGGAGAATTATATAACCATTTTTGTAATATTTCTGCGTTTTTAGGCATTTTCTGTGGCTTCTATATATTCATACTTAAATGTATGAGAATTTTTATCCATTAAAATCCACAAATCGAAGATCTAGGGTCAGAAATAATGAACAAAATGTATTTCTAAAAAGAGCAAAGCGCGTCAGCGAAGCGCAAAGCGACAAGTTGCACACAAAGCGCGTTGGCGCAAGGCACTCAATGTTGCCTGACCGAATACTGGAAGAGCGCCATCTCACTGGCAGGGGTGAGGTATATATTCTCTTGCTCATCGCTGAGATCGCCATTTGCAAATTCGCTGCGATAGAGGGAAGACCCGGAAGCTCCTCTTCACACACATACTAAATTCATTGCACCTGCACACATAGTTATTTCACCATAGGCGTCTACATATGGCTATGCGTGTTAACTCACGCGCTAACGGAACCCGGAAGTGCGGAAACTTGGGTAACACTGACCAGTTTCGAGGGTATTTGGAGATCTTTTCCAGGGCGTCCGACCTGAATTGCTTTCAACATTTAGAGGTACCTTGTTCATGTGTCTGTTATGTGCAGGTTTCGAGCCTCAAAAGTTATTAATGAGTTCTTCACAGCTATTCAAACAGCTGCGTGACCGATTTCTGGAATATGACCGAATACCGGGCGCGCGACCCTAGTAGGATATCAAAAAAACAGCAGAACGGAGGTATAGACTATTGGCAAAAAAATTCAAAAGGACTGAATTACAACAAATTTGGTATGGTTGGAAAGCTCTTGGAAAGAACATAATTATGAAAAAAAGATCATCTTATTTGGAACACAAATTATGGTCATTTTTTTTATGGTCATTTTTCTGATGTGAAATTGGCATTATTTTTGTTCGCTGACCTGCATAAAGACCAATACACTAATATATTTGACATTGTGACCGAAATATGTCACACTGTGACCAAAATACCTAAAATTATGTTGTTCGACCAATTCTTATATATTTTTCTTATTTCTTGGTCAATTTTCATGAATTTGGTATCATTTAAAAGCTGCAAGATAGCTGAGTAAGTCTGGAACAATAATATGATTAAGAGTAGTGATGATTTTAATTTGACCTAACATGCAAGAAAAATAGTGAAATAAATAGTGAAACATACATACATACATCTCAACCTTCGATAGAAGAACGCTGTTTTCCTCTTTAACTTGATTGGCAGTCTTCATAGAGAAAAGCTGACCAAGACAGATGCTAACACATAACACTAATCAAAAGGAAACCTTTCTCTACTCACGATTCAGGTTAAATGTACTTGAAAGGCCATCTTTATGACAAAAAAAAAAGTATTAGCATGTCAAATTGGAGTCAAATTTGGATTTTACTCAAAACCATGAACATTTTTTGCAAATTTATGTAGGCCTAATAAATTAATACCCCAATTAGCCATAACTCTGCCATGATTATCTCCATATCATGAGAAAAATTTTGTTGTATAAATTCATAATCATCTTTCTTTATTGAGAATGGGAATTTGGTGGGGGGGGGGGGGGGGGTCTTGCCCCTTTTCCCATTGGACATGCCCCTGGCACTAAGAAAATAAATAACAAAATACAAGATAATAAGGTAAGAAGAAAATAATATAAGAAACAATGTAGTCCCTTATGTTTTAATAATAAATAAGATGAAATAAGAACATAATAATTGAATGAAAATAAAGTGAAAGAAAATAAATAATATAAAATAAGAAAAACAACAATGGAATGAATAGAAAATAAGAAAATAAAAAAAAATTACAATTATCAAGAAAAACAAACAATTGAATGAATCCATTAATTTGCAAACATGCTCTGAAAAAAGTTTTTTAATGAGATAATAAATAAATGTAATGCCTAATAAAATAAACATTCAACAAAGGAGACTTATTTTTCAATTTTGCCATCAAACTGGAGTATTTAGGCCTACTCACAACTTTTCTCAGAGTTTACAAGTTTCCATTCACAAAAGAAATTTGCCAAATAAGGACTACCAGTATTTGACCAATCAGGAAGCGGCATTTAGATCACGTGATCCACAAAAAATGGACTGGCGATATTCAACCAATCAGGAAGCGGTATTTAGATCACGTGTCGAAGAATGACTGAAAACTCCATTTTGATCACGTAAAGTAGACCTTTTACAATCTAAATGCATCGCAAATATGTGATCAGTATTTATCCAAAAAATATGTATTTTGACTTCTTGGAATATTTTAAAAGCCATCAAAACACATTCTGGCAAAGAAAAACGATGGAAAATGGGTGAAATCACAGATCACATTTACGGGATATTGGCACCACACACGCAAATTTGTGTCATCACATACGACATGCGAAGAGTACTAGAAACAACATGCGAATCAAAATAATTGAATAAAAATTTCACACGATTTTCATTATGAATCAATTGACAACTTAAGCATATTTCAAAATTACATTTTACTTTCCTTCAGAGTAATAATGATGACTTTGACGACGTAAAAATAAGCCTCAATTTAACTTCCGTAAACACTTTCCGTTGCTCTTGCCGTCAGGATTTTTTTTTGTTGTGAACTTTCCTGTGACTTTTAAATTTTCGCTGACACCATAAGATATAGTAATATCATGAGAAATGTGGCACAGCCAAAGGGTATTTTGGGTGCTTCCCCTACAGCTCACGGCGCCCGGCTTCAAAAAGTGAAACAGGGATCGCGGACACTTTTCAGTTCGCGTGTGTGCAGAGATTGCCACATACCTAGACTATAGGATTTGTATGGAGCGGAGGTATATAGTGCAGCAAGATCAGATTCGCTGTTAATTGCACTCATAGCTACATTCCTATACTTCGTGTGTAGAATCTAGGTAGTCATACGGCTCAACTTTTTCAAACACCACTGCACAAAAGTCACCAACATTCACTCAAAATCGGCATTTCATTTACAAAAACCGACCCCAATATATCCAAGAAATACAATAAATTCAACTCACCGATGTTGGAAAAGATAATTCCAAAAATGAAATCCGTAATTTACTGTCGATTCTCGCGAAACGAGCTATCGGAGTCATTGTGTACATTTCCTGGTCGCTGCGGGTGCTGACATCTCCCCAAAAGAATTTTGTCGTTAAAAATTCGGTCCCTATCCCGTACACGGAAAAGTCCCGATTTTCTGTGTGCGCGATTGTAGAGAACGATGTGCGCTTGCGATCCTGAGTTTCTTCGTGGACAAAAATTTTATTGGCCGATTTTAGTCTAAGACATCGGCGGTATGTAAACAGCACGTGATCGCGAAACAAATCGGCGGGGATTTCTTCGGTTTTGGGCATGATTTTGACTTTGGATTTTGCTGGAAATATGGAAAGTTCTTCCTAACGGCCATTTCATGTAGGAGTGAGATTTTTAAGGGCTGAATTTGAAAGCAAGGTATTTAAAATATTTATCTTATTTTCCCCCCATACCTTTAGTACATGCGACAGAAAATACCAACTATTTTATAGTAAGGTACCTATGAGTGGTTAATTGCTCGTGGTCTAGTGGTAAAGGCGTCTGGTCAGACTGTCAGAGTATTCTCTTTCTACACTGCACTCGCGTTTAAGGTCACGGGTACGAATCCCGCTCTTTCTTGCTGATAATTTTTTCAGTTATGATTCGATAACGATAGCGTTTATTCCGTTATAAATAACTGAATTTCAACAATGAAACCAAGAAACTTGACTAATTATTCACTTGTTCAGGCGGATTTAATGGCGGCTGGGCATAATAACGACTTTGGCCGAATTTCTGATATTTTGAGCAAAATCATGTCCAAAACCGAAGAAATCCCAGCCGATTTTTTTTTCGCGATCCCATGTTCATGCACTCATAGGCCCTTGCCTATGTGGGACTGTGTCCAACATTCACTGTTGCAGCAGTCAAAAGCAGACAAAAAATTGCTCTAAACAAGATTTAATTTTCTTAAATTTGCTAGATTACCTGATTCAGGGACTCTTCAACTCTTACTTTGCCACAAATGTAGGGATTCAGACTTGAAAGTGAAATTTTAAATAATTATTTTCCTCTCCTGTATGAATGATCTAGCCTGGAAAAGGGCCTGCTGATACACACAAAAGCTATTGAAGTCTATTCACCCGTAAAAGCTAGTCTGGAGTACAAGGTTATCTTCAGATAAGCTTGTACATGTATAAGTGATGTTCATGTTGTTTTCATTCCGCCGATGTCTTAGACTAAAATGGGCCAATAAATTTTTGTCCATAAAGAAACTCAGGTATCGCGTGCACACACATCGATCTCTACGATCACGCACACAGAAAATCAGGACTTTAACCTGTCCACGATAGGAAAATTATGAAATAAAATTAAAAATTTCATCATTTTTTGCTCACTGCTCACCTATGGCATTAGGCACTCCCACAAAACAATAAAAACAGCACTCACCGTCACAAATCATGCCTTAAAATAATGCTTAATATTCCAATTATCACACAGATGGCTCAAAACTTACCTGAAAATCTCATAAATAGTGAAAAATGAGGGCTAAATAGTCCATATCATGTGCTGAAAAATACGTTGACATATTCTTCGCGCAGCGTACGTGGCTTTATTAGGAATGTACTATCGATAGTCAAAACGATCATCATGATCACACACTTTCGTCGTCTGCTACGACTCTACATCGGTCCCACACATTGTGTCTTGTGTACGATGTGTCCCACATATAGTCAAAACGATCATCACACCTTCGTCGTCTGCTACGACTCTACATCGGTCCCACACATTGTGTTTTGTGTAAGATGTGTCCCACATATTGAATTTGACGTGGCATATTGAATTTTGACACTGCATTGTGCCAGATAATATGCAATCCAATGACACGGGAGCAAGAACAAATCTTATAAGATTTAAAAAAAAAAAAAATCATGGCTTACCTTGTTTATAGGAATGCAGTTTGGGTAGAAACAATGGGAACATCACTCAGGAAATGATGGAGGTTGACAATAGAAGAAGGCATGGTACAGAAAAGCAGTATTGGTGCTTGCAGGGGAACACATAATATAAGAGTTTTCTTGGTAGCTCTGATTTGAGTCCTTAATACATTTCTCTATGAAATTGTGTTCATATTTCTGGCCAGTGGCTTTGCAAATGACTCTTTTAAATGCCCAGAAACACTGGAAGATAAATTTAAATTTCTCAACTCATGTTATCTGTATTTTCCATTGAAGATGTTCACAGTAGTACAGAGAGTATGCAATAAGTTAAGCACCCAACGAAATATCGCCCAAGTGCAGATCGGCTAGAAATTCACCTATTGTCATGTAAAACTTTTCAGGGTTATTGTCATATACAATCGCATATTCTGCCTCCTCAATACGTAGAATACGTCCATGATACCAGAGCTCTCCTGCATCCTCCCACTTACGGTGAAATTCTCTACCAATAATTGTGATGGGGCTTTTAGCTATGTCAACGATGTCATCATCGGGAGGGACCTGGTTACTTGCCAACAAGTCAACTAGTTCTTCTGTTGATGCCTTTGTTATTGCGCATTTCCCGAGGTCAGATCCCAGTATCTTTGTTCTGAACAAGACTTGTTTCCGAAGAACATCCCTCTGTCATGTTTTTGACATGGGTTTAAGTTTTGTTGCAATCTCCTCTTCTCCCCCCACAAGCCATGGTCAACAACAGCATCAATGATTTCCTCTGTTCTCTCTCTTTGTCGCTTTTCCTTTTCTGATAACTTTGACTGTTTTTCTCTTACTCGTTTCTTAACACTCTCTTCATAATTCTGTTTCCTCTTTTTCTCTGATCTCCTTTCTGCACTTCCAAGTGCGATGGACTTGAGGATCATTTCTTCTTTGTCAGCTTTACCTTTATGTTTCAACCACTTCTGTGTTTTGTATCCTTGAAACATAACCCGACTTTCTACTTTTCCGATGGAGATGTTGGGAGCCCTCTTGAGATGCGCATCAGTGATGGCGAAATTGCGCTCTCCACTGATGTTGTGGGCTACACAGGATTGGGCTGAGTTGCGAAGCGCTGGTGACGGGTCCCAAAACTGTCCTCCAGGAAGCTGGCTGCTTAACTGATGAGAGAATACATCCAGTATTCCCTTGAGAAGTGCCTTGAGAACTTTTTCAACTCCTTCCGTTTCTTCTTCTTTCATCGAGGTCAGGGTCTCCTCTTCTTCATGTAGATCGTCTCCAAAGACTGTTTTGCCTTCATTGAGCATTTTTTTTGGATCTTCTATCTAACATTCTAGAGTTTTTTTCTTTCCTTGTTCGAACACAATGTTCATGTCTAGAATATTTGGATTGTTGCCAATGACTGCCATCCACGGTCCTGTAATCATCTGATCTAACAGCCCTAGGCAGCGAATATGTTCAAGACGACCAGCTGTCCACGCATTAACGAAGGCACGGTGGAGGTCATTGGATGGCTTCTGGACTGTTCGGAAATAATCAATGATGTGACTGCCTATTGTGAACAAAATGGTTGAGCTGTGGAACAAAATGTTAAACCTATTCCCAACAAAACGTGGCATCTTCTGGTTTACACCTCTTTCATTGAGGAATGCGTTCAGCGTTATTGTTTCACCACACCCCTCGCTATTGAAAAGCTTGGAAGAAGCTGTAATAAGTGCTTGAGCGTTGCACTCATTCCTCCTGTTGAATGGCAGTTTCTTTTCTCTCAGTGGGTCATCGCCTTCAGCATCAAGTTTCTTGAGGATGGAATTGGCCTCTTTTGCAAATGGGTCCAGCGGATGCATGGCACATCGGAATGAGTTTACTTTCTTGCCAGTCAGATTTTCAAGGTTCTTATCGATTGCCATGTTTGTGGCACAACGATCTGTCATTGTGTTTTCAATGCTTTTCAGTAGGCCTTCATTTATGTCTTCACAGGTTTCTTGAATGGATGCTACATACTCAACAGCACTCCCTCCAACTTGTTGACGAATGCCTGTCACGAAAGTATTCTCAGACGTCGAAATCTCCACTTCTGTTAAGTGACCTAAACGTCCCTTTGTAGTACCATCATATTTTAACGTTAGTGGAGCCTTTTCCAATTCAAATCCCTCTTGCACCTGTTTCCTACTAATAACTTTCATTTCTGAAGCCATCCGCCCCTGCGTCGATTTTGAAGGAAGACGACCAACCTCACGACCCAGCAGACATTCGGACACTATTCGAATGGCCTCACTACATTTGCTCTCTGCTACCCCCAAGTTCTGTTAAGAAAGTTTGAAAATTAACGCATAAAGCACTTCTCACCCGTTAATACATGTAGATGTAAACTATTACAGTGACATGACATTACTAGGCCCCGTTGCATAAAAGTTACTATCATGTAAACTATTCCATCCAATGGTAACTACCATGGGAACAATGCTCAACAGCCAATCGAAATCAAAGATTCCTTGGAAGTTACCATTGGATGGCAAAGATACCATAATAGTAACTTTTATGCAACATGGTCTTGGTCTAAAAACATGAAGTCAAATATTTTCCTGTACAGTTTTAGAAAGTTTTTCTTTAAATGCAATTTCTTCTTCATTTGAACCTAAAATCTCAGATATTTTATCATGTATACAGTCCACTCCCGGTATAACAAGCAGGTATACAAGGTTTCATTATAACAAGGCAGAACTTTCTCCCAATCCCAGTTTATGTAATCCTATGTGTTGCCTGTTCAGTATGACAAGATTTTGTTATAGCGAGGCATTACGCTTGGTCCTATCCCCTTGTTATAACTGGAGTACACTGTATCAATGACTAACATGTATGTCTTGTGAGTTTGGTGACTCTACTTTAAATTTGTAAATTAACTCTGGAGTACAAAGATGTAAATTCAATAGTACAGGTGAATCTGTCTAAGTTGAATCTCTTGGGAGCACAGAAATCTGTTCAATTTAGGCATAATTTGACTTAGAAGTAAATAATGCATGCTTTGTATGTTCTGGTATGACAAATTGCTTCCGCTTAGCTGAATATTCGACTTTAATATAGAAGTTTGACTTAGGCAGACTTATCTGTATTTATGTTTAATGGAGCACTTGTAACGCTAGTACATATCACAACATTTTTAGTCAGCAAAACGAACCTGAAGGTAATAAGATGCTTCGCGTATTGTGGGGGCAAATTGTTTTCCTTGCATCGTTTGGATAGGCTTTTCTGGATGTTCTAACTGATTGTGCAAATTGTCATTCTCTCTAATTAACTCATTGACGTAGGATGATTCATCTACCATGGCCGAGGCGCTCTGTTGTCCGACGTGCCTGCTAGTGCTTGTATTTGACCTACGGAGATAACGAGTAATCCTTACTCTTCGGCTTCGGCTTCTTTTTTCTTTCTCCTTTCACACTGTGACTTCAGTTGTTCATATTTACTTTTCAAAAATCTTAATTCTTGACTCCATCTGTTTCTACTCTCCTTCAGTCTTCGGATTTTTCTCAAAATGTCCTTTCTCTCTGCAGCATTTCCTATGGCCTCGTACACCTTGCTCAGCTTGTCGTTAACTTTTTGTAGCCTTTTTCTGTCTTTTCTTTTCTTACATTTGATGTCTCTGAGATTGCTTTCTAATGTACTGATTTGTTCTCTGTACATGGCAAGGCTTATCATAGAACAAACATTGCAGGGGAATAGTAAACAAATATACCATGCACTGAGAGGCTGTAGTTGAAATTATGGATTCTGAGCTGGCAGGAATAGCACTATTTTCTGAGGGGCATAGCCCCGAAGAAAATAGTGCTATTTCTGTCAAAGAGGAATCCATAATTTCACTAGTGGCTCGAGACAGTGCATGATATATTTGTTTTATATCCCTCCAATGAATCTTGAAAAAATAATGATAAAAATGTTCCGCGGTTTACACAGTGGTCTATGAGGCCGATACCAATAGCACTTTTCACACATTATCGATGAAAAACTACTGATCGATCACATATCTGTCATTCTGTGACGACATTCATGGTATAGTGCACTATACCATGAATGACGTCACGGTATAGCAATTTTTTCTTCATCGGCATCGGCGTTATCCATTAATGAGGGATATAATTCTTAATTTATTTTTTCTTGTTATTTTGCCCATAGAATGAATTCCAACATAATCATATGCCATATTTTGTGTGTTACATAGGATGGAAATACAGATATGAGAAAGATCCCTGTTCCTGCCAATAGATACACACCACTTAAAGAGAATTGGATGAAGATATTTACACCCATTGTTGATCATCTCAAGCTTCAGATCAGATTCAATCTTAAAACCAGACATGTAGAATTGAGGGTAAGTTGCACTCCTTTATGATATTTATTTAAAGTCAAATTTGAACAAGAAAAAGTGTAACTCTGGGTACGTCTATTTGTGTTTGTGAAGTATCTAGAGTTGTGTTTAACTCTCTTCATTCCTATTTTGATTTGATAAAGCGCCACAAATATCACTGAAATAATATGTTCTAAGTCATCTTTAAAGGGAAAATCGACCCTGATTGCAAGTTGGTTTTAAAAGAAGCAGAAAATCAATGAAATAGTTCAGTGAATGTTTAGGCATTACAAATAGAAATAGGAAAGTTATGAATTTTTGAAGTTGTAATTGATCAAAGACAAACTGGCAACTTCATGAAGTATCTTGTGAGCTTCTCTCCCAATTGCCCTGTACCCCTAAATTCATTAATTTCCATTTTCTTATCAGAAAGTATTTAATCATACATGCACCTTGGATATAATCATTGCTCATATTTTTTTTTAACAAAAAACCAGTAATGAAACAAAATTATTCCTTCATAAAATCTAAGAAAATAAAAAGTTATGAAATTTTCTGTACTGAGCAAATGAGAGAGGAGCTGGCAAGGTACTTCATGGAGTTTCCAGTTTGTGTTTGATTAATTACAACTTCAAAAGTTCACAACTTTCTTATTTTTTATTGGATTTTGCTCAAACTTTCATTAATCTGTTTCTCTCATTTTTCTTCATTTATTCAAATCAACTTGATACCAGGGTGGACTTTCCCTTTAATTGTTGAATCCTTTTATCAATTATCATTATGTGGAAAATACATAGATCACAGTCGTAAACTTTGAAGAGTTTGTTTAGAAGGATCCATACACAATACAAGTTGTATATCAAATGTGAACATTCCGTGTTAGATATTCTCCTCATCAAAGTGATAATGTGCCTTGTTCAAGTGTTAATTTTCGTCCCATGTTTGATTTCAGTCTTCTGAACAAACGCAAGAAATAAGTGCTCTTCAGAAAGGACATGACTTTGTCAAAGCTTTTCTCCTTGGATTTGAAGTAGAGGTAAGAAGATATCCGTGTTCATATTTTTTCATTGGTGGGAGAGTGAGAGAGAGAGAGAGGGTGAGAGTGTATGTGAGAGTACATGTATTAGAGAATTAAAATTTTGAATCTTACAACAGGGTTTGGAACTGATGAAAGTCCCCTTTTATCTTGCAAAAGTTAGTATTACTAGTCTGAATAGTGATATATTTATATATATAAATATAAATATATTTGATCACAGTTTCTTTGAAGGGAACAACATTGAATTTCTTGGCTCAACAGTAAATCTATCACTTGTCTACAATGTTTGCACAATTATTTTTTGCATATGTGGAACATACTAATATTAAAATGGAAATTATCAAGTTTGATGTATATTTGTGGGAATATCATAAACAAGCTGAATGATTGAGGATAGCTGAAAATGTGAGTGGTTAACTGTTACCAATATTGATATGCATTGCACCATATTGTGCTTGCAGCATACTCTTGGGAATTACAATACATGTATCTGTATATTTACATAGGGACAACTGAGAGTTCCATTCAAGATATCTCAAAAAGTGCATGGCTCAGGTTCTGACAAAGTTTTTGTGTTGAAATATTTATCAGCTGTTGGTTTTTAGATATGTTGGCAATGATAAACATATAACTTAGATCTGTGTGCTACTAGTGTGTCTTATGGGTGACATTGATGAGCGAGGTCAGGTTCTCCATAAGAACTCGTTCTGAATTGCAAATAAATTTTCTGAATCTTCCCCTCCTCCTATTTTCTAGGATGCCCTAGCACTACTCAGACTTGATGAACTGTTCTTAGAATCATTTGAAGTGACAGATGTAAAACCATTGAAAGGAGATCATTTATCAAGAGCTATTGGGAGAATAGCAGGCAAGGGAGGAAAGACAAAGTTCACCATCGAGAATGTGACCAAGACTAGAATTGTGCTAGCAGACACCAAAATCCACATCTTAGGCTCCTTCCAAAACATTAAGATTGCAAGAACAGCTATATGCAATCTTATTCTTGGTAAGTATACCTATTTCTTGTGATTATAGTTTATGGATAGACGAGATTATTCATTTTCACAGTCTGTGTATCTCATTTCGGGTTCTTAAGGTGGATTTCAACATGAGTATAATTGTGCGGAAGATGTTGATCATCGTGGTAGTACAATAAGAGTATAAGTTGATCTGTTGTCACACGAAGGAGCAAACGAGGGTTGCGACGTTTCGACCGCTAACTGCTAGTCTTCGTCAGGCAATGTGGGCAATCGCCGCTGCAAGCGCCTTTTATAGCGTAAGCTGCGTTCCGAGGGCGCCGGAACTGCCGCGCTGCTATTGGTCCGTGAAATCGACCAATCAGAAGCCGCAGACGGTGCGATCGGTGGGCGGGACTAGCAGTTAGCGGTCGAAACGTCGCAACCCTCGTTTGCTCCTTTGTGTGACAACAGATCAACTTATACTCTTATGAGTATAATTATTGTTTCAGCGTGTGTCTTATCATGGCTGGGAAGAGAGGGGGGTGGGGTAGGCCACTAGACACTAGTGTTTCTAGATTGATGAAATATGACCAAGTAGGAGACCATTTTTTTGGGGGGGGGGATAGTCGCATTTACTTTCTCCTACCCCACACTTTTATGTCTATCTCTCTGCCTGGTTCTCTCTCAATCTTATTTTATGCATTTGATAAGAAGATAATTTACCCCTCCCCCCACCCCCCCCCCCCCCTTGCCACTAGCTGGAATGAAGGCCATGTATGATGTAGTTTATTTTATACCAAAATACTGGATGTATTGAACTTTCATTGTATGTTATTTGTCATCATACTTTTCAAAATTAGGCATAATATTTTAAAATTTTCCTTTAAATGTTGGAACATGGCGTAAGATTTTTAGAGAAGAGAGAAGTAATTATTGCTTAATATAAGATTTTATAGAGCAGGTTGAACTCACACTTGAAATCTGAAAATGAAAGACAATATATATTGTCATTCAAATCGTTTACACTTGAGATAAAGAGAAAATTGAGAGTTCAACCTGCTCTATAAAATCTTATATTATTACTTCTCTCTTCTCTAAAAATCTTAAACCATGTTCCAACATTTAAAGGAAAATTTTGAAATATTATGCCTAATATTGAAAAGTATGATGACAAATAACATACATGTACATACCATACAATGAAAGTCTAATAAATCCAGTATTTTGGTATAAAATAAACTGCCTCTTTTAATGATTAGCATGTTAAGGTTTACTTCTAACAGTATCATCATACAATATGAAATGGCCTTAGTGGCAAGGCTAAGGGGGTAAGTGTACATGTACTTACTTTAACTTGGTCTAACTTTAACTTATTTCATTTGACAAGGGAGAAAAGTTAATTGCTTTCTCAATACTTTTCCTTTTTGTAATGTGTGTCAGTTGGTATTGCAATAACCTACATTTTCTCTCTCTTTCTCTCTCATTGTTCCATTGCAGGAAGTCCACCTTCTAAAGTATATGGAAATATGCGTGCTGTGGCAAGTAGATCAGCTGAAAGATTTTGATGGACCCTCATAACAGAGACATTTCTAATGGAAGCATTATCCTAAAGACATTTATAAAGGACATTCGTTTTTAAGAAATGTGTGGAGGAAACATGATTGAATCTTCACAATGTTAGCCATCTCTGAGTCTATACTCCAGCTCATGTATCATGTGAGTCTGATGGGAAGGTCAAAGGTCAGAGGACAGGTTTTTAGATCTGACAACATGGCTGAATGTGATTGTGGTTTAAATATCTGATCATAAAGGCTTGTTCACATACATGTGTGATGCTGTAAACCACTATGGGTTTTTTAAACATCTAAGTCAATGTACTCACTTACATGTGTATTATAATACACAAATGTGAACCTCATCATGCTTTTAAAAACCTGCTCTTTACTGCATCATATATGTAAACAAGGCTTGACCATAACGTAATTGATAGCGGTAAATCCTGTAAAATCACGGCTTATTTATGTGATTGGGCAATTCTAGTGATAGGGAATTGTAGAGCCTTTTCTCGTATGATTGTGCATGGCATGGATTATTATTCAGTTCTAGCAAATGAATATATTATACCGTTTAGAAAAATAAAATGGTATATACCTTGTCCTGTTCTAAGGGTATGAATTCATAACTCTTCCATATTGAAAACTTTGAGGTGAAAATCAAATGTGAAGAGGAATTACCTCAGAGAATTTATCTTTTCACTTATTTTCAAAATCATGATATTTGAATGTGATGTATTGCCGTATTTAATGTTCTCATTCTATTCATCCTGATGTATTTTTCTCTTTTGTTTATTACGTCTCTTTCTTTTAATATGTATTTGCTCGTTTCCTCTCGTTTTCTGTCTGGTGTATTTCTGTTCCTGTTTTACTATCTTTATCTATTTGTATATTTCCTTATGTATTGGTGTTTTCTCCTTTCTCTTTTTTTTCTGTCTTGTCTTTTCTTATGAAATTAATTATTTTTCTCCAATGCTTTAACCTTTTACTATTTTTTTCTTGTATTTTATTTTAATTTTTCTATTGTCTTCTGACTATAATTCCTTATCTATTTTTTTTTTTAATTTCTATCTTTCATTTTGTAGTTCTTGTTTCCCCCTTCTTCAGTAATCTTTTTCTATTCTTCCTTCTGTATTTTATGGTCTTTTATTTTTCTACATTCCTCTTTCTATTCATCCTTATGTATTTTCTTTGAGGTCGTAAGGGTATGAATTCATCACTCTTCCATATTTAAGACTTTGAGGTGAAAAATAAAATGTGAAGAGGAATTACCTCAGAGAACTTGTTATCTTTTCACTTATTTTTCAAAATCATGATCTTTGAATATGTGATGTATTGGCCAGTGAAGTATGATCATATTGTTTTAATTTACCTTGTTTTAGAGTAAAGGCATTTATTTTTATTAAACTTGTCAGACAAGTTTGATAAACTTTTAACCATGGAACGACTAGGGGCATGATGCCCCAGCCACCCTCCTCCCGGATCTCAGCCACGCAGAGATGAATTGCTATCAAATTTTGCACGTACCTCCATAATTATGTGAAGAACAATTTTGCAATGTCAAGTTTGTTGAAAACTGCCAATTCATTTATTGTATACAAATCACATTTATAAATTATTTTGTCAATAACTGAACAATGAAAATTCATTGACAGAAGTTGATATGTTCTTTTTTTAAGGGTTTCACAAATTAAAATTAATTTTATGAATTTTTGATAATAACTGATACAGAAAGAAAATTAGAAAATACAGTTTTTCATTTGTTTTCTGGCTGACAGGAATTTCCAAATGGTCGTATGATTTTGCAACATTAGGTACACATGGTTTTTATAAATTTGTCAAAAATGTTAAGACTCGAAAGAAACAAGTCATGAATGCACTTGGCAAGTTTTCATTCTTTATGAAATAATCACAAAGATCTAGGGGGTCTCTGATCCCCCCCCCCACACACACCAGTTTTGTTAAGATGATTAAAAATGTGGTATGTATATTTGGATGTTGTATTTTTCTTACAAGTATAATATAATTGGCTAGTCCCATATTGATTTACTCGGGTCATGTACACAAAGTTCTATTGCCATCTTTAGGAGCTAGCTAACAAAAAAATAATATATCATAGATGTTTTTTTTTTCTTCATTTTTATTCAAATTGATTCATCTCAATGTTTAGTTATGTAATCAAGAAAAGAACAGGATTTCTTTTACCAAGGAATGTTTGCATTCTTTAGGAGAGATAGTTGTGAAATGAGAATATAAAACTAATATAATAACCAACATTCTGAATTTACATAAATTATCAAGATTATCAAGATGTACAGCCATCAAACATATTTTCTAGAATTTCAGGAGCAGAGCATGTGTTTCTGAAAAGAAATATTTGAAATGCATGTATGGGAAACCATGACCCATTTGATTATTCAACTGAAAGTCAGTGGCGGCACCAGTTGCCCCCCAATAATTTTCGGAGTGAAAAAAAATAAAAGGGTGGAAAAAATTTTTGTCCGCCCTTGCCCCCCATAGGCGGATCCAGAGGTCTGGATCCCCCCCCCCTTCTTTTTGGCTTCGTTTTTTTTTTTTTTTTACTTGGTGCCGTCTTTTTTTTTCTTCTTTTTTTTCTTTGCTTGTCAGGGAATTATGGAGGGAAACTGGGCCCCATAACCCCTTTACTGAGCGTTTTTTGGAAGTTTGGCGAAAGAATTGGTGCGAACCAGAATGATTGCAATATCACAAAGAATTGCAAATCAAAGACAATGAGCATGAGCAAGGAAAATCTAAAACTCATACATGTGTGTGAAGATTTAAATTTGCTGATTTTCAAATAGGCCTATGTCAGCTTTTTGTTGAAAATCGGCGGAGGGGGGTCATCCCTATAGCTAGAAGGTCCGATAGTTAGCGGGTCCGATAGTTATAACGGGTCCGATAGACCGACACCCAATAGAAGGTTCGATAGACCGAATGTACGAGAGGGTCCAGTAGACAGAAGGTTCTATAGACCGAATCGGCAGGAGTGTCCAATAGTCCGAAGGTTCTATAGATCGAATGACCAACGGGTCCGATAGTCAGAAGGTCCGATAGATAGAAGGTTCGATAGTCCGAATGTACAGGAGGGTCCAATAGACAGAAGGTTAGACCGAATCGGCAAAAGGGTCCAATAGTCCGAAGATTCAGTAGGGGTCCGATAGAAGGTCCGATAGACCGACAATAAATACGTAAAAAGGGTAAAATAGTGGATAAAATGATAAGTGGGTAAAAAAATAAGTGGTTAAAATAAGTGGGGCGTTATGTTTTCAGATGTTTTCAAATGTGGGGGCGGGAATACCCTCCCCCTCCCACTTTTCATGCCTGAAAAGGGGGTTCCAACCACAGAAAAAGCAAAAAAGGAAGAGGTTGAAAAGGAAAGAAGAAAAGAAAAAGGAAAAGAAGATAAAAAAAGAAATCAGAAAGGAAAGAGAAAAGAAGAAAACAGAAATTAAAAAACTTCGCTCACTAGCATTATTAGGGTTATTTACCAATACCCATTATATTTTCATTATTGATATTAGTTATTAATATAATCATCATATTTATGTATAACCAACCAATATGTTAATAAGTCATATTCTTATGGAAGTTATTTGGTTTGCATCTTGAATCCCTAGCTAATGTGATATTTTTCTACTCAAAGAATGTTAGCAACATAACTGAAAGGAATCGAGCAGCAAGTTGACCTAAAGGGGCTAAAGAGATGAATTTTCAGAAATAATGGCCTGTAACCAATAGTCTCTTCCCAAAATGAGAACGGAAGATGCCGATAACATGTTACACATATTATGAGAACGGAGTAACAATACGCTAGAAACTATTCTCAGGATACAAAATTCTTTTTTCTTTCTCTCTCTCTCTCGTTCGCTCGCTTTGCTCGCTCATACAATAAAAAAACTAGGCCTAGATTGTTTCTTGCAGCAAACACTGCTTACGTCCTGCAGCAACAAGAAGCCCGAATATCGGGCTTCTTGTTGCTGCAGGACGTAAGAAGTGTTTGCTGCAAGAGTGAGGTATCCGACTATTCTCGAATTCCCCCCACCCCCCCCCCCCCAAAAAAAGTGATATAATTTACCCGACAGAGTCCACAGACTAAAATTTGCCACAAGGTAGTAGTAGACTGAGTATAAAAGTATAAAACCTGGCGTCATAGCTGGTAGGAAAATATCACCTGACAACCCTCCAAAAAAAAAATGAAAACGGCCCCCTCCCAAGAAGGTGGTAGGGCCTAATTGAAACGATTTCATTTTTATCGGTCAGAATCTTTTGTTATCAGAATCTTATCTTTTGTTACTTTTAATGAAAATTCAACTATAAAGTGTGCACCCCATAAGATTTCTTTGTTTAAAAAATAACACTTGTATTAGAAGGGGACGCCCTTTCCTCAGCTTGCTCCACTAGAAAAAAAAAATGCTTTGGGCATGATGGGCCTCGGGGCTTTAGTGTGCACCATATAATTAGATTTCCATGTTTAAAAAAATGGTCAGCGTTCCCCATTGCCAATACATCGGTTTAGTGGCAAAATTAACCGGGGGAGGGGGGGGGGGGGCTGAGCTGCATGGGTGGACCACCCCAGCCCCACGGTGATGATGATGCTCTGATAAAAATACTTTTAACATGTTGAAAATGTATAAAACAAAACTTTAAAATAAGTTGAAATAAGTTCATTTATTTTTTTTAATTTTTTTTTTTTTTTGGGGGGGGGGGAGGGTGGGCCTACAGACCTAGTGCATCGGTTTATTACAATACACATAGAAGAAGATAATTTTACCCTTTACTTTTTATGAGATAAAACTATTAAAAACTTATTTATCCACTTATTTTACCTTTTTTACGTTATTGTCGGTCTATCGGACCTTCTAACTATCGGACCCCTACTGAACCTTCGGACTATTGGACCCTCTCGTACACTCGGTCTATCGAACCTTCTATCTATTGGGTCTCGGTCTATCGGACCCGCTAACTATCGGACCTTCTAGCTATAGGGCTGTAACCGGCGGAGGACGCCGGCAGCACGCAAGACAAACTAACATGCTCTGTGTGCTCTCGGAAGATCTCACTTCCTCTTGACGCATAGTTCCCGGAACGCCGAAGGCGGCGCTATATTCATCGAACACTCTATCGGAACACTGAAAAGGCTTTCATTAGGAAAAGTTCTGTTGCGAATAGAGAGCTCCAGTTTTCTATGATCGCGTTTACCCTTTTTCGCTTTAAATACATGGATGGGGAACCGACTTTGCTCCGGCGGCAATTGCTCCTGCGACAAATGCTCCTAAAAATACGACAATTGCTCCGCGACAATTGCTCCGCGATAATTGCTCCTGCGACAATTGCTCCGTCGACATTTGCTCCTGCGATAATTGCTCCGGCGACATTTGCTCCTGCGACAATTGCTCCGTCGACATTTGCTCCTGCGACAATTGCTCCGGCGACATTTGCTCCTGCGACAATTGCTCCGTCGACATTTGCTCCGATCGAGCGACAATTGCTCCGCGACAACTGCTCCGTCGATAAAAATGCATATATGCGACAATTGCTCCTGTGACAATTGCTCCGTCGACATTTGCTCCGATCGAGCGACATTTGCTCCGCGACAACTGCTCCGTCGATAGAAATGCATATATGCGACAATTGCTCCGTCGACATTTGCTCCGATCGAGCGACAACGGCTCCGTCGACAGAAATGCTTATATGCGACAATTGCTCCTGCGACAATTGCTCCGTCAACATTTGCTCCGATCGAGCGACAATAATCATTGCCTCGAGATATCTCGAATATCTCGAAATACATGTATGTCGAGACAATTACTACCGTACCTCTAACTGCTTATTCCACGAGAGTACGATGACACTGGCGTAAATCCGTTTCGAGGAGTGGGATGGGGAATGAACAAATATTTTGCCGAAATTTCTTGCTCACATTAATTTGACTATACACACCCCTCACCCACACACACACCCCAAGACACATCCTTTTATTTATTTTGCGAGCGAGCCAAAAATTACCATATCTTGCCTTAAAAGAAGTCTCGTTTTTTTGTCAAAATACACTCTGGACTTATAAGATATTTAAATGGTATATTTGGTTACCTCACTGCCAAATATTACATACTTCGCTGTTGCAAATGTTTGCTGTCCAAACCCACACTGTTTCTAAACATTGCGAGCAAGGAAAAACGCACTCTCTTGGGGATATATATCATTTCGTCATCAAAATACACCACAGGCCTATAACCTTTCTAAAATATATTCGTCCGCCTCCCGTTGCATGCAGTTTAAAAAGTTGAACTTGGCAACCCAGAATGATTGTCGTACTTTTGTATTACTGGTATAAATTATTCTATCTTTCACGTTTGTATTATTTATATATATATATATATATATATATATATATATATATATATATTTAACCATGCAGTTCTGCATCGGGGAGTCAGGGAGCTAGAGGCATTATTATGATATTTTCTGTTTGATAGAGTACTGCCATATTAATAAGTATAATACAATGTATATGTCAATTTGTTTTGTTTGCGAGGCATCATGCAAGCTCCACGTGGCGGGAGGCCCGGGAGCGAACACTTAATTCCACCAATTCCCCATATTTTGGGCGTATTCCCTTCCCCTCACTATTGCAATATTAAATTTAACCTATGAACTTTAGCAATTCGCAACAACCACATACAGGACTGGCTTGTTTTCCCCACCAGCAGTGTCATGACAAGTAGATAGAATGGCTATAATTTAGAAATAAATGTTCGCCATCATTTACTCAGTTGTGTTAAAAATGCCCAAGATAAAGAAAGAGAGAGAGAGAGAGAGAGAGGGGGGGGGGGGGAACAAAATAATAAAACATATATAGATGAATAATTAATAGGTATAGGCAAAATCACAAGGGAAAGTGGTAAAAAAATCTTTAAAAAGGTTTATTTCCAAATCCCGAAACACCAACAACAGCTATTGTTCTGAATTCGTTGTGTTCGCTTTTGATGAGGATTTTTATAAGGTTGTCGTTGGAGCAATTGTCACATACATAAGCATTAACGACGGCCGACGGAACAGATGTCGGCGGACAAGTTGTCGCATGAGCAATTGTTGCGGAGCAATGATATTGTCACATATTCATTTTATTTGACGGAGCTAATGTCGCGAAGGAATTGTCGCTCGAATGAAACAAATGTCGGCGGATCGAGTGCTTTCCGCCGGAGCTAATGTCGCCGGAGCAAATGTCGACGGAGCAATTGTCGAGGAGCAAATATTTATTTCTATTTACTGAGTTTATTGTCGCGGAGCAATTGTCGCATATTCATTTTTATCGGCGGAGCAATTGTCGCATATATTCATTATTATCGACGGAGCAGTTGTCGCGGAGTAGGTAATTGTCGCTCGATCGGAGCAAATGTCGACAAAACAATTGTTGCAGAAACAATTGTCGCAATTGTCTCATATATTCATTTTATCGACGGAGCAGTTGTCGCGGAGCAATTGTCGCTCGATCGGAGCAAATGTCGACGGAGCAATTGTCGCAGGAGCAAATGTCGACGGAGCAATTGTCGCAGGAGCAAATGTCGACGGAGCAATTGTCGCAGGAGCAAATGTCGTCGGAGCAATTATCGCAGGAGCAAATGTCGACGGAGCAATTGTCGCAGGAGCAATTATCGCGGAGCAATTGTCGCGGAGCAATTGTCGTATTTTTAGGAGCATTTGTCGCAGGAGCAATTGGCCGCCGGAGCAAATGTCATACATTCACATGGATACAACACTGAACAGTTTTAATTACATATGACCTCCTTGAAATTAAATGACTCGCAGGTAAATAGGAGAATTTAGCAGTTTTTTGTCAAGTTGCTTGACGCATACATGCGCGGATTCAGCCGTTTCCCATACAAAAGAAATAACGGGCCGGCATTGTGCGTGGACAAAGGCCGGCCCTAGATACTTTTGTCCTCGGGGATGCTGAATCCGCCTATGGCATAGTTCCCGGAACGCCGAAGGCGGCGCTATATTCATCGAACACTCTATCGGAACACTGAAAAGGCTTTCATTAGGAAAAGTTCTGTTGCGAATAGAGAGCTCCAGTTTTCTATGATCGCGTTTACCCTTTTTCGCTTTAAATACATGGATACAACACTGAACAGTTTTAATTACATTATGACCTCCTTGAAATTAAATGACTCGCAGGTAAATAGAGAGAATTTAGCAGTTTTTTGTCACGTTGCTTGATTTGATGACGTCATTGGCGATTTATAAGCCATTTATAAGCCCTTGGATATTAAAGTCTTTGGCGATTTATAAGCAGTTATAAGCCAAAATTCGTGAAAAATATCGCCATCAAAACATCGTCTGCCAATACGTGCCATAATCAACAACAACAACAAATATCAGCATACTCGTGATATAGGCCCCGCTCGACGCATAGTTCCCAGATCAGAACGCCGAAAATGCTTTCATTAGGGTTCTAACTTCAGTCAGCAAAAATATCTGGGCAAGCCAATATCTGCAAAGTAACTACGTGTGTTTGTAAGTAAATTGAAGTTATTTTATGTTATTTTTAATATCACGCACATAGATCTAGACTTCTGTTCTAACTTATAGTACAGTACAACATGCAACCACTCACACTAATGCAAGGTTAGTCTTAAGACTACAGCACTATAAACTCACAGGCTAACGTCGCACAACAACATGCATGACATGTGCATGAGGTGTGCTAACTTAAAGTTTAACGTTAGACCTGGGGATTTATTTTAGCTCGTGTACAAATCCAATTTATCATCCCCAAGAATTGGGGAAACCCATCGGAAATAAAAATTTGTTAGTTTATACACAGATCGGGATATTTGTGCATTAAAAATAGCATATTTGAGTCTAGTAAGTAAAAAAATCATGAAATCCTTGTTTTTCAATCATTTTTCTTATTTTTTCAGTGGTATTTTATATGAGTAGCCTAAATCTGAATAGGAGGTTGAGGTGAGTGTTGCGTCTTTTGTGATTTCAGATGCGCAGACGTGGGGCATCTGGCCATATAAATAATGTTGTCCTGGAAATAAATGTGGAGAAGTTGTAAAGTGTGGAAATGGTGTACTTGAAAGTTGAAGACTAAAGTAAACAACAAGAATGATTAGACTGTTGGTGTTGCCTGTTGGTACTGCAATAACATGAATAAGAACATGGCATACCTAAGATAGAGTGATAGTCTTGCCAACTACACGGCGAAGTCGACTGTATGTTACAGGGCTCTCCATAACTAAGGCAATAAAATGCAGCAGAGCACAAGTGCTATTTTGACATGAAAATTCTACGTGGACAAGCTTTTGCATGCATGTCGCGGCGTGCAGTCGGAGATCACCATGTCATTAAAAATATCAAGTTATTACAGGTGAGAGGATGCATTTCCTTTAGGCAATGCGTCCTCTCACCTCAAACAACCAAAAACATGGTCATCCCGATCCTTCCAATTCTCATTTTGTCCAAGGGAAAAATTCCCTCATTCTGGGTACTTTTTAACTACATCATAGCAAGTTTCACTCTACCTCAAAGTCCATAACAACATTCTTTCGTCATGTGCACCCATAATATACATTCATTGAAGCCAATACCTCAATTTCAATTCAATTGGTACATTTTACTTATTGCATTACATGTACCTTTAAACTTTCTATCAATATCAGCTAATGCAATTCAACTGTCTTCACTTTTGACCAAATAATCCATCTCGTGAAAATTTCATAGCCACTTAAATGCCACACAAATCGGAATTACTATGCCATAATTGAGCAAGAACCTGTCCTGCAACCTAGATGCAAACTAAAGCACTTCATAGGAAACTTCCACACATATCTTCTTATCAGTCCACCCATCGACTTCTGTGCTATACCAATACCCAACCCTAGTTCCGACAGCTCTGGATTTGATGACGTCATTGGCGATTTATAAGCCATTTATAAGCCCTTGGATATTAAAGTCTTTGGCGATTTATAAGCCAGTTATAAGCCAAAATTCGTGAAAAATAACGGCATCAAAACATCGTCTGCCAATACGTGCCATAATCAACAACAACAACAAATATCAGCATACTCGTGATATAGGCCCCGCCCGCTCGACGCATAGTTCCCAGAAGGCAGAACGCCGAAAATGCTTTCATTAGGGTTCTAACTTCAGTCAGCAAAAATATCTGGGCAAGCCAATATCTGCAAAGTAACTACGTGTGTTTGTAAGTAAATTGAAGTTATTTTATGTTATTTTTAATATCACGCACATAGATCTAGACTTCTGTTCTAACTTCTAGTACAGTACAACATGCAACCACTCACACTAATGCAAGGTTAGTCTTAAGACTAAAGTTAGGCATACGTCTACAGCACTATAAACTCACAGGCTAACGTCGCACAACAACATGCATGACATGTGCATGATGTGTGCTAACTTAAACTTTAATTAAAGTTTAACGTTAGACCTGGGGATTTATTTTACTTTTTAGCTCGTGTACAAATCCAATTTATCATCCCCAAGAATTTGGGGAAACCCATCGGAAATAAAAATTTGTTAGTTTATACACAGATCGGGATATTTGTGCATTAAAAATAGCATATTTGAGTCTAGTAAGTAAAAAAAAATCATGAGAGTGGTCGTCAAATCCTTGTTTTTCAATCATTTTTCTTATTTTTTCAGTGGTATTTATGAGTAGGCCTAGGCTAGCCTAAATCTGAATAGGAGGTTGAGGTGAGTGTTGCGTCTTTTGTGATTTCAGATGCGCAGACGTGGGGCATCTGGCCATATAAATAATGTTGTCCTGGAAATAAATGTGGAGAAGTTGTAAAAGTGTGGAAATGGTGTACCGTACTTGAAAGTTGAAGACTAAAGTAAACAACAAGAATGATTAGACTGTTGCTGTTGCCTGTTGGTACTGCAATAACATGAATAAGAACATGGCATACCTAAGATAGAGTGATATTCTCGCCAACTACACGGCGAAGTCGACTGTATGTTACAGGGCTCTCCATAACTAAGGCAATAAAAAGCAGCAGAGCACAAGTGCTATTTTGACATGAAAATTCTACGTGGACAAGCTTTTGCATGCATGTCGCGGCGTGCAGTCGGAGATCACCATGGCATTGATTAAATATCAAGTTATTACAGGTGAGAGGATGCATTGGGGTCATCCCTATACTATAGCTAGAAGGTCCGATAGTTAGCGGGTCCGATAGACCGACACCCAATAGATAGAAGGTTCGATAGACCGAATGTACGAGAGGGTCCAGTAGACAGAAGGTTCTATAGACCGAATCGGCAGGAGGGTCCGATAGTCCGAAGGTTCTATAGATCGAATGACCAACGGGTCCGATAGTCAGAAGGTCCGATAGATAGAAGGTTCGATAGACCGAATGTACGAGAGGGTCCAATAGACAGAAGGTTCTATAGGCCTAGACCGAATCGGCAAAAGGGTCCGGTAGTCCGAAGGTTCAGTAGGGGTCCGATAGTTAGAAGGTCCGATAGACCGACAATAACGTAAAAAGGGTAAAATAAGTGAATACAATACGTTTTTGATAGATTTATCTCATAAAAGGAAAAGGGTATAATGCCTTTTTTCTGTGTGTATTGTAATAAACCGATGTAATAAACCGATGTACTAGGTCTGTAGGCTCACGTAAAAAGGGTAAAATAGTGGATAAAATGATAAGTGGGTAAAAAATAAGTGGTTAAAATAAGTGGGGCGTTCCAACCAAAGAAGAAAAGAAAAGAAATGAAAAGGAGAGAAAAAGAAAAGAAATCAGAAAGGAAAGAGAAGAAAACAAAAATTCAAAAACTTCGCTCACTAGCATTATTAGGGTTATTTACCAATGCCCATTATATTTTCATTGATATTAATTAGTTATTAATATAATCGCCATATTTATGTATATAACCCAATGCCAATTATATTAATAAGTAATATTCTTATGGAAGTTATTTGGTTTGCATCTTGAATCTCCAGCTAATGTTATGCTATTTTTCTACTCGAAGAATGTTAGCAACATAACTGAAAAGAATCGAGCGGCAAGTTGACCTAAAGGGGCTAAAGAGATGAATTTTCAGAAATAATGGCCTGTGACCAATAGTCTCTTCCCAATATGAGAACGGAAGATGCCGATAACATGTTACACAGATTATAAAAACGGAATAACAATACGCTAGAACCTATTCTCAGGATACAAAATTCTTCTTTTTTCTCCCTCTCTCTCGTTCGCTTGCTTTGCTCGCTCATACAATCAAGAAATTAGGCCTAGATTGTTTCTTGCAGCAAGCACCTCTTACGTCCTGCAGCAACAATCTTATAATATAATACACTAAGGATTTCGGGCTCTTTTTTTGGTTCAAATAGGCTCCTCCCCTGGCCCTTTCGGTCCCCGCCTTTTGTTACCCACGGGTGGGGAAGGGTTCTTAGGGTGGTGGGAGGCACTTCTTGAGGGCTGACGTCCCGTCCATATTTCATAAATTCATTTTTAAACATTGAATTTCCGCAGGGAGTAGGCGTAATAATTCCACCAACCCATGAAGCGGGTTTGTAGCTTCAGGCCCAGCCAACCCATATACCTTTCCCTGTGAAGGGGAGCTATGCCAAAGAACAGCATGGCTATATATCCGCATGGCTTCAGTGTACAGTACAGTATTATACACACGTGTTAGATCGTTCGCACGTACGTGTACAGGTCATCATAGAGGTATAGAGTTACATCATTTGAAGCTTCATGGTCACACACACAGTTTAGTGTGTATGTTTCACGACGTTCGCTACCGGTAATTTGACACTTTATCAGAAAATCTGATAAGAAGAAAATTCCTTCGAAAATATTTCCATAATGATTATGAATACGTATAATGATATTAATCCCTTCTCCCCTCGCCCTGGGGGTGATGGGATGACAATGGAATGGGGGGAGCTGGAGGGGGGGGGGGGGATAGTAGGGGGAAGTCAATCCGTCGGTCCTCCCAAGATTATTGCATCCTTTACAGGGGACGTAGCGCTAATTATGGATGTTACTCTGAGTATTAATAAACCACAGAAACATGGCAAGATCAAATCGCTCCCTCTAGGTCTATGGATGGATATTCTACTCGAACATTATTATATCCATATCATCAATTTTCATCAAGATTAAAAAAAGAATTTTCTTCAGAACTCATGCAAGCTTTGGATAAATAAGGCATATTCACATGATCAGGGGCGGATCCAGAATTTAGTATAAGGCGGGGAAAACAAGTGCAGGTTTGTCAACTTTTGGAAAAGGCAGACCTTGGTGGGTGGGGGGGGGGGGGGGGGGGGGGGGGCGAGAATTTTTTTTTTCGTCAGACCTAGAAAATTATCTCAGGAGGGGGTGGTTATGGGGTCCCTCCATAATTCTCTGACAAGCAAAAAAAAGAAGGTTTCATTCTAAAAGGGGGTGGGGGCACAATCAACAAAAGGGCGGATCGTCTATGGTCAAAATGCATACTTTCCTGCCATTGAACGGGGGGGGGGGGGGGGGGGGTGGGGATGGCACGGGCCAGAAGCAACCCCCCCCCCCCCCGGGTCCGCCAATGGACATGTTGTAAATACTTCTTGGTAAAAATAACTTTACCCGACTTTTTTATTTATTCACTTGATTATTGTAACAAATATACGGTACGGTGATTAATCATAAACACAGCTAGCGCCCGTGGATGTCCACGGGCTGCTTCTGCTAGTATTATAATATTCGGGCAGTGAGGTATCCGACTATTCTCGAATTCCCCCACCCCCCCCCCCAAAAAAAATGGTATAATTTACCCGACAGAGTCCACAGACTAAAATTTGCCACAAGGTAGTAGTATGGGTGTAGTCGGTGAACATTGAAAAAAGTATAAAAGCTGACATCATAGCTGGTAGGAAAATATCACTTGACAACCCTAAAAAAATGGAAAAGCCCCCCTCTCAAGATGTTTGTTACATTTAATGAAAATTCAACTATAAAGTGTGCACCCCATAAGATTTCTTTGTTTAAAAAATAACACTTGTGTTAGAAGGGGACGCCCTTTACTCAGCTTGCTCCACTAGAAAAATATGCTTCGGGCATGATGGGCCTCGGGGCTTTAGTGTGCACCATATAATTAGATTTCCATGTTTCAAACAATGGTCAGCGTTCCCCATTGCCAATACATCGGTTTAGTGGCAAAATTAACCGGGGGGGGGGGCTGAGCTGCATGGATGGACCACCCCCGCCCCACGGTGATGATGATGCTGTGATAAAAATACTTTTAACATGTTGAAATATAACAAACTTTAAAAGTTCCCCATTTTTTTTTTTGGGGGGGGGGGGGGGTGAGCCTACAGACCTAGTACATCGGTTTATTACATCGGTTTATTACAATACACACAGAAAAAAGGCATTACCCTTTTCCTTTTATGAGATAAATCTATCAAAAACGTATTGTATTCACTTATTTTAACCTTTTTACGTTATTGTCGGTCTATCGGACCTTCTAACTATCGGACCCCTACTGAACCTTCGGACTATCGGACCCTTTTGCCGATTCGGTCTATAGAACCTTCTGTCTATCGGACCTTCTGACTATCGGACCCCGTTGGACATTCGATCTATAGAACCTTCGGACTATCGGACCCTCCGCCGATTCGGTCTATAGAACCGTCTGTCTATTGGACCCTCTCGTACGTTCGGTCTATCGGACCCGCTAACTATCGGACCTTCTAGCTATAGGGCTGTAACCGGATGCATTTCCTTTAGGCAATGCGTCCTCTCACCTCCAAACAACCAAAAACATGGTCATCCCGATCCTTCCAATTCTCATTTTGTCCAAAGGGAAAAATTCCCTCATTCTGGGTACTTTTTAACTACATCATAGCAAGTTTCACTCTACCTCAAAGTCCATAACAACATTCTTTCGTCATGTGCACCCATAATATACATTCATTGAAGCCAATACCTCAATTTCAATTCAATTGGTACATTTTACTTATTGCATTACATGTACCTTTAAACTTTCTATCAATATCAGCTAATGCAATTCAACTGTCTTCACTTTTGACCAAATAATCCATCTCGTGAAATTTCATAGCCACTTAAATGCCCACACAAATCGGAATTACTATGCCATAATTGAGCAAGAACCTGTCCTGCAACCTAGATGCAAACTAAAGCACTTCATAGGAAACTTCAAAACATATCTTCTTATCAGTCCACCCATCGACTTCTGTGCTATACCAATACCCAACCCTAGTTCCGACAGCTCTGGGTCAAAGTTTAAGACTAACAACTCGTTCCATGCTTTGTAAAGTTCATAAGACTCTTTGTTGAGGTGTAAAATTAATCAATATGCATGAGCTTACTAACGAATGGCCATGAAGAGCAACCAAGCTAGTTAACAAAGCCATTCAACCCAAACCATGCCTATTGTGTTTACAAGAAAGTGAACCAAAGACAATGGTGTTCATTGATGCGTGACCCTGGAAACCTAAACAACTAACCATTTGAAAGCAAATGAATTACTCTTTCATATGATGTGAAATTAAATGCCATTATGTATAAACCTCCTTTGTGAAACCTCTAGCACATTGTCGTTGCATAGAATACAGTAGACACTGAAGTAAAAACTCATCTCAAAATCCAGGGTATACCGAAACTTTTGACCAGCACTGTATATTCAGTTGTTTACAACTTCACATTTCAGTTATGTTCCTGCTGTTATCCTAGTAGCCTCAAATGTGCATCAAAGATTAAAGAATTAATAAAGAATTAATTTAATTCTTTAATCTTTGATGCACATTTGAGGCTACTAGGATAACAAAAAAGGTTTGTTTTTCCAACAATGTGGATTTGCTTGAATCAGTTGAATGTTACTTAATATGTGTTTGTGAGTGACATGGAGTAGTCATTTTGTTTTAATTTTCATTTACAATAATAAATAAGTTGGTGAGTATATTCCCAGTATGACACTGCCCCATAGTGTCATTAGAGACTGACAGGCCTTTCACACTCCCTGCTGGACCGCTCCAAGTTAGACCGCTCTATAGAAGAACGGTTCTTGAAGAACGCTTTGCTTTCACACTCTGCGCATTCAAAGTGGTCTTGTTGCTACGGGAGCTCAGGTAAGCGGGTCAATTTTTTCGTGCGGAAATCAAACCATATACTGCCTGCCTGATGCATTTATCTCTATATCTTTCCAAGGCTTTTTTTTCTTTGTTTTTCTTTGTTTTCATCATCCTATCGTCTTTGCTTTCTTTAGATTTCTTATGTTTTTCTTTGTTTTCATCATTCTATCGTTTTTTCATTCTGTGATTTTATCTTTCTATCTTTCCTTGTTTTCATCATTCTATCGTTTTCTCTTTCTATCTTTCTTTGTTTTCTTTAAAAGAAAGTCTTGTCAAGAAAGAAATTAATTGCCATAAATTCTAAGATATACATATGATTGTAGGCCTACGTAGAACAAAATCTTACAAGTAAATATAGAGGAATCATGTGCTAGTGGATATGTCACCAGACTCTGGATCAAAGGGTTCACAGATCAAGTCCCACTCATGACAATAAATATGCTTGACAAGCCATTAATTTGCATATGCTTCTCTCAACCCAGGTGGGCACCTATAGGAAGTCATTCCTATAAAAATGCTTCCAGGCTAGCTTGGCTACTGGCTAGAGCCAGGATTAAAGTACATGTATATTATAGGTGCCTTGAGCTGTTGAGCATCCCCTGGAATAAGAGGGGTTTTTTTTGCAATAACTTCTCTGATTGAATACTTAATTTGAATGACCCAAAAATTTGTCATATCGTATTGAAATTGATGTCAATCGCCTGAGAGAATTCTCCTCTTTCCTTTTCCGAAGAGAACATTTTGATAGGACTATGATATAGGGTGTACAAACGTCATTAAGACACCAATGTCTATGGGAGAAACGCTATGATCAAAAACTTTCAATCAAATTTTGATGGACCAAATCATTTGTCCTTTTACTGGAAAAGAGAAGTATACTTTGTAAATGAAGCAGAATCTGAATTTACTAATTCAGAAGGGAAATTTTGAAAGGTGCAAACCCATTTTTGTGTTCTCGCATGAATTATATCGAGTTTTGTGTGTGTTGCATGATATTTTGGGCTTTTACCAAATTCATTACAAAGAATGACTAATAATTATTTTACTCTTATAATAGTATACAAATATATAGGCTACTGTCATGAAAGGGTCTGGTTGGAATTATGGTCCCCGAGGTGACGTGAACCACGAGGGGCACAGCCCCAAAGGAAAATGGTCGTCTCCACATCACCGAGGGTACCATAGTTCGAATGTAGGCAGGATTATTTGGTTTATATCCTTCATCTTGAACAAAGCCTAATTCTACTCATCTACTGGATCATCTGCACTGTAGGGTACGTAAATCACAGAACTCCAAACGTAAATACACAAAAGAGTTTGAAGAAGGGATGAATTTGCGAGGATATCAAACGCGTAATGATGACATCACGCACCGGTGCATGCCTAAAACAATACTCGCAAATGAACGTCATCACAACATGACTAATATTATATGACACCTAATTAGATCCTTGCCATTTGATTGGTTGTTTGATGTTGATCATTTGTCCCATTGAACAATGACGTCATCAATCGTGCAAATTTGATCCATTCACCGTGCAATTTTGGATCCATACGAAATTGTCCATTGCACTCGCGACCACCAACGCGTCTACTACATACGCAGAAACGACTTGCCTTTGCAGCGCGCATGCGACTATCAGGTAGGCTATATTGTAAGTCCCTTCACTCTTGTTTCTTAATTCATAAAATGTCAAATGAGAAGGATAGCTATTTTAAGGTGTCATATAAAACAAATAATGAATGTTTTTTCATTCGTGCAATGGACAGAATATTTCATTCGGTGAAAGATGAAATGATCCATTCAACTCGGCTCCGCCTCGTTGAATGGATCTTTTCATCTTTCACCTCATGAAATATTCTGTCCATTGCACTCATAAACATTCATTATTTGTATACTATAGTACGCGCTCAGGCTGTGTAGCTTCATTTTCCCCTTCGCGTCGCGAGTCGATTGAGGGAGGGTGGGGGGGGGGGGGGGCGGGAAAACGAATACTAGTTCTTTTTCCCCGCTGACGTCATCGAATAGTTCATTTTCCCCTCATGATGGTGGGGAAAAATGAACTATTCGATGACGTCAGCAGAAAAATGAACTAGACGGCAGGAAACGGCTTTTGTAGTACTATTCCATTTCTTGTGCCCTCCTAATGCAACAATTTTACGATGAGGGATATAATTTCAAATATTCAAGTGGGCCTTAATCACACTGGCCCCATAAATTGTGAATCATAACCCTAATACTATTCATTACGCAAACCTATTGAGGGAACAATGGTATATAGGACCAGAGAAATGCATTGTAGCCCAATTTTTGAATTGTAATTGTACATTGGACAAGTCTGGGGTGAAAATTGAAATATACTGAGAACATTCCCGGGGAACAGTCATTATCATATTTAGCATCACAATTGTTGCTATTTATTCAGGATTTCTAAAGCACAATGCAATGAGGGCACACTAGTATAAGAACGAGTAATTCATGTTCCTTCGCTCGGTAGCTCCCAATGTTGCCTGGGGGTGTTTCATAAAGCCGTTCGTAAAGTTACGCATGACTTTACTAATGACTTAAATATATATAACAAGCCAAATGGGATGCTCAATCATTTTTAACTGCATCAACTAAATTTGAACCGTGCAGATGTAGATTAAAATTCTTACTTTATAACAAACATTTGTAATGCCAAGTATATTTTTTTTGCCATTTTGATTGAGGTTATTGGAAATACAGTCACACTTTGTTAAAACATCAGGAAAGACTTTGGGCATCCTATCTGGGACTTCATAATTATTCAAGTCGTTCGTAAAGTCATGCGTAACTCTTTACTAACAGCTTTATGACCCCCCCCCCCCCCCCCGGAACCTGGAAGAAAAACAAAAACAATCGGAAATGCATGTGACCCTTTGGTCTTTGGCATAGACTTGAGGAAACGCACCAGGGGGTGCCTGGAACATAATCTGACAGTCGTATAATGTTTGAATAACATTGTTATGTCTAAACACATCAAGTGCAGACAAATCATAGATGTGCATAATTTTATCATTTATAATGTTGCATGTAAACTAAATGTGTGTTGTAAGGGTATGATGCCTTTACCTAATACCGGCCTCTTAACGATGTTTCCAACGACTACGGCAAAGATTCTTCATGAAACGTAATGAAAATTCATCAGACTATTACCCAAATACTGGGGAACAAGATCCAGGTACTGACGAGCGATAATACTTGCGCGTTCTTGTAGAAATGACGTCGCAATAGAGTCATCTCATTTTACGCCTCGTCGAGAAGTGCGTCTTATTTCCGACCCCTGCACATAGTCAATGGCAATTTATGAAAAGTGATTATTTTAATGAAAATATGAAAAATTAACAAAAAATTGATAATAATTACGTTTTTATTCATCATCTTGCTCTATTTTGCCTGTTCTCAACGTTGCTAGGCATTCTACGCGTAGTCCCATGGGTTGATTTGCAAGACGCGCGCTAGATGCCATGATACGCTTAGTGGTCGGTATTATGACATGGCCGGTATTAGGTGAAGTGATCATACCATTTGAAATAATTATATTATATTGGATGGCTCTGAATGGGATACCAGAGAATATTAGCCCTAACGAGTGTAATATTTTCTTGTATTCCATGAAATAAAGCCATCCAATATAATTATTATTATCTATACCCTACAGGAAAATGATTTAGAACTTAATAAAAATCATTTAAACAACAACATTCAGTTAATAGAGCCCCTCAACATATTGTGATCACACAAGTTTGACTTAACCTCTTTATGACGTCATGTGCGTATGTGTGTATGCGTTGCATTATTTGCGCGCACGCAAACAGACCAGACAAAATATGGCATATTATTACCTATACAGGGCATTTTTAGCTGCAAAATAAAAAGCCGTATTTTTACACGCAACTCCGAATCCGTCACCGGAGCGGGCAATATTTGCCATATTGCCCTCTTCCGGGTTTTCCCATAGACCAATGTACTAAAAAAGAGGGCAACTTTTTGCCATATTCCACCCTTTCTTGTCAGCGCGCTTTTAATCAAAGTGCATACGCGCAGTATTGTGTACGCGTTAAAGTGTACAAAGGCTTAAACAATGGATACGCGCGAAAACAATTTACGTCACAATTGCTTGGCCCAGATTACATATCTGTATAAATAACCTGAAATCAGAAGGACTGGTGACAGGCAAACAGACGTGTTGTAATTGCTACAAAATTGGCATATAGATGATTATAGAGTCTAGGTAATAATAATAATATTGACTGGCTCTACTTTCGGTGGATATCGAAAATATTGCCCTTAAAAGAACCATATTGCCCTCGTCTTCGACTCGGGGCAATATGATTCTGTTGCGGGCAATATATTCTGATATCCCCTTCATGCCAGTCAATATTATATAAATATTGCACGGCAATTTTAGTACTGCAGCCTATGGGGAATTTTTTTTTTTTGCCAGACATTAAATAATCACTCGCGGGGGGGGGGGGGGGGGGTTATGAGGACCACTTTACCTCCATAATTCCCTGACAAGCAAAAAAAAAAAAAAAAAAAAAAAAAAAATGGTCTTCGTTCTAAAAGGGGGGCACAATCGAGAAAATGGCGGATCGTCTATGGTCAAAATGCATACTTTTCTTCCAAAGGGGGGGGGGGGGGGGGCACGGGCGGAAGTGCCCCCCCCCCCCCCCCCCCTGGATCCGCCAATGCATTATTGCATAGCAATATATCATAGTCCTTAAATATGACTGCCATAGATTTCTTGCATACATCCCAAACGGAAAGATCTTTTTTGCTTGGTCCACAGTACACTGCCAGCGCACGCATAAAGACGCTATCCACCCATCTTGCTAGCTTGGTAAGGGAAATGTAACTTTCTCTTCTTGGTAGGCCTACATAAATCATGTCAAGCTGGGGTGAAGAAGCGTCGACCCGTCACGTAGGCCTACATGTTATTCTGCTTTCTCTTTGTCAAAAGACTTTTCAAGTCTCTTATATAAATTTTTTCTTCATAATTTATGACAATTTTCTCATTGATCATTTCTAAAAACGTGCTACGTAACATAATTTTAATGAATAGGCCTATTGAGGGTATTGATCAAAAATATAATTTGAAAGCGATGTAGCCAAAATCGGAATATCATTTTATTTTGTTGTTGCAATATATCATAGTCCTTAAATATGACTGCCATAGATTTCTTGCATACATCCCAAACGGAAAGATCTTTTTTGCTTGGTCCACAGTACACTGCCAGCGCACGCATAAAGACGCTATCCACCCATCTTGCTAGCTTGGTAAGGGAAATGTAACTTTCTCTTCTTGGTAGGCCTACATAAATCATGTCAAGCTGGGGTGAAGAAGCGTCGACCCGTCACGTAGGCCTACATGTTATTCTGCTTTCTCTTTGTCAAAAGACTTTTCAAGTCTCTTATATAAATTTTTTCTTCATAATTTATGACAATTTTCTCATTGATCATTTCTAAAAACGTGCTACGTAACATAATTTTAATGAATAGGCCTATTGAGGGTATTGATCAAAAATATAATTTGAAAGCGATGTAGCCAAAATCGGAATATCATTTTATTTTGTTGTTGCAATATTATACAGGCAGCTCTACAAAGCCGTTTGGAATGTTGGTTGCACCAACAGTTCCACAACACCTTACTACCATGTACCATGACATACGACACTTGTATAAATGAGTGCTGTATAAGACAAGGGAATCCCAACATAATGATGCTGACTTTCTAAAATTCATAACTTCTTATACTTTGAGTTTTCTCACACTCTCACTTACAATATAATAGGTATTACTTTTGTTTCTCTAATTATTCGGCCACCACTCAGGGTTAATTTCTATGAAGGGCTAATACATGTAATTCCTTAATTCGATTAAAATCACACTGAAACAAAAATATGTTTAATATTTTTTTCTTTTCTTTTGGTTTATTTTCTTCTTTTCTGCATAAGGTATACATTTACAAGTATTTTGCAGGTCATCTGAAATTCCTGAGAAGCTATAGACAGAACAAAAAGGTCAAGGCAGTATTAATAATGCTTTAGTTTTGGGGGGTGAATTAACTGCTCGGCTTTGAATATACATTTCATTTTTTTTTTCAAATATTGATTCAATGCTCTATTATTCTCTGTTTTCCTCTTAAAATGGCAGCATGCTGAATTTGTTTTATGTTTTTATAAACAATGTGTCCTACAAGTAAAAAAAATGTGATAATTTAAATCACAAAGAATTGAGCAAACAGCATGACTTTATGGCTGTATCATTATCAGTGAAAGGAAAATACTCAGGAGCACTAAGCTCTGGAAAACTGAAAACAGTTATAGTAAAAACAATGAAAAAAAAAAACCACCCATTCATAAACCAGGGCTTGACATTATTTGCTTACATCCTTCATCTATTTCTCCAAGTTTCATTTTCTATTCACGATCCTGGTGCTCTTTAAAGGGGTACTCCGGCCTGAAAATAATATTAATTGAATGAATAGAGTAAAATTAAACAAGCAAAACACTGAAAATTTCATCAAAATCCAATAAAAAATAACGAAGTTATTGAATTTTTAAATTTTGCATTATTTTGGGAAACAGTTCTATGCATGTCATCATGAATATGTAATGAGTGAGCTGATGATGTCACGTCCCCACTTTCCTTTTTTAACTATATTATATGAAATCTTCATTATTTCATTTTTTCATACATGTCTATAAAAAATATCTCCCTTGTAACAAAATAACTTACACATTAAATAAGGAGTCAGTCCTTTTAGTTATAGGCTTGGAGCAGAAAATTTGAATAATTGCAATTTCATATAATAAAATACAAAAGAAAAAGTGGGGATATGACATCATCAGCTCACTCACTGCATATTCATGATGACGTGCATATCACTGTTTTACCAAAATAATGCAAAACTTAAAAATTCCATAACTTCATTATTTTCCATCCGATTTCGATGAAATTTTCAGTGATTTGTTTGTTTAATTTTACTCTATTTATTCAATTCATATTAATTTCAGGCCGGAGTACCCCTTTAACTTGAGAATGGGTGGTTACTATACGATTGAGGAGATGGGTGGTTGAATAGCCACACATCCCTGCTTCTTTGAGTCACATCTTCACTCTCATCATTCATTCCTGATTTTCTCTTGAGGCAATCAATGTGCCCTTTATCTTGAGAATTGTTTAACTGTCTACTACTATTTTATGCATGATATGGGTGTCTTTTTTTTGTTGTTGGAGTAATTGCTTCATTGCACAATGTCACCATATTAATACCTCCTTGCATCCTGCTTTGTTTTCTGTTTATTTGAGGATATTTGGTATGATGAAACTGATTCCACGCATGGGTATTTGAGCACAAAATTCAATACTATGAGGAGAAGTCTTCCACGTGAACTCCAGCAGCGACCATGACCAGTGAGGTATGCTGGGATGGTAAAAACTCCCAAGAAGCCAAGGAGAAACCTAATCGGACATCAACAGTTGGAAGTACTTACGAGTATACTTCAGAGGAAGAAGAAACACTGGTCCACCTTTGCAAGCACATTTCAGTAGATAGCTGGGATAGGGTCATAGGGTCTTGGAGGGAATAAGGAAGACATTTCAGAAGAGGAGGAACTGGATATCTGATACCATGCCTATATAGTGTCATGCAAATCTTGGAACGCTACCCAAGATTTCAGGATACAACAATAGTTGTAAGTTATAAAGGTATCACTGCTGTCATCAAAGAACTAATGCTTATAATGTGGGTTCAAAGTCTTGCACAATTAGTAGAAAACGATGCTAATTAAGTTGGGTTTTTTTAGCAATAATTCTATTTTTTCTGAAGTTCAGAACATGGGATTACATGTACAGAGAAATATTTCAAAGCACTGGAAAGAAGGCAGTGATTTTGACTTCATTGCACGAAAGGAAAGTAGAATCCATCCATTTGACAGAATTGTTCATTTAATTGATTTCCTTTTATTAGACCTATACGATGAGAAAGGAAATTTGCCCCATAATGATATGCAAATATTCAAAGGTTTTTATTTGTGTAATGGAGAAATATTAAAACCTTACATAGCCATGAACAACAGAAATTGGCAAAATAAATCTTGCAATTAAACACAGAATGCTACGGGTAATTCAAATAATGGTCTGCAATGCACCTTTCAGTTCATTAGAATCACTGCAGAAAAATGGATATTATGATAAATTCACTCATGTTTTAGTAAATTTATTCAGCAAGTCAGATGAAATGTGTGCCAAATACATGTTCTTGCCGGTGCAACAGGAATTCAAGCTGCTGTTACCAGAGAACACTGCAAAACTCATTAGCAAGCGGGAAACAAGATTGGTGCAGAGCATCCTCCACATTTGTAAGAAGTCCCGGCTTCGAAAAATACAAGCCTTGATGAAGGACTTGTATCATCCAGTTTTCTGGTGACCAGTATGCACCATCTGATGGTAAGAGCAAGTGTTCAAATTTAATAAACATCCTTTATAGTTAGACAAATACATTCTGCCTGTAGGCAAACTCAGTTACAAGGATTAGGGATAAACAAACAGGTAATTGTAACGAGCAAAATTTTAAAAATCAAAGAAGCAAGGAAGATATATACATACCCGGTCTGGCACCCCCCCCCCCCCCCCCGAAAAAAAACAACTTTCGGGCATGTTGGGTAGGTAAAATCCCAGAAAATATATAAAATTACCTTAAAAATCACAACATCTTAGATTTTCCTGATTTTCAGTGTTTTTCCAGCCAAATCGCTTAACTCGGCAAAATTATTGTACGTCATATGGAGGTTGCCATTTTTATTGCCAGTGCAAGCGCAGTTTGCACCATTTCGCCCTCTCAATGTCGATATGATCTCCGAAATAGCAGACGGTGAACAAAAAGAAGTTTGATTATACATATGTACATGGTGTGCTATGGGGGAAAACCATCAGATCGGCATAGAAAAGCAAAGATATTGTTAGTTTAAGACCCTAACCCAGGCTCATAACCTTAGAAAAATATTTTTAATAACGCAACAGACAGAAATATGACTGTGGACATGATTGGGTAGACTCGGTTTACATTTTGCTGCTAGTGAGTTGAACTTGAACTAGCATGTTATGAATTTGATTTTTATTATTCCACAGGAGACAGGAATTATGCATGAAAAGGGCAGTAGATGGTTTATTTTCAATGTTTTTCTTTGGGTTATTTGACCATGTAAATTGTGACTTCGGGGAAGCATTTTTTTCTTCTTATATACATGCCCGATAGGCGCGTCAAAAAAAAGATATACATGTATTTATTTCTATTCTAGACTGAGACTGTACAAACACCTATCAATTTTGGCAGTACAAGTTTCCTCCTGAATATAAATAATTCAGTACTAGACAAACAGCCTCCTGCCCGTAAAGATGTAGCTACATTGGAGGCTGCCATTTTGTTCAAATTTTGACTTGTGGAAACAGGAGTCAACTTATTTGGCAAATTTAACAAAATGGCAGATTTCCTTATATTGAATTACATTTAGTAGCAAACATAGCTGAAATTGTGGGGTTTTTGTACAATTCTTAAAATGCATGGTCTGTCAGGTCACACTTTTTTGTTTCATGGGGAAAGTGCCCCTTTAGATATATATTTCTTGGCAGTTTCGAGAATTGCATGTATTGTACAATATTTGCTATGGCAATTTGCAACCATTGTCATTTTGTTCAAACTTATTGTCTATTCTAGTGCTCCTTTAGCCGATTGTATCTTAGCTTCATAATTTTTACTTGATTATTATATTTAGGGGGAGATGTCACTCTCTGCTTCCCTTGATGCTGTATACCTACTTCCATCTAATGCAGCAAAAAGGACATCCTTGGCTGATGCAAAGCAGTACTTCCTGGTGACAAGACTGGTATGATTGCAACGTACATGTAGTCTAATTCCAATCTTTTGGTGGAGTGAATCGGAAGAATTTTAGTGTTCATTCTTTCACGTGGAATGAATTCATGAAATGGTTTTATATTCATGACCTCTTCTATCATTTTCTGAAATAAAATAAATTATAAGAAGTCTGCATAATTGTGGTTATTTTAAGAACAACCTTTGTTTCAAAAGTATGCATAAAATTTGAATCACTTAGTAAACAGGTCTATTGAGTTTAAATGACGAAAAGGAAATGATAATAGAAAGATCTTTACAGTATTGTTTGGCCATTGATTTCAGTTTCTTTTCAAGTACAGGAGCACTTGGGGAAGGACAAAAACTCTCACGTCTGGAAACACAACACAACTTAGTGCAGAAACGTACAGTAATGAAGACATTAGATTAATTTTATGAAAATGAGAATGAAAACAGAGATAGTCCGGGAGCCAGGAGGTCAACCTAGCTGGAAAGGAAACCAATTTTCATGTGCATGAATGTAAAGATCGCATAGTCCGATATAACGAATTGACCGTCTGGCATGTTCTATGTGGTGGGTGTGGCCAGGGGGAGGTCATAAAGTGGTCAAAAAAATGAGCTAGATCAGCTGGAAAGGAAACCCTTAGAAACCTATATCAAAAGATTCGCCATAGTCCCAAGGTACATGAATGGACAATGCCAGACATTTTAAGTGGTGGGGGTGCCCGCCAGATGCCCCCAAAGGGGGTCCTAAATTGAGCTAGAACAGCTGGAAACGACACCCTTAGAAACCTATATCAAAAGATTCGCCATAGTCCCAAGGTACATGAATGACCACTGCCAGACGATTTAAGTGGTGGGGGTGCCCGCCAGACGCCCCCAAAGGTTACAGCCCTATAGCTAGAAGGTCCGATAGTTAGCGGGTCCGATAAACCGACACCCAATAGATAGAAGGTTCGATAGACCGAATGTACAGGAGGGTCCAATAGACAGACGGTTCTATAGACCGAATCGGCGGAGGGTCCGATAGTCCGAATGTTCTATAGATCGAATGTCCAACGGGGTCCGATAGTCAGAAGGTCCGATAGACAGAAGGTTCTATAGACCGAATCGGCAAAAGGGTCCGATAGTCCGAAGGTTCAGTAGGGGTCCGATAGTTAGAAGGTCCGATAGACCGACAATAACGTAAAAAAGGTAAAATAAGTGAATACAATAGGTTTTTAATAGTTTTATCTCATAAAAGGAAAAGGGTAATGCCTTATCTTTTTCTATGTGTATTGTAATAAACCGATGCACTAGGTCTGTAGGCCCACCCCCCCCCAAAAAAAAAATCAAAAAAATCGGGAACTTATTTTAAAGTTTTGTTTTATACATTTTCAACATGTAAAAAAGTTTTTTTATCAGAGCATCATCACCGTTGGGCGGGGGTGCACCCATGCAGCTCAGCCCCCCGGTTAATTTTGCCACTAAACCGATGTATTGGGAATGGGGAACGCTGACCATTGTTTGAAACATGGAAATCTAATTATATGGTGCACACTAAAGCCCCGAGGCCCATCATGCCCGAAGCATTTTTTTTCTAGTGGAGCAAGCTGAGGAAAGGGCGTCCCCTTCTAACACAAGTGTTATTTTTTAAACAAAGAAATCTTTATAGTTGCATTTTCATTGAATGTAACAAAAGATAAGATTCTGACAACAAAAGATTCTGCCAGATAAAAATGCAATTGTTTCAATTAGGCCCTACCACCTTCGGGGCGTTTCCGTTTTTATTTTAGGGTTGTCAGGTGATATTTTCCTACCAGCTATGATGTCAGCTTTATACTTTTTTTTAATGTTCACCGACTACACCCATACTACTACCTTGTGGCAAATTTTAGTCTGTGGACTCTGTCGGGTAAATTATACCATTTTTTTTGGGGGGGGGGGTGGAGGGAATTCGAGAATAGTCGGATACCTCACTGCCCGAATATTATGATAGTCGGGTTTCTTGTTGCTGCAGGCCTAGTTTCTTGATTGTATGAGCGAGCAAAGCGAGCGAACGAGAGAGAGAGAGAAAAAAATTGTATCCTGAGGATAGGTTCTAGCGTATTGTTATTCCGTTCTCATAATTTTATCGGCATCTTCCGTTCTCATATTGGGAAGAGACTATTGGTCACAGGCCATTATTTCTGAAAATTCATCTCTTTAGCCCCTTTAGGTCAACTTGCCGCTCGATTCTTTTCAGTTATGTTCTTTGAGTAGAAAAATAGCATAACATTAGCTAAAGATTCAAGATGCAAACCAAATAACTTCCATGAGAATATGAATTATTAATATAATTGGCATTGGTTTATATACATAAATATGGCGATTATATTAATAACTAATTAATATCAATAATGAAAATATAATAGGCATTGGTAAATAACCCTAATAATACTAGTGAGCGAAGTTTTTGCATTTTTGTTTTCTTCTCTTTCCTTTCTGATTTCTTCTTTTCTTTTTCTCTTCTTTTCATTTCTTTTCTTTTCTTCTTTCCTTTTCAACCTCTACCTTTTTTGCTTTTTCTTTGGTTGGAACGCCCCCACATATTTCAACCACTTATTTTCTACCCACTTTTTTACCCTTTTTACGTTTTTATTGTCGGTCTATCGGACCTTCTAACTATCGGACCCCTACTGAACCTTCGGACTATCGGACCCTTTTGCCGATTCGGTCTATAGAACATTCTGTCTATTGGACCCTCTCGTACATTCGGTCTATCGAACCTTCTATCTATCGGACCTTCTGACTATCGGACCCGTTGGTCAATCGATCTATAGAACCTTCGGACTATCGGACCCTCCTGCCGATTCGGTCTATAGAACCTTCTGTCTACTGGACCCTCTCGTACATTCGGTCTATCGAACCTTCTATCTATTGGGTGTCGGTCTATCGGACCCGCTAACTATCGGACCTTCTAGCTATAGGGATGACACCCCCCCCCCCCCCCCAAAGGGGGTCCAAAAATTGAGCTAGCTCAGCTGGAAAGGAAACCCTTAGAAACCTATATCAAAAGATCTGCCATATTCCCAAGGTACATGAATGGACAATGCCAAACGTTTTAAGTGGTGGGGATTGCTTGCCAGACGCCCCTAAAGTTCCCCATCTCCCAATATTGAGCTAGATCAGCTGGAAAGGAAACCCTAATAAACCTATATCAAAAGATTCGCCATAGTCCAAAGATGCGCAAATGACCACTACTAGACCATTTAAGTGGTGGAGAGTGACTGTTAGACGTTATCATACAACCCCTATATGCTGTGCAGACTTACATAGATACTGCCAGGAATCATCATGATTATATATTGTGGGATCTACCTGCCGCACGCCCCCCCCCCCCCCCCTAAAGAATGACACACAAATATGAAAATTAACAGTCATTTTTTTTTTTCATTTCTTTTACTTATACATGGGATACTCGACGTCGGACAAACGCTGTATCAGCAAAATATGATTAATTATTTTAACGCACGTAATTTTACTCCTATACATTTTAACCGTGAAAATTATGGGTTGTTGAGATTGTTCATATAGTTGTATAATTTACATTAATTCTTGACTGAATTGGTAAAAACCGCATTAGTATTGACGTTATAATTTCATATGTTTATTGCAAGCACCAACAACTGTTTTATTCTTGTTCTATTACTGATCTAAGTTGTAAACTATAAGATTCATTCAAAAATGTTCAGACCATTTTTTTTCAAAGAGCGCTAGCGCAAGCTTTTAATTAGTCAAATTTTTACCGATTTAATGATTTCCCCATAATTTATACAGACGATAATAAACCATTTCATTGAAACTTCATCCTATTTAGAATCATATTCCGCTCATTTTGATACCAACCAAATGTATGTACCTCACTGAAAACTCTCCAGGAAAAAGCTCCAGTCTCTACAATCACTTTAAAAATGATAAATATTTAATTGGCCAGACCTATTGAAACGTATTAAAATCGTATCCTGATTATTGTTTGATATTACAAACTGCTGTTAAGATCCAAAGATCCAATGATATCTAATGACTACTTTGCAAAATGTAACTGGCTATCAGGCTATAGCTGTGCATTTCAAATTACATAGTCTACACAGAGGCTTTGTTATCAATACTTAATTCCTGATAAATCAGATTAATTATCCACAAACATAAATGTGTGTAACATTGATGTCAGTAATGTCCAATCCTCAATGTTTATATCAAATATGTAGCCTTCTAAGTTCAAGGTTCAAATCATAGTGTCTAAAGCTTTCCATCCCAGTACGTTGGAGTCAAGACTTTGGATTTTATAAACTGTAGATAGTGTAATCAGTGAACCGGCCCAAAATTGTAACGCCAATACTTGGCGAAACGGAGTTTTCCACTGCAGTCAAGAACTAATGTCAATTATAATTATAACATACTATAATCATCGACAATCACACAAACCATAATCCACATTGTTAAAAGGTACATATAGGAGTAAACACCTTACGTGCGTTAAATCAATCATATTTTGCTGGTTTTACAGCGTTTGTCTGAGTCTAGATATCCAATTTATATGTTAAAAAAAAAGGATTAAGAAAAACAATAATGACTGTTGATTTGCACACTTTGAGGGTCCTTCTTTACATGGAGGATTTTTTTTTTTTTTTTTTTTTTTTTTTTTTTTGGGGGGGGGGGGACGTCTGGCAGGCCCGGCCCCCCCACTCAGTATTATTTAGGGTACGCGTATGCTTGTTCCCTCCCTTTGAAAGCACCCCCCCCCCCCCCCTATCTCAGGGCTGCCAATTTCTGACTCCCCCCCCCCCCCCCCCCCCCCCCCCCCCCCCCCCCGCCTATCGCGGGCTTTGCGCGGGCTTTCCTGCCTTGGAGACCCCCCTAAATTCAATGTACCCCCTATCTCAGGTGAGCTCTCATTCCAACCCCATATCTCAGGACAGACACCAACCCCCCTCCCAAGTAAGCTGTCATTATAATACCTTGGAAGAGATGTTTTTTTATGTTCAAAATGGTATCTCAGAACTCAATGCAGTCATAAGAAACCAAACAAAAATGAAAATCTCATGACATATAAGTTTTTTTAATGGCAAGTCCTGTTAATAGCAGTTTCAACTTATGTTACTTTCCATGATCACTTAAACCAGAATCTCAATGGGATAATATCAATAACAGGATAAAATCTAATTTGTCTGAGGCACTTGCACATAAGGTTAGAACTGAATCAATATTTTACTGGGTGTCCCAAAAAGAAATTAATTATCACAACCTGGACCAGAGGAGAGACCACTTGTTAGGATACCTAGTCTAGTTCTGGACTCATTTTATTGGAGTTTTTTATTCGCGGACTATACGCGATAAGCCGAGTGATGGCGCGATCCCGAGAACCTGTTTTTCGGGGCCAACCACCGACCTCTACGACCTGGACGGATCATCGCCCATTCCCGCTCGTGCGAGCACTTGAAGTGGGCGCGGCCATGTTACTCTTCCGAGAGCGATGTGGTTTATTACACGTTACGCCCTGAACATCTGTACTTGTCTGCGCGTTTTGACCATGGGCGTCCGCATGATTGTACACAAATCTGTATTCCAGCTTTCTCGCGCGTTGATTTTTCAGAAGTGCAACATGGCGGACCACGACTTCACTTTTCTGAGCCAATGAAACGTCCAGGTCGTAGAGGTCGGTGGGGCCAACAGGTTCTCGGGATCGCGCCATCACTCGGCTTATCGCGTATAGTCGGCGAATAAAAAACTCCAATAAAAAGAGTCCAGAACTGGACTAAAGGACACCCTGCATATGTTCATAATATCATAACATACAGCTGTGAACTTACAAAGGAGGTGTATTTTCCCAGATCATATCGAGTCGAGGGAGGACTGGGTGGGACTGGGGGCCAGTGTTTCTACTTTTCAAAATGAAATAATCCTGGCTGAATGAGCTATCAAAACTAGCAGGAATTTCAGGAATTTGATCCTTGGATTTGATCAATTTTTCAAGATATTTCATAACCCCCCTTTTTTAATTTCTCATGTGTCGAAAAGAGAGAGAGAGAAAGAAAAACACCCCCTTTTTTAATGAAATCTCCGGGTGAAAGATAAAAAACACCCCCTTTTTTTACAATTCACGGGCCGGATTGTGTCGCCCAAAAAAATACCCCTTTACCGGAGATTTTGGGAACACGCATGCGGTCCCTTCGACCTCCGAGGGGGGGGGGGGGGGGGGGGGCGGGCTGGGCGGGATGGCAGGTAGATCTCCCAATATATAATCATAATTTCTGGCAGTATCTATGTAAATCTAGACAAAGCTAATTTGTTTGTTTTTGCTGTTTTCTTTGTTCCCACGAACTTTCGTTTGCACAGGTCTGATCTCGCTCAAAATATAGGGGGTGTATAGTAGTAACGCCTAACAGTCACTCCTTTCCAGCTGATCTAGCTCATTTTTTTGGACCACTTTGTGACTTCCCCCTGGCCACACCCACCACATAGAACATGCCAGACGGTCAATTCGTTATATCGGACTATGCGATCTTTACATTCATGTACATGAAAATTGGTTTCCTTTCCAGCTAGGTTGACCCCCCCCCCCCCCCGGCTCCAGGACATATAGACTCTTATATGCTATAGTTGTATTAAAACTGTTTCCTCCATATTTATATGCTGTATCTAATCAACAATTACTTATCCTTGGTACCACCGGCAGACTGTCAAATAACCTTTCCTTCTTGGCATTGAAAGATTGTATACTTTAATGTATACTCTCTTTACTTTAATCTTTATAACACACCATGCACCCACTTTCACTGCGCACCCACGTGCACGCACAGCACAACAGGGCATAAATTGAGGATAACGTCACACAATCTATCCACAAAATATGAATAATGATGACCTTAATAATAATCAGACCTTAATTATAATCAGACCTTTAATCAGGCCTTGAATATTCAAATAGTGATTACTATACAAACTGAGGATTTTAACACCAAGTTTAATTCTTTAAATACAGGAAACAATGATACTACTACAAATGGACTTAGTCTAGTTCATCTAAACACTAGAAGCTTGAACAAAAGTTTTGATAATTTCAATTTACTTCTGTCAGTCCTTAACAATTTTCAGTTTTTCCTAATCGCATTGACGAAATTATGGTTGAATCCTAATTCTCCACCTATATATGATATTCCAAATTATGATCTCTTTCGTGTACATCGCCAAATTGGAAGAGGCAGTGGGGTAGCTGTAATACCACTGCCTTCAACTTATAAACATCTTGTCATCCCATTCCCTTCACTCACATATCGAAAAACCAACCAGGATTACCAGCTCAACACAGTCAATAATTGATAATATTTTCTCTAATGATCCTATTAATAAAGACTGTATTATGACATTTCTGACCATATTCATGTATTCATGATAACTAGAGTAAAGCAAATTGTACTGGAGAAAAAGATTAGTTTTCGAATGCAAAGGGCTGAAACAAAACAAAATATAGATGCATTTATTCATGATTTATATGTATGAAGAAACATGGCAGGACATATTTTATGAAGATGATGTCAATAAAGCCTATGAAATTGTTATTAATAAGCTCTCATATTATTATAACAAAAACATCATTTTACAAAAAATAAAGTTACATAAAAACCTTAGTAAACATCCTTGGATTACACAAGGAATTATTGAATCAATACATACTAGAAATATCTTATATAAAAAATCACTACGTCAACCAAATACTTAGAATCATACAAAATACACTAAATACCGTAATAAATTAACAACAGTTATCCGCATTTCTCGTAAATTATACTTCTCACGAACAATTGAAAACAATAAAAATAACACGGGTTCCCTTTGGAAAACTGTAAATATACTTGGTCGCCAGAAAGACTCTCACCCTAAAATAAAATTCACTCATAATAACCATGTTATTAATAACCCTGATGAAATAGCAAATTCTTTTAAACAATTTCTTTATAAATATTGGACCAGATTTAGCATCAAAAATTCAAACAGACCATGGACATTTTTCCCAATACCTTCCAAACAATAACAACGCCTCTTTGTTTATTTAATCCAACTAATGACCATGAGATTTTAGAAATTGTCCGATTATTAAATGATACAAAATCAAGTGGACATGACGAAATAGGTGTTCCATCTCCTAAAACAAATTATTTATTACATAAAATCTCCCCTCACATCTTTAATCTATCCCTCTCCTCTGGAATATTTCCTGATGCACTGAAAATTGCGAAAGTAATTCCCATCTAGATCCGAATTTGTTCAATATAATAATAGTAGATCACAAACATCCACTATAAAATGTGGCGTTCCCCAAGGATCCATTTTGGGTCCACTCCTTTTTCTAATTTATGTCAACGACATTGTTCATTCTGCGCCATCATTATCATATATATTATTTGCAGATGACACTAATGTATTTCATTCCCATAAAATCCCATAAGGATTTAAATAAACTAATTGAAACAATTAATACACAATTAATCAATATATCCAATTGGTTTAAATGCAATAAACTTTCGTTAAATATAAGCAAAACTAACTTCATACACTTTAAGACTGCGAGTACTGCAATTTTTTTTCACGACGATATAATAATTGACGATGTTACCCTTACTAATAAAGATTCAACAAAATTCTTGGGTATGTTAATAGATTCCAATTTAACGTGGAAAAATCACATTGATAATACATGTATATACTAACATATCAAGAGGAGTAGGTATATTAAACAAACTAAAAGACAGTTTACTTCAAAAATTCTTATTACCCACGCCGATGAAATCGGCAGGGTTATGTAAAGGGCTCCGTATGTTTGTTTGTTTGTTTTTTTTTTGTTTGTTTGTTTGTTTGTTTGTTTGTTTGTTTGTTTGTTTGTGTACAAGATAACAAGAGAACGGGTGAACGGATTTGCACCAAATTTTCAGGGAATGTTCAGAAAGTGACAGGAAAGAATCGATTAGATTTTGGTGATGATTGGTTGACCCCTGCACATTCTGTGTGACCTTGAAGTTTTGACCCTGTAGTAAAGTATAGGAACTTCAGTTCAGATAGTGACAGGAAAGAAACTAGAAAGATTGATGACCCCAAACTTCGCCTGCAGATGCAGAAATATTTTGGCCAATCAAAACACTCATTACTTCGTCTCACCAAAAGTCTATTTCAGGTTTATGAATTTTAGAAGAATTTTAGACCCATTATTTGCCATTTCACTTCAAATCCGTACGAGCCTGCAATGAATATTCAAAGCCAACGTATCCCAGCAACAAGGGATTTTTCGCGGGCTTGAACTACTACTGCGAAAGCGGCTATGTACGGTATACTAATAGGCGGCTAGGCTCTATAGCTATCGCGCGCGATACCTTTTTTATCCACAAATTCATTTAGATTCAGGCTACCCTAGCCCTACGGCTTCTCCTCTATTTCTTATCTTCTGTGCATTTCTGTTTATTTTCCCCGGTTCTTTCCACTTTGTTGTGGAAGTTTTTGTGATTTATTTTATCCTGGTGGACGTGTAGTACGTGATTTTAATTGTTTTCGGTGAAAATCTGGTGAGTTTGTTCGACGTGAGTGAGTTTATCGCACTCGCGAGCGTTCGCGTGTGTTGATCTGAGTGAGTGCTAGTGGGCTGTGTAGCTAGCTGTACGTACATAACTATACACAGCGCTGTCGCGAAGTGACGGGGATCTGGTCGGGCTAGGGAGTACATAACCCCAGGGAGTCAGCCTGTGCCTGGCTCACTGTAGTAGGATTGAACTTTTTTCTTTGGGTTATAACGGTCCTGTCATATAACTAGTTTATACCTCATTTATGTCTGTTTGAGTGAATTTCGTAGTTGTAAGATATATTCAAAAACTGTATTTTTTTTTAAATTTGTGTGGATTTGCAAAATTTGGTGGCTGATCCAGGTTCGCCGAATACGGGCGCCCGGGCATGCACGCCAGTATCCACTTTGACTTTGTTGATGGGTGGTGACTGAGCTGAGTGAGTAAGCTCTGTGCCTCGCATGCATGTCATTTTGAAGTCTAGATCCAACTTTATTTGTCGTCATATATATTTTATCCAAGCCCGATGAAAAAAAAAAAACAACAACCCCAATTGCAATGTAATTTAAAGATAGAACATGAATACATTTACTAACACTTACATGACTGAACACTGAATACAAATTGCTAACATTTTTTTTTCTCACCACGCCACGCTCTCTGACATGTCTAATCAATTACTTTTAGGGGAGGGATGTTTCAATAATAAAATATCTTTTTCAGAAGAATTTTTTCAAGGGTGGGGATACACAAAGCTATGACCTGGATATGGCAATATTTATGGGGGGGGGGGGGGGAGATGTGCCTCTTGTTATCCCCTTTGAATCAGTGGCGGCACCAGGGGGGGGGCATGGGGGGGCATTTGCCCCCCCCCCCCCAGTCAGAAGCTTTGCCCCCCCACTTGCCCCCCCAATAATTTTCGGAGTGAAAAAAATTTAAAGGGTGAAGAAGTTGTTTTTGTACGCCATTGCCCCCCTTTTTCTTTTTTTCCTTTGCGCCGTCCTTTTTTTTTTTTTTTGCTTGTCAGGGAATTATGGAGGGAAACTGGGCCCCATAACCCCTATACTGAGCGTTTTTTGGAAGTTTGGCAAAAAAAAATTTTTTGTCCCTACACTGAGCGACTTTTTGAGAAGCTGGCGAGACCAAAAAAATACGGGTCTACGTTTTGACATATTTTGACACATATTCATATTTGTACCCCCTATTTTACTCAATCCTGCATCTGCCCCCCCAACATTTTCTTTTGCCCCCCACTTGCCCCCCCCACTTTAAAAATCCTGGTGCCGCCACTGCTTTGAATGGCTACTGCTTACAAAAATAATCGCAACAAAACAAAACCTATATTGGGTTAAGGCGTGGGTCTGCCGCCTTTGACGGCCTTTCTAGTTTATATTGTATAATGCACTAGTTTAGCCATATTTATCTTACTTTAACCTGGCATGGGGGAAATTCCTACATAACAAGAATTAATTCCTTGCTTTTACTCCAGAAAAAAGGGCTGCGCATTTGTACGTCTTCGCACTATTTAGCCAACACAGATCCATTATTTTACAAACTCAAAACACTTAAAATAAATGACATTCATGTATTCCAAACGGCTATTTTTATGTTTAAATTCTCGAAACAAGTACTCTTCAAAATGCTTTCATTCAAAACTCCAGCGTTCATTCCTATCCAACTCGTCATTCTTCTGATATTCACTTGAACAATCCCAGACTATAGACCTGTTTACTAAAAGATTCAAATTTTATGCATACTTTTGAAACAAAGGTTGTTCTTGACAACCTGAAAGCTTGCCAGAGGCTTGTCAGACATAGCAACAGGTAATGTATGCAAACTGGATTCCACGTATTGTAGTTCATTCATTAATAACAGGTTAATGGAATACCTCGTTACTAGGTCCCCAGGAAAGAAACATCCATAAATTTGAATCACTTAGTAAACAGGTCTATTCCTGGCGCAAAAAAACAATTAGGCACAATGGTCCTGATATATGGAACTCACTACCTGGAAATATAAAATCTGCCTCTTCTAATTTCGTTCACATCATAACATTGCTCTTTGAGCAGTATTTCGGTTGTTCTTTTTTTCTGTATTTTCTCCCAAATTTTGGTATATGTAATCATAAATATCACCATCTTATCATCACTGTCATCAACATTATCATGATTATTATCTTGTCCAATCATCATCACATGTGACAAAACAATTTACCAGTTTCAAGACACTCACTTAATTCGTCTTCAGTGAAGAATTACATTTTTAGTTAAATTTCCAGTTTTTTGGGCCGCCGCCTTCGATCACTAATTTACTATTTTTATTTTTATTAACATTTAACTTTCTATATTTAACTATCCAAAGCTAACTCATACGTTTTCATGCTACTATGATTTTGTCATGACCTTTTGCAAAGCATGATTCCTTTTAAATAGCAAACAAAATACAGGGTTAGTTTTTTCTTTAATTTCAAATGGATTAATATTCATTTTATTTCACTTCATTAATGATTTCCACAGGTTTGAAATCGGAGTTGATTTGCCTTTTGATACCATTTTGTGTTAATTTACAAGTTACAAGTCCTGGAGAAATAGTAAACAAATTGCAAACAGTTAGAGATTCCTTTTCTTGGACTAATCCTCCTCATCATATTCAGCTAGTTGATATTTATCGGGAAATCCCCAAGTGAATGACATGAATCAATCCCCCATGTTTTCCAGTCTGGTACGTCGGGGTAGCCTCTGACAGTACCATCCATCATCAGGACCTCTTTTTCCTCATCCCGGAGTACTTTATTCACAACATTGCTACACAGATTCTCAGGTTGAAACTGAGAGAATTGTAAATTGTAAGACACCATTCCCAATCCTCTCCACGCCAAATACTGATTGTATTGACTCTCGTCTTGGTCTAGCACTAGAAGATATCTTGCTAGTTCAGATACACTCTCAAAATCCTGTATATGAATGAACGAGTTTGGTGGTGCAACTTTTATGTAGTCCTCTTTAGGGGGTCCATATACGATGGGAACCAGACCCAACGTCAGTGAATTATACCAGAATTTTTCAGTAATATATTCTCGACATTCACTGTTTTCTAATGCAAGATAGAATTTATAATGTTGGAGCCCACACGTTTCTAAGTTGCTACATTTTTTTTGGCCACAGTAGCCAAACGTTTGGACAGGTACATGACGAGACAGCGCTTCCACAAACTCTGATCGTTTCCATGAAAGAGTATGCTTGTAACAATTGGACACCACCCATGCCACCAAACCAGTTTTATTTTGTGCCCAGTTGGACCAATAATAATCTAGAGGATCCTTACCAGCTAAATACCTCCCATAGGTGCCATCGATGATAACACTTGAGTCGTTTATGCCAGTTCGATATGTCATGAAATAATTGTAAGGATTATAGTTGAACTCTGATGGAGGGAACACGCGATGGTTGGTATAACGGGGGCTTTCAGACATCCAAAAAACCCACTTCTGTCCTTCTGGTCGATGTCTCATCATTTTATGCCAATTCCATTCAGATTTGTAGAAGAAAAAGAGCACATCGCTTGATTTCATGATATTGAAATCCTTTCCATATACTATTCTCACACCACATGGAAGACCAGGACAACTAAATTCACCCGCTTTAGAAAGTAATAGCTGAACATCTGATATCCTGTTAATCCAAACGTGAACCTGTACAAAACAATCTCCGTCAGTGGTATATTTGGCAATGGGGACATTGAATCGTAAAACCCACGATTCTGAAGTCGTAAAATATACGTGGAAAAACAATGTCAAAACAAAAAGAAGTACAACTAAAACTGTAATAAAGACGAATTTGTGACGTCGAAGCCTAGATGCAATTCCGATTTTTCTAAACATTCTGATTGATGAAGAGCACAGCGTCATGGTCCGTGCCCGACCAGATCACGACGAAGCTTCCCGACAGCGCTGTGTGTGTACGTGTATCACTCAGTATCAGTCAGTCCGTGTCCGATCCGCAGCCTGTGAGTTAATGAGCCAAAATGCCGATTCCTATGGATGTGTGTGTGTGTAATTGGGTTTTTACAGACGTGTATCAATCAGATATGATTATTTACGTCTGGGACCGACCTTTAACGTCACCATCCGAAAGTCTCGAACCAGGGTCCGCTGAATCAGTTTATAACTTCCACTGGTAGCTGGATTATTACAGTATTCTAGTACAGTACAACTAGGCGCACGGAGATTTCCTCTCGATCTCCTGTACTGGATATCGAGTCTCGCGAAACGAGATAGCTTCTTCTTCTTCTTTCGTTGTATGGTATCGGCAATCAGTCAAATTTGACTATTGTTGCCAATGACGTTATACATGTAATTTACATTTAGAATCAAGTAAACATTTAATACTGTATTTAATCTGTATTTAAAGCTTAATAAGAAAATAACAAAACACCACATGCTTCAGCTCAGTTCCAACGAGCGCTTGCCTAGCCCTTTCATAGATGCAATCTTACCGATACGGAGCGGTACTTTGCGCCGTTTTTTCGGACATGCCTAGGTAACTCATGCATAGACATAGGGGCGCTGTTGTACCTGTGCTTACTGATGGGTTGAACATGTATTTTTGATAATTATCAATTAATGAGATGAAAACACTTGTGGGCTAAGTTAGTAGAAGATGGAGCTTCTAAATGCACATAATTGTGTGCGTGCATCATTTATACATTAAGACATAACTTTTATAATATACACAAAGGAAGAAAAAACATTTAGCATTGAAACTCAGACCTACATAAAATACAAAATACTAGTATCCCTCACTACGAACACGACAACAAAAGAGAGCGGACAAAATACACAGCCCCCCACCGCACCCCACAACCGCTCCGGCAGACAAAAGAACACCCCTCACCGTCATTATGCAAAATAAGCAGAACCGGTGAAAATGCATGTGGCTCCTGTTCCACATAAACAATTATATTCACATTACAGCAACGAAGGGACGCTCCCAAGTCCACCAGAGAAATGCAGGAAGCACAGTGAGAAGCCGTATACCCCGTCCGCCCCCTTGCCTGCCATGTTCATGTAGTGCCTAGTTCTTCTTTACTGAGAAAGGAGGGTTAAAGCCTACCTTCCCCGAAAAACGCTTCGTTCGCAGAACGAAACGTGTAATAGCCCTTTGTATTTGGGGATCACTACTTTTCAAATACTCAATTATTTTTCTTTCATTGGTTTCATTCAGTTCAGACAGGAGCATCGCTCTCTCGATAATATATTTTGGGCAATCTATAAGGTAATGGCCGACAGTTTCAACCTGTTGACATCTGTCACAGAAACCAGTTGGATGAATACCTAGTCTTAATAGATCATGGTTGAGACCTATCACTCCAACTCGAAGACGATGGAGTATAATTTCTTGTTGTCTACCTAGGTTACAAGTGTAAGTGGATGTAATTGATGACTGCAGCTCTTTTAAACTGGAATTTGATTGATTCCATCTTTCTTGCCAGAGTACTTTGGAACTCTGAACTATAAGTTGTTTTATTTCTGAAAGTGTTATTTTGTTATATATTTCAATATTTTTGGATAGAGCAGCTTTTGCGCACGAGTCTACTATTTCATTGCCCATGATTCCACAGTGTCCTGGGATCCATTCCAAATATATATCTATTCCTTTGTACTTAAGCCTCGTACTAATCGTTAGAATTTCATTAATAGTTGGTTCATTATTTTGGTTTTGTATGGATAAAAGAGCACTAAGTGAATCACTAAATATAACAACACCCGTGTAAATGTCCATATTTTCTACCCATTCGAGGGCTAGAAGAATAGCAATCAATTCAGCCCTGTAAGACGAAGTGAAATTAGTCAATCTCTTCCCTCGATGTATTGAAAAGTATGGTACATAAAAGGCAGATGAACTTACTCCTTTATCAGGTGATTTGGATCCGTCAGTGTATATGTGCAATTGACTTATCCATTTGGTGTGTATTAATTCAAGGCTCTGTTGTTGTAATTGCATGGGATGGTCTGTTTTCTTTAATTGTAAGTTTAATTCAGTAGATATGATTGGTGGACAGAATAACCATGGGGGAAAAACAGAAGGACTAAGTTTTTCGATAATTTCTTGTCCCATCTTACTCAGTAACCTGTATCCAAAAGGTTTACAAACACATTTGCCTTTTAGGTATTAAAATTGCCAGCATGCATGGTTCTATATGACTTACCAGTGGGTGATTAATATTTCTCTCAATACTTTGTCTGTACTTGCTAGATAACAATTGTCTTAGGTCTAGAGGTAGTTCCCCCATTTCAACCTGTAAAGAACTCAAAGAGGTTAACGGGAGACACCCCGCACATATCCTAAGAGCTTGATATTGCACAGAATCTAAGATCTTTTTGGTAGTTTCAGCTGCACTATCATATGCTTGGCAACCGTAGTCCAGAAGAGATCTGATAAGTGCTCGATAAACAATTAGAAGGGATTTTGATGAACTTCCCCACTTTGTTCCTGTCAAACTACGTAATATGTTTAGTTTTCGTTTACATCTTGTAGCTACATTTTCTATATGAGAGTGCCATGTCAATTTGCTATCAAATAAAATTCCTAAAAAACGGTGAGACGGTTTATATGTTAAAACATTCCCTTCCAAGTTCAATACTGGTTGAGGAATGTTTGAACTTTTCGTGAATAATACAGGTACAGTTTTCTCATTTGAGAGTTTAAAACCCCATTCTTTAAACCAAGAGGATAATCTATCCAAATAAGATTGGATTTTCAGTCCAATTATATCAACATGTTTACCAGACGTCCATACTGCACAGTCGTCTGCATACATAGATACTGTTACGTCTGGGTCTGTTGGAATGTCCCTCATCATCACATTATAGAGGAGGGGGCTCAAAACACTACCTTGAGGTAAACCGTTATGCATTTTGTACACACTTAGAATTAAAGGTGCACAAATGGTGCAAACATTCGAAAAAAGGTGCAATGTGCAGCAAACTTCGTAAAAGGTGCAATATTGTACCATTTTGAGTAATTTCAATGATAAATCGGAAGAGGGTGCAAACTTGTACCTTTTGTTAGTCTCAAAAGTATGCTGCGCTATAACGTGTAGTCTTTTGTTTGGTGTCCTGTTTTAGTAATTATTCAAGTTTGTCATTAAATTTAATATTTCATCGGTTATATTATGACATACTTTTGTAGTAACATGTTCATCTGCAAACTATTTAGTCTCATAAATGAACTGTACTTTCGAGACAATTTTGAACGTTTTGGCCGAAAGACTACGTCAACTTCGCCCGTCTAAACATCATTGGCCAATGAAATCGATAGACAGAAAATGCCCACGAAAATGCTGAACATGAAGTTAAACAGGGTAAGTGTTACAGTTTCTGCCATAGTATATCTTTTATAATTGCATTTTATTTCATTATAACCCATTTTAAGCTGTATTTTCTTCAAATGTAAATTATTTGTTTCATAAATTATTGAAATAAAAAAAATAAAAAAATGCCGTATTCGTATCGCTTTAATACGTGCCCCGCGATTGGCCGATCAATCTCTGAGCTGCGGAGCTGCATTTGCATGCATCCGCGCTAGCTCTGCGCTTGCGATTCGCACGAAATTCAAATCAGCCGCACGATATCCTTTCTCTCTGGTGAGCTTTCAGCGTTAACAGTAAGCGTAAAATATTCTTTTATGTCTTGTAGAATATAACCTCTGTGTGATCAAGTCATGGCATGACATCATGTGCATTTTAATATATATTTCAGTAATTTAAACACAAAATAACAGTGTAAACAAGATCGAGCAACAATATTTACGCATGTCACTAACCCAGTCCCATCTGTTCAATTTTGTGTAACGTTTTTGTCATTGGCAGCCTTAGACCAGTTCTGATGTGATCTGTCTACCAAATTTCACGTTTTCTTGCCCATTTATTGTTATTGTACCGAAATTATTATCAGTAATAGGGCACAATATTGTTTCTGGTATACATCTAGCCAACAGGACGCATGGAAGGAGTCCCCCCAAACTAAAGTCTTAAAGAAAAAAGGGTTATCTTTTTGCTTTTTCATGTTTTTGGCTGGACATGCTGGAATTGGAAAAGGCAAGCACCACCAAAGCACCATGACCACTCATACTACTATGATCCCTGCTACATTCCTATACTTCGTGTGTAGAATCTAGGCAGTCATACGGCTCAACTTTTTCAAACACCACTGCACAAAAGTCACCAACATTCACTCAAAATCGGCATTTAACATGTTTAATTTACAAAAACCGACCCCAATATATCCAAGAAATACAGTAGTCAGTAAATTCAACTCACCGATGTTGGAAAAGATGATCCAAAAATGAAATCCGTAATTTACTGTCGATTCTCGCGATACGAGCTATCGGAGTCATTGTGTACATTTCCTGGTCGCTGCGGGCGCTGACATCTCCCCAAAAGAATTTTTTCGTTAAAAATTTGGTCCCTATCCCGTACACCTGTACACGGAAAAGTCCTGATTTTCTGTGTGCGCGATCGTAGAGAACGATTTGCGCTTGCGATCCCAAGTTTCTTCATGGACAAAAATTTTATTGGCCGATTTTAGTCTAAGACATCGGCGGTATGTAAACAACACTCGATCGCGAAACAAATCGGCGGGGATTTCTTCGGTTTTCGGCATGATTTTGACTTTGGATTTTGCTGGAAATATGGAAAGTTCTTCCTAACAGCCATTGGATGTAGGCATGGTAGGAGTGAGATTTTTAAGGGCTGAATTTGAAAGCAAGGTATTTAAAATATTTATCTTATTTTCCCCCCATACCTTTAGTACATGTGATAGAAAATACCAACTATTTTACAGTAATGTAGCTATGAGTGGCAAGCACCACCAGGTCCTAGCGCAAAGTCTAAACATGTTGTTGAAGAAGATGGCTTCTCCTGTAAAGAAGGCTTCTCCTGTAAAGAAGGCTTTGAGGTAATCACTTGAGGTACATTGTTTTTTGTCCATCCCATCCACACAAGTTATTTGGTGTGGATGGGATGGACAAAAAACAATGTAAGACTAAGTAATCGTGGTCGTTGACCCAGTAAGAACGAACAATGCCAAAATAGTTTACTGCTGCATTTTCTATCGCAAGCTGTATGGGGGGGGGGGGGATAAGATAAATATACTTCCTTTCAAATTCAGCTCTTAAAATGTAATTCTTACCTTGAATGGCCGTTAGGTCTTAGGAAGAATTTCTGATATTTTGCAGCAAAATCCAAAGTCAAAATCATGGCCCAAACTGAAGAAATCACATCACATCATCACATGATGTTGTTTTCATTCTGCCGATGTTTAGACTAAACTTATCCAATAAAATTTTGTTCACAAAGAAACTCCGTATCACACCGATATCGATCTCTACAATTGCGCACACAGAAAACCGGGACTTTTACGTATGTGCGACAGGGACCAAATTTTTGCTAACTTAATGTTTTGGGGGAGATGTCGGCGCTCGCGGTGACCAAGAAATACAATGACTTCGATACCCCGTAAATTTAATTTTTTAAATAAAACTTTTCCAACATCAGTGAGCTGAATTTATTGTATTTCATGGATATGTTACTTAGTGTTCATATTTGTAAATTAAATGCTGATTTTGAGTGAATTTTTGTGCAGTGGCGTTTGAAAGTGTACGACCGTCCGAGGGTATATTATAACAATAATAATAGCTACATTTATTACATTTATTACATGCGCACGTATCCATCCCAGAGGATGCTCAAGGCACCTACAAAGGAGTATTATTACCCTGGCCCAGCTGCCCTAAGCATTCAAGGAATAAATTCCTACCAGGTACCCATTTACTACACCTGGCTGGAGAGTGGCAAATGTAAATGAATGTTTTGCCAAAGGACATTAGTGCCGCGGCGGGACTCGAACCACAAACCATGAGATTCCCAGTCCGGTGACGTATCCACTAGACCATGACACGATGCCGCTATGAGTGATCCTGTCCAATGATCAATGATCCAATCCAAGGGTGTTGAATGCGGTCTTAGGCAATCGTCACTCATACTATTTGTCCCTTGCATATGTGGGACTGTGTTAACATTCACTGTTGCAGTAGTAACAGACGACAAATTTGATCCAAGCAAGATTTGATATTCTTGAATTTGCTATTTTACCTGATTCAGGAACTTGTCAACTCACACTATATATGCTAAAAAATTGACGTTTCAGAGTTGAAAATGAAATTTTAAATATTTTCTTCTCATGTATGAATGATCTAGAATGTACCACTTCCCGCTAATACACACAAAATCTGTCTTCAGATAAGCTTGTACATGCATAAGTGGGCAATGGTTTAATTCTGATCTGAACGCATCTAATCACATTGTGTGAGGTGGGCTGAATCTCCATTCTGATATCTAATTATGTAATTAATAAAGACATTATGCACTGTACACCTTGACTATTGCTATTTGGTAAGGTAAAGTGTGGGTGATTTATTTTTGTCCACAGGAAGAATGGAGTTTCAAACTCCATTATTTTCGCATATTCTGTTTTCACTTTTAAGGATGATATCCAAGGAGAAGAAGAAAAGAGTTAAAGTGCTTGTGAGGAGGCGCAACCCAGATAAAGGTGTCATAGGAGATATCATGAGGCGCACTAGGACTCACCGAGCTCAATATAGAACCAACCAAGTTTCTTTTGAGGTGCAGGAGTTCCCCATCCTGAAGTTGGAGACTTGGAGTTTTGGGTAATTAGATGTTTATAAAAAATCTGGACTTAATTATCAGAAACAGATAATACATGTTGTTGTATACATGTACACAATTTTTCAGGCAAAAGGATGTTTAAATTTGATTCCCTCTACCTTGTTTTTATGATGTTCAAAGCATGCATACAAATTCATTATGGATGTCAGCTTTAGTAATCAGCTTTTAAAAATATTGTCCATTCTTAGGATTATTTTCGATAAATTTCATGTCTTATACTTTCTCTAACAGAACAAAACAAGAATAATGCTGTGATATATTTTTTTTGAATTTACAGATTCTGAAAGAGATGGAGTTTTTCCGCACTGCCCTTGAGAAAGTAGCAGAGAAAATAATCCATGTTTGGAGGAATTCGACCCTTGGTTCCACAAGCTGTCTCTTCAAGGAATACAATGCCCTCATCCATAAGTGTATTGAGAAAGACCAAATGAAAGGTCAGTATTTGTTTAAAAGTTTTGAATGCATTTTGCAAATGGTCTTCATGTTTACCATTCCAAACAGGAGGAGGGCTTGAAGATTTTGTCTTCAAAATAAAATATTTAATTTTCTTCTTTAGACTCTGTCACAGAACTCTCATGTTTTATATGTCTGTACATGTGTTAATAACAGGCATGTACATCAAGTTGCTTTAAAAAGCTACTCCATATCAATTGTTTGTTATGTGAATGCCAGAACTTTCATAGATTTAATATAATTTGTCTGATTAACTTCCAGATCTGACACTCCCTTCTGGCCATACCACACCTGCTTGTCGAGAAGGACATGATGTATGTTGTATACAAGGTAAATGACAATTTAAACCGTTTTTTTCCCAAAACATGTTGCAACCACTATTCCATTCTACCATAAAGATACTATTAAGAGATGTTGTAACATAAGTGGGGGGAGTGGTCTGAATCTGATGCAGGAAATTGTTCACCTAAATTACATGGGGTTAAAGTTTAGAGTATGACACTAGATTTAGCTCAATTTTTTTCTCATTTCCTCTACCCTTTTTCCTACATACATGTACTTCTGAAGTTCTAAGGAGGAATCATAAGATGATTGTACTTTATCATGCACAGTGACCTGGTAAATTTCTTTCCTTTTACTTCTTAGGAACCTGTGACACCAACACCAGCTGCAGTGTTTAGAGGAAAGCTTGTACAAGAAGACCTTGTAGCTGAAGTTTGGATTGAAGGGGGCAAGATGTGCCACTGCTCTGGAGCACTCACATGGGATCTAATACATTTTGGAGAGTTCACTCTGCAGCACCACTTGCGGTGGAGCCCCTGTTTACATGGCTGCTGTCCTCAAGTACTTGACTGCCGAAATCTTGGAGCTCGCTGGCAACGCTGCCCGTGACAACAAGAAATCCAAGAAGTTATCATTTCGGAAGCAGGTGGGTGTGTTGCCGGCTTCTTCTTGGGGATCTTCTTGAAGAGTTCACTTTTTGGAGTTCACATTTTGGAGAGTTCACTCTGCAGCACCACTTGCCCCGGTCACTATCTAAATGATGTCTTATATTGTATGTCAAGGTACATGATGCGTGCAATATTTATGTGGTACAATAGGTGTCAGCCCCTGTTGGGACAGGGTATTCTTCTGCAGATAATATATGCTACTTGTTCCTTGACTCCTTCCTTGTTTGGCATAAAGGACACATATATATTTTACAACAGTGGCGGATTTAGGATTTCTATTGGGGGGGGGGGGGGGGGGGTGGTGGGCAAATTGAAAAAATAAAAAAAATCAGTTGAACGAAGCAAAAAATAAACAGGAGCCCAAGTTTTTGTCAATATACTGAACCATAAACAAGGCATTTGAAGCCTGTTTTTATTACATGTAGTTGGTTATTTTAATGCCCCCCCCCCCCAACAACAAAAAAACCATGTGGTCATGAAGTGCAATTTGTGTAAAGCCTTAATTTTTTAAAATCCTGGAAATAATTATAACCCATTATATTTCAGTGTGAAGTGTGGGCCGAATTTTATTTCATAAAATGACACAAACGGGGCATTTAAAGCCCTCTTGAAACCTCATTGCTTCTGGTCTCTGAAAGATTAAAAAAAAAAAATTTATGGGGAGGGGCTGCTCTCCTCCCCCCCCCCCCCCCCCCAGATCCACACCTCTTGTACAATGTATGTGTGGCTTTAATCATAACAGACCAAATATACACAGTACATGTAGTATGTGTTTAGTAGTTTCGTACCTACTGAAAATGTTATATAAGTTATGTACAACATACATGCCTCTTTACGGTACCCGAGATTACTGCAACAAGTGGACATGCACATTCGTTATTTGAATGCCGTAAAATAGAAAAAGAGACTGTAAAATAAAGTACTGCACCACCAACATGCACATCACTTTTCCTTTTGAATGCCTATAAATATATATTTTTACTTTCTAGGTTTGAATTTCAAGATGTGTATCAATTAACCCTAAAATGGCCGGGATATGTTGGCTATGCCACAGCCCCCCCCCCCCCCCCCCCCCGATCGGCACGCACATCGTCCACAACTAATCTACAAAACTATATAGTTAAATGCTCCGAAAAATTTTCACATTCATTAATTATGCAAATTTATGTATGAAATCAAAATTTTGCTCTAAATCATTAAATAAAGCTCAAAATATGCTAATTTTTGGTCTAGACACTCTTTACAGTATTCTTAGCAAATATACTTGAAAAAAATTTGATATCAAAATTTATTATGTATTTTATTGTATTTAAAATTTATGTATTTCTTTGTTTTTTTACTTTTTTTTTTTTGGATGAAATTTGTCGGGGACACTTTCGCAAACATAAACAGCATAAAATAAATTAATTTCAATCAGCAAATGTAAAAATATAGATTTGTAAATTTTGGCTGAAAACACATTTTGTATTGAAATTATACATGAAATCACGTTTTTGAGCAATTTTCGGTCTGACGTGCAAGTACGAATTGTTGTGTAACTTCGGAACCGCATGCCCTGACATCGCGAATTTGGTCTCAAAAGATGCGTGAGATTCGGAAAAAAAAGTCATGAAACTGCTTTGCGCGTTGCGGACATATCGGGAGAAACGTCTAGGGGGGTATTCCACCCCGGCCCTTTTAGGGTTAAAAAGCATAATGCATTTCATAATTGTTAATGGAAGAAGTATACATGGAACAATCTGTTTTAGATTACCTTAATGACTATGTATTCATTGGTTAGAATTCTGTTTCGTAGAGTCAGTATTTACTCAATTTGTCTTTTCTGAAGCAATGTCCAGCTAAACACACACAAAATATATCTTGTAAAAGAAATACACCATACATGTATGTAATATATCATACTTGCAGATATAGTACAGAAATACCGGTATGTTTTTAGAAATGGAGAGCTGAATTTTACTGAATTTTATATACACTGTTTTTGTTATGACTGTTTTTTTCCTTTCTTAGAGCATCACTTGTTTGCGAATGTATCATAATGTGTCTGAGTGATGATTAATGATTTGGTGTACTTGGTACAATTCATATACCTTTTATTGTTAAATTTTAACTGAGATGAAGGTATGTAATCCTGCTTGCTTATGTTGTACTCACTGGCCATTATAGTGTATAGGCCACTGAGAATGATAATCTTAACAATCAATTCCTGGTGTCGCATAGCAATTTGCTATGCATTTTTTATATGTGGGACTGTACAGAAGTATTTATCCCATCCACCAAAAATGCTAATCAAATTTGAGAATATTATTACCTGATAATGTAGTGATGAAACAAAGCTTTTTGCTTGTCACTGTGAACTATTTTAAAGCCAGCTTACATGTATATAGAACTATTCACTTTTTTATTATTGTAAAAAAAGGGCTTGCTAAGTTGGGATTGTCATTCAATTTGCATCTTAACCTCATGTATTCTCATTACAACTACAGTACGCATGAACATGTATATAAAATATCAAAGACCAGATGCTCCAATGCATGCTTATATGCCTTATTAAATACAACTCGTTCAGTTTTGTTTTAACTTAACATGGAAAAGTATAAATCTCTGTTTTTTTCTTCAGTATCTGTGTTTGCAAACGAAATGGAAGGTTTGGAAGGGTTCAATTTTGTGCCCAAAAGGGTCCCTGTAAGGCGCAAAATTGCACCCTTTTATGGGGGTAAAGGGCTTAATGTTGCACCCTGTGAGGTGCAAAACTGCACCTTCTGGAAATGTACAATATTGCACCGAAAAATGTGCTGCCAATGTTGCAATAGTTTGCACCCTTTAGGGTGCACAATTGCACCCTTTTTATAGGTTCAATTATGGTGCAACATTGCACCTTTCTGAAAGGTACAATATTGCACCCTAAAAGGTGCTCCCAGTGTTGCATTTATTTGCACCCTTTAGGGTGCAAAATTGCACCCTTTTTATAGGAAAAAAAGGTTCAATATTGAACCCTAAATGGTGCAACATTGCACCCTAATAATGGTGCAAAATTGCACCTTTCTGAAAGGTACAATATTGCACCCAAAAAGGTGCTCCCAGTGTTGCATTTATTTGCACCCTTTAGGGTGCAAAATTGCACCCTTTTTATCGGAAAAAAGGGTTCAATATTGAACCCTAAATGGTGCAACATTGCACCCTAATAATGGTGCAAAGTTGCACCTTTCTGAAAGGTGCAATATTGCACCCAAAAAGGTGCTCCCAGTGTTGCATTTATTTGCACCCTAAAAGGTGCAACTTTGTACCTTTATTTCTAAGTGTGTATGTGCTTGATTCTGTATCTAAGATTCTTACTTGAAAAGTACGTTCTGTTAGGTATTCCGTAAATAATTGTACATCCTTCCTTGTATACCACAATGAAATAGTTTAAATAAAATTCCTTCGACCCACAGGCTATCATAGGCCTTTTCAACATCCAAACACACTACCAACGTATGCTCACAACAATTAATACTCTTTTGAATGTCATTCTCCAGGAGAACAATATTGTCAGTGGAACTACGCCCTTTTCTAAACCCACTCAAGAAATTAGGCAATAAATGGTTCTTTTCTATGTACCATTGTAATCTGTCATTGATCATACGCTCAATAATTTTTGCAAAACATGACAGGAGAGATATCGGTCTGTAAGAAGTTAAATTTTTAGAATCCTTACCAGTTTTAAGAACTGGAACCAATATAGAATGTTTTAGAGGACGTGGAATATTTCCAGTTTCCCATATTTCATTAATAATTTGTAACATAGTGTTTTTAGCTCTCTCGGGCATATTTCCATAGACAATATATGGAATATTGTCCTTTCCTGGCACCGTGGTGCGTTTGGAGGTTTTAACAGCCTTTTCGAGTTCATACATCGAAAAATTTTCGTTAATCACATGGTCTCTTAAGAAAGGACAATTTTCCGTTCTTGTCAGGATTGTTTTAAGGGTTGCTTCTTTATTTCTCAGTCCCAAAGATTGGAAAAATTTACCCAGGGCTTCTGTTTTCTCTTGGGTTGATATAATGTCCTGTCCGTTTTCAACCAATATAGACATATTTTTAGATTCCTTTGTTGATACTCCATTTAAGCGTTTTATACAAGCCCAAATTTTTGACTCCGGCATATACCTGTCAAGTCTTTTGCAAAAAGCCTGCCAGTATTCCCTTTCCGCTAGACGGAGGACTCGCTGAGCTTCCGCTTTCTTCTTCTTAAACTCATCTATTGCTTCAAAAGTGAATTCTCTTTTCAATTTGTTACTGAGTCTATTTCTTTCTTTTATTTTATGAGAACATTCTTTGTTCCACCATGGAACTGGATTCCTTTCTATATTTCTTTTTTTTTGAATCACTTCCCTAATACATATTTTCAAGTAGTTAATAAATGATTCATAAGATTTACTAACATCTGCCTCTGTAAGGATTGAACTTTCATCCAGTATATCATTGCATTTATACGCGAACTTGGCCCAATTAAAATTCTTAAAAGAAAATCCTCATCTATATTTTTCACATTAATATTTTTATATGGTGCGTCTTTCTTTCCTGGTTGAATTTCAATATGTATGGGAAAATGATCACTACCAAAGGAATTATTCAAAACTTTCCATGAAGCCCTACCTGCCAAGATTGGTGAGGAGATAGTTAAGTCTAAATGTGAAAGTTTACCAGAGTAAGGGTCCATCCTTGTACCTGTTTTATCATTTAACACAACCAGATTATATTTATTTAAAAATTGTTCCACTGCGTGGCCATTACTGTCCACTTTCTCGCTTCCCCACAATGGACTATGTGCATTAAAGTCCCCTGTGATTATTATCTTATCTCTTTCATTTACAAACTTTAATAATTCTTTTAAAATAAATTCATTTAATTTCTTACATGGATTGTAAAAATTGATAATAGATATTTTTTCGTTGCCTGCATAAACATTAACTTGTTGTACTTCTAAACTTGGATTGTCAAAAGGGCCTTCATAGGGTACCCCTTGATGTATATAAATGGCACATCCCCCTCTGCGTTGTCCATCTCTATTTTTTGAGACACAAGTATATTCGGGGATTATAAAAGAACTATAGTCATGAAACCAAGTTTCCTGGATACATAGTAAATCATATTTTTCAATTTGATTCAGGTGATAAGAAAGCTCTTGGCCGTGCCCTAATAGCCCCTGGGCGTTCCATTGGAGTATGGAAAAAAGGGTCATCATGGCAAGGTTAGAGGCCATCTTCTTGTACTATTCGACATTTTTGTTGAAATCGCTCAAAAGTTGGCATAACGATGACCTTGATTGCTTCCGGGGTTTTCCCTGTGAATGACTGGATAAGTTCAAATATAAATTCCAAAATTTGTTCGTCATTAGTTAAAGAAAGGAAATGAAATTTGGGTCTCTTGTTTATTACTGCTTTGTTTCTGATTGGTTGGGTTGGGATATTAGTCGCCTGAGGAAGATCTGGGAGATCCCTTGAGGTGGTAGGTTCTGTATTTTGATCAGATGCCATATCGACTTCAGTGTGTTGGGGGTGTTTTCCTTGCGAACTTTGACTAGGTATTTGGCTAGTATTTTGTATCTTAGGTTTTGGGTTGGGTTGTTTTGCTCTAGAATCTTCAATTACCGGTTTTTTACTTTGCTGTGTCATCCAAATTTGAGACGCCTCTGCATATGTCATTTTTTGAGTGATTTTAATCTCCTGAACTTGTTTTGCCCTGATTGCTTTTTCGCAACCTTGAAACGCACCAGAGTGGTCCCCTCCACAATTGGGACATTTGGGTGATTCTTTATTTGGGCATTCTGCAAAAGTGTGGTGCTCACCGCATCTAACGCATCTCATTTTTGATTTGCATATGTCGGCCGTGTGCCCATATCGTTGACACTTAAAGCATCTCTTGATTTGGGGGACATACAGCTTAACCGGGAAGATCTGAAAACATAGATGTATATTGTCAGGAAGGTCTTTCCTATTGAATGTCAGTATTACACTTCTCATGGGTATGTAGGTCGATTGACCTTCACCAACTTCCTCTACCTGGCCAATATTCCTCTTGTCTTTTTTCGTGATTCTCCTAACTGCTGTAACATTCTGGAATTTTAGTTCTTGCAGTAACTCTTCTTCTGTAATTTCAAGAGGGACTCCGTATATGACTCCCTTGATCCCTATCCTACTTTCAGTAACCTTAACAGGTATGTTGTCTATTAATTGGATCTGTAATATCGCCCTCTTTTGTTTGACATTCATACATTTTACCAATAGTCCTGAACTAATAGGTTTTACCAATTCTACCGGTTGATTGTTGCATGCTTCTCTAATAACTTTTGAAATTTTCAGTGGGTTGAGGTTTTTCAAATTCTTCTTCCTGTCTATGGGTGCTATAAATAGCTTATAATCAGTAGGCCTAGATCTATCCAGTGCTTGTCTAGGAGTACGATAAACAGTACTAGCGTTGTCAGAGTCTGAACTTGAAGCCGAATCATTTTGACTAAGATTTTCTATCTGATATTCTAAGCTTTCTTGTCTTTTCCTTTTTTCAGGCTGATGGTAAGTACCTTTTTTGCGGACGGATTTTTGTTTTACTACCCACTGATGTTCTTCCCCATCACTTACGGTTGGCTCGGGTTCTGAGGCAGAACCCGGAGCCATGACTGGCTGTACTGGGCTGGCGGGAAATTTGAATTACAGGTTGTGTTAGTAGGGACCGTGCAAAACTACAAGTTGAGTGCTGGGTGCTTAAAAGCCCACAAAATGTCTTCTTACTCAAATAATGTTCCAATTTGGTCTGCAATTGATGCTTCCTAGAATCAAAAGGAAAATCCAGACTTGTAGAAACTGTAAAATTCTGGTAATTTCAAGTTAGATCCGAAGATTTCAGGAGCAGCTGTGTAAGCGTGTATTTGGCGAGAGATTTGGCGAGATATTTGCAAGGTCAAGAAGGTATCTCTCAAACGAAAATAATGCAGAAATCGTTTGGCTATGGTAAAGGAACTTCTCCGTGACATTTTAGCTCTTTATTTTGGTATATAATCACAGAACTCCTAAAGAGTTCCGTGTAAATAATATGAATATATTCGATCGGATTTGGATATCTTTTACCTCGTCCAAAAATGATGAAATTTAGGACTTTTGGGGGAGCAATTTTAGCCTCTATTTGCTTCCCCTTAACTCCTGACTGGTATAAGATTTTAAAATTCAAGTGATGCCGATGATCGTTGAGTTGGATTATTACATTATAACAATGAATTGAAAATTATTTTGCAGCAAAATGTATTTGTCTAAGAAAATATGGTTTCTTTCAACCGTTTTCCGAACAGAATACCCCGTGAAAGCCACTGAGGGGTGAACGTCCGGCGCTACGCCAGGTGCAACGGGGTGGAATGCTCCAAGCTGCTGCTGTGGTTAGTTACTTGAGTCCCGTCGAACATTCACTGTTGCAATAGCGGGCTTATATAGTCCGATATAGGGTGGGTAGCGTCGCGTCGCGTCGCGTTGACGCGAACGCAACCATTCGTCCAAAGCAAAGCCCCCCCCCCCCCCCCCCCACCCCCCCCCCCCCCCCCCAGTTTGGCCGAAAGGGTGCGTTGGGAGCGTCGGGAGCGTCGCGCGCGTAGTGTCCCTATATTAAAGAGTTGCGACATGGACGTGCCACTTTTCTGGAAACAAAATGGCGTTCGAATTATTTCTATTCGCCCAGGTGCTCATCGGAATTGAATAGAAATGTTATGTAATAGTGGAAACAAAATGGCGTTCATATCCCCAGTTGTCGCAACTCTTTAATACAGGGACACTAGCGTCGCGTCGCGAAAAAAAACATTGTTGTTTTGGTTGGACAATGTTAACTAAAAATGCCACTCTTTATTGTGAACACATCATCACCCCCCATCCTCCCTCCCCAGTTAACTGATCCTGGATCCACTACCACCACCAGACCTAGTCTATAATTTTTAGCTGTAATAGGTATAGGTCTAACTAGTTAGGTCTAGTCCCTAGCCCAGTGATGCTGCCACGAACGTTCAGGCTGCCGCAGTAAGGTCTAGACTTAGGCCTACCTGTTTATTTCTCATGTCTCATCAAGTAGGTCTTTCCACTTCATCCGGCACCTCCAACAGTTGTTAAGTTATGTAAGGAGACCTAGTAGATCTTCAAGTAGATCAGCCACAGGTTAGTTCCTTGCCATGTTTATCTGATGGAAATCAAAGTCAACATGAATGAGATTAATGAATGCAATACTGAAACAAAGGCCATCCAGCTATTTAATACTCAGGGGAGATTTATTACCTCTTTAAAAAGGCCTTTGATTCTGGTCTATAATCAACACTAATTTATGTACCCCTTAATTCTCTCTCTCTCTCTCTTGAAATGTAAAAAATATAAAACCTCATCACCATGATGCTAGCCTAGACCGAAATTTCTCTCTCGTTCGGTCTAGATCATTAGTAGACCGAAATTTTCTGTCTCTCGTTCGTTAGCCTCTTATTTGGATAGGGTCGGCCATTCACTTAGAGACAGAAACGCTCCATTCACTCGCCTGTGCAAACTCACTGTCAACCGCTTGACAGTAGGCATGTCGTTTTTGTAAATCGTATTATTCACATTTTAACAATATTTGTGTAAATTAAATATATTAGGCCTTGGCTGTATACTTAAACGAACATGTTCAACTTACCAATTTGACTGTTATTCCTTTTAATGCTCCTTTTTCAGGTAATTCAGGGTCCAAGGTTTTCTCCGTTTGAAAATCTTCCAGCCGTATTCAAACGGTATTGTAGTAGGAATTACCCCCACCCCCTATAGGGCTTTACCCATTAGAGGGCGCCATACACCTTTGGGCACGAGACTGTGTGGAATTTATGCTGAACTGAACTGACAAACTGAACTGAGAAACACTGAACCTCTAATGTCGGTAAGTTTAGCACTTTTCACCATTTTACTGTAAGTTAAGTATTTACTCGTGTAGCTGAGGTCCTTAAGACCAAAGCTACATTATTGACGCTGCTTGCAGATCTGAATTTTGCCTTTGTGGGCGAATTTTGTCTCGTAATTTTTTGACACAGCGGGCACAGCTGCCCATATACGCATAGGCATCTTGTGCGACCCCGTGCGTTGGGCTAGGCTGCTCGCTGTGACTGATATTGGAATCACAGTAGGGTAAAATTTTGATTATTGTCGAAAGCAGGGCTGCTAGGTCGGCCTTGTTTATTTTGAACGTTGTGATATATATTTTTGTGCGTTTGGTGTGAGTGTCATCGGTCGGGCTGAGTTATTGGCCCGGCTTGAGGCATTTTTCTGCGTTTTTTTTAGTCGTCTGTCCCAGTGTAGTTCCGGCGAATTTTTGCCGGGGTTTTTTCCGTTGGGGGTGAGAAGGCTAGTGCTATACACGTGTGTCCTTGTTTTGCTTCTGTCACGGGTGTTTGGCCTTAGTTAACGCTGTGAGGTGTCTATTTTGGTGTCTTTTTAAGGTGATTGTCGTTGTGCGTGTGCTTTTGGGGTGGGAAAGTGGGTTATTTGTCAGTTTGAGTGTTCGTTTCGTCTGCTCACTATTTGTTGTTAGCGCGTAGGTTCTCGCAAGGGCCTGGGCTGGAACGGCTATACTCGTATAGCTATAGTGGTTGTGGCTGGCGGAGGGATACTCTTTGGGCTTTCCGCTCTCGATCGACGCCATCTTGTATTGTGCTAGCTGTGCGGATCGACACAGACGTCAGCTTTTGGCAGAGAATTTCATTTGAACTTAGATTAGGTAAGTCTTTGGTATTTTTATCCGTTTTCATATATTTAGTGACTGTTTCTGAGTTTGAGTGGGTATATTGTGCCCTGTTTGGGTTTGTTTTGGGCAGGTTTTCTGCGCCAGAACGCTTGGAGTTTCGAGCTAGTCTAGTGGTCTATAGCGGTAGGCTGTGTGTAGTCTATTGTGTGAGTGAGTTTATGGTTTCTGCTTGTGTTGCGTGTGGACCCACCCACTCGTTGTAGTGCGGGAGTCCGGTTAAAAAGAAAAAAAAAAAAAAAAGAAAAGAAAAAGGAAATAAGTTTGTGACGGTGTGTGGTGTGATTATTCGTGTGTGAGTGTATTAGCGAGATTTCGTTAATAAATTAGGAAACTCCAAGTGTTGTAATATTTCCCTGTCGGGTAGTTTAGGACTGGACGGGAATAAAGCGGTTATTTTAGAGTAGTTTTTAGATCGTCGCAATGACGGAGGGGGAGGGTAGACTCCCCATCAATATGTGTTCCTACGAGGAACTTGCATCAATGCCGGGGCTCAACCCCGTGCAGGCCGGGATCATTTTAGGGCTCCGGACTGAGCATGGGAATATAACCCCTGAATTATTTGTGGCATTTCCAGGGCTTACAGAGTCCCGGGGGCTGGTTGACCAATTCGACTTTGCTCCTCGGGACGTAGAGAGCACCTGGGTCACAGAGGGGACGCCCCTTCAGGGTGGGGGCAAAGGGGGTGTTTACACCAGTACCCCAACGGGGCTAGGGCCCACGTAGGACAAATGGGGGCAATAGACCATCAGTACCCCTATGATATTTATCCGCCTCCCTCAGGGGATGTGTCGCGCAAATCCCGGGGCGTAGCCCCGAGTATGTCTCACATTCCTGGGGGGCCCCAATATAGAGCTGGGGAAAACCCAGGGGAGGGCGGACCTATTAGTTATCGGCGGATGGGGAGGGCAGGTGAGGTTCCCATGGAGTCCGGGGGGTGTTCATGGAGGGGGGCGGGGTATGTCAGCCCCCCTACCCGAGTAGTCCCCCAACAGGGGGGCTCATTTTGGCAAGCCAGCCAGAGGGGCACTGCGGTGGGAAGGGACCACCGGGTCTCGTCACACCTGGGGTTTAGTTCCAGGGACATTCGGGAGGAATTTCAACCCCAATTAGGCCGGGAATGCTTAAGGGATAGTCATGGAAGGGGCAACCCCCTTTCAGGGTATCCAGGGGGTCCTATAGGGTCTCCCCTCTTTCCTGAAGAGCAAGATTATAGGTGCTCTGCTCCTAGGAGGGGTAAGCTTGGGGAAAATGCAGGTAGGCCAGCCTACCAGCCGCTTCCCAGAACTATCTCCTTCGACGGGCGGGGAAACTGGAAGGCATTCTTCCATAAATTCACGGCTTTTGCCGACCGGCAGGGGTGGGAATCTCCCCAACGACTAGATCAACTTAGTTGGTGCCTGGAAGGAAAAGCGGGAGAGTATTTGAGCTTGGCTCTTGAGAGGGAGCCAGACTTGGAGTATTTCTCGCTCGTACGCAAATTGTCGGAGCGATTCGGGGAGGGCGGGTTGCCGGAATCCGCCCAACTCGAGTTCGCGGCGGCCAAGCAGGGACCAGAAGAGTCTCTGCCCGATTGGTCCGATCGGGTGCTCGGGTTAGCCCTTCGGGCGTTTCCCGGGGGCCAGGGGTCGTATGTACAACAGCAGGCCATTCTCCGTCTGTGCCAGGGGTGCTCAAATCGGGAGGCGGGGTGTCATACGCTGACTCAACACCCCGCCACCGTAGAAGAAGCCGAAAAAACTATCCAGTGGCACCAGCATGTACACAGGGCTATGTACGGGCGTGGGCGACCTGTCAAGGCTGTGGCCTTGAAGGACGAGGGGGATTTCGAAGTCCGCAAAATAGACCTACCCCCTCAATCGTCGAGCCGTCCCCCTGGAGACCGGCAGCGCGCCGCATTGGGTGAGCCTCGGGGCCGCCTAGAGGCCCGGGTAACCGATTTGGATGCCCGGGTAGCCGGTTTGGATACCCGGGTAGCCAGTTTGGATACCCGGGTAGCAAATTTAGAGCGGGACCTCCGGAAGGTCCTAGAGGCCCTGCAGTCCAGGCCGGGGGCTTCCCGGGAGCGAGCTAAGTCCCCGGGGGGCGATCGGTGTTATGCCTGCGGGGGGCACGGACATTTCCGGAAGGATTGCCCCACAGCCAAGGGAGACAAAGGGAACGTGCGGGTTTCCTTTGTCAACTGTCCTGAGGAGGAAAACTCCAGCGGGTCGGAGGCAGAGGCCAGCCCCCGGCCCGACCCGAAAGAGGCCAACTAAGGACTGGGTTGCCGGGCAACCAGGCGGCTGAAAAGCACCTGGGAATGCCGGTTTCTGACAAAACCTGGTCAGAAGACGCCTCCAAGGAGCTGGGAGAGGTTTTCACTGCAGGGGATCCAATAGTGGGGGCATTTTCCCAGTATATAGCGGAAGTCACCACTTCCGAACTTCCAACCAGTCCAAGGGGAACCATTTCTTTGGATCCGATGCCGGATATTCTGGAACCGGAATCCGATGAGATAGAAGAAGTGGTAGTTTGCCGACTTCAGTCTTCTTCTTCGCTCAGTGTCCCTATAGTTATAGGGGGTCACCCCCTTAGAGCAATAGTGGATACGGCGGCTGAAGTCTCTATCATCTCCGATCGGGTGCTGCAACACCTGAAACCGCAGCCGAAAGAGCTCCGGAAGGCCATATTACATGCGGCGGGTAGAGACATGAGCATGAAGGGGACAATAGTGGGGCCGGTGAGTATTCAGTTGGGGGAACAAACGTTCTCTGAGCGGCTGTATGTTGCACCTATCACAGATGATATGCTACTGGGAATGGATTTTCTCGGGAAACATAGGGCAATTATACATTTGTTTCACCCTAAGCTGGTGCTAGGGGGAGAAGAGATTCCCATGCTACATGGGGATAACCCCAGGCAGATGGGTGTAGCAAGGGTACATGTCCGCAAGAGGATTATAGTCCCACCTAATACAGTTAAGAGGATAACCGGGGTCCTAGACCAACGGTTAGGGGACTATGTGTTCGAGCCACTGTCGGGTCACTCATTCCTCTTGATTCCTTGTTCCGTGCACGGGGCGGGGAACGAGATGGAGGTATATGTGGTTAACCCCACGGACCGGCACCGGAAAATTACCTGTGCGGACGTCCTTGGGGAGGCACATGAACTCCAGGCCGAGGTCTCTCAGGTGGCTTCCTCTGTAAGCTTTGACGGGGAGATCTCCCAAGTCAAAACAGGGGGGACCGAGGGGGTCCCACCCCACCTAGCCGAACTGTTCAAGCAGTCCTCAACCCTTTTATCGGAGGAAGGGCGGGACAAACTCCGGGATTTATTAATTCGTTTTTCCGGGGTTTTCGCCCAAGACGAATTCGATTTAGGGAAATTTGAGGGTGTTGAACATTCCATCGATACCGAGAATGCAGCCCCGGTTAAGCAGAAAATGAGGCGTACTCCGCTGAATTTTGCCGGGGAAGAAAAGGCGCATCTGGACAAGATGACTAGGGCAGGGATAATCCAACCTTCCCAGTCCGAGTGGGCCTCGGCCCCGGTCTTAGTCCGGAAGCGTGACGGGGGTGTCCGGTGGTGTATAGATTACCGGGCACTGAATGCGGTAACTCGCAAAGATGTTTACCCGCTACCGAATATCGAGGAATGTTTGGACACGCTAGTTGGTAACGCTTGGTTCTCTAAGCTGGATGCGAATTCGGCTTACTACCAAGTAAAAATAAAAGCGGGAGACAGGAAGAAAACCGCTTTTACCACAAAGTACGGGCTCTATGAGTTTGTGCGGATGGGATTTGGTCTGTGTAATGCGCCAGCGACTTTTTCGCGGGCGATGGACCTAATCCTAAGGGGAATAAATTGGCGGACTGTCCTGGCCTTCCTGGATGATGTTGTTGTCTTGGGAAAGTCGGTGGAAGACCACCTAGCCAATCTGGAGGAAGTCCTGGGAAGGTTCGCTAAATTTGGGCTTAAATTGAAGCCTAAAAAGTGCGTTCTATTCCAGGAAAAGGTGGAGTTCTTGGGGAGGGAGGTGAGCGCTAACCGGGTTCAGCTCCGGGAGGAGCATATCCGGGCGGTCCGCCAGTGGCCCACTCCAAGAACTACAAGGCAAGTCGAACAATTCCTGGGCCTGGCCAACTATCACCGGGCGTTCATCAAGGGCTTTGCTGCTACTGCAGTTCCCCTCTACCGGATCACCGGGAAACAGCAGTTTCAATGGGGAATAGAACAACAGCAAGCCTTTGAAGGAATTAAAGACAGTCTCACGGAGGCACCGGTACTCACTATGCCTAATGGCCGGGATTTATTTATTCTGGACACAGATGCTTCTAATGAGGCCATCGGGGCAGAACTCCTTCAGGTACAAGATGGGGAGGAGAGGGTGGTGTCCTATGGCAGTTGTGCGCTAACCGCGGAACAACGGCGGTACTGCGTAACTCGGCGAGAACTGCTGGCGGTGGTAAGATTCACTCGGCAGTACCGCCATTATCTGCTAGGGAAGCCGTTTGTGGTCCGCACGGATCACAGTAGCCTCACATGGCTTCTCCATTTTAAGTACCCACAGGGGCAACTAGCCCGCTGGATGGAGGAGCTCAGTCAGTATGACATGCGCCTGGAACATCGTCCGGGCAAGAAGCATGCCAATGCTGATGCTCTGTCTAGAGTCCCACTAGCAGAGCCGCTTTGTGAAGAGTACCGGTTGGGTTTTAGTTTAGAACACCTGCCGTGCGGAGGGTGCGGATACTGTTCCAAGGCTCACAAGAACTGGGCCACTTTCGGCGATGTGGTCGATAATGTGGTTCCCCTTGCTGGCCGGGCCGCAAGGGTGAAGGCCATGTTTGAGTCAGGGCTAGAGAAGAGTTTTGGAGCAACTCATGTGGTAGTCTGCACTTCGTCGGCGGGGGCCGGAGCTGTGGTGGGGGAACCCATAGTAAGAACAGCAAGGCTCCGACCTGTGGAAGTCGCGGAGGAGGAACCCTTGCCTGCAGATAGGATGCGGGCTGAACAAGAAAAGGATCCTGCTCTGATGGCTTTGGGGAAATGGCTCGATGATCGGCAGGAACCGGATGAGGCCACTATAATGCTGTGGGGTCCGGAGGAGAAATTTCTCTGGATTAACAGGGCCCAGTTCCTGCGGGTAGAACGAGTCATATGCAAAAACGAGGAGGACCAGGGCGCACGGCTGTTGGTGCCCAGGTCATTGAGGGAGGAAGTCATGCGTGCAAGTCATGACATTCCGGCCGCAGGTCATCCCGGCAGGGATCGGACCAAGTCCTACATTCGGGCCAAGTACTTCTGGTACAAAATGGGCAAGGATGTGGCGGATTATGTCCGAACTTGCCCGACCTGCAATAGGAACAAGAAGGCCACCAGGTACGGTAAGAGTCCCATGCGGAATTATCACGCAGGGGCTCCCATGGAACGGGTTCACCTGGATTTTCTGGGGCCATTGCCTAAGTCGTCCCAGGGAAATGAGCATATCCTCATGATGGTGGACCAGTTCACTAAGTGGGTAGAGTGCGTCCCACTCCCATCTCAGACAGCGGAGGAGACTGCCCGTGCTGCGGTTGGGGAATTCTTTTGCCGTTTCGGGTATCCGTTCGCTATTTTTACGGACCAGGGGAGAAATTTCGAGAGCAGACTTTTCAAAGGTATCTGCAAGGTTCTCCTGATCCACAAGGCCAAGACGACGCCATACCGACCTTCGGGTAATGGCCAGGTGGAAAGGTACAATCGTACCTTGATGGATGCTGTCCGGTGCTATATCGGGCGGACCCAGAATAAGTGGGACGAGTACCTGCCTCAGATCGCTGGAGCGCTAAGGGCTACGGTTAACCGTAGTACCGGATATACTGCTAACCGGCTGATGCTAGGGCGGGAGGTGAATCAGCCAGCCCATCTTATGTATCCTCTACCCGGGGACAGTGTGACTTGGGACCAGGAGGAATACTTGGGCAGGCTAATGAAAGCAACCCAGGCTGCTCATGAGACGGCCCGGGCTAATCTGAGGAACGCTCAGATGCGTATGAAGCGGGACTACGATGTACATTCTTTCCGGAGGCAGTTCCAGGAGGGTGACCCGGTTTATGTCCTTGACACTGCAACTGTCAAGGGCAAATGTAAGAAACTGAGCAGCCCCTGGAAGGGTCCCGGGAAGGTAGTCAAAAGGTTAACCCCCGATCTGTATCGGGTGGAGCTCCGGAAGTCGGTTTCCACCGTACACCAGGATCGGCTAAAACCGTGCCGGGACCGAGAGTTGCCGGAGTGGTGCCGAGAGGGGAGGCGAGCCGACCCGGAAGCTGTGTATTGCTTATGTCGCAAACCATATGACGAGACCCGCTTCATGATCGGCTGCGACGGCTGTGATGATTGGTTTCATGGGGACTGCGTGGGGGTAACCCCTAGCGAGAGTACCCATATAGATAAATATTATTGTCCTCTGTGTGTGGGGCAGGAAAGGAAGTAAGTTTAGGTTTCCGTTCATGTGTGCGGGGACTAATTATGCTTTCCTTTTCTCTTCAACGCCCTGGTGAAGTCCTTCACCAAGGACCAGTTGATTGCTCTCCGCAGGGTCCGTCTGGATCGTTTGCTAAAGGAAACTAGGGTTAGCGCCCTGGCGCTCTACGGCCGTAGGCCCGGAAATCCGCGGGAACTCCATTCCCGTGTTCCTGGTGAAACCCACGGGAACTCGGTTCCTGTGTTCGTGATGAACTAATTGGTGGGGACTTTTGAGTTTCGATCATAATACTTTTTGCTATATTAGCAAATGTGTAAATGTGTTTTCTATATCTTCGGTTTTTTCTAATGCCCGTTGGCATATATTATGATTGTTCCAGGGAGACTTTTTTCCAAATGGCTCGCTCTGAGTAATGGCGGCACTGACGCCTCCTTCCCGCGCCGGAGTGACCTAGGTGAGTTTCCGGTTCTCCGGCCACTCTCCGAAAAACTCAAGAAATGTACCTCTTGGGTAGGTAAGATGGCGCCGTAGTCCGGAAGGACAAGTGGACAGCTCACCGCTATGAGAGCGTTCATTATTCTGGGTAGGGAATCTCCTCTGGCATATGTTTCTAGTTTTTTGGAGCGTTGGGTTTATTGAAAAAAAAAAAAAAATTGTGTTCTGGTTCTATATTGCTCGTAGTTCTGGGGCAAGGAGAGAGAATTTTTTTTTCCTTTTCATTCGGGTGGGATTTTCCCGGGCCCATTTTGGTTATGGGCCGGGTTTTTCAAAACAGGGGGGAATGTAGTAGGAATTACCCCCACCCCCTATAGGGCTTTACCCATTAGAGGGCGCCATACACCTTTGGGCACGAGACTGTGTGGAATTTATGCTGAACTGAACTGACAAACTGAACTGAGAAACACTGAACCTCTAATGTCGGTAAGTTTAGCACTTTTCACCATTTTACTGTAAGTTAAGTATTTACTCGTGTAGCTGAGGTCCTTAAGACCAAAGCTACATTAGTATAGTGTGTGAGTCAATGGGATTCGGTTTGCACAGGCGAGTGAATGGAGCGTTTCTGTCTCTAAGTGCTACGAACGAGAGACAGAATTTTCGGTCTAGATCATTAGATGCTTGCCTAAGTTAGCTAGCCTTGGCTTTGGCCTTGGCTCAACTTTAGAAGAAAAAAGTGGGCCAAAGCTCATCTAACATTAGTACACCTAAGCAAATTAACTTTTACTAAGAACCACTACGTTAAAATTACAACCCTGCATTACCAAACTCTGTACATGTAGGCTACACAAAGTAAACCTGGTCTCTGGAAAATACTAGTATCAACATGAAACCCCCTCTTCATTCTCAAAAAAAAAAAATCCTGACAAGAACAGCCTACGCTACAGAATCAATTAATTAGAAAGGGTCTCACCTGGGCCCTTTGTCTTTCAGAATATAACGGGGTCTATGCGTCTACATCTAACTTAGATAACCAAATCATCGAAATACAGACTAAGTTCGATCTATTTCAAGGTTTACGAAATCTGTCAGCCATTGGCATTGACATCAATCAATAGATCATCTATCGAAACGTATCTAGATAGTCCCGCCCGAAAGTCCGGGTAAGCCGTCACGAGTGACAGGGTGGTAAGGGGAATCGAGCTGCAACATTTAGCTCATGACGATGAAAATTGAATTGAAAGTTCCAGAGTAGATTACACATTGTTTCATGACATACAGCTCTGTAGAATCCCTTCAAAATGTAGAGAAATTGAAACAGATTACTCACAATGGCAGAACTTGTTATAAATATAATCTAATTTTCGAAAATTAAGCATAAATACAGGTGTACTCACCTCTAAACTTTCCACAAATTTTTTTACTTTGTGCGGGTGACGTCAAATTCACAGCGGAAGTGACGAAGAGAGGTCAAATCGTCCCTTTTCAATCACATTCATATTCATAAGGTCCGGTCCAATCAAAGTTTGATAAATCGAGTATGCAAAACAAAAATGAATAATGCATAAGGAGTTTCTCGATACTTTTCGATATTTTCTTGGTATCGGGGGCTTCGGGAAAATGAAATGTTACCAAATGGGCGTGGCCGAATCAGGGCCGAATACGCTTAGCCTGAATGGTGACGCTACAGCTTATATGCAAATGAGGGAAATCCGCGGGTGCTACCTTTCCGTCTATAAGTTTTAATTTGTCTATGGCCTGCACCCCTTTGGATGCGCACCATAGCAACCTTTTTGGCAATGACAATGACAATGACAATGATCGACAATGACAATGATTTTATTGGACCCATGTCACCCTCGTTTGGGTATTGGGGACACTAATCATAGAACGTAACATATACAATATCATTTCACAATAAAGTTAGTGTATTTACAAGGTATTTACAATAAGTTATTTACAGAATAATGAGATAAGAAATATAAATATTACATAAAGTGTGCAAATTGATGAAAAATAAAAAGAAAAGAAAAAGAAAAGGAAAGAGAACGAGAGAGAAGAAAATAACGAATAGATAAATAGATAACATATATACATACATCAAATAATAATAATGATGGTGATGATAACAACAACAATAATAATAATTATTATTATAATAGTAGGCCTAATTATAATAATGGTAATGATAGTAATAATGATATTAATAATAAAAAAGAAAATGATAATATAATAAGGGGGCAGCATCCTGCGCCCCCTTGGATGCGCTATATGGTTCGCGCTGCGCGAACCATAGCAACCAATATAGTTATTTTTGATTTGTCTTTTATTTGGATACGGTACATATCGAAAGGAAACATTCGTTCTGTTCTCCTTTCTTCGTTTGTTATTAACTTTTACTGCCAACTGAAAGTTATAATGTCCAGCCAACGAGGTAAGTTGGAATGGAATAAGAATATATTACCAAATTACATATTACTGATGAATTCACTATTGCTCTGTTTCAATGTAATTTCAAATGATTGTGTAATTGATGTTATGAATATTTATGTGCATTTACCTGTAGAAGTTTATAGGCTATGCTTCGTTGTCAGGATAACTTTATCATAAGACTTCAATGATGTATATATATGTTTAATTGTAAAACATCTTATTCAATGTATTTCAGTGATTGTTTTATTGAACTGTGCATTGTTTGTTACAGTTTCATGGCACTGTTGGAATAAACGAAACATCAACTTTTCAACATCCGTTTCACGTTGGTATCTAACTTTGGTGGCAGTTACACTACTAACGTTCCAATACTACTAACGTAATAGTACCAAGAAAACAAATTATTTTGGTGACCTTTTAGCTGATTAAAACAAAGTGCGTAACTAGTTATTGTAGGTAGGCCTAGATCTAAAATCATCTAGATGTAGATCTAGGCCTACCCCCATCATCAATCATTTACTGATTAGATCTAGGTCTAACTCATCATGCTCATTGACCTTAAAATAACATTCACTTAATCTAAACTTAACTGAAATTGAAAATTGTAACAAAATTAATTGGTCTAGTTAGAGTAGATCTAAGTTAGAGTAGGCCTAGTTAGAGTCTTGGCTAGACATAGCTGCAAATTTGATGATATCACACCATCACATTCCGATTCCATTTTGAAGTTGGGTCTACCACACGTCTATTATAAGGCCAGCATTTTGAGGGATACGTGGAGGCAATTCTAACTCTTATATTAAGATCTAACTTAGATCGATAATAGATTCAGTGCAAAAACGTAGGCTAGGCGCCTACACGTTGTCGTTGAACACATACGATCATAATATGTGTACGTGCGTGCAGGCCAGGGACTTTTTTCCCCTACCGGCGACCGTGCTGTCATGAAGACCAATCGGAACCGTTTCCCGACCCTGCGTCATGAATATTCATGAAAAAATGCGAAATCTGCCTAGGCTTGGTTACAAAAAAGAAGACCCAGGCCGCGCCGGCTAAGATCTTGCCCAGCGGTCTGTTAGTTTTTGGTGCGCCGATCCTGGCCGGTGTAGCGGCAGATACCGTTCTAAAAACGGCCAAGAACACTATCTGCCGGCGGATCATGTTCCAACCCCGGCAGATACCGTACCTAGACATAGCAACAAATAATGTATGCAAACTGGATTCCAAGTATTGTAGTTCATTCATTAATAACAGGTTAATGGAATACCTCGTTACTAGCAGGGGCGTATCCAGGATTTCCCAATAGGGGGGGGGGGCGCCAGGCATTATTGATCGCCGTCCTGGGGGAGGGGTCTAAGGGGAGGGGCCTCCCCTTTGGAAATTTTTGCTTCTGAAGAAGGGCTGAGATGCAAAATAATCCTATATGTGACCAATTTTGAAGCCTATTTAATGAACAACTTTTTTTTTTGCTAGTTTTTTTTTTTTTCCTTCTAATTTGAATCACTTAGTAAACAGGTCTATTAGGCACGAGAGTGTCTCGTACAAATCTGCCAATATATACAATACACCTTATCTGCAGCGTCGTGGAACCAAATCCGCCGGGGAACCAAATCTGCAAACGTCAAACCCGGCAGATATGGTTCCGAGGTAGAACGATATCTGCCGGCGGATACGGTATCTGCCGGAGAACCGTATGTGCCGCTATACCGGCTAACTGCGCTTTGCATACGATAGCAAAAGTTGCAGGTGCCCTGCATCTAGGCCTAAAGTACCATAGACCCTCGCCTTGAATTTTGTTTAAGTAAGAAATATCAACTTAGAATTTGAATGACAATGTCTTGAATGTTATCGTGTTTACTAGTTTACTTACTTAAACAGACACCAAGTGCGCTTAGAAACGCCCGTATAAAGCACCATATAGGCCTAAATGCAATTATTATTATTATTATTATTATTATTGAATCATGCTGGACCAGTTTACAATGTTCTTCATTATATATAACCTAATGCTGCTTCTGAGAGCTGTCTCAATTTCTTTTGTGTACTGTCTGTAGTGACAACCATGAGTCATGACGAGTCACTGAAACGAGAGTAGTATGATGGGGAGCCCCATGTCTGCGCATCTAAGGTTTTGATCTGAAAATGAACAAGAATTTCTTTAATATTCCTCTAAAGCTTAATTTTATATTATTCCTGATATTCTAAAGAGTAGGTCTGCAAAAAATCACATCAAATTTAGAGCAAGAACAATGCCATTTTCACAAGAAACGGTGGTCGTGTCATTTCAACATTGAAAAAAACAATGGTGCCCATGTCAGCGCACTCATTCATTTTACACGCAGTTCGGGAGTTTTGAAGTAAAAGACTACATTTTAAGGCTTGTGAATAAAATGTCTGAAATAAGACCGTTTTTCATTATTTTGACTCGTTTTGCATGAATACCTATCGCTATGATAAAGATGAAAAGTTTGTGTTCGTTGCGTGTTTTGTTTTATTAGAATCGCGCAGTTACATACATGTGCGAGTGTAATATTATTATTAATCTAAACATTACATCTGTGGCATGCTTTTTATTATTACCATGATCCTAACCTTTTGTTATCTTTTGATTGCAGAGCTATTGGACCAGTGTAGAGAAACACGGGGACCAGGACCATATCATCCAATGTCGTGATAGACCCTACCTGGGGCCGGGCTTTAGATTATTGTCATCCACTCACTGCAGGAAACCCAAGTTGAACTGCAAAGGTACCGTAAATTGTTTTTTGAAAATGTAGACCTCTATGCCCACATAATTGGTGTAAAGTCCAGTAATTATTTTGATTATACCCGCTTACCGATTTCGCCATTTTAAAGTTTGCTAGATGTCTTCTTCTTCTTTTTTTTTTTTTTTTTTCTTTTTTTTTTTTGGGGGGGGGGGGGTTCAGGGTTGTATCAAGGCTATTGAATGGCCCTTATCTCATGACATTTCACTCCCAGAACATTTATAGATATACCCCCAAATTCGTAATTTTGAAATAAAAGCAAAGACTTTGACTACCACAAATTTACCTTTTGTAGGTCTACATGTCCATGTACACGTAATTGAAAAAAATTGTACATGTAGTTTGTATGATTGGCCCATTTGAAACATGATTACTAGAAAGTGATTAATCTTGAGCCTAATTCTAAAATCTTTTTACACTTCAAAAAAGTACTTAATAAAAACCTTTTAAGTTAGGCACAGTCAGTTATCATGTCACCTGAGACTAATGCAGTAATTTAAATTCGAAATATAACCAATAAATTTTCAAATCAAAGAATTTTCCTTTTAATTCCAATATAATTTAGAAAAAAATGGCGACATGACTATTATTATGAAAAATGATTTTAGTTCATCTTCTTTAATGCAACTTGTGCTTATAATTGTATGCATAAGTAGTGCATTAGGATTTAATCATATTTATTTGATCTTCAAGGGATAATCCCTTTCATCAGCTCCATGAAGCTATCCTGCGATAGAGCTGATTATTTTTCTTGAAACACAAATGGATTTATAATCTGTAATTTGTTCCTTTTTATCATCTGTGCAATAATTGTGCGATCAATCTGGGGCATGTTTCTAGGCAAACGAATCAGGCACTCGGGAGTTTCAGCCCACGCCAAAATTTTCAAAACTAACAATATTTGGACAAACATTGCCTCATATTATTTTGAGCAGTAAGGTGGTCTCTTTGTACTTTTATGTCTTGTATTTTCTGATGATAATTTGAAGGGATGTACATAGATGTACATTATAATCCACCTACATGTATATATCGGATGTCGCTAGATAGATTTAAACTTACAAAATGAAATAAAATAGCAATTGGTATGCTGCCCCCACCCTCACCTGCCCCATGATTTGTTGTCCATGAACCATATGTTATAATCTGTATATTGCATTTCAAGAGAGCATTAATTTTTATGTTGATAAGTGAGTTATTTTAATAAACACCATTTCACATTGATAAATTTCTATTTGTTGTTTTCCCCATAATTTTGTGAAAGATGTGGTGATGATGATGATGATGATGCAGGCACAATATGGCATGTGTTCTGAAGTGTGATGGTGGATTGGTATAAATACAGTCTTATGCAGCCTTGAATAACTGGATGATAGACTGAATTGTGTGGGTTTCTGCTGATGGACTCATTTTACAAGAAGATGAAGAAAAAAAAAGGAGAAGAAGAGGAAGAAGAAAATAAAAATCAGATTTTTGAGGTTTGTTTGTTGCTGTTTTAGTTGTTGGGTTGTTTTGTTTTTTTTTTTTTTTTTGTATGTTTGTTTTTGTTTTTGTTTGTTTTGTTTGTTTTTGTTGTTTGTTGTTGTTTGTTGTTGTTTTTGTTTTTTTGTTGTTTTTTTTTTTTTTTGGGGGGGGGGGGGGTCTGGGTAAATGCCGCAGCAACAGCTGGTGCATGGTGGTACATATGGGGTCATGGGGAGCACATTTTCTCTTTGTACTTCTGTTTTACTTGAGATATGATATGCCAGATCTGCAAGGCACAAGGAAAGCGTTCAATGAAGGGAAATTCAATATCGAAGGAAGGCTTCTTCCTCTTCTTTTTTCTTCTTCATCCTCTTGTTTTCTTCTTCTTCCTCCTCCTCTTCTTCTTTTTACTACTTCTTTTTTTCTTCTTCCTCTTCCTCTTCTTCCTTTTCCTCTTCATCTTCTTTTTCTTGTTCTTTTTCATCGTCTTTTTCCTCTTCCCCTTTTTCCTTTTCCTCTTCCACTTCTTTTTCTTCATCTTCTTTTTCTTTTCTGCTTCTTTTTCTTCTTCCTTTTGCTCTTCTTTTTTCTTCATCTTCTTCTTTTTCTTCTTCCTCTTTTCCCTCTTCTTTTTTTCTTCTTCTTTATCTTCTTTTTCTTCTTGTTCTTCTTTATCATTTTCTGCTCAGTTTGGCTACACAACATTATAAGCCTAAGTACAGTTCAATTTTATGTTAATTACTTATAAAAGCTCATGAATATTCAAATTTATAATTTCAATAACTTTACGCGCTGCGCGCAGGCTAAAATCTGATTTTCGCTGGTACACTGGAAAAAATTTGGCTTCATAGGCTAATACATGAAAAGTGGGAGCAGTGTGCACTTTTGACCCGCCGGAAATGCCCCCATGGAAAGCCGGATGCAGAAGCGGAGTTGAGACCCCCCTGCTCATAAAGGTAATAATTGTGCTTATATATAAGGGAAGTCATGAAAGTGGGCTGTACTAGATCGTACATATATAGGTGGACGAGTCGATGGACATACCATGGAGATGGAAGTCGTTCGGCTAGCTGCATCACGATCGAGCAGACGACGCTTTGTGTGACGTTCTGGTGAGCGGACCAATCATCTTGCGTCATTAGGCACGATTTCATTTCGGATGGGAAATAATCTGTATCATGCTTGCCTAACTCCTGACTGGTATAAAAGCTAAATCATCAAGTTTTTGGTTCCGTAAAAAAAGCGATCTTACTATTACAACGGATAAGAAAGCTTTAGAATGTTTTGCAAAAATATGAATAATACATTCATCTTTGTTTATTACATTGATTAGCCTAATTTTAGTACTATTTAGATACTTCAACACATGGCACACTTGTTACAAACTTGATACGCATTATCCATACATTTTGACAGAAAATGCAATCAAAAGCATGGTGAATTTCTAATAAGCCAGTTCGGGGTTGCAATCTGAGCATGAGCAGATAAAGGTCATCTGTACCAAATTCTAAAACCCACTGACACTAACGTTGGATATGTGCTCATGAATGTCATGTAATCATTATTCAATTATGCACTAATGGTGCATTCCATGATATCCAGGTGGAAGTATTCTTTTTAAAGGGGGAAACAAAAGCTATTCATGAGGCACCTCTATCACTCCCAGAGTTATTTTTCTGAAGTGCACATAAAATATCTGTGGATATTTGGGGTCATTTGTACAATCTCAGTACCATGCGCTAACCCCGAACTGGCTTATTACACGATGAATGAACCTTTCGGTCCAATTCTTAATTCAGACGAATGTTTAAAAAAATTGCTTTTCATTTCGATTGCAGGTTCCATTTCAATACAAAACATGCCCTTTTTACCCCTAACATCGATAATGCATTGACCATCCTTTGTTTTATGATGAGGGCATTATGCTTGCCCTCATTATTGAAGAAAGAGTTGAAAGCAGTCTTCTCTTAGGTCTTGGATGCCATGTTAACATTTGGGTCCTGTTCGCGTGTGATCCTAACTTTTTCACGGTTTTACCCAAATCCGGTACAACTGAGATTTGTCATTTTCAAAATGCTGCTGCTCGGTAAAGCATGTACGGATGGATGCCATCAAGATATCATTTAGCATAATACTTTTAGTTTATGATTTTTGTCATAGAGCACGTGGTGTAATCACAATAACCCTTTGTTTTAGGGTTTCGTTTTTTTTCTGGGACGCAATATATAGTCTACGTTGTGGTTGTGGGCAGTGGCGTAACTGGACCTTGGGGCAGTCTGCCCCCTTGCCCCCCCCCCCCCCCCCCCCCCCCCCCCCCCCCCCCCCCCCCGGTACGCTAGTGGTTGTGGGTAAGACATGTAATCTTATGATTTCTGAAGATTTATTTCTTCTACTGCTTAAGGCCACAGGTTGGCGCATCATTTATCAATTTACAGCGATACAATTAGAATGACAACGGTTACCGTCAATTTATATTTCAAAGGCTTTTTTAATCATTTAGGAACAATATCCACTGTATTTACTCTAGAAAATAGTCATAGTAGCCTTAAACACATTCTCATGATGAAATAATTCACAGTACATTTAAAGTTACACCGACACGTCGTTAATATACTTAGCGAGGAAGCTTTTGGGGAGACTTTTAATAAATGATTATAGACACTGATCGCATTTGTCCCTGATAACGAGAACGCTAACGAGATTTTTCATTACTTGTCCTCATTATTATTCACACGTACATACAACATTGTAGAATGCACCTTTAATTGAAAATCTCGTTATCGTTCTTGGACAAAAATGTGACCAGCCCTATGGACCAATCCTTTAGAAGGCTGCCCTCATTCGTTTAAAACATAGTACGAGCGAGCAGAAAAGAAAGCTTTTGACTCGGGGGAGGGCGGGGGCAAAATGTCTCGTCATAGGAACTAATGTTATAATAACTCTCTTCAGCCTTTAAATATTTAAAGAGCTTTCCCATTTTTAATTAGTAACCACATGGTGGTGGTAAATAATCATAGGCACCTTTTGCTATTAACAGGGACTTCCAGCCATCTCTGTCCTGTCCTCGTAGCACTACAATCGTAACATTATTTTGAAGAATCATTTCAGTCCGTTAAAAATTCACTTAAAAGAGCACTCTGAATTTTTAAAAGAGCATTAAAGGGGATTAAAGGATTAATTCATAGGTAGAAAAATGTCACCTTAGCAGTTCACCTGGTTGACAAGGTCATGAAATGATAGATTGAAAAGAGCACTTTGGGCACCTTGAAAAAAAGTGGGGGCAATGTGCCCCGTCTGCCCCCACCCCATGAACAATCACTCCTAGTTTTTGGCCGAGGTAAACCAAAATTTTGAAAAGAAAAGAATGTTAATATAATAATCATCATAGTGATCACTCATTATCACTATAATATGTTAATATAACGGCTAATTTGTAGCAATAAAATTGTAATATCAATTTATTACAGATTCATCACTTCTCCAATTCGGGTAAAAAGTTCTTAGCGATACACGAGTGGGAAGATGAAGTGTCTTCTTCCTTATTTACAGAACCTACACCGGTACATGTACTATCCCACTCTCTCTCTCTCTCCCAATCATTCTCCATCTCTCTCTCTCTCTCTCTCTCTCTTGCTCTCTCTCTCTTGCCCTCTTCATCTCTCAGCATGCTTTCAGGGGACATACAACAAATGGGCATACCAAAGGATGCTTGCCTACACTTCTGTGTAGAACTTGCTAACTAGATGAATCTTCGACCGCGTGCGGTCGGAATTTTATGCCTCCGCCATCACCAAATTTGGAAATGTATGGCATACATGTACACTCTAAAAAGGATTGGTCCAACAAAATTACAAATCTTTTCACTTAAAAAGAATGTATGCTACTTACCGGTATTGAATTTGAACAAAAATTCACGATGGCTGCCATTAAAAGAAAAAATTAGTTACAAAAGTAAATCCCTGGGGTGCTTGGGGATCCCTATTTCTACAAGACTATAAATAACAGTGGCATATCCAGCATAGAGTGAAGCCAGGCAAAGGTACCGTATGCCCCCTCCCTCTGAATGCCCAGGAGGGAAAAAAAAATCAATAACTTGGAGTAGGTTTATATCCAAGACGTGGAAAGACAAAGAATGCAGGAGGGTGGTGGTTTTATTTTGAACATTACAGGAGATTTATTGATTGTAATATATTAAATATTAATATGAAGTGTAAGTTACAATGACTCATCATAAACATAATAGCCAGACTAGGAATGAGATTTAGGTTTAAATATGTTTTATTCCATAATTCGGCCAGTCATCTGACTTTGAACTTAGATCATGTAATTCTAAATCATTTGCACAAACACATAACAAGACAAACACTCTAGCTCTTCAGTATAAAACATCATTTTATTTCTGAAATCGAATGTTCTTCACGTTTTGTACAAATAACATTTACACCATGTACTGAAGACAAGAAACATAGAACAGAGATCAATAGAGTTTAACACAGAGATAATATAAATATCAAAAATTAACTAATACTAGTCTCAATTTAACCATCAAGGGTTTACGGGCTAGAGCTTGATCAACAGTAAGCTGCACCAAAATGTGCTTTGACTCTTTTTATTCCAACATAAACATGTACTTCTTTCAGTTTCTCTATGCTATATGTACAAAAAAGTTATTCACAAAACAAGGCACAAGTTTTTGTTACATTACTTGAGGATCATATATTAATAGAAATGCTTTAAAATGGTTCTAAAATACTATATGGCTGCAAGAATGTTAGAAGCTTTCAATACTCACATTTGTAAACACAAGCTATATGCTGGCTAACATCAAACTGTTCCCCCCCCCCACCCCCAAAAAAAATAATAATAAAAAAAAATTTTTTTAAAATCCAGTAATATTTGCTTGCCCGATCATAAGTCATACAATCATCAATCTAAAAACACAGAGTAACAACTACCCTTTATATCACAAAATGATTTTGTTACAATGATCTACAATTATTTTACAGTCCAGAAAGTGTAAAATTTGAGATAAATATTCCTTAAGATTTCTTTTTCTTTGAATCCCCTTTGAATGAAGTCCTAAAGCTAGAGACTAAATACTACAGTGCAAGTGCTCATCACGCATACATGAAAACATATATCGGTAAGTGAAATTCATATTATACATCATTAATCATCATTCGCACATCATGACTGTATTCTGAAGGCAGGTATGAAAGAAATCTTTCTTCCCTTATTAAAGCCAATTCTTTCAGGAATTTTACATCTCTATTTGTTGGCAAGCATGAATATCATGTATACACAAAGCAGAATCCTCATTGAATTTCTTGGAATAAAATATAGGATTGATCTTTATTTGAATGATGTAAAATACAAATATTTGTGCAAATTTCAAAACGAGGGATCATATGGATGTAATATTCATGTTTTCAAAAGATGACATATTTTTTCAATAGATAATAAGCTAAGTTCTATTCATAACTTTAGCAAAGGGTCAAAGGAGAGAGAGAGAGGGGGAGAGATAGAGAGAGAAGGAGGGGGAATGGGAGGGAAAAAGAAAGACCAAGCAGAGAGAGAGAGAAAAAAAAGGGTTATAAAATTTTGGGTGCTGCATGTAATCTTTATGAATATTCTTTGAAGTTGAAAGACAAGTATGCCCATCCATACACAGCAATGCCATAAAATAATTTCCCCAAGAAAATTTCACTCATTTAAATTAAATTAATTTGAACGTCAGCTCTTACTGCAGGGTTCAATACACATTCTTGTGAAACAATGATATACATGAGAGAAGTTGAGAGAATAATTAATTACTGTCAATATTTTAGTAAGAGAATTGCCATGAACAGTACTGCAATCCATTTAACACAAAAATATGACCAGCATAGCTCTTGTTCTTACCTCAGGGGGATAGATTAATAGAATCTATCATCATACAAGCATTGTCTAATAACTTCAGATGTAATCATAGCTCTTATGCCATTCTTGGAGATTGATAGAATTTTATCATCACGGAAACATGGTCTAATAAGTTGAGATGTCACCGTAGCTCTTGTTCCAATCTTCGTAGAGATTGATAGAGTCTTGAGGTACACTCCGTCGTATTCTCTTGAGAGATTCATAGAAATCAGATAGGGTGATGCTTCGTACCTAGGGTTGGCACAAGAACAAGAAAGAAAGGATTTAATACACTAGCAAGTTTGGGTAATCTGATATCTGTAATCATTACTTTTTGGATGCGAACTTGTTATAATCCCACTGCTATTTCTGCATTGGACCATATTTGTAGGCATTTTCTCTTACGATTCTATTTTCTGCCATGACTAGGCACATTCCTTTATGAACGAAACTTCAAAATGAGGATAATTCGCAAAAACAGTATGAGTTTGCATATCTAATTGGGTCACATAAACCAAATACATAAGCCTAAAGACCATGTTAGACATATCCAGTAACTATAACCATACTTTATATTAGAGCACTGATGGTGTTCTATAGTTCTAGGCCAACTAAAGTTCTGATGCTTCCATATAATATTATAAAACGAGTTCAAGAATGTAGCCATCCTGATTGGTCAAATAACACCATGTGACCGTGTAAAAAAAAAGTGATAACATACGGCAAAAAGGCTCTAAACCACGGCTGAGCTGCGCGTACGCGTACCTCTGGTGCGTGCAAACTTAAAACGCAATGAAATTGCGTAGTTTAATTGTCATTTTAGCGCAGGGATTACATGCGCGCACTGAAACACGCATGACTTTTGTTGGCTGCGCTTTTGTGATGCCATCCAGGAAAGCAAATGGCAGCCTCCATGACTGTGCGACTCTTGGCGTTTCTATGGGGTTCGTAACCATTTTTATAGACTTCACAATCATATTGCCGACCCGTTTTATAAAACTATTAATACATGGTTGTGACATTGTGCATTAGTGCAATCTCGCAACATGCAGGTTTTTATCGTGGTGTCAAACACACTCGGCTTGCGCCCCATGCGTATAGTACACCACGATAAAAACCTTTGTGTTGCCATATCGCACCAATGCACTCCCAACCATGTATTAATAGTATACTGGTAGCTATGTTTTCGTTTTCTTTTAACCTGTTGACTATTGCATTCTTTCACTCCTATAGGTTTAATACAATGACTACTCGGTTCCCCTAGGCAACGGGTTAACAATGATACAGAGATTACAGGAGGTAGTTGAACGAACATTTGTTAAATAATATGGGAGTTTATCACATTCGCCATCACCCTCAAGGAAAGTGAATAAGTTACCTGTTCTGCACTGGTTGACTTGACACCATTTAGTCCAAGTTCTGTGATCATAAATGATACAATGTGTACTGTCAGTAATAAAAAGAAAAATATTGTGAACTGAATTCAGACCTATCACTCATTCTACACTATACTACAAGCCAATGAGGATAACTATGTAATTGTTGATTATGATAAAGCAATGAAACTCTGAAGAAAGCACAATGACAGATTCTGGCCCAAATGTATTTCAAAGGTACATGTAAACCCATTCATGTGAGGGTCATGGCCTGGCTGTATAGAAATGAGCTTTTCTTGGTGCTTCTTTCCTTTCTGGGATCAGAAAGATATTGACTTTTGATTACTATCACCATCATAATCATCATCACCAACATAGTCATCATCATCATCATCATCATCATCATCATCACCAACATAATCATCATCAATGTGACACCAGCCAACTTACCTCTGATGGGTCCTAGAGCAGCATCTTTAGCCAAGGCATTAAGGTCGCTTCCTGAGTACCCTCTGGTAAACTCTGCTAATCTTGTCAGGTCTGCATCAGTCAGAGGATTATCATTCTTCTTCAGTAGTTCTTTAATCAATTCTTTCCGGGCCTGTCAAGATATCAATTAAAAAAAACATGGGTTGATGACCAAGTTTGTGGACAGTCTAACCCAAGTATTTTCTTGTACCTAATGTGGACATTGCAATAAACCAGTTCACAAATATATTCATTGCTTCTTTTCAATGGGCCTTGTGATTAACTATTGCAGACACTGGTATGATTCACTGTATTTTAAAAGGCTGAGAGCAGGTTGTATAATATACAATGATTGTAACAATTTGGTTAAGGGAGAATGAAACCCTGGGGAAATATCCATTTTACTGGTTTTACAGTATGCATAGTTTGAATATTCATAAATTCAGGAAATGCTTCCAAATTAGCTTGCAACATTCATTTTATTAACAAAGAAACTATTTACACTAGCATCATACCTTGAATATAAAGAATTATGCTATTTCTTGAATGCTGTGTATGTCAAACAAATGTAAAAAGACACTAAATTTGTATTATGTTTTACAGTTTATTTACATCAGTATTTTCAACCCTGACACAATTTTTTGGAGAGAGCAGAATACTTATGTGTAAGGTGACAGATGTAGAGTAAAGCTACTTACATTCAAGTCAGGCATTTGGACATAGACTCGTTTCACCAGTCTCCTAAGGACAGCATCGTCCAGTTCTTGAGGTCTATTTGTTGCCCCCATCACAAGGATGCGCTCACTCCCATCAGCTTTCACCTAAGGTAATTCAAACAAATATCCTCATCATATTGGTTTCTGTCCTAATCATTAATGTACCTTTTCATTACAAAAAAAATATTTTTATACTTTTGCAACCTTAGTTATGCTTGAAGGAGCAAGAAATTTGCTTATGATGGCTTCCCATACAGTCAGCTTTGTTGACAAATGCATAACTGTTTTTTCTTTGAAAACGGAAACAGGAATGAAACGGAGATTGTATGGAAAGTCGTCACTGTCTCACATTAGCCGTAGAATCATAACGCTTTACATAAAATTTCTTGGTGTCATATTACTTGGAAAAGAATTTTCCACCCAATAAAACAACAAGATGAATGCGACTGCGTCTCCTATATGCCTCCGCCTAAATTCAGTTGATGGCTCAAACTCTTCTAGAAATATTTGATAACGAGGCTAAAAACCAGTAATTTCATGTAATTTTATGTAAATTGACCTCTGTGACCTCTGACCTTTGACCTACTTACCCCAAAATCTAATCAGTTCATCTTTCTATGGGTATGCATACTGGTACCAAGTTTGAAGTTCTCACCTCAGATAGTTCGAGATATCGCGGTAACGGTGCTAAAAACCACTAATTCCATGTAATTTCATGTAAATTGACCTCTGTGACCTCTGGACTTTGACCTACCTACCCCAAAATCTAATCAGTTCCTCTTTCTATGGGGATACATACTGGTACCAAGTTTGAAGTTCTCACCTCAAACAGTTCTTGAGATATCGCGGTAACGGTGCTAAAAACCGGTAATTCCATGTAATTTCATGTAAATTGACCTCTGTGACCTCTGACCTTTGACCTCCTTACCCCAAAATCTAATCAGTTCATCTTCATATAGGGAAACATACTAGTACCAAGTTTGAAGTTCTTACCTCAAACAGTTCTTGAGATATCGTGGTAACGGTGCAAAAAACCAAGAATTTTTATGTAATTTCATGTAAATTGACCTCTGTGACCTCTGACCTTTGACCTCCTTACCCCAAAATCTAATCAGTTCATCTTCATATAGGGAAACGTACTAGTACCAAGTTTGAAGTTCTTACCTCAAACAGTTCTTGAGATATCGTAACGGTGCTAAAAACCAAGAATTTTTATGTAATTTCATGTAAATTGACCTCTGTGACCTCGGACCTTTGACCTCCTTACCCCAAAATCTAATCAGTTCATCTTCATATAGGGAAACATACTAGTACCAAGTTTGAAGTTCTTATCTCAAACAGTTCTTGAGATATCGTGGTAACGGTGCTAAAAACCAAGAATTTTTATGTAATTTCATGTAAATTGACCTCTGTGACCTCTGACCTTTGACCTACTTACCCCAAAATCTAATCAGTTCATCTTCGTATGGGGATACATACTAGTACCAAGTTTGAGGTTCCTACCTCAAATGATTCTTCAGATATCGCGGTAACGAGAAGTGGGACGGACGCACGGACGGACGGTGTCACATTCTTTCGGGTCCAACCTGTATAGAACTTCAACATTGTTCAATTCCTCCTTAATCTAGCCTAGCAAACAGGCCTAATTCATATTTCTCCATTTCTCAATGTATACATGTTAATGTAGACTGTAACTCCTACAACTGCCTCAACAAGACTTTCAGTTATCTTGAGAATGTCTAAGAATCTAGAAGTATATTTGCTAAGAGACTGTTATTCCAAAAATCTAAGATTTTCTTTTACTTCACATGAGCAGTGTAAAATTTAATTTCTTGCTCATGGGAGCTCTTTGATTTGCTGTAGTAAGGGCAAAAATATTTCAGAGTATTTTTTTTAAATAGCCCACATAACAGAGCTCTTTATAACTGTCCAGAACACTCTTAAGAATTTCAAGAGTTAAATCATTTGCTGCAAATTAAAGTTGTTTCATATATAGCTGCTGATGAATGCTACAGGTTCTAAATTCCATGATTCGAACCATGCAATATTTGAAACAAACTAGAAATATCACTAAAGTTGATGATTAATACCCCCGCCCCGTGACAACAGCCTTTCTCGACTTTTGGTAGTTCGATCCGCAAGATTTTTCCCTGATTTACTGCCATAGATATGCTGTTTCCATGGCAACGCAGCTTCCGACACATCCAAAAAATATGTCTTGCACATCTTCCCACCCAAACCAATGTGTGTACCAAATTTCTTGACTTTTGGTCGAAAACTGAGGAAGTAGTTCGATCCGCAAGATTTTTCGCTGATTTACTGCCATAGATATGCCGTTTCCATGGCTACTCAGCTTCAGACACATCCAAAAAATATGTCTTGCACATCTTCCCACCAAGACCAATGTGTGTACCAAATTTCATGACTTTCGGTCAAAAACTGAGGAAGTAGTTCGATCCGCAAGGTGTTTCCTTGATTTTCTGCCATAAATTTGTAAAATCAGCACTGATTTTCTTATTTACTATATAAATCTATATACCTACCTATTATGCCTGTAGTCTTGACTACGGGACCCCTTCGAGAATTATCACACATGTGTCACAATATTGTGCGCACCCCCCGTAATCCTATTGTCCCCTTCGCCACTCACGCGCGTCAATACGCTACGGCCATCTTCCTCTTTTGCGAGCAACCCCAAGAAGAAACATGTTGCTTGCAAGGAGCGGGGAAGGAGGGAGGGTCATAGGTAGGTATATAGATTTATATAGTAAATAAGAAAATCAGTGCTGATTTTACATCATATATACCTCCCTATTATGCCAGACCAGCGCCAACTCAAAGACCGGGAGGCATGTTTCGAGCGGAAGGAAATAGGATTACACCAAAGACTACAAAGAAGACACAGCGGCCTTCAAGGTGGCTGACGCAAACAAAGCTTCACCTGCGGGAATATCCCTAAGGTAGCAAGAAATGAAGGAATTGGGCGAACGCCAATAAGCAGCCTTCAAAATATCAACAAGCGCCACACCTTGAAACAGAGCCCAAGAAGTGCTGACACTACGAGTATCATGAGCACGAGGCTTACTGTCGGATAAAAGAGCCTCTGTGCCAGCGGCCTAATAGCTTCAACGATCCATCTAGAAATGGAATCAAGAGAGGCAGGAGAAAAAGGCTCTCTAGTGATCAGGAACAACTGATCATCCTTACGATAAGACTTAGTCTTATCAATATACCATTTGAGAGCCCTAACAGGACACCAAACTTTGTCCTCACACACCGAAGAAAAGTTAGAAAGCGGACAAAGAAAAATCTCAACAGGACCAGAGGCAGCTGTCTGATTCTTGGCCACAAAAGAAGCCCTAGGAATCAATCTAACGCCTTTTCTCTCCCAGCGAACATGACCAGGAGTAAGACAGAGAGCATGAAGAGTACTGCGCCTCTGCCCAGAGGCAATAGCTACCAAAAAGAGCGTCTTAACCGTAAGATGATGAAGCGAAGCTTCACCTAACGGTTCAAAAGGAGGTTTCGCCAAGGCCTCCAGGACCTTAGGCAGACTCCAAGACGGCACTAACTTAGAAAACGAAGGTCGTTTCAGAAAGAACGAACGAATCAAACCACTTAGTAGCGGGGAATTGGAAATCCCCGAACCATCCGAAAAACCCGAATGAATGGCCCCGATCGCCGAACGGTAGCCTCGGATAGTAGAAATAGATCTCCCTTTGTCAAATAACGAGATTAAGAAATCCGCAATTGAACCAATAGGAGCCTTAGAAGGGGTTTGATTTCTCTCTTTGCACCAAAGGAAAAAGACCGAGAGACGGGAATTGTAAATTTCCCTAGTAGAAACCCTACGACTGGACATTAAAAAGTCCGCGGCTCTATCAGAGAGACCCGACTGTCTTGCAGATTCCCTGACAGGGGCCAAGCAGTCAAATGAAGAGACTCCGGATTGTGGTGAAGAATCCCCGATAGGGGCTGTAACACCAGATCCGCTCTTAACGGGAGAACTAACGGTTGAGCCCTTAGAAGGCTCATAAGTTCCGGAAACCAATTCCTCCTGGGCCAAAAGGGAGCTATTACAAGCACCCTCGCCCGATCTTCCCTGATTTTCCGCAAGACACGCGGAATCAGTTGGAAGGGAGGAAAGGCGAATCCCTGAAGGTTCTCCCAGCTGAGGGAGAAAGCATCGAGAGCCCATGCTCCCTGATCGCGAACACGGGAGCAATACTTCGGCAGCTGGTGATTTAGCACCGACGCAAATAGATCCACTTCCAGTGGACCTAGGCAACTGCGAATGCGGCAAAATACCTCCGGATGGAGCATCCATTCCGATGGAAGATACCTGCCCCGGGACAGAAAATCCGCAATGAGGTTTTCCCGACCGGGGATGAAAGAGGCCACGGGTGTGATTGCCATGCGACGACACCACCTCCACAGCTGAGCTGCTAGGGCATTCAGGGCAACCGAACGAGTGCCTCCCTGCCGATTGATATATGCCGCCACAGTAACATTGTCCGTGAGAATCAGAACCGAACGACTGAGAAGTCGACTTCTGAAATGGAGCAAGGTCAACAGAACTGCCATAAACTCCAGGACATTGATATGAGGAAGAGTCCCCAGATGAGACCAATCCCCGCAACCGTGCTGCCGTTGCAGTGTCCTCCCCACCCCAACCGAGAGGCGTCCGTCGAAACCGATATCGACGGAAGAGGGGCAGAGAAGGACCTGCCTCGCGCGAGAAACACCTCGCTCGTCCAACAAGAGAGAAGAGACTTGATCCCTACTGGTACTGGAACCCAGACCGAAAGAGAGTCTCTTCCGGCTTGAAGAACCTGAGGAGATGTCTCTGAAAGGGTCTCATGAGGAGCCGGCAGTCCTCTAGGACATCGACTAGACTGGCTAGATAACCTAGAAACTGAAGCCACTGTCTGGCCGAGACTCTTCTGGCCAGCAAGAGCTTGCGAGCCGCAGAGACAAAGGTGAGAATCCTGACTCGACTGGGCCGAGCCAACTGATTCCTTATGTCTAACACCGCCCCCAGAAAAAGTGAGCTGCGAGTGGGAACTAACTCTGACTTCTCCCAATTTATTAGGAAACCTAAGTCTTGAGTAAGAGAGACGAGCAAACGAGTCTCGTCCATCAAGCGATTGCGCGACTCCGCAAGGAGAAGCCAATCGTCTAGGTAACAAAACAACCGCAGGCCGCGACGCCTCAGAGAGGCCGCTAGCACCGCTACAACTTGAGTAAAAACCCGAGGGGCCGGGCGCAGCCCGAAGGGAAGAGCACGAAAACGATAAGTCTCCGAGAGGAAGGAGAACCCCAGAAGATCGCGAGATGCGCGATGAATGGGAATGTGAAAGTACGCGTCCTTGAGATCTATCGAGACCGCGTAGTCTTCCCTTTTGATCAACGGAAGAATGGAGGCAAGAGTCTCCATCCGAAAATGAACCTGAGGAATGAATTTGTTTATTCTTTTCAGGTTCAGTATCAAACGAAGTTTTCCCGAGCGCTTGGGAATAACGAAAATTGGAGAAAGGGAAAGAGACGGCCTGTCTCTTACCCTTTCTATAGCCCTCTTTTCCAAAAGAGACTCGATCTCCTTTGAAGCATGAGACCGAGACAGGGCAGACATGGGAGGTGACCGAATTCTTATAGCCCCTCCGGGGAGCGAGGCGCAAAGATCTATGAAGAATCCGTCTCGCACGACGGAGAGAACAAACACGTCCCCGGAGATGGCCTCCCAAGCGGGGAGAAACGCATGAAGTCGGCCACCTACCACATTCGGTCGAACAAGTGCTCGGGGAAAAACATCAAAATCCAGGCTTGGCCTTCTGCGAAGCCATCGCCTTACCACGAGAACCTCTCGAAAAGCCCCTGCCACGACTCCCTCTCCCACGAGACGGAGCTGGCTGAGGCTCAGGAGGCGGGACCCTAGACACGCGACTGCGTTGACCCGAAACGGGACCAGCAGGTCTACGCCGAACAGGGGCCCGCGTTGGCTTAGAGCTAGTGTGAAACTGCTTAGTCATATCCGAGATCTGCTTTCGCGCATCGATCTCTCTTTGAAACACCGTAGCGAATTTACCACCAAAAAGCGAAGGACCCCGAGACGGAACATCTCGGAGAAGTTGAGCAATGCCCGACTCTCTAACACCCAGTGCTGAGAGAGCCGAGGTCCTGCGACGGAACGTAGCCGAAGCAGCTGCGGTGGAAAGCTGCGACCACTGCAGACAAAAAAGAGTATGCAGCAAGTCGTCAATAATCAGCTTGTCACCATCGGTAACATTCAACTCCTCCGCCCTGGACCTAAGGTCGGAGAGAAGCCCTTGAAAAGCCGCCAAACGCATCCCTGACCTAATGTGGTTTTCAATATTAGACCAAATCTTATCCTCCGCCCTGAACGCAGCGGAGGTAAGCGGATTAGTCGCCCGCAAGCGACGACCAACCTCTAAAATCTCAGGAGAAAGAATCTTAGCCTTGAAAAAGCTGTCTTGGTCCTGAGAACAAAAGGCAAAGGCCTTACCCCTGACCGCATTAGATCGCTTAAGCAACAGCGCGGCCTCAATGCGGTCATACTCCAGCTTGAAAACCTCCTCAAGAGCAATACCCTCAGAGGAGACCTGCTGCTTGAAATTCCAACGCGAAGTCGAACCCTGCGCGCGGGTTGACTGAACTTCAGGGAGATATTTGGACAACAAAGCAATCGCTTCCACTCCACAGAGATTGAGCGATTGAGACTCCGCCTGCCCAAGCGATTCGGGAACCGAAGCTTGAGAGGACGCATCCAAATCTGGTTCCACCCGAGTGGAATGAGACAAAGGAACGCTAACAAAGGCCTCCGCAGGCAGGTCCCCGCATGATTCACCAAAAGTCTCCTCGCCCGGCGGAGCCCCGAGGGCCGCGGGAATAGGAGGCACACGCGAATCAGTCTCAGACAAAGAGGAATCAATCACAAAAGGCTGATTAGACTCAAAGCGAGATCCCTGAATAGGGACAGAAGTCAGGGTTGAAGAAGCCGGTACAAAGGACCAACCCTGATTCTGAGCAAAAGCCCGCATCATACTGAACATGTCAGCTTGAGAGGAGCTAGCCGGGTTAGCCAGGCCAGACGGGCAAGAGGCCGGCAAAGCCTTGCCGCTTTTTGCCTTCTTCTTGGCCTTTTTCTTGGCTGGCTCGACAAGAGTCGTAGCCGAAACCCTTTTCTTAGAACGCTTAATCGGATTCGTTCGGATCCCCGAAGCCTCTTCGGAAACACGAACCGATCCCTCCGCGGAGGGACGTTCACTTCCCATAAAGGGATTGGAGCGCTCATGGCGTAAGCCTAGAGAATCGCCCAAATCACCCATATTGGCTAGGCAAGAAGATGCCATAGCCATGGGTTGGGAGCTAAAAGCTCCCAGTGCGTGGGCAGACCGAGATGACTCGGTATGTGCCCGATGACTACTAAAGGCATGTGAACCCACTATTGGACCGCTCGAAAGCAGCAATAGGGGAGCACTAGTAGTCACGCACTCAGGTGAAAACACCTGTTGCTCCGAAGAGCGTCCATAATTGTTAGCTCGAGCATTCCCATCAGCTGGCAACTGAGACAGCCCAGAAAGTACTCGTTCCCCCATATGGCGTTTGCCGGGGGCTAGGGTTTGAGAACCCAGACCAACATGGACTAAGCCCGTGGGTTGCCCTGCAGTAGTGGGGCGCGTCTCCCCTAACGGATCAGAGCGAGTGAACGCTACCGTACGGGAAACAACAGCCCCCCTCTGGTCTCAGCGACCGGGGGATTGGATTCGAGATATCCAAACCACTAGAATCTGACGCCACCCACCCCGAAACCACAGGCTTCGGAGTTGACAATCCCGATTCAGTTAACGCCACCCGTCCCGAAGCCGCAAGCTCCGAAACTGGCAAACTCTGCAAGGGAACACCACTAGGCAACTTACCTTTAGCCCTCCTCCCTCCCCCGCGTACCGCTGTACTCGGGGGAGTTCTGGAAGGCCGAGTCGTCTTGCTAGACAACTCTTCGGAAGAGCAGGTCTCCTTGACCCAGCTGCTTCTTCTTCCGAATTCATACCACTGCAATAAAACAGACAATAAAGTATACTTTTCAAAATAAGAAATACTTCAACTGAATACAGTAAATAAAACTAAAGTTTATTTGGGAGATACGCACTAAAGAAATTTTCACAGCCTAAAAACCGTAAGAACAAACACCGAACCCAAAGGCTCGGTGACAAACGGAAACACCCGCAAACACAGAAATATCTACGTGGGGCTGACCGTGAAAGAGAAAAATAAATGCCAAGAAAGGGAATCAAAAAATCCCTTGCAATCGGCAAGAGTGACTACTAAAACACAAAGTACTATAATCTAAACGAATATAGATACCTAAAAGTGCTTTAACTATGCGAAAAAGCGCACCTAAAAGATACTATACGACCTGATTTCAGGAGCGCTGTGACTATACGTCCTATCTCGTCGGGGGCGAGCAAGAAAGAGGAAGATGGCCGTAGCGTATTGACGCGCGTGAGTGGCGAAGGGGACAATAGGATTACGGGGGGTGCGCACAATATTGTGACACATGTGTGATAATTCTCGAAGGGGTCCCGTAGTCAAGACTACAGGCATAATAGGTAGGTATATATGATTTATTGCAGTAAATATGCTGTTACCATGGCAACGCAGATCCCGACTCATCCGAAAAATATGTCTTGCACATCTTCCCACCAAGACCAATGTGTGTACCAAATTTCATGAGCTTTGGTCGAAAACTGGGAAAGTAGTTCGATCCGCAAGATTTGCAACGGACCGACCGCCCGCCCAACCGTTGACTGATTCCTATATCGTCTGTTTGGAGCCAGAAGGGCATTATCTCTGTACAAAATGATATGAGTTAACGCCCTTCTGGCTCAAAACAGACGATACACCCCCTTCAAACTTTGTTTGGCGAGGGTATAAAATTTCACAGACCACTCGATGTAAGGTGTCACGCCGAAGCATCTAACACCATCTGGACAGCTTTTGTTTTTTTAATTCTTAAACCACACATGGTTAGAATCACATGAATGATAAAGACTTACACCATCAAACTCCACCAAGAACTCTGTCTTTAATCTTCTGCTTGCATCATGTTCTCCTTCTCTTCTCTCGGTTAGTAAAGAATCAATTTCATCTGAAAACAATAAGAAATATTTGAATACTATAATTTGTAAAATAGACTCCATGATCAAATGTATTTTACAATCTACTAAAATCATCAAGATTGAGAAAACTTAAGCAAATTATTCAATACAATATCAAAATTTGGGTGGTTTAGACTGCCTACAGAACTGAACAGATCAAGGATTGGCAGGCCTAAGCTTGATGGCCTGCTGGTCTTTGAGGTATATCTTACCCATGAATATTACAGATGGTTGTAACTCCCTGGCTGTTGCAAAGAGCGCCCTCACAAGTTTCTCCCCTTCTCCCACATACTTAGATGTAAGCGTTGCAGCACTGATGTTGAAGAATGTAGCTTTGGATTCATTAGCCACTGCTTTAGCCTAGAGAGATGGAGAGAGAAAGAGAAAAATTGTACTATCTGATGATGTCAGAGGAAACACAAACCATCATATTAGAGAACTGAATTCTATTCATCCACCATGTCACAAAAACACTCAAATTTTGGAAAGATAAGTTTACTTGCCATACATAATTTATTTGAATATCAAGACAATGAGTGGTGTTATAGTAGTTGTTGAAGAGGTAAAAGAAAAAAAAATTCTTCTGAATTTCTAATACACCTCTAAGGTCACTAAAAGAAATCATAACTTTCTTATTAGTTGTCCAATTTTTCTCAAACTTTTTTGATCTGTATGTGTGATTTTTCTGCTTCTATTAAAAGTAGTTCTTGGACCAGAGTTCCCCTTTAAATCTACTAGAACTTTGTGAACATTTCTTTTTCAAGAAAACAATTAAGACAAAATAGAAAATTACTATGTGATAACGTCCAACCAATTATTATTCAATGAGTCATTGATTAGCACAACATGTCCTGCAGTGCCTCAAGATGTTTTGACTTGTCTGATCTTCCCGCCTTTCATAACATCAAATCACGATGAGATGTCTATAGAGACGCACTAGAGAGGATTCAAGAAATTAACACTTGGACTCAAGGAATGAAATAAATCTAATTAAAGATGAGAGGAAGGGATGGAGGGGAGAGGGAGACAGGAAGATCATATAAGAGAAAGATGGAGAGATAAGAGAAATATTGAGGGTTAAAAGGAGTACTAGTAAAACTAACTGGGACAAAAAAAAACACAATAACATGCACAAGAGATACAAAGATACAATAGAGATAGGATATGAAAGGAAAGAGCGCAAAACAAAGAAAGCATAAAAAAGTCTTAGGAAAAAAAGAGAGAGCATAAGAAAAATAATAAATGCAAGTGTAAGAGAGAGTGAAAGAGAGAGAGAGAGAGAAAGGAGTGAAAGACTGACAGAAGTATATTGATATTGTTTGTAAAATAATAAAAACCTTCTCTGACTATAACCATGACTCATACTCAATAAAAAGACCTTATACCTGCCACTTGTTTGAATCTGCACAAATATGAAATTGTAATAAGCGCAGGAAAAACCAATAATGCAGAAATTCCTCAACACGAAAATAGAAGATTACAAAAAGAGGCTGAATATGACTTGAGTGTTCCCAGAATGATTGACAGTGAACATAGAGACATTGCTAGAAGCAGCCTGCTAGTTATGAAGGCGTAAGGTACAGATTAAGGAGGGTCATGTATAGGGAACTGAGAGCAGAGGGACGAAGAATCTTCCCTTGGGGGAAGGCAGGGTTACTCATTCATGTGGGAGGATTAATCTGATAATATCTCCTCAGAGAAGCGGGAGCTTAAAATCAAATTTTCAATTATCATACCAGCACATCCACGCACATCCACATTCGCTCCTCCCCTGCATATTTCCTGGGTGTCTTATTAGCATCTTCTTTATCATCGGATCACTCTATTTGAGTTTCTTTATTTTATTCATATAGTTTTGTTTCACATCATTTACAATTGGGGAAAAGCCTGGACTAATCTTAGACCAGCATTATGCAGATTCACAATGCCTTTATATCATTCATGTTCATGTTTCATCAATGTTTCCAACCTATATTAAACCACATATTTCAGTTTTATAGTGTGAAGCTCACATAAGTTCAACTGCACTTAAAATGTATCTTAAGCATAACATTCGCAAATATCTTCAGTCCTATAATCAACCTACATGTAAATCCAATGTAAATTCATTGAAAAGTACACTCTTACTTTCTTGTAATTATCTACTTAGACAAATCCAGTGAAATCTTTGTTTGAAACCCAACACGAAAGATAATAATAATAATAATAATAATACCTGGCATTTATAACGCGCCTTTCCCAAAGTGCCCCAAAGTGCTAGATATATATTATTACCCCGGTCATTGGATTCTGGCACGCCCGCACACAATGTATGCACATTCTCCACTCCCTGGGGAGCATTCCAGCAATGGGCAGTACAGTGACGCTCACATGCTAAGCAAACAACATTAACTTTCGCCATCCTACCGGGTACCCATTTAACACCTGGGTGGAGAGTGGCAAATGTAGATTAACATCTTGCCAAAGGACGCTAGTGCTGTGGTGGGATTCGAACCCCGGACCTTGTGGTTCACAGTCCGGGGACTTATCCACTGATCCACAACATAAATGACCAAATACTCCTCAAAAAGAAAATAACCCTTTTCTTATAGTACCAAATGACTTTCGGAATTCATCTTTTACCACTGTCATCTAATGTCTATAAATACTCGTTATCACCCCCATCAACTTGTGAGAAATGTCACTTTGGTTGCCCTCATTTCAGCAGAGAGCTAGACTTGAAATTCACCAGGAAATAATCTGGATTAGCCTTAGATCAACGAGTGGTGATGTACAGAGAGAGAAAGAGAGAGAAAGAGAGATACAGTGACACAAGAGAGGGACAGACAGAGACAGAGAAAGAGAGAGAGAAAGAAAGGAGAGATTGAGAAATCACAGACAGAGAAAGAAATTTTCTAGAGCAATTTCAGAGATGGTGATGTGCTGTACAGAGATTTTTCAAATAAGAAAGAGACAACTACAAACTTTAGATACAGGTAGATACGGTGAGATTTTCTGACAAGAAGGCGATGTTCTGAAAATTGTCAAATGAGAGAGAGTGTGTGTTATACTGTGTGAGAGACAGACAAGAGATATGATACATGGAAAGACATACAAGAGAGGCACAAACAGCAAGAGACAGAGCTTGAGAAGAGGGGGAGGGAAAAGGAGAGAGACAGAGACAGATGCTTGGGAAGAGATAGAGTGAGAGACAGAGAGACACACAGAGAGACAGAGAGACAGAGAGAGACAGAGACAGGAGAGAGAGAGAGAGGGGAAGAGAGAGAGGGAGAAAGAGAGAGAGAGAGTGAGAGACAGACACGGGGGTGGGGGGGGGGGGGGGAAGAGTGTGAGAGAGAGAGGGAGAGAGAGAGATTAGAAGGTGGTGATGTACATAGTACAAATAGACTAGAACTTAGACAGGAAGGATGGAGTTGGCTGATGTTCTTGTTCTTATCTATCCACTCCCAATGTTGACAAATTAGAACCCAACCTTATTCCATAAGACTTGTCATACAACATAACATTTCATTAAATGCTATATTTTGTAACTAATATAAATGTAGCACACTTGTTTACTTTGTAACCTATTTTTCTTAATGAAAGGGGATAGTCCCAACAATGTTCATTACATTTTTTGGTGTCAAAGTTATGAAGAAATCTGAGAGAAAGTACCTACATCATGATTTTTAAGTTATTTTAAATTCTATCAAAAAGAGCAAGTATTGGCAAAATCTATATCAAAGGTTCTCTTTAATATTTTTGTTAGTCTTATTGTTGCAAAAAACTTGCAATCTACTTGAAAATGTTGATGCAGCTTTTAAATTACTTTAAACATAAAAGGATTAGTGATTACACATGACTTCATATTCTGTGCTAAACCCTGTTTACCATGTCTGCTTTCACAAACATAAGTAAAAAAACAAACAAAACTAAACAAACAAACAGATACAAATAAACATGAAAACAACATTTTTCCCTTCATTTTCAGTGGTAATTTCACAAGGTATTAATTCATTTTCTTGGTTTTCTACTATCAATACTAATTTTGACAGAATTGTGTCTAAATGTTTTTATTACTTTTATTTTTTTAAATGAAAAGAAATATATAGTACCTGACAAGAACATGAAAATCCCCTTTTTGTGCTGACACACATACATACATACTTAAACAACTTGACATACTAATCCACAAATCCACTAAGTTCATGGTTTAATAATTGGTTGTTAGATGAACGTGTTATACACACTGTGTTGCCATCCCCTCATTACTGATGTACAAATAACCCTTCCTCTTACTGATAATAAAATCATGAGCTAAAGGGCTCCAATCTAGCCATGGGTCAATTACAAGTTTGCTAGCCGTGTGCCCAGTACGTGATAATCAAATTAAGTGCTATCGTGTAACCCACAGACCCTCGCGGTAGATACAAAGCTGTGATACCTCTATAATCACTGCGAGACTACTGTTACAAAATGGACATTACAGACTTTGATGATTCCAGCGATTGTCCAGTTTAAAGGGCACTAGCTGGTTTCCAGCAAAATATACAAACCATTTGGTACAGAGTGTCACATTTATATAAAATTGCATATTGGAAGCCATAATAATATACAATTTGCAGAATATGAAAGTGTATGACTTTGGTTGCAGTTAATTACTGTGTTATTGCCATTTTGAGCATGCCCTCATGCCTGCAATCACAGAACAGAAAAAATGGCAAATTTCACTGGCGGAAATTTAGCTCACATTGCTAGAAAGCATTGAAAATTAACTTCCTATGAACCTTTTCCTGTGACAGAATTTATACTTACTTTATAGAGGATCTATCATGTTATTTCCGTCCTGTCTATTCTTTTCAAACAGTAAGAGATGATAGCCAGTCACTGAACCACTCACATTTGTATCAACTTTTGATCTCTTAAATAAAAAATGGACAAAATTTTTGGTATAAAAGGAAACACTACATGATTGCAAACATACAGAGGTTTGCAGTCTCTCTCAAGTGACAGCTATGATGATTAATGTTTATAAAGAAGTAAGAAGATGTATATGTGAGAGACTAGTCTTACCAGCATAGTCTTGCCATTGCCTGGTGGTCCAAAGAGCAGTAGACCTCTAGCAGGTTCCCTGAGTCCTGTGAAGAGTTCTGGTCTTATAGCTGGTAGGATCACTATCTCTTGAAGGGCTTGCTTAGCTGCCTCCTGTCCAGCTTTCAAAGGAATAAAGCAAATGATTTAAATTTTAGTAAAGAATTATTACATTATAACACTTGGCAATTGATACAATACCCTGTACACTCCACTTTGACATTTTTTAAAATGTCTGATGCATTCCTCAAAACTCATAGACATCTGAAAGCAAATGATCCTCTGAAAGACACCTGAAATGATCTGACACAACCTCATACTTCTTATAACTACTATGCTAATAAAGTATGCCAGGAGACCCTTGTGTTTAAAGGCCACCGCACACCTTACGATCGGTCTGCGATCCGATTTCAGAAGAAAATGTAATATCATTTGACAAATCATCTAAAAACGAAAAATAATTTTGATTGAGGGTCTGAATAGTCCTACAGATAGTAAAATCGATAATACAGCCTTTGCCATCTTTTCTAAGTCGGTGGAATGGCCAAATCGGCTCCGAGTCGTAATGACATCACAAAAATCATACAACTGCCTACGATTTGAAAGTAATCTTGACTTATTAACTGTAGAAAGCTTACAGCTCACCAAAACCCTATGTTTAGTATTCATATTACTTTCAGAACCTGAATAGGGTAGATTTCATTTCTTAAAATCAATATTTAATGCCATGGCAATTTATTTCACAAATCGGATTGCAGACCGATCATAAGGTGTGTGGTGGCCTTAATGATTTTCAGTGTAAAGTCCTCAAGTACGTATAGCCGATGACATGAAACAGGAGATTAAATTTAAAATAAAATAATACTGGACTCAGGTACAGTAGTTCTAAGCAGTACAAGTAATAACCAAATGCTCATTAGCAAATAACCAGCAAGTCAGTACTTTAAGTAATGTGATTATTATCATTCTGAATCTATATAAACAAGGTTGTGGACAACTGACTATGTTGTATCATTCTCTCCTTGTACCTCATCTCAAGGCTAAGCAGTTTGAGTGTAGGCAGATCATTTGCAAGTCAGATATCAAACCAAGCTCACATACGTATCAGAGCAAGAAATCAATACCTGTAGTACACAGCTGAAGGTGCAATGTAATCTATGCCATGACAGGTAAGAAAAACTGATATGTTATGAGTAACGCCAGAATGCAGTACTGCACAGTCATCCTAACAAAATACAGATGAGACAGTATGGGTAACAGAGAAAAGGGAGTGGTTTTAAGGGTGTAGGGAGAGAGAGAAATAAATAGCCATACACCTACAATTAAAAAAGGAGACAAAGTATGACAAACAAGAAACAAGAAAAGAGAAAATAAAAAGGGAGGGAAATAAATTGACAAATTTACAAAAGAGAGGAATTCAATGCAAAAAAGAAATATGACAGATGAGAGGGAGAGAGAGAGAGAGAAAAAAAAAGAGACACAGTATGAAAATAAGGGACAGAGCAAAGGGAAAGAGAAAGCATTAGAGGTAAGAAAGAAATAGAGAGGATGAGAGATAGAGAGGATGAGAGATGGAGATGGAGAGAGAGAGTGAGGGGGAGAAGAAGAAGAAGAGAGAGAAGAGAGAGAGAGAGAGATGGAGAGAGAGAGAGATATGGAGAGAGAGATATGGAGAGAGAGAGAGAGAGGGAGAGGTGGAGAATGTGTATGTGGGATGGGGTGGGGAATATGTGGCTGATAGCATAATAACCAAAGCTAAATGGGTGTGAATATTAATTACAGAGATGACACAATATCTTACTCACCAATATCATTGAATGTGACCTTGGGTCCACTGTCTAGGATCTCATCTAATATTCTATTAGCAAGCTTAGAATCCACATTCTTCAATCTTGATATAGTCTGCTTGATATCTTTGACTGGAGGAACAGATCTGCTTGGTGATCGCAGATCCTTCTTCCCTGTGGTAGTATGACCTCTCACCTGTGGAGATGGTGCACATCACATATTTTTATCTAAATGAAAGGATGTGGCTGTCTGTGTTGTCTTGTGCTTTTAGCAACAGTCTCATTTAAAAAAAATTTGTTTGCATTCACTTTGAAAACTTAATTTACTTTCTTTTGATGACCCTACACTCTTTCACCTCCTGTTACCCCCAAAACTGCAAATATTTTCAGATACATAAATAAAAAGGCTAAATCATACTCCTCCTAATACTAATACCAATAAGCACCATTAATGTTGTAACATATCATTAAAAGGAGAGTTGGCCTTGATACTTAGATGATTCACTTATACCAACATCTTCCTATGCATCACTACTACATGATGAATATTGACTGCTCCAAAGTGCAATCACTCCATCTTGATTTGTAAGCTGTATGTATTCATGTGATGACCTATCAGCTTTCAATGTCATCTAATGATGAGAGTATGGTGAATGATTAGATGAATGTGAGATATCACATGAATATTACTCAGGAAACCATCATGGAATCCACTGATTTGAGTGACTCAATTAAAGGGAAACTTGTTTGACTATCAAAGGACATACCTCACATATTTGTTCGATGAGTGCCAGAAGGTCATTAATTCCATTAAAAAATATGAGACTTAATCCCTTTTAGCTTTTAACCAACAACAATATATTCCATTCTAAGTCAGACAAACCAGTGCAGAGTGTCTGTTAAAAACTTTTAGGAAGGTAACATCAAATCTTAATATCAACTGCAAGGTCATTGTTTATGTTATTCCCTTTTTAATCATCTTTGTTCCCCTTTTTCTCATCAAACAGACCATGTGCAGAGAAATATTTTTTAAAAGTTGGGTTTTGTTGGCAAATGCCCTTACATATGCCACTGTTTGTTATTTTAAAGCAACTGCAAGTCAAATCTGTGTACGTCCTCTACAAACACTACCTTTTCATTAATGACTCCACTTAGATGACTAGGCAATGCTGTTTCCTCACTAATGAAGTTACCCTGGCAACACTTTTTCTCTCTTCTTAACTTGGCATTACCTCAGCAAGGAATATAACTATCATATCAGATGGGTATTTAGAATTAAGGAAACATACGAGAGGTACACTGCATGGTCAGGGGCATTATCCTCTACTGAGAGCAAGAAGAACGTTGAATCACAAACTCTTACAATGGGTTAAAGCTTACCAATCACTAAAATATGTTTTGCTCTATATCTTAGAGGTTACAAGGTGCTATACTATGTTCAAAATATGGGCTTCAAATATTACTTCTATAAAGAGGTTTTCGAAGTTTAAGTACACTCTCAATCTTAAGCGACTTGTGAGCAGACTGGACGGAGCACCTATACACGCTCGCAAGGAATAGGCCCACACCAAACTAAGTCAAAGTTGGGTTCCGTCCTCACTTTTTCTCGTTATCCTTTACTTCTTTCATACTCCTTAAATGTTGATCTACAGAATGCCAGGTAAAGTTCTTTCACTTTAACCAAGGAGGTACTAGGGAAGCTTCCTCCTTGATTAAACGAAAACAGTACATGAAGTTGAGATGGAGTGGGAGAGATATTTAGAGTTAAATGGGAAAAGAGATAAATAAAGAAAAGAGAGTGAGATAAATAAAGAATAGAAAGACAGAGAGAGAGAGAGACAGAGAGTGAGAGAGATTTTACCATCACAGGCAGGCGCCTGGGAACGATTTTGTTACTGGGGGTGCTGTGAGCCAAAAAAAAAAGGTCCTCAGCATTTTAGTGTCTCTTTTTAAGTCCAAAAATCTCTGACAATCTCTGCGCACCCCCGGCTCCCAGGCCCCTGATCACAGGAACAGCAGCAAGAAAGCTTGTGGAGCTACCCATTTATCCTAGTTAAGATGAGGAAATAAACTGACCCCATTTTACTTGCATTGCTATGTTTCTGAAGCTCTGTGTCAAGCCTTCTTTCTTTCTTCCTTCCTTAAAATCCACCTCCCAAACTCTGACAGGAACTAAATCTTCTGTTCGGCTTTAAAATGATGCCCTATCTCAAGTTCAGAATTGAGAAAGAAGATCTCATCTGTGACTCATCCTACCCTGGAACTTTAGCCTTTCAAATCTAGAGAGATCAACAATTATCATCATCCATCTTGATAATTAATTCTCATCAAGCGTTGCTAACTACAGGCTCTCTGTAAAATGTCACGATGTCTGTTTGTCTTAGGGTCGGGTACGCTGTCTGTTGTTGACGGAAATTGAACCATTTGGCTAGATTTCTCTTTGAAATTCAATTTCCTGCAGAAGATCAGCACATGACCGAATGCTATACTGCTTTCTACATAGAGTATGCTTGAATGAAGTGCAATATCTGAGAAAGTAAGACATTTGAATGGCTGAGTAAATTGTTTGTTTCACCACATTACATGCCACATTTGTCAATATTGATTGAAGAGCTAAATCCAAACTATCTCATAACAAGTTAAAGGTAATGTGTAGAATAATGCATCTACGTGATTTATCACCTAAATGATTTACTAAAAGCTTCAAAGCAAAGCAGTATCCTGTGATAGATGTGAAAAATATCACAAACTAAATTACAAAGGTCATTTACTCTTTTGTTCCTTAACTTCATCCAATCCTGACCCTGAAGAATTGAAAAATAATCATGAACCAGCTCTACTATATTATAACTGATTAGTACACAGATGCCGCACTGATGCTAAATTGCTAATTAGTAACCAGACAACGCAATTTAGTTACGATTTCTAGGTAAAGGACACTGATAAGTTTCACTTAAATTGGAGTACATTTGATTTCCATTCAATTCTTTACTGTAATGACTTCTTTCAAAACATTGTAGGATTAATCATCTGATAGTAACAATAAACTAGAAATATCACTGAAGATGATGATTAATACCCCCGCCCCGTGACAACAGCCTTTCTTGACTTTTGGTCAAAAACTAAGGAAGTAGTTCGATCCGCAAGATTTTTCCCTGATTTACTGCCATAGATATGCCGTTTCCATGGCAACGCAGCTTCCGACACATCCAAAAAATATGTCTTGCACATCTTCCCACCAAGACCAATGTGTGTACCAAATTTCTTGACTTTTGGTCGAAAACTGAGGAAGTAATTAAATATCATAATTGACAGGATTGAAGTAAATTGGATATATTCAACTGAGGAAGTAGTTCGATCGGCAAGATTTTTCCCTGATTTACTGCCATAGATATGCCATTTCCATGGCAACGCAGCTTCCGACACATCCAAAAAATATGTCTTGCACATCTTCCCACCAAGACCAATGTGTGTACCAAATTTCTTGACTTTTGGTCGAAAACTGAGGAAGTAGTTCGATCCGCAAGATTTTTCCCTGATTTACTGCCATAGATATGCCGTTTCCATGGCAACGCAGATTCTGACACATCCAAAAAATATGTCTTGCACATCTTCCCACCAAAACCAATGTGTGTACCAATTTCTTGACTTTTGGTCGAAAACTGAGGAAGTAGTTCGATCCGCAAGATTTTTCCCTGATTTACTGCCATAGATATGACGTTTCCATGGCAACGCAGCTTCCGACACATCAAAAAAATATTTTGTACACATCTTCCCAGTAAGACCAATGTGTGTACCAAATTTCATGACTTTCGGTCAAAAACTGAGGAAGTAGTTCGATCCGCAAGGTGTTTCCTTGATTTTCTGCCATAAATATGCCGTTACCATGGCAACGCACATTCCGACTCATCCGAAAAATATGTCTTGCACATCTTCCCACCAAGACCAATGTGTGTACCAAATTTCATGAGCTTTGGTCGAAAACTGAGAAAGTAGTTCGATCCGCAAGATTTGCAAAACAGACCGACCGACCGACCGCCCAACCGTTGACTGATTCCTATATACCCCCTTCAAACTTCGTTTGGCGGGGGTATAATTATGCATTGAATGCGTAAAGAGAGGCCTTATACTAGTCCTAGGATAACTCTGCTGACAAAGTTATATGGGAAATGCATTTCATACCCAATATCAAATCATATCCACAGGTTAATTAATACCTTAGGTTGTGATGGATTAGAAGACTCTGGAAGTGAATCTGCGCGTGGTAAATGAGGTAGACTTCTTGCTGGACTCCTAGTTTTATTGCTATTTTTGGATGAGATCCCTGTGGTTGCTTTATGAAGGAGCTTAGGAGATGCTCGATGAGATGCTTCCCCTGCAAGAATGAAATCAATTTCATTTTAATTTTTTTATTTCATTTCCATGAACACAATAAGCAAACAACAACAACAACAGTGAGGTTCAATAGTTAAACAAAAGAAAACATAAGCTAATGCTTGGTGATCACCAAAAGAAAACCAAGTTCCTGTAAAAGGCTCTCCTTATTAGCTGATGGTATATCGGTGATTCAAGGGAAGTCCAATGTCACATGAAACATTGATTAGAAAGTGTTTTCGCTTTTAAGAAGGAGGGCAGAGAAGGGGGAGGGAGCATACAAGAGGAGCATACAAGAGGAGCAAGGAAGAAAAAGAAAATAAGAAAGACATGTGATTAAATCCTGAATTACAATTACGTAAGGTGAAAAAATAAATTGTAATTTCAAGTGCATGACCATTGGATAATGGCATTTAGTTCTGAAAGTAAAATACTAGTTCTTAATCTCTACCACTGAATGTGTGATTGTAGAAATTAAGAATATAATAGAATACTGCCATAAGTCATTGTACGAGAAATACAAGATTCAATTCAAGATAGTATACAGCTACAGTTGATTTTAAGTTAATTTTCAAAATCATGCAAATAAATATCACAGGAATTCAACTAACATTAAAACATGTATGAATGACTTTATTTCATTATTTAACTGTGAAAAGAAAAAAATGAACTATATAGGAATCTACAGTCATAGAAGAATATATATATATATATAAATACATTTTCCAGAATACTGGTCTTTGGAAAGACCTCTTTGGTGAGACTTAACTAGATCAGTGGCCTGACAATCAAGATGATAAAAGCACCTACCAGCTAGGTTTCTACACCTTCATAGCAGGCTACCACATGTGAGAATATCACACCTTATCACCTGTCCTCTCTTGCCTGGTATCTATCATAACCATTTTATGATTGATCTCAGTGAGATCTAATATTCTCATTCTAGATATTATCTGTAAGAGGGGAAGCTAGAAGTCTACTCTAATCAGTTACTTTCATCAGTCTCTCTCTCTCTCTCTCTCTCTCTCTTCTTCTATTCTTTATTTATCTGTCTACTATTCCCCTTCTCTTTCTCTCTCTCTCTTTCTCTCTTTCTTTTCCCATTTACATTTTTTTCACAATCCATATCTCGCTCAACTAGTAAAAGAAGCTTTTAATGTACTTTTCTCATTTACATCTGATGAGTGATGAGCCCAAAGCATGTCTCACCTGCCCTCTGTAACCACAGACAGGGTTCCTCATCGATCGAGCCTTACCAGAATCAACCCATGCTTAAATGAACAGCATTACATCAATCATCAATATAAAGTCTCACTATCTCACTTACTCTTATACTCCTCAAGTCTTTTATAGCAAACCACTGCTTTAACAAACACATATCTTCTATTACAATATGCCACGCCCCTTTCCTTCTCTTCCAGTCTTTCAAGAACAACATTCATTCATTAAGGTATTGCAGCATTTACTATGTAACTAAAATTCATGTACAAAGTTATTTCCTATTGACTTGGTGTTTGTCTTTATATTATTATGAGGATACCTAAATCAGCAATTAAAACACGTAAAGTATAACATCTCTGCATCAAATGCACATTCCTCATCGCTAGCATCCAGCAAATCTCCACTCCCTCTTTATCAATCTTTCTTGCTATTCTCTCTTCTAGCTTGATAAGACTGACTTTATTGATGTCTTCAGCCACCCCTCTCCCTTCATACCATCCAATCTTCCATTCAAGCATTTGTGGCATCAAGCTCTCTTCTCCTTCAATCCATACTGTCTTAGCACATAACCAACAGAGTTCATAGAGCATTATCTCCGGGGTTTACCTTTGGGAGTGTGATCAATCCACCCTCTACTATCACCAAACCATACATTATCACCTGCTCGCCATCTATAATCGTCAACTTAAAGATGAAGTTGAGTTCTGGTCATGAGATTGAATTGTGAAAGAAACTGTCTCAAAGCAATTGGGAAAGGTTGATGATATAGCACGCAAGAATCGGTGTATGCTGTAAGGTTTTGGAATCACCAAAATTATAAGAAATTGACTCAATCCTGCCGACAGTCACATGCACTGCACACATAAATGTGTATATGGGACTACACACACATGCTCGGCCCGAACAAGTTCAGCTGTTTCCTGTCGTAATTTGAATGTGAGCGAATTTGAAGAGCAATCCTTTTCAGAGAAAATTTCTACTATGATAATCTTCCAATCTAACATAAAAAGAATAAGAAAGCTCACAAGTTATTTTTTACCTTTCCCAGAACTCAATCTTCCCTTTAAAGGAGAATTAACACTAGAATATAAATGTACTTATGTTAAAAGGTGTAATATAGTCTTAATCATTGGCCTGTATCACTTTCGAATTAAAATATCAGAGAAGACATTCTAGCACACGGTATCATCTGCTAACAGTTTACATGGGGGCTGCCATTTTCTTGATGATATGGAGTTGTACATGAACCATTGGAAACCATTCCCGTCAGCTAAGTTGCTTCTCTTCATTACAAAAAAATCCCCATATATGATGGAAAATTCATAACAGGTGTATACATATATTATAAAATTTGAAATTTATAGATTTCTTTTTAAATTCTCTGGTTTTGCTAAATAGAAATCGATTTCTTGAGCTTGCCTGGCAAAGCAGAACATAATTTATACAACCTGCATTCTGACTTGTTAAGTCCATTATCTCAAAGCAGGTGAATGCATAGTTTGTCACTGTTGATGCTCGGGAAAGTTATCATCCATAAATTTGAATTAATTTGCTCCGTCGCATACGTCACAGTATCAAGAAAATAGATGTATATTTAGTAAAATACTAATTTTCAAAGAAATATAAAACACATTGTCGTTTTTAGAATATATGTATATATCTGTTAAATATTTTAAATCTCGAATGGGATTTTGTATCAGGAAGAAAGACCATTTCGCATTCGCATTAAAAATATCTTTATGTACACATCAAGAAAATGGCAGCCCCCAGGTATTGCTAGCAGACAATAAACTTTGCTGAGAAAATCTTGATTTATACCCATCTCGTATATTTTAATGCAAAACTACGTAGGACAACAAGAAGGAATAGATTATATATTGAGGTTAAAATAAAAGCACTATCTAACATGCATAATAGAAAATGAAACTGGTTGAATCAGACATAATAAATCTATATTTATCCACTTGAGGATTTACACTGGTAAGCTTCAGCCCCTCCCCTCCCCCAATACCATTCAATGTGTTGAAAAAGATATACCTCTCTTCTCTATACATTTTCACAAGTGCTTTTCACTATAGAAAAAGGCCAAATTACTTAAATTTTTAAAATAATTTTTTTCATTGATGTTTGTTTTAATGGTTACCTTGATGTAGCAAACAATTTGGACAAACACTCTAGAAGACTTATAAATATTTTTCAGAGTTTAGAAGAAGAAAAGGAGCATCAGGCAGCAAATAAGATTTTTTTTTTAAATGATGCCCGATGATCATCTGCACTTATGCTCCTGTCATCAATGTTGAGATTTGTTGAACCTCTATCTCAGTAAGAAAAGTTCACAGCTCATCCCAATCTTGACTTCCCCAGAGACCTGGAGCAATCACTGGTGACATCATCAATGACCAACCTACTTCCAAGGTACAACCAAGTGTAAACATTTATTAAGATGGAATAACTGGTCTTGTACTGATGGGATGGAGGAGAAGGAGGAGGAGGTGGGGGGGGGGGGGTGAGGTCAGATGAGGATACCACTGGGGTACATCACACCTCACTGCACAATGTAAACACACCTGCACTCATTCCAATTGATGCCATCCCTTTCTATCATTTCTCAAAAGCATTAGATCTGAGTGCATTCACCTCTCCCTATCTCTCTCTTGTATGTTGCCTTGGTTACCTAGGTGGATGAATCTTTGTTCTGCTCTGTTTGACAGCTTGTGTGTATTTACATTCAATCTTCATATCTTCCGGATAACACCCTTGATGGATTTATCAGAGTATGAGGATTTGCTATGAGTCAATGTAAAATTCTTCATCATGAAATTTAAAACTCTTCATTCACAAGTAAGAATAAACTAACTTCCTTCTCTGAAAAAAACATTGGCCTAAAATTTATATCAAGGACTCTAGAACATAACAAGATTTATTTATTTGTCATAAAATGAAAGTACATGCATATTTTTTCCTGAAAAATAAGAAAGGAAAAAAAAATAGTATGTTCACAAGTTAAATTTCCTTATATTTTTGAGATCATAAAAAAAAGGTAAGCAGGATTTCTACACATATTTTCCATACACTAAAATGTGTTTGAGGTAATTCTCCTGCTGGAATCACTCATTCCTTTCCATCATCAAATACATTGCAATATCATAAAACCCAGTAGAAAGTTTGTTTAGATTTTGTCAAGCTAATTTTAACGAGCACCACACCCACTCCTCTAATCCCTCCCTTATCCTCCATGTCCCAAGCAATTTAGAATGTTGAAAGATCTTCTTCACTATGATGAAACAGACTTGTGTCTACCAGGTAGTATATTCTAATCTTCAGTAGATCATTGAGGAATGAAAAAACACAAAAGGGGTCAAGGTCGGAGAATATCATTATCTTATATTCTCATTACTTTCTTCTCATTCTCTCATCCTTTTCTTGCAAATTTAGGATAAGTATTACATCCCCATGGCAATGTTTGTCAAATCTAGCCAAGCCTTCTATATCCTTCATACAACCAAGACATGCAGGTTCAAGAAAGAGTATTGAAAATAAAATTCTATAAATATCCTATGCAACAAGCTGATCCTTGCTCTGTTAGAGTCCCGTGGTAAAGATTAATCAATTTAGATGGCAAGCCTCTTCCTCACTCAAACTCTTCGCGTAACACTTTAGGGATTAGAGTTCAGAAAGGCCTTAGCAACTTTAAATCTCACAGGAATAACATTCATTATACGGCTATTAATATCTCTCATGAAAATAAATCAAAATAACTACAAATGTTTGTACAAAATAGAGAACACATATTATTTTGAAAAAGTCCTTATAATTTTTCTTGACTGAGCACTTAAATCAATATCATTCTTCTTACAGAGTATTTCCATGAGTCAGTCAAATGAAATGTACTGGTTTAAAGTAATACTTGATTGCATATTACTGTTGTTTGTATCCCATGTGATTTGGTTCATTCAGAATATTTTATGCTACATGTTTTACACAATGCCTCACATTTGAAATTAAGGCATTTACTTATATTCATAATGTCATGTGTAGACAATACCTTCACTCCCTCACATAGACTACAAGACTAAGAGAATTACATCAGCATCTCATGCCTTTTAAATCCTCCGTACTATGACTGAGTACCTTCTTGGTCCCTTCACTGGGGAGGTCAACTCATAGGAGGGTAATCTCTAAGCACAATTTCAAGAAGATAAGTATCTCTCCTCCCACTGAAAAATGCCTGAGTGAGATGGAAGTTCAAGATTACATAATTCAGTTTGCTTTCTTAACTGAAGATGGAGATCTATAGGTCCACAGGGGAATCTCATAGAGTACCTGGTAGATTGTTGTTTGATATTGGAAACATCCAATTCATAGTGCATCCCAGGAGTAGGGCATGTTTATACCAAGATGTTTATCAGATTACCCCGATAAGATTACCCTCTTATGAGTTGACTGGACTGGCAAGATTTTGCCTTTTGGGCGAGGAGGTGTTAATAGCAATTCAAAATCATAAACTATGTTCATCCAGGACTTGTAGTTTCGAAACTTTAAGTTAGCGAAACTTACAGTTAATGAAACCGGGGCCGCTCGCTATTCATAAGGACCGCTATTCATAGAAAACTGCTATTCATTTAAAATGCGTTATGAATAGCGGTCCTTATGAATGGAGGTCCTTATGAATAGCGAGGTAATTTGTCCATGGTATGCTCGCTATTCATAAGAACCGCTATTCATACAAAAGCGCTATTCATTTAGTCACGCGTTAGGGATAGCGGTCCTTATGAATAGCGGTCCTTATGAATGGCGAGGTTATGACGAGGGTTCACACGGGCCAACGACAATCAACGACGCTCACTGTTCTGAGACTACAGGTCAAGCAGAGAGGTCATCATTAACAATGAGAAAATATTTGACAGCATAACCTCCAGTGACAATTACTCCAGGGTTAATTCTTACACTAGCTGAAATCTTAACTCTGGACCCATCACTACACCTAACCATAACCTTACCTTATATCTACAAGAAACATAAAACCCAATCAAAACCAGTGCCCCAAACCTACATCTTTGATGAAATAAATTAAATTGCAATGTTGGATCACTACAGAAAACAATCATTTTGAGGTTAAAAATTCCACTGATAAATAGATTTTTTTCTTCACTGACAAAAAGGCTGACATTGTCAGAATATCACAATAATCAAGCAGGTTGAAAAATCTCATTCATTAATGCCCTACCCCCCCCCTCCTCCAACTGTCACAAATACCTATGGAGATAGAGAAGGAAGAGAGAGAGAGAGCTTCTAGACAGAGCCCATGCATGCATGGAGAGTTTCCTCAGACCATTTCCTGAGAATATGAAACCTTTTAGGTATGATTAATGAATTTCTAGCCACCAGTAAGCTATCCAAGCAAGCCTTTCCAAGACTATGAACCTGACTAGTGAGCCGACAGTTGTCCCTCAGGCGTCCCTCAGGCAAAGGCAATGATTCATAACCTGTACCACTTGTATTTCATTGAGAACAATAGTTGCCGGGTGAAGGGGAAGCGATGGGGTCGAAGAGTGCCAGGCACAGTACAAGAATGCATGCCTCAGACAGAAACCCAAGAAGGGAAGATTGAATTCTGGCTGTGGCTTCACTTGAAATTATAACAATAAAATATTGCCATATAACCAAAATAAAATACATTTGTCATTTGATGCAGTATACATGTATTTCATGATGGTACGGACAGATTGCTTCTTTTTACTTGGTATTAATACATTCTTTTTTCTGTGAGAATTTACTTTACTTCATACAACATTGCTCAATGGCATCATTCACATTAAAAATCACAGAAATGTGATAAAAATATAGCAGCTGAATTTATATTGCACACATTGTTTTCCTTATGTTTCATTTCTTGGCTTCCTTTGAAGAATGAATACATTCCCATAATGAAAAAACAATACAGTTGTCAAATTTGCAATGTTATTCACATTGGAATGTTACCACAAACTATATGAAATATAAGCCAGCATACATTGATTCATGCTCCAAGCATGATATCTTGTTTCTGTTTCTCTAAGATTTATTATCTAAGAACCTCAAGGAAGATCAATATAACAACATGTTGAGCAGCTTTACATGCAGCATGGATGAAGTACAAATAATCTGGTCTAAGCTTTCACAGTAGCTGAAATCATTCATGGATGCAATCTCCTATGTTTTTAGGATGGGGGACCTAGAATAACCTCAGTAACATGATATGAATAAACCTGAGGCAGATAGATAGAAGAAGAAAAATAATTTAGTCTATGATATATAATCATGATCTGCTATATTGCTTGAAAAACTAATAACCAATATATCCTGAGATTTAAAGTTCACGTAATAGAAACGTTTATGGACATGGAATATAAATACAAGAGAACATTGCACAGAAAGCAATGTTCTCTGCTTAATAAATCTGTTTAATATTTCCCACGCTTTGTTCCTTTCTTTTCTGGTTATATTGTTCTATTTCGGCTTTCTGTTCATTATTGCCTTATACTCGGATGAGTGCAAGACGAAAAGCTTCAGTATGTCTCTCTTCAACGCCGTTTTCCGATTCTGCAGTACTAAACATCTTTTTAGAAAGCAATATACACCCCTGGAAAAAATTATTAGACCAAGCTTCTGTAATAAGGGTACTATAATATGCAAACAAAATTATAAAAATGATTTGTCTTTGTATTTCATTAAATTAATACCAAATTCTAGCAATTATCCCTTGCTTTTATGATATTGTATTTCCTTCTTACCACAAAAATAAAACACTATCAATAACCATTTTTGGTCTAATAATTTTTTTTCCATGGCTGTATGTATACAGGCACTACTTTGCATGTCATCTCATAAGGAACCTTCAACCAAACATATGACAGTAGACGCATTCATCAGGGGGGAAACTGGAAAGCACATATCTAGTGATGAGTTTGTAATGTAATGCGACAGATTAGATACAAACACGACCTCCTCTATTCTATGAAATTCTCAAATTTGCCCAAGCTCATCTTACTTCCCCTCCATTTCCTGCGATTGATCTCACGTTGACTCATACGCTGGACTACGCTTCTACGGATGCTCTAACTGATCTTGGTCAGAGAAACAGAGGATTACAGTCAAACTCCTCTTATCTTTGATACTGTGACGTTTGGGGAAATATGACGTCAGTTCTTGTAAGAAGACAACAGAAAAGGGCAAAAAAAATATAAGGAAAATAATTTGATCATGTGACAGGTAGCTGTTATGATTGAGAGCAGAAAATCACAATCACAAAATGAGAAATAAAAAGTTTAAAAAAAATGTAGAACAATATCTTATTCATTACTCACCAACATAATACATGTAGCATCTTATGCACACTTCACTTGTTATATTGCCCCTACAATTTTCTCTGAGTCATATACCTTTTATTGTAAAAAAACAAGAAAAAGGATAGGGCTCCATAGCCTTTCATTTATTTTGTATATATGTCATCAACTCATCATATCCTTGTTTGAAAGAAACCTGTAATAATCTTCAATATCTCCCTTTCAAGTGCTAATCTACACTCAAAACTGTTCTTACTTATGAAATCATACAGAATATTGATAATAGACTTTTATGATTCATAAACCACATCAAAATAGTTTGTAATGGAGAGCAAATGTATATTTTTTTAAAATATATATATATATATATATATATATATATATATATACATACAAAACTAGGGTTATGGGGACCTATAACAATGGGATTTATTCCGTCAGAGCGAAAACAACCAGATTACGGGGACATCGAGCAAGGTTATGGGGACATTGGGATGACGTATAACAATGCGAATGTCCCATAAACATATATATACAAGTATATATATATATATTCAAATTCAAACAGACAATAAAAGTCGTGACATGGTTTACATTCAATATTAAATATAATACAAGTATATGTAAATAGAGTGAACAAAAATAGATTTTCAATAGTAAGTACGAAAGGTAAATAGTGACTGAAACTACCTGTGGAAATAGGGGGATTCGCTAAAAAGCAAGGCTTGTATATTGCGAACCCCCCTCCCCACCCGACACCCCCCCCCCCCCCACGGGAAAAAAGGAAAAAACTTGTAATTTGCCTACGAAGATTACAAAAGAGATAAGGAACAATAACAAGGAACAAACGCAAAAGCAAGACAGAGACAGACCAGGGACAAAAAACAGAACATGGACAAAAGGAGACAAAAAAGATGCTGAAAGGAAGGAACTGCCACGAAGTCAATAAAAAATATGAAAAATCGACAAAATTAGAAAACAGGACGAAACACTGCCGAAAAGAGAAGGTAACACAGATCGTAAAGCCGGTTGAGTGAGCGAGATTAGCTGTGAAGACCTCTATAATTTTTAAGTAGAAATGTTTTTAATTTTCTTTTAAAAGTATCTAGAGACGGACTATTTTTAATTTCATTGCTGAGAGAGTTCCAAAATCTAGGACCGTCATACAAAAAAGTATTCTTAGCGAAAAGTGTTCTAAAACGTGGTAAGTGGAATTCATTAGACTGTCTTGTTGGGTAATTATGAATTGATCGATTGAGAGGAAACATAGTATCAAATACACCAGGAAGTGTATTATTCTCAAATTTGTACATAAATTGCCCTAAGTGAAAAAAATAAAGGTCAACAACTTTCAACAATTTGTTCTCAAAGAATAAAGGGTCTGTATGAGAACGTACAGCAAAGTTGTTAATTATACGAAGAGACTTTTTTTGTAATAACAACAATCTGTTTAAAAAGGTTTGGTGGGAGTTGCCCCAGGCAAGTATCCCATAATTCAGGTAAGGTAAAATCAAAGAGGTGTAAAGCATTAATAGAGAAGACGTCGGGAAGTGATATTTTAATTTGTTAATAATGCCAATATTTCGTGAAATGGTTTTACAAATGCTATTTATATGGTGTTTCCAAGAAAGCTTGTTGTCAACAGTTACACCAAGGAATTTAATGAATGGTACATTTTCTAAATTAGTATCATCCAATATAATATTTGAGGGAAGTGCATTAATGGAATTACTAAATAACATATATTTCGTTTTGAGAAGGTTAAGAGACAATTTATTAGATCTAATCCATTGTGTAACTTTTAAAAGCTCGTTATTAACGATATTAACTAAAGTATAAGGATTATGGTGGGAATAAAATATATTAGAATCGTCTGCAAAAAGTATGAACGAGAGGACATCAGATGATTTACAGAAGTCGTTTATATAAATGATGAATAACAAAGGGCCCAACAAACTGCCTTGTGGAACTCCGCAATTAATATTTTGCATGTTCGAAGTTAGGTCATTTAAAAATACATATTGTTGTCTATTAGACAAGTAGCTTCTGAACCACTCCAAGGCCTTCCCGCGCACCCCATAATGTTTAAGTTTATGTAATAAGATATCGTGGTTAATGGTGTCGAAGGCCTTGGAGAAGTCCAGAAAGATGCCAACTAGATGGGAAGAATGGTCTAAAGCATGCGCCACTTTATCAACAAAATTCAGTAATGCATGTTCAGTATTATGTTTTTCTCTAAATCCAAACTGAGAGTTGGAAAAAATTTGGTGTGATTTTAAAAAATCAATTGTTCTGCGGTAAACAACTTTTTCTAAAATTTTTGATAAAGAAGATAATAAAGAAATTGGACGGTAATTGCTTACATTTAACTTGTCACCTTTTTTATACAATGGAACCACCTTTGCAATTTTCATGTTATCTGGAACTTGACCACAACTTAACGACAAGTTAAAAATATGTGTCAAGGGATCGACAATTGAAGATATTACACCTTTTAAGATAAAGTTATTAACATCATCATAACCAGGACATTTTCTATTGTTCAAATTAGATACTATATCAATGATATCCTCTTTCACTACTGGAGTGAAAAATACTGTATTTGGATTTGGGTTACCAAGATATTCAGAAAAATGCTTAGCTGACGGAGGAATATCTTTTGCTAGGTTAACTCCTATAGATGAAAAATAATTGTTGAAGATATTGGCTATATTTACGGGGTCTTCAATAACATTACCGCCAGACCTGATTTTAGTAATATCAGACTTATTATTGGATAAGTTCATTGCTTGCTTAAGAACTTTCCAGGTATTTTGAATATCATGTTTATACAGACTTAATTGATTACTAAAGTATATTTTCTTTGCCAATCGTATTGTTTTAGTTAAAATATTTTTATATTTGGTGTATTTAGTCTTAGCTTTTAGAGTACCTTTAATTTTTGAGTTATAATACAAGTTATTTTTTCTGTTAATAGAACGCAAAATTGCTTTCGAGATCCAAGGAAGTCTCGGTGATTTTTTATAGCTGGTTTGCTTGTCTTTTACTTTAGGGATGTGATTATCTAGTTCACTATGGAATATTTGCAAAAAGCTATTGAAACATTCATTTACATCATTGTTGTTGTAGACGGGCGACCAGTCCGCAGACTCTAAAGAAACACCAAGACTTGCAAGATTCTCATGAGTGGGTCTTCGTCTACACGGTTTATGAGGGTTGGTGAAAGTGTGCTTAAGAGTAAAATATGACATAATTGGAAAATGATCTGTTAAATCAGATAAAATTATTTTAGAATCAGGAGTCGGTATAACATTACAAAATATGTTGTCTATGAGAGTGGCAGAATGATTTGATGTGCGAGTGGGTTTTGAAATCAATGGCAAGAATGAGGAAGTCAAAAATGTTTCGAGAAATTCATGAGCAGTATTGTTGCTATCGTGCTTTGATATATCAATATTAAAGTCTCCCATTATAAAAATATGTTTGTTCACAAATGCTGGGTTTCTGAGTAAGTCAGAAATGGATGATAAGAAATCATTTTGATTGGAATTCGGTGGCCTGTATATAACGCCTACAATTATATTTTTGGAATTTGTGACATTGATTTCAACAAAAAGTGATTCTACAGATTCATTCATGTTATTGATTTCATCATGAAGTTTATATTCGTAATTGTGTGAAATATATAACGCAACACCTCCACCATGTCTATCTTTTCTATTATTGACAACAAGATCATACTGATCTAAAGCAAATGGGATTTTAGATTCATTTGATAACCAAGTTTCCGTAAGTCCGATAATAGAAAACGAGTGATTGGAAGAATTATCTAATAATAGTTGAAACTCTTCAAAATGTTTACTTATACTTCTTATATTAAAATGCAGCAGAGAAAAATCGTCTTTAGAAAACTGTTTGATAAGGCTTTTAAATTGAAGTTCAGTAATATATTCTGATGAAGGGTTGTGAATTAAATCATGATCAGGATGAAGATCAAGTAAATCCGGGGACGCATTAATATTATTAGCTACGAACTGGTTGTACGGCAGATCAACTAGAGGGTTGTCATCCAAATCATTGTGTGTGTGAAAGTTAATGGAGAGGTCATCATTACTTAAAGAATAAAAAGGCATATCAGTTAAGGAGGCCATAGATATACTTTAGGTTTCTCAAAATTAACTCGAGTTTTCGGCTTAGAGAATATAGAAAAAGGCGGGTAGTTAACAAAAACAATCCTGCGTGGAATCACATAACCAAGGGTGATACATGGAAATAAGAACACATAAAACATTAACAAGGAAATAAAGTATAAAAACAAAAGGAGGAAGGATTTAAAGGCAATCTTCGTAGGCAGAGCGAAAGAACGCATCAAACAGCGAAAACAATAAAACATTGGTAATCGGTACTCCCACGGTGAGATGCCCGTCAGAAAATACTATTAGTATCATGAGAAATGCACATTATATAAAAAAGATACTCCATAATATAAACAATTTGCAATAATGACTGAAATTTGAGAATAATTATACTCTTTTAAACAAATATCAAAGTATGCCAATAATTTTGTATCCAAGACAAATTAAACTTACTTATATATATATATATATATATAAAATAAGTGTCCTGCGTCGGTTGATGAAAAATACACAAAAGTCAATGATGAATAAGACAACCGTTAAGAGATGAAAGAATTCAAATTTTCGCCCATAGGGCTTCATAAGGCTATATATATATATATATACCCTTATATCCTACGAAAGGGCGAGTCGTAACAATGCGGTTTATTCCGTCACAAAAGAAATTCGTCTTTGAGGCGAGTCGGAACAATAGGCCTATACAAGGAGAATTCGCCTTATAGATGGATCTAAATTTTCTTTCTTTCTTTTCTTATCTTTTTCTTTTTCTTGTCCCTTTCTCTTTTCTCTTTCCCTCTCTTTCTTTTCTTTTCTCTTTCTCTCTCTCTCTTAGCTCTTCTTCTTTCCCTTGATGTATTGTTACGTCACTTCTGGCACGTTCTTACTTCTTGTTTCTACGCGACCATTTTGCACGTCTTTTATTTGCCCTTATTTTTGCTTGATGCTTAATAAATTTGTCATTCCTTGACAAAGGGCTATGCCCGAAATATCGGATAATTGACATCTCTACGGTTTTTTGATTTATATTTGTCTTTTCTATTTATAGTTTACCTAAACCGACGCAGAGCACTTTCTTTATATATATATATATATATATATATATATATATATATATATGTGTGTGTGTGTGTGTGTGTGTGTGTTACTGTTTGAAATTGGGAAATGTAATTAAGTACTTTTTGTGGGTTTCTTTTTCCTTTTTTCCCTCTGATATTTTTAAAATCCATGGGTGATATAGGCTTCAAAGTATCAAGTTTGAATGTTTTTGCCATCCTAGTATGTAGAGAGCATACTTTTCCATTCCTTTTTTTAAGATTAAACTCTGCTGTAAGTGTGATCTGTATCTTACAATACATTCTGTTTCTTTTATGTTGATATGACATTATATCAATTAAAACAAAAAAAAATGAATAAAAATTACAAATGTCTCAAATGCATGGATGATGCTATGAAAATACTGGGTTAATTTTTTAATCCAGTAAATGTATTCGATATATCACGGTTATATAACTGATATTATGTGTATTTCTAATAGTAACACTTCATCTTCTTTTACAGCCTTTAACATACTACTTACTCCTATGATGTAAAGAACCTACAATGGCTTTTCCCAAGGAGTTATCACAGAACTGATAACTCCTTGCCTTTCCCATATGCATGAATAAATCATACCATGACCTTAGAGCCTATTCATGACAAATGCCCTCTCATACTGAATGTATGATAACACACCTCGATATCCCTTTCATAGCTCCTCCCCTTCGATCATTAATCTATGGATACCATATACCATCTTCATTAAGATTTCATGTACATGCCTTACAAATGGCCTACATACAGTACATGTATCCTTGTAGAGGATCACCAATCATGGTGGGAGTATAGTTATATCACAATCACATTTTTTTGATAGTCGTCTAAAATTAATAAGAATGTTACCCACTAAGCTGTAGTTCTTGTTTTCCTCATTCCTGCCTAAGTTCATGGAAAAAGAACTCAAATTGAAAAGTTTCTATTGAAGAAGAATCCTCAACTAGATATTGCATGAGATGCAATAAGGCAGTGACTCTTCCTTGATTTGTCAGGTGAGCCAAAGAAAATAAGAACCTAAAGCCAACTCTGAGTACTCATGGTTTAGCTTCCATTTGAGAAACACATTCAACCCATTGCCTACCGAAACCAGGTGGTCCCTGTATTAAGCCTATGGGCATGAGAGAATTCAATAGGTAACAACTTACTGGGAATTATTTTCTATAAAACAAAGGCATCGTCTTTTTGGAGCCAGAAGGGCATTAACTCTTCGTAAAATTATATGAATAAGCGCCCTTCTGGCTCCAAACAGACGATACTTATGGATTACTTACAAACCATTCTCGCATTATTTCAATAAGTCATTCACAAAAAGAATCCTTCATCCTCAATCCACATCGGATACAGTACCATCCTGTTGTAACTTGGCTGGAAGTCGAAAGGCTTCCTTTTCCACTGAACTGATTACATCAAACTTGGAAAAGGGCATTTAGAACACCTGCTATTCATTCATGAGAGGTCTTTGGGGATATCAACAGAAACAACAGTCAATGTACCCTTCATCAATGACCAACAGCTTCTGATGCTCTCCCTGTTCTAGGCCCCTCTGATAGAGAATGACCTGAAAGCTCTATTAGAGCTATATGTCAATTGTAAGTCTAACATGGAAGGTCCCCTAGGTACAATATGTCACATCCTTTCTACAGACACTCTTGGGTTACTTGACATTAGCATCTCATCATTCTTCAGTCTTAAAGGAGAATTAACCTCAAACAATAAAGACGATAGTGTTCAAAGGTGTTATTTATTCCTACTTGTTAGACTATATGGCTTCGCGTCAAAATATACGAGATCGATACGAATCAAGATTTTCTGAGCAAAATTTATCATCTGCTAGCAATATGTATCGTCTGCTAGCAATACATGGGGGCTGCCATTTTTTTTATGTGTACAAGAAGATTTTCTTAATCCAAATGCCCAATTGCCTTTTTCAAAATTAAAAACCCATTTGAGATTTAAAATATAGAATAGATATGTCAATTTATTTTTAAACTGAAGATTTCCTTATATATTTCTGTTGAAAATCGATATTCGCTTAATATAAATCTATTTTCTAGATACTGTGACGCAATGGACGGAGCAAATTAATTCAAATTTTATGGATGCTTCTTCCCTGAGCATCTATAGCGGCAAACTATGCATTCACCTGCTTTCGGATAATGGGACTTGAAAAGTCAGAATGCATGCTGCATATATTATGCTCTGCTCTGTTTGGCAAACCCAAGAAAATAGATTTTTGTTAAGCAAAACCAGACAATTTAAAAGTATCATTATAAAGATTTAATTTTTATAAATCATGTAAACACCCACTTTATATTTTTCGTCACATATGGGATTTTAGGTAATGAAGAAAATCAATTTAGGTCTTGGATTCAAAATATCTTCCTGACCGGAACATTTCTCAATGGTTCATGTACAAATCCAAATCAGCAAGAAAATGGCAGCCCCCATGTAAATGAGTAGTAGACGATACCGGGTGTTGGAATATCTTTATTATACCCTTTTCTGATATCTTATTGGAAAATGATTTAGGCCAATAAGTAGGAATATACTACACCTTTCAATATAAGTAAATTTGTACTCAGGGGTTAATTCTCCTTTAAACTAAAATGGGTCATTTCACATGTTTGAGTAATCCGTCACCTTTCTTACCCTCTATGATATGAATGATGAATTCCTGACCACTTTGTAAAATTTCACTCACTAAACTCAATTTGACTTTTTATCATTTGTGGATTTTTTAAAGACATGTCTTTAGGTCAAAAGTTGTAAATGCCTTACATCCACTTTGCTGACATTGCATGCAGAAATATTTTTGCATTATAACATAGACAAGAGAGCATATAAAACCAATTCCAACCAAGGGTAATTTGGATCTAAAAGTATGCCTGTATAAACAGCAAGGAGAGCAACCATTATCCACACAACAGCATAATTCAAACCATGACAAGTTTGGCACATTCAAGTCACGAGAGAAAGTAAACATATGTTCGATTTCACAATTTTTTTGAGCAAGACTAAAAATAATTTGTACAGTAAATGTAGTTTATGTTTGAAAAAGGAATATTATCAATTCCAAATTTTGGCATGAAAATGACTATGAAGAAACAAGGAAAAGTGGGTATGGAACTGGCCCAAGTCTGCTCATTAATGCACAAACCTGGGGCAAACTTCACTCTAGTCTCTGTTGAATGACTTTCAAAGTGAGACACTTCTTACAGAGTGACTTGCTAAGATGCAAGGCATTTCCTTCATTTGTATGCCTGTTCAAGTGGGCAGTGAAGTAATTGCCCCTTGGTACAGAGATATTGATTGACATGACATGATTGGCAATGTCATTGCCAGTTTTAATGGCCAACAAAATTTCACATACATGCACATAGCAAGGCTTACATAGCCTGTTCTCATTCTTTCTCACTGTCAGCAGCTATATGTTCAAAGTGTACATAGCTGTGAATGGTTAAAAGTGGTAAATATATTATGAAGTCAGATTATCAAGATGGAATGTTCTCCTCACATGGAGCAGTAGTGGATTGAGAGGGACACAATTAAGTGCCCCTCTTTATTGATGAGCTTCCAATACATGTATGTATTAGAATGCACATAAGATTTGCTTGCACCCTTTATATTCTACCATGGATTTACAATGTTTAGCCTGTTGGAATGTGATGCACACCCCCTTATTCTAAGCTAACTCCCAATACAACATGCATACACATATAACATTTAGCCTGCCAAGTCCTGATATGCCCCCTTTAATTCAAAATCATAGAAAAGAAACTGGCAGGTACAAGGACCTTCTTGAAATGGTGAAGAAAGAAGACATTCAAAATGATATAATATGCAAAGAAGAAGCATTCATTGATTACATGAATTTAACATAGTAAATATATCAATGTGGGTTAATCTAGTCCATCCTGGGTCAAACTAGTCTATTCTGTAAGCTGGATGGATGAAGACATAATGGTACTTAACAGAGAAATCCACCTGTCGCATAACTTAAGAGCCCCAATTTATAAAATCAATTCTAACGTTAGCTACAGTACAAGGTATAGCAGCCCACCTGGGTTACTTCAGTGAGTCACAGACACACAATGAACTTGTGAGAACCAGGCCAATGACAGGTGCGTTCACATTCCTTACAACATCAATAAAAAGGTTGGCTACTCGTAATGCTCAGATTTCATCTGCACAATGACAAACATAAGGAAGGTTGTCAGTTTTATATCGATCATACACTAGTATAGTTCAAGTGTGTGGGAATTCAAATCAAACCATACTTTGAAATGCAGGCTTGAATGGATCTTTGCATTTTTGCAAGTTTTCCTATCAAATAGAGTTCAGGGAGTTCTTGCATTTCTGAGTAAAATTCCCCCAACTACTTTTGTCGAATGCGTACTAAATCAATTTTGTTCTTGATTTCATTGAATATGATAATTTGACCCGAGTGTGATGTGAAAGGTCCCAAAGTATCCAGTGCTCTGACCCGATATCACATATCACTTGAAACCCTTCTGAGCTCTCCAACAGATGAGAGGGGGCCCTTCAATGACCACTCTCATTAATATGGAATCAAGTTTGAAACAAGCGTGCAAAACTCTTAACCTGGCTAGGCCTTTCACTGGATTCGAAGCATACAGAACTTCTACTATAACTAAACTTGAAAAAAGCCTACAATGCTCTTCACCTACTTTATTAAGGTTCATGTAGATACCCTTGTCACTGGATACAAGGCATACAGGACCCCTTCTTCTGCTTCTACTATAAGTGATCTTGAAACAAGCATACAAAACAAACTACTACCCACCCTAGCTAAGCTTGCCACTGGCCTTTAAGGTGCACCAAGCTTTTCTTCTTCTTCTTCTTCTACTATCTTATCCTCACTAGGCTTAATATGATATTTAAAAAAAAAAAATTACCTGACTGTTAAGAAAACAAATATATGCTTGGAGAGAAGGGATAATAAGGGACTCCCATCTTAATAATTTGGTAATAGAAGATTAACTTTGTACCAAAAGGCATTGGAACATCAACTTGGTTTTGAACAGGGACCCCTTGCTTAAAGACCACCGCTCTGTCACTGAGCCATCACACCTCCTAAATGAATGACAAATTTTGTCATCCGATTCAATGGCACATACAGCAAAGATTTCTAGATTGACAATATTTGGTTACATTTGGTATAACCAAACTACTGTGGACAGGACTGTCCAAATTATGAATATTTGATCTCCTTACAATTTTTTTTTGTATACATATATCTAAAGCGGATATGAACTGATAAATTACTCTATGAATATCTAATGTGTATTCATGACATGCTTATGCCTTTAGGGTATCATAAGTATACTTTTCATCGACATGTATCTAGGTTATATTTTCATCAAATACCTTTAAAAAAACAACAGAACTGTTCTCATATTAATCAATTTCATTTTCACAGGCCTTGCTGGATGAAAATTGGAATTTGGCTGAACTACTTTCCTTTTTGTTAGCTCTGGCTGCATGCAAATGTGAGGTTTTGTCCAACAAAATTAATACTGTCATTCAATGTGTTGATTAGATGTGCCAGGCATCACACATGCACCTCTTGACAATTTCATCAGTCATACCAGTATCTCATTTTTGGAGAAAGGGATTATTGGAAAGAAATGCAAATAGACAAAGTTAGAGAGAGTACAGAAAAGGATGTTGACAAATAGAGAGGTTGAGAGAGTGAGGCAGAAAGAGACAGATAGGATGGATACAAGTAAACTCTTAGAAAAATAAGAGAATAGAGAAGAGAAGACAAGCATGAAGAATGCAGATACAGACAGAGACAGAAAAAGTGTCCATAAGTCTGAAAAGCACACAAAAAAGGTACACACATAAAAAGGTAGACAGATACCGATGGAGAAAATATGAAAGAGAGAGAGAAAAAAAAAAGGAGAATGACCACTTTCCTTGGTCCTTCTCTCACAACTCAAAATACTCCAATCTACACTTCAAATGGCTATATGTGAAAGGTCCCACTCCTGACAAAAAGAGATGAAAGGTTGCAGAGTGATGCTTGACCATCCATTATCAATGGGATGGTCACTGCCGTGGTCAACGCAATATCCTTGTGCCGTGCCGCAGTAAAGGTTCACAAGGAAATGGTGATTTAGAGATGCATTGCAAATGAGGTAGCCATAGGCCCTTGGGAAATACGTACAGCACAGTGCCGAATCTTCCCATGTGTTGTGTACATGTAGACTTAATACATGACAGGTTTAGTGCATTATTGGCTATTAGTTAGATTGATGTATCACTTAGGGGTACGATAATGATACCTATCATTCTCTTTACAACATATAATGTGTAAACAAATCTTTCGGCATATTACTCCCAGTGTTAAAGATCGTATGCTCGATCTGTAATGAAAAACACAAGTCAGAAAAAATTGGAACCAGCGGGATTCGAACCTGTCATCTACTGCTTGCGGGCAGCGACTTAACCACCAGGCTATTCTGGTTCACGGCCAAGTCACGACGAACTAGAATCAAATACCCAAGATCCTCTTCTTTCTGACTCATTAATATTCAAACGGTCCGCCGTGGAACAATGGTTAGTAAACGAAGAAGCTTGACTGGGGAGGAATTTTTAATTTGTAAACAAATCTTTCGGCATATTACTCCCAGTGTTAAAGATCGTATGCTCGATCTGTAATGAAAAACACAAGTCAGAAAAAAATTGGAACCAGCGGGATTCGAACCTGTCATCTACTGCTTGCCGGGCAGCGACTTAACCACCAGGCTATTCTGGTTCACGGCCAAGTCACGACGAACTAGAATCAAATACCCAAGATCCTCTTGTTTACAAATTAAAAATTCCTCCCCAGTCAAGCTTCTTCGTTTACTAACCATTGTTCCACGGCGGACCGTTTGAATATTAATGAGTCAGAAAGAAGAGGATCTTGGGTATTTGATTCTAGTTCGTCGTGACTTGGCCGTGAACCAGAATAGCCTGGTGGTTAAGTCGCTGCCCGGCAAGCAGTAGATGACAGGTTCGAATCCCGCTGGTTCCAATTTTTTCTGACTTGTGTTTTTCATTACAGATCGAGCATACGATCTTTAACACTGGGAGTAATATGCCGAAAGATTTGTTTACAAATTAAAAATTCCTCCCCAGTCAAGCTTCTTCGTTTACTAACATATAATGTGTTTCTACTCATTCTATTGGTTTGGGCAAATATGGATTTAAAAGCTTAGGATAGATTTGATAAAACTATCTCTTATTTCTTATTATCACTTGATTCTTCTCATGTTAACCCACAGGATGCTGAACCAAAGATAACCTCAATCTGGAGTCACAAAAAATATGAGTTAGATAGCTGAATACCAAAATCAAATCAGATTGAAGATTTGTATTACAAGACAAAGATGGCTGCAAGACAAAGATGTCCAACCAAAGAAACCAGTTAAAGGGAAGGGTAAGTTTTGGGAAAGGTAAGAATAATTTGTGAGCTTTCTTATTCTCTTTATGTTGGTTAGGAAGATAATCATAGTAGAAATGTCCCCTGAAAAGGATTGCTCTTCAAATGCTTTTACATTCAAAATATGACAAGAAACAGCTGAAATGTTTGGGCCGAACATCTGTGTGTAGTCCCATATACACATTTCTGTGTGCAGTGCATGTGACTGTTGGCAGGATTGAGTCAATTTCTTATCATTTTGGTGATTCCAAAACCTTACAGCATACACTAATTCTTATGTGCTATATAATCAACCTTTCCCACTTGCTTTGAGACAGTTTCTTTCACAATTCAATCTCATGACCAGAACTCATCTTTATCTTTATAAGAGGAACTTATCATCAGGCAGACTGTTGTAGCTGTGATTTACAAACAGAAGAGCAAAGAGAGAGTGTGATGGCTGGGATGGGGGTGAGAGACTTTGTTTGCAATGATGATGTCATAAATGCGTGAGAGAAATGAAATATTTTCCATCTCTGCATGACTCTTCCCCAAACAGGAGAGAGATAACTTCATTCCTCATCAAGGATTCCATCAGTCTCATCAGTGTATTCCCTACACGTTAGGGCAGTTCACACAAAGTAATTAGTTAGATTCATAAATCGATATTTGAACAGCGATCAGAAGCTCTCCTTTTCGTATTTAGTCTATTTGGAGCTAGAAGTGCGTTACTCTGTATTAAAGTATATGTGATTTAACGCCCTTCTGGTGATATGAATAGCTAATCTAACTATTTAGTAACATTCTTGTGGGATTCAAATCGTAATCTTCGTGTATTATTGTGAATAACCAATATTTCTTGCTCTATGCTCTGTGCTACAACACAGACCAGAGGATGTTCTGTAATACAATAGAGTTCAGCGGAAGTGTGATAGTTTCTCTCATACATGTATATGGAAAAGGTGAGAAACAGTCAGATTTGAAAGATTGAATCGCGATTTGAATCTCACCTTTTTTATGTGTGAACGCGCCTAATGTGTGATCTCACATCAAATTGCGATGAAATGGCGTGGAAACTAAGGAACCACTGTCAAAAAATGTCAATAGAAAGGGGCTTCCTTGGGGTATCCTCAAGAGTGGAGAATCCAGACAAATTTGAGTTGATGAGAAAGTCAATTCAAATTCACCAGTGTACCTCTGGTTGAGAGTCGTATGGATGTGGAATGACTACTAACAGCTCTAATTGCATGCACCTTGGGTTTGATATATGGATGAGAAAATAGAAACTACAGGAGGTATGTTCATATCCCATCTTTCAAGATGAATATGAATGAAATTATTACTCTACTATCTAATATATAAAAAAATAACATCTACCTACAAAGACATTTTACCTGATAACATCACAATGCTAAATCAAGCTTGTACTGAGTACTGTCTTGAGATGTTAAAAATTAACCAAAATACTGTAAAACCACAAACTTTCTCAACATGTAACTTTCGTGAATTGTTAATGACAGCTAATTTTGCATCAAGAATCTTTCGCTAATCACAATAATTTTATGTTGTTTTAATTGTGATTTGATTATTTCACAGCATGAAACTTTGGAGTCAAAAGGGGCCTGAGCTTTCGATCCTAGCAGAATCTTCGTCAGAGGCAAAAAGACAAACATAAAAAACAAGACAAGCATATATAGACTACAGACACAAAACAGTATACATGTAACAGGAACTGTAAAAGGGAGGGGGCTGGGGGAACGAAACAATGGAAACAAAAGGAGAGTGTGGGGAGTCAAAGTAAACACAAAGGCGTGGAGATGCAAGGACAGGGTGGGTAATCTGTGGAAGCAAAGGACAAATGGGGAGGCAACATCACACAGGATAAGGAACAATGCAATGACAAGGGGTAAGAGAAAGGAATAAGTACTGTACAAGTCCAGTACAGTGGAGTGGTAGGGCGAATCTCGACCACTCGCAAAATTCAAGAAAGTTTCATGCATGCAAACATTTTTGGTTTTACCGTAGATACATGTACACCATGAATACACTAGACCCTTGTATGCATCATGGCTGCATGTCACAATCAAATACAAAGGTTTCCTGATATACAGATAATACTGATACATCAATATTCTTATTACAGATTCTAATATGTTTTTCTTATCATTGCATTTTGTTATTTTTCTAGTCGGTGTGTTACCACAATGTGAAACTCAGAAATGAAAATAATTTCTTATTGACATTCATGTAATACAAAAAACCCAACATTATAACAGTTTCAGTATTTCAATATTAACTGCATTAAAGTGATTACCTTTCAGGTATAAAGAAGAAAAGAAATAAAGAAATAAAGAAAACAGAAAACACTAATGAGTTTATGTTCAGACATGAATATTGTATCCTAGTAATATCTTCTTTTTCACTTCTCTCAGAGAGTGATTTTAAGTGATGTATCGATGTCATGTTGAGACGGCCCATTGCCAAGATGAATCATAAATCTGCCTCTCGCTGAAGTAGAAAGCCCTCTAAATGTTGTATCCTAGCAACTAATAGCAATCTTATAAATAAAAATGTATCATTTTCCATTTCACCAATACATGAAACAGCAACAAACTTGCATTTATATAGGACATTTCTGAAATGGGTTAGTCATAATACATTCATTCCTATTACATAGTGGATTTTCATTTCATTTTTCACAGGTAAATATTTATAACAAAATTATCAAATAAATGAAGAAAAAAAAAATTCAAAACAAGAAACATTATTTTGTACATCCTAAATTCATGATTGTTTCAAATATATCAATTCCTCATCTCCATACATTTTCTCTTTAAGAAAACATACAAATCACAGCCACGTTAGTATATTTGCTCTAACTTGAATGCAATTTTAATCCACTTTAGGAATCTCAGTGCTTCTATCTTCTTGATAAGTATCAAGTTCATCCGAGGTAACATAAGTTTGCGTACACCTTGCAGTCCCATATGATAATGAGGCTCAAGAGAGTTTCAAGTCTCTTCTAAAATGACCAGTTACCATGACAACTCAATAGATTATGCATGAGATAATGTAGATGGATCTTGGTTGTTTGTGAACTGTGAGCTTCTGTTAAGGATAGTTTCCCTCTTCAATCTTTCACTGGTGGCACTGGGGGAATATCAAGTTTCTCATCTCAACCAATTGTATTTAGTTGTTACAGTAAATGTGGATACTAAACATCAATCAAAGTGCCATACATCTCTATATCTGGATAACCATTTGCTCTGAATATAAAAGCATTGATATCAAATAAATAATTCTGTGAAATCTGAACAGTAATACATTATAGAAAGACATATTATGTAAAACTTTTACCTCTACATGTTTTAATTGTTACTTTCATCAATAAAATGAAATGGCCCAGTTCTTTACTATGTAGAATGCATTCTTATGACCTACAGAAAAAAATAAAATAAATAAGAAACCCATAAATAACGAAAATATATAAACAGCTCCCATTCACCTAAATATGTATCTTTAGCAGTCTGACAATGTTTTTATATCTGACTGCATTTAAATCATAAAACTTACTTAATGTTATCATACAATGTATGTGTATTAAAATACTTGTAAAGATATGATGATAACACAAAAATTCTTATGAACAAGACTCAAATTTGACGTCTTAACAATCCATGATAAGGTACGTTTTAACTTCTCTATTTTGTTGATCATCAATTATTTGTCTCCATTTATGAACAAATCAATAATATTATATTAATACATGGTGCGATCTGGCAAGACAAAGGTTTTTATCGTGGTGTACTATATGCACGAGGCGCAAGCTGAGTGTTTTGGACACCACAATAAAAACCTGCGTGTTGCCAGATCGCACTAACGCACGAACTCACATGTAATCCCTGCACTAAAATGACAATTAAAACTACGCGATTTCATTACGTTTCAAGTTTGCACGCACCAGAGGTACGCGTACGCGCAGCTCAGCCATGCGTTAGTACCTTTTTGCTGGCGTTAGTACTTTTTTTTTGCATGGTCACGTGGTGTTATTTGACCAATCAGGATGGCTACATTCTTGAACCCGTTTTATAATGGAGATTAATGCAGTTACCTGGATGAAATTCTGGTGAATAGTGTTATCTCATGAAGATCTGAACGTATTTCACTTTAAATACATGAAGGCAATAGAATAAATATTGAAGGAATATAATGTTTCTAAGAGACAACTGCACCCTAACATGGTTGCAAACATGTAACAAATCCTCTTGGTATATTGCAATAACTTATGTCACTGCCTATTGAACTGTATTACATGTACGTAAGAGGTTACAATTTCAGCAGATATTGCTCTTGGATCTTTCATGATAATCTAAAACAGTACTTTACTAAAATGCTAAAAGCAAAGAGAGGGTGAGAAAGAAATGTATAGGAGCATACTTAAGAGCAGTGAGTCAAACTTATGTGTAAATGTCAAAATGGTGCCTCAAGTAAACTTATACGTTTGATGAAAAACTCCCAAGTCATCAACAGCTTTCCTATCGAACAAATATTCCCATTTTAATACCAAATTTGTTATTGGCCTTTCATGTTGAGTACAGTCAGGCTCCCACCAACTAATAAAAATCACTTCAACCATCAACCCAGCCATGGTCCATATGAAATTCAAAACAGGTCCTTAATTCTTACATGGAATTTCAATATCTCTGGTCATCTCGGCATGCTACAAAACAAGCCCTCACCTGCACTCATGGTTATGAGATTCGTGGGCAAATGCCATTTTGAGTCGGACAGCGACTCCGACTCCTTAGCTAGTCGATGGTGACCTACTTCCCTAGTAGCTTCATTTCTCTCTCTCTCTCTCTCTGTGGGTATCTTGAGAGTGGAATTCAAAACGCTTTCCTGTGCAAATACTAATCTTTTTGTGATGAAAGCAATACATCAGGCATTCCGAGGGGGATAGAATTTTTTACCGTTTCCTTGCACATTTATTGGAAATTGCAAAAAGACACACATTTCATCACAATATTCATGTTTGATGAAGGGTAGGATTTATATATATCTGATCAACATTTTGCAATTCATCATGAGAAGATCATTTTCATTCCGATCATTATCTGTTTCATATCCTCTGGCCTTCATGGACTAATCTCATGCTTCTGTTTAACCTCTATATATTATTCAACTTCTACAGTGTTTCTCACTGACAGTGCATTAAAACTGCTCACAGTGAATAAAAATTGCATTCATGTTACTCTTTGTATACTGTACACAACTTAATTTGGCTAGGACTTATATAATATCTCCTTTTTAAGAAATAACCTATCCTCAATAATTCTCTCTACAACATGTTGCATTATATTCAGAGAAAACATTAATCAGTTCACAACTCTTATGAAAAGCAAGATAACCTTGAAAAACAAATATAGAGCAAAATAATATTCTCATAAAATGAAATTGTATGGACATGTCCCATAAGAAATTCAAAACTAGGGATCAGGAGTTGGTGTAGTGGTAACGTCTATGGACAGCTCTTTGTATTCGCCTACAAACTGACTCTGATCGGACCCAGGTTCGAATCTCAGTCACGTATTTCGGATGGTGACATTAAAGGTCGGTCCCAGATGTAAATAATATTTGACTGACAAACGTCTGTCAAAACACACACATGTTTTGTACAACTTAGAATTATACAGAAAAAAGGCAAGCCAAAGTGCCATTTATTCTTTTCAGTGTAATCTGAAATTAACTATATTTTTAGTTAAAAACTTGCTAGATGTAATGCTGTTTTCTCCAACATTATAGACTCATCCACAATAAAAGAACCAACAATTCAACTATGTGTAATCCATCCTTTTGAAAGGTTTGTTATCAAACTATTTAAATGCTACCTACATTTATTTTCCACCCAGTTCTACTAGATTACAGTGACAATAAACATTCATGAATGGAGTGCATACACATTTAGTCCAATCAATAGCTGTCAGTCAAACCGCTAACGTCTCTACTTAGTGAATGAATCATTGGTTGTAACATTTCATTAGTGGTAAGCCATGGGATCTCTTCTCACTATATATGCAATATTATCATCACCATTTTAATTTTTTCAAAATACATTCCATTGGATGTAATTTTGTATAAAAATTCATAAAAACTTATTAGAAATTATATTTATCAGCATTTAGAAATGATTATTAATCTAGTATGTTACTAGATGATTTTGCCTCCTTTGTATGTCACAATCTTATTAATAGGGAGCTTACGAAACGGGACGGGAGAGCAACAGGACGGGGGAGAGTTAACAGACTGTGACGGTCCTCGCACTCTCCCCGGCTTGTTTTTCAATCAAGTTGCGGAAAAGTGGACGGCGACGCACTGCAGTTTTCGGCTTCCCGTCCTCACTTTAGACCGGACGCTATTTCACCCGAGAACCGTCCTGAAATCAAACAGGACGGAGAGATACTCCGAGTCGCGCATATCAATTTTTTCACTCGACTCCCCGTCTTCAAAGGCTCCCGTCCTGAAATCGTAAGCTTGTTAATAGCACTCGATAACCACACAATTACCTTAAATCTTCCTATTTTTCAAGTGCAAGTGAAAATGCACAAGGCAGTGTTTTGCATACAGTCAAACCTGCTTTAGTGACCACCTGTATAGAAATACCACTTGTTTATAAAGACAATTTTCGTTTCCTTTGCGGAGTGTTTCTCCTTGAAACATGTATTAAAGAAACCTGCTAATAAAGACCACTTTTTTGCCTCCCTTGTGAGTAGTCTTTATATACAGGTTTCACTATATCAATGCTCTCAACACCCTCAACAGTTGTTAAGAATCCATGGGATTTAACTATACTTTGCCACTTGAGATCCACACATGATACTATCTGGAGAAATGCAGGGATGCTCTTTTGTTTTACGTCTTTTGCACTTTCATTCACAGAACACATTTTAATGAATAAAATAAAATAAAATCATGAAAACTGCAAAGCGTGTCAGAAGTATGTTGACGACACAGATCCAGGCATCCCATGAATACAGTAAACAAAAGTGACTACATTGTCAGGCCTTCAATCAATATGCTGTTAGTCACACACACCCCACTCATTCATGCAAGTGTAAACTGAGTGAATCAGACAAACGGTAACATGATACAACTACATAATGTAGATCATGCCTTCTATTCATTCAGCAATTTATTTCATATACTGTCAATTCTCATCTTAGTGGGTGATTGAGAAGGAATTGGATATCTTTAGGTGTCCAAATTGTAAACTGTTAATGGATGTATGTATATCTTTTGTTGACTAACGTTATCAATACATGGTTTACATGGCCTCTTTAAGGTAAAGTGCCATGCTAATATGATTAATTTGTTAAAAGAGGAAAACAACAATAACAACAACAAAAGATCAGAAAATCAGTGGTACTCAAACCTTTACCTGATAAATATGACAAAGCTTTATACCATCAGAGATGCTTCCATAAGCCACTTTCAAATAAGAACAACATTCTTTAAAAAATAATTATAAACACATGTACATGAAATCAGGTACAAAAAAACTTAAAGAAATAAACAGAATGTCATAAAGTACATGCAACAGGCAATAATCACTCTTTGTACAGAATTGTGCCAAACAAAACCAAATTAATAGGGCCTTGAAAATACAATAACTAACCATGGATTTGCCTTAAGCAATAGCTTAATAATAGAACAATGAGTAACAATATTTCATGAAAGCATTCATTTTATGCATGTATCCACACTGAACTAAAAACAGTGGTGATAAATATCATCACACTGATTTCTCATTCAGCTATTTAACGCTTGGAGCATAATCATTCAACCTGACGACATCAAGTAGGTCTTCTTAGCTTCCTAAGGCAATAATTGACCCAAGATAGAGTTGTCTCTATTTTAATTGACAGTTGCGCCTGACCTAATTAAATAATTTATGGGTTCATAATGAAATATCATTCCCTTGTGTCTGCTGGCTATAGCTGGGAGATTGGTCAACAAGTAAAAGGGCTTGAGTGACTCAGATATAAATAGAGGCATAGAGAGAGAGGGAGAGAGAGAGGGGTTAACAGGGGAGAGAGATTGAGAAACTCACACAAGGGAATACTGTTACAGTGAAAATTTTGTGGGTACATTAATTTCTGGTGGATTTCATGCAATATTCTGTGAGGGCAGAAATAACCGCACACTTCACTACAATGTATATTGTTGTAAAGGGCTACAGTATCTTGTTATATGATATGTTTGTGCATTTCAAATTCACTAACCCATCAAAAAATATATTGTCCTAACATAAGATCTTTTATAATATTCTAGCAGATATTCTTTTTTTTTAATTTATGAAAAATTAACTTTTGTATCTGAAAAGAGAAATTTTTTTTTAATATAAAATGTGATATTAAGTAGAGAAAACATCCAAGTCCAAATCTAATACAAATAGATCAGCATCAGATACAGGGACATGAAGAGAAATGAAAGAAAAAGGGGGAAAATAATATCAAAAGGCATAAATTAAGGTAAACAGGGCAGAAAGTGAGTGCAAGAGAGAATTAGAGGGGAAAGAGAGTAAGCAAGAAAGAAAGAGAGAGAGAGAGAGCGAGAGAGGGGTTGGTCCCTAACGAAATCTAAAGCATGTATACTCAAAAGTCAAAACAGCATACCATGGAATAGATTGTGTAATAGAATGCAAACAAAAGGTTCTTGTTAATTAGACCACTCTGCCTCCCTCTCTACACTGGTTGCTCATATCAAATCCATTATCTCAATACCAATACCAACCTCTAGTACCTTTACACTACAAAACCAGATATCCAATTTTCTGTGATTGACAAAGCACGTAAAAATTAATCTCTTTATCCCAGTGAATATAAACTGATCAAAATGCATCAGATGAGGACAATGACTTTTGATAAACAATCAAATTTGAATGAACAGCATGCTTTGATGCAGTCCAGGGGTGTATGGAAATCTAATGAAAACAATTGAAATTTTTTTTTCTTTTCCAATTTTACTGCAGTTTATGATAGAAGTTGTATGATAAATATCAAAATGATGAAAATGTAAAGCACTTTGAAATAACTGGTGAGTTTGCTACATTGATATATTATTTTTGTATTTAACGGTATAAAGTTGTACACAGTAAAAACACTGTTTAAAAGGTTGTTTAAAACATACAACCTGTTTAATATTTAACACTGGGAGTAAAATGCCTAAAAATTTGTTTACAAATTTAAAAAATTCCTCCCATCAAGCTTCTTCGTTTACTAACCACATACAACCTGTTTAATATTTAAACATATTGTTTACAATTTGAACTGTACAACGGGTTGTTCAGTTCATATTGTAAACAACTGTTTGTATTTTTAAACAGCGTTTTCTCTTTGTAGATATTGAATATACAAACCTGTACCCAGGTCAACATTCTATAATATGACCTGCTAAAATACCATGCTGTGTTTGTGAATGTGACTATCTGAAGACAGATTTCTGTATCCTGCAGAAAATATGCATTTCGTAATTGGACCCAATAAAAATGCCTTGGTTAAAGTTGCTTTGTAAACTAAATAAAAAATTTAATATCTCAAAAATATCATACTATACATAATAAACTGGACGATTTTTAAAGCGAGTATTTGTCTAGTTAGTAGATACTAGATAGTTATACAAAATAAACATACAAATAATTTCTTGGTACTACAAAATTTCAATATGGCACGAAAAAGAGACATGATAACGAAGCTTTTCGACCTGCACTCATCAGGTTATCACGCAGGTATATAATAAATTACTTGAAATCAACTAAATTGTATATTATACTCGATGAACCAAGACGCAACCCAGACATTGTAATTTCAGAACAATCGCAAGGCTTGGACGAACTCCTTTTGTCTGCACAGAAGGGGTTCGTGCGATTGAATGTAGGCAGCTTCCAGAAAGCGTAAATGCGCTGCGCTTCTGGCCCTGGACATAATTGAGAATTGATCGTCGGCATAGCTTTGTGCGCAAGCCAAGATAGCCAAATGCGATTCAGCGATTGGTCTCCACTTTCTGAACAATCCAGCTTCGTTATCATGTCTCTTTTTCGTGCCATATTAAAATAAACATAGCCGAGAATAAAAACATAAAAACAAAAAAAATAACATTGAATACGATTTGATTTTGATATACCATGCATCTTCCTTAGACTCCAGCTTGAGTTACCTCACGCTTTAGTATTCATTGGGTTAATGTTTTCAGGTGAGACATACATCCTGAGAATGTCTCCTTTCATCATACAGCATCCTACTGAAAATTTCCTTTTCTCTGTGACATCTACCACATGTACCTAGAGGGATGCGGGTACACTAAAAGCCTTGTAAATAGACACTGCCAGAATTCATTCAATATATGATTTGTATTGACATAATGTACTCCAACCACGTTCCCACGAACATCCCTGCCTTGTTTAAAGAGCGATACAATGTCTCTATTGATCCTGGTATGAATCATGATTTCAATGACATGTACATGTCAGGTACAGGTATACTATCACTATCATATTCATGTATTATACCCATGTCACACTGCAAAGTGGACTCCAAATGGACCAATAACCAACAACATCTTAGCCATTAGAGGTTATGCTATTTTTTGTTTGGCCTATTTTGGTCTGGTGCCAGTCACACTGGTGTGACTGGGGTATTGTCATGAATAAAATAGAGCTAAAAACTTACCTACTCTACATTCTTATGAATGTATCATTTAAATACAGCAGAGTGGTGTAATGTGTGAATGTATTTGGCATGACATGTGCTAATTTACATTACAGATACACTATTGGTGAGAAAAGGAAAGAGCTTGCTTGCGAAGACCAAGGTCTGGGAAAGACTGAATATATTTTGGCTTCCAAGTCATTGATAGGCTGATTTGCTGACTCGAGTCTTTTGATACGTTTTTTGATTTTCATTGTACATACAGGGTACTTGCTTTTTCTCTTCTCCCTCACACTCATATTTTCTCTCTGTTCATTTATGTACATATAGCCCTTTCTCTTCCTTTCCCTTTCTCTCTCTTCCCATATCCCCTTCTCTACCTGCCCCCCCCCCCTCTCCCTTTCTCTCTTTCTCTCATTCTCTATCTCTCTATCGGTCGTTACTCCATTCTCTCTTTCCCTCTCTCTATTCTTTCTTCTTCCTCACTCTTTCATCTCCCTAGCTCACTTCCTTACTCTCTCTTTCTTTCTTCAGTAGTTTCCAGATGACCAGACATGACTAAACCAAAAATGATTTCAATTTTTAAGTATTAACCAGAGAATGACATCACCCCTCTTCCATTAAACTAAATTTAAACATACATGTATCTTAGGACCTAAGGCCTTGGACATGATTTGCAGCAATCAACCAACGGCATATTCATAGAGAAGTGAAATTTGTCAGGTCTATTGTGATGAAATGAAATGACTTCTCAGAGATGAATCATACCCATTCTGCCTCCAAACTAGAACCCAATCTATTGTCTTTCAATCTATATCTCACTGCAAACACTCTTAGGTTTATCCCTCACAATTCACTGTCTGCTACCATGAACAAAGAATACTGTTTAGTAATGAGTCGTTGCTGTGGTAACCATGTTTCGATCCATATTCAGCCAGGGTAGTGTAATATGAGAAAGCGAGCGGGTTACAAAGTTGCAGTGTCAGAACGCACACATTGATTCAATGCGTCAGGTAAACAGTGCGTGAAATAAAGAAAAATGCAATTACCTTCAAGCTTTTCTCAGTTTTCTTTGGATTTCTCTCTCCCTCTTTCATTCTCTCTCTCTCTCTCTCTCTCTCTCTCTCTCTCTCTCACACACACGTTATTGGAGTCTAACTAAATGCATGCTGCATAATCGCTCTCGGTTTGCATTTTGGAGGCATCACACATAAACACTACCAATAGCTGAGGTTAGCTGGTACAGTATACATACATGTCTTAAGAATGGAATTTACATAAATGTTTGACTTGTGTTCATCTCAATAAATAAAATGCCACCAGTTTTCAAAATAGTTACAATAAAATATTGTCTGCTAAGAACAAGAATTGCAGTAACTGATATCCTTTTGAAAGAGTTAACACCCTTATGGCACTCAGCTAACAATGCTATCAGCCTAAGATATAGACATGGAGCAATGTATAATATGTGATGGTTAGATATTGTCAGCACTTCATTTGCAGGGAGCAAGAAGGCATTAACTCATATATTTTCAAACAGAGTTAAAGCCCTTCTAGCTCTGCCCAGATGATATAATGGGCTATCAGCATAAGATGTAGACATGCCTTCAACCAACGATAAGACATTGTTCACACTTATTCATTCTTCCATTGCTGCCATGGCAAAAGGCCTTCATTAGGTAAACGTTATCAAACTACCCTATCTATAATGCTTCATATGATGAGACTAGCCATCACTCTCAACTCATTCCTCATCTTACCAGATACATACAATGGTGACCAGACTGGTGACCAGGTTTGAAACCTATAATCTCATCAAATTAATCTCATCCTTTCACTTTATTTGCTAGACTTGGTTGCTCTATTTTCCAAATTATGGTCTAAGCTCCATCAACTCTAGTGTTATTTGTCATCTAAATATATAATGTAAAATAGTGCCAAGAGAAGGGTGTTGAACATGTCTCACAATAAAAATGATATTATGAAAGTATTTTATGTTGGCAAACACTGTCAATTAATGTGTTGGATACGATTTGATTTTGGTATAACACACATTTTCCATTGACTTTCATTTCTATTGAGTTATCTCAGGCTTAGTTTAGTATTCAAGATATTAAATGCAATGATATCAATAAAGGCCAATCCAACCTTTGTAAAAGCTGATTTGTGTGAAAGGAGAAAAATAAGAGGAACAGGATGATGAAAGTTTGAAGGAAATAAGAAAGTTATGAATGTTTGAAAAATGAGATCAGTACATCTATGCAAATTTCAAATTGACAATTTGGTGATTCGATTGTGACATATTCATGGTCAACTCTCTCATTCACTGAATTCTAGTTTTTTCCTGAGCGCCTTTTCCCTTGGGGAATACTCAAAATATTGTTATAGGTCCTCCAAAAGGAAGAATATCCTACTCTAAGTAAGTTGTACATTTTGAAAAATTTACATTTTAGTTATTTTGTGTATTGGAACGAACGGGAAAGTTGACCGCTGCTACATCACAGTGACTGTACCAATTCGGCCAATTTGAAATTCCCATATTTATAGAGATTCCAACTTTATAAATCTTATCTTTCTTATTGCTAGTCTGATTTTGTTCAAACTCTCACCAATCTGCTCCCTTGGTTTTTCTGCTTTCTCTCAGGACAACTTGCTGCCAATTAAGGTTGGATTTCCATTTTAAAAAATCTTCTACTTTCTTAAATTAAATTTTTTCACATTCTAACTTTTATTTACTCTTGTTTTAAGGTAATAAGGGAGTTTTTATATTTTCTCATAAAATATATCAAACCATTTGATTGCTCTACAGGTAAAAGTCAGAGAAAATTGACACAGAGAGTGAGTATTCTATGTTAGATCCTGCCTGTGAGCTGCCCTACTGATAACACTGAGATCAATGCAGTCTTTACCGCATGAATCACTACACATGGGACAATAGTAAGCCGTGATTTATTACCCCTATAAATCATCTCAATATCTAATAGAGTCATATAAAGCAATAAATTTGCAAAAGCTCAGGAGAATTAAGCTTTGTTTGATATATCAATCTGGGAGATGATGTTTCATTTTGGGATATGGATACTTATTATATTGATAGATACAAAATGTATGATGTTATATCTATCACATACAATTATACAGATATGAACACGTATAATCTGAAAATTGATTAGTATAAGATAACATCTTTTAAAACTGAAATAGATTAAATATAGAATGCCCGTGTACATCTAAAATTCTCAATGCTCACTTTAATACATCTGTAACATTGCTCTCGCAAACAAGTGCTCCTATATATCTCATTCAGCTGCTATTTCCCTTCTTGCATAATGCACATACATCACATTCCACTTGCCAATGAAAGTGAGCATATCCCTCCAGGCTAGCTAAATCACATAATCCTGTCACACAATATTGAGAGTATTAGTAACCCAGCTAAGGGAGATGGCTGCTCTTAAAAAGCCGTCTAATGTATTTAGTTTCTACTCATTTAATACTTGATCATTTGAACTTTAACAGTAGGCTGTTTGGATGATGTCCTACTGCACAGTACTATTAACCCATCAATATCTTTCTCTGACGAGGCTCTCAAAGAGAAACTTAAGATCATTTAAGTGAGAGAAAAATGTATGCTTGAAAATTATAGAAAAATCTGACAATAAAAATATGAATTAAAGAAATTCCAGTTAAAGGAATCTTGGCAAATCCCATCAATGTGCTGGGATTTTGTTAAAAGCTCATTAATATCCATACTTTTTTAATATGACTGATTGTACTGTTCATTTCTCTCCACCACAAAAAAGCACAAAACTGCTACAATACATATATTCCGCAAAGTCTTATAAAAGTCTGCAAAAGTCTTGCAAAGAAGTAAGTGTGTTCCATAAATGAATTTAACAAAGAAAGAATATCATCTGTTTGGAGCCAGAAGGGCATTACATGTAAGTTCTATCTTTTGTACAGAGATAACGCCCTTCTGGCTTCAAAAAAACATTATAGATATTGTCTTCTTCACAGGACCAATTTGAGACTCCTCTATGGTATTTCAACTTTCCAAAACTGGATTTTGCAATATCCCTGTCATTATTTATCATGGTCAAATATACGATGCATCATGTCATTTCATTTTTAGGCCTGTACTGAAAGTTAATTCATTATTATCTTCCCCTTATACATCACTCCTGACTGTAAGACAATTTATGAGTCCACATACTAGCTTTATTCTATCTCTAAGTCTTCCTAATTTCAGTTTATATTATCCCATCAATATCAACCTCTCATATACAGCACTTATCATCACAAATTTCATGCAACAACAGATTACACACTATATACTTACTTATTAGGATATCCAATCTCTCTTTTGCCATGGTATGGTTTTTCTTCATTTTCTCTTGTATTTTGCGAGCTTTCTCCCATTCTAAACCTGGAGATGAGATATAATGCAGGAGAAATTCTGTGAATTAAGTGAATTAAAGCAACACAGCTCCAGATCCAGATCCATGCTATATAAATCAAGAATGTTATTAGTATTATTATGTAATAGAAAGATTGGTTGTACAAGTACAACTCCAGCGACAATTATAAAACGGGTTCAAGAATGTAGCCATCCTGATTGGTCAAATAACACCACGTGACCGTGCAAAAAAAAAATCCCTAACGCACGGCAAAACAGCTCTAAACCACAGCTGAGCTGCGCGTACGCGTACCTCTGGTGCGTGCAAACTTAAAACGCAATGAAATTGCGTAGTTTGTCATTTTAGCGCAGGGATTACATGCGCGCACTGAAACGCGCATGACTTTTATTGGCTGCGCTTATGGGATGTCATCCAGGAAAGCAAATGGCAGCCTCCATGACTGCGCGACTCTTGGCGTTTCTATGGGGTTCGTAACCATATTTATAGACTTCATAATCATATTGCTGACCCGTTTTATAAAACTATGAATACGTGGTTGTGAGTTCGTGCATTAGTGCGATCTGGCAACACGCAAGTTTTCATTGTAGTGTCCAACACACTCATCTTGCGCCTCGTGCGTATAGTACACCACGATAAAAACCTTTGTGTTGCCAGATCGCACCAACACACTCCCAACCATGTATTAACAGTATATTGCTCCACGTCAACTTTGTACACTAACTGAATTGTAAACTTCAACCTAGGACCACACACAATACTTAACCTAACCCTAACCATAAACATATATCTTTGATGAAATAAAGCCCAGACTAACTGTCGCCGTAGCATATGTCGAAGCACTCAAAGATTCTAAGTGATAATAATAATAATAATATGTTCAATTTATATAGCGCAGCTACTATATGAATATGCCTGGATATGAGCATCTCTCCAAGCCATCAACCTGACATAATTATAATACAACTCGGTAACTTTTTGTTTCAAAGCTAAAATGCAACTGTGCAATATCAACATCCCCAGGGTAGAAATATGCATTTCATGAAGGATTGATTTTCAAGGAATAAAGAAAATGAATGGGTTACCCATTTTAACTCAGATTCATTTCCATATGCACCATGAGAATAAAAAATGCTGAATGAAAAATGAACTGATCTCTCATATTACTCGCATCCATTTACATATTTATCCAGAGGAACAAATCTTACAAACATGGTAGAAAAAGAGAGCTTACGTACTCAGAAATCATGAAAGATGAATATGCAAACAACAAAAATGGAAATGTAAAAAGAACATGAACAAATTTGTTATACTGAATTCATAGCATCTCTGACATAGATAAAGAGAGACAGGGAAAGACGGGGTCTCATTCAAAGGATATTGGTAATTCATCAGTGCGTAATGGGAAGGCATTACAAACAGGTTCAATCTATACTTGGCCCCCGGCAAAAATCACTGATCCCGTAACAATCCTTAAGATGGTTTATACTAGGCAAGGCAACAGAAGTGCAGGAGGGAAAGAGAAGATGAGATGAACAGACAAAGTAAAGAAACTGAGGTTGGGAGAGGAAGATAGAGAGAGGGGTAGAGGGGAAGGAGAGAGAGGGAGGGAGAGAGAGAAACGGAGAGAAGGAATGAAAGAGAGAGGAGGTAAAATTAAAAGAGGGAAAATGAGATATAAAAGGATATATAGAGAGAAACAGACAAAATAAAGAAATGGAGTGATAAAGACAGAATAAGTGAGAGAGAGGCAGAGAAGTTGGAAGAGGAGAACACTAGTTACAGAGATCTATAGATGCAGACAAACAAAAGAAAAAGAAACAAAGCTCAAGGAAGAAAGTTAGCTAGGATGGACTGAAGGAGTCTTATCTGATGGTTAGCTCAAATGGACTATCTGTAAATAGATCATGCAGGGAGTTTTATTTCCCTGGATCATGTAAGAAATAGGAAGACGTACACAAGCCTTGAAAAATATGTCACACATCCTCATGAGCCTATTTCAATCACACCCAGAGGTAGGCAAATAGCCCCTTGCAGTGGCGATTACAGAATTCATCAGATATTTCATACGCTCCATTAACATAACAAAGCTTCTCCTTCATATGCATCTGAGTAAAGCTTCTAAACCTGCAGAAAAATTGGTTGAAGTCATGAATATTCATGATTACCTGAGCTTACGTGAGTCATCACAGAACACTACAGCTCTTACTTGGGAAAACAATGCCACAGGGGCCATCGAAGGCAACGAGGCGACGAGACACGGGCGTGATCATGTGACCAGTTTGCTAGCACTACCACCTGTAGGTTTACTCATTCACTCATCACGCTCTCTGTACATTGTATTCTCCCTCTTCTTCATCTGCATTTATTTCATTCTGGTCACGAGAGAAGAAGTTCTTGAGTTCGGACGACACGATCCCCCTAGGAGAACTGTTCCAGCGCTCCAACCTGTGGGTACTTCTTCAATTACTTGATCACACCTCCTCTCTCTGATTCTACTTGCACCACATTCTTTTCTATCTTCTTGAAGAAATACAAAGCACGATAGAATGACATGCCCCTTATCTCTTCAACCATTTATCAACAATTTTCTACATACATTGTAGATTGATGCCCCCCCCCCACTTTTTTTTTCTTTCTCTCTCTCTCTCTCTCTCTTCCTATTTCTCTTTTCGGTTTCTCTTTCTCCCTCCGTATCTATACCTCTGGGTCTGTTTTCTTCCCCTCACTCTGTCTTTGATTCTGTCTTTCTCTTCATCTCCATCTCCCACTTTCCATTTCACTTCAATATTTTTGACATATATAGTTCTGAGACAACTCAGACAAGATGCAAGGATTGTTAAATCACCATCAAAATGGAGGAAAATGAAAAAATTGGGAGAGAAGCTACAGGCTACAATATGAAAGGACCTAGAGAAAAATCAGCACTGTCATGTACTGGAATTATAGTATAATTGAATTAAAATTCCATCAAAATTCAGAACCACCCCAAGAAGGGCCAAAACCTGGTAGAATTTCCATGCTTTCTCACTGCTTCATCGATCCTCAGGAGTTTCTTCGCTGGTGCGAGGAGAAATCAATATTTGGGTCGGCTTTTAAGCAACGATGCGTTCATTATGCCCTCGTGTCAACCATGAAGGTTACGTCAAATCCAGGAAAGGCAGAATGAAAGGTGTAAAAACTGCATAATTCATGAGTGACTACATGAATCTTAATTTGAACTCCTCACCCTGTGTGTAATGCCCCACACTGATTGTCTTCTCTTGCATGATACAATAAGAAATGCATTGTCCATTCGTGAATTAAGACCTTTATATGAACATATAATAATGATTATACTGAATTCATGAAGCGTTTTTTTTTCCCCTTGGTATACAACTATTTTAAATGAGATTATTGTACTCAAGCACAATAACAAATTCCCTCCTACCCGGTATTCATCATTATCATAAATGCATCTAGATGTCATTACATTAATCTATTAAGGTGTTTTCAATATAAATTTATGTTACAAGAATAAATAACAAAGAGTTTCCCTTGAATGTCTCTAAATGTTAAAAACTCAAAACCTCTATAACATTTTGTTGTTTGCCCATCAGGAGGGTGTCAGCATGCAGGAGAATCCCTATAGTTTTCATGGCATATTCATAGTTTTCTTGCTAAGTAGATGCCCTTCTAGGAGGCATATACTTACATACATGTACGTACATTGTAACTTTGTAATAAGTGTGTTTCCAGGACCATGCCAAAAATGTTACACATACTTTTACTATATAACACTCTGATATGGTCATTTGACATACTCTGTTTATCAATTTGGCTTTGAATTAGGATGTAAGAAAAAATACATCGTGAATATATTTCATGGAATATAATCAACCTTCATATTATGGGAAAATGAGTGTTCCAGTAAAAAGATCAAGAATCATAAATACATGAAGTTGTAATATGGTAGAAATTTAACCTAAAATCGTACATCATCAAAATTTCCATACCATTAATGACAACAATAATAATCTTGTCATAAATAAATTTATTCAATTTGTCTCCAACGGCCCACAAGGGGGTGACACACGCTACTGCTGTGTGATAGGTTGCCCGGGTGCTGTGAAAAAAATCACAGGCGGAACCGGGCGGGATTCGAACCCGCGACCTCTGGATTACTAGACCAGTGTCATAACCACTAGACCACCGGAGTGCCCTGAGTGGTCAGGTTCAAACTATCCCAATATGGGGGACTATCAAGTCAAAGGTATTGAATTAATCCGTCGGGTGATATAATGTCATAAATAAATTTATTCAATTTGTCTCCAACGGCCCACAAGGGGGTGACACACGCTACTGCTGTGTGATAGGTTGCCCGGGTGCTGTGAAAAAAAATCACAGGCGGAACCGGGCGGGATTCGAACCCGCGACCTCTGGATTACTAGACCAGTGTCATAACCACTAGACCACCGGAGTGCCCTGAGTGGTCAGGTTCAAACTATCCCAATATGGGGGACTATCAAGTCAAAGGTATTGAATTAATCCGTCGGGTGATATAATGTCATAAATAAATTTATTCAATTTGTCTCCAACGGCCCACAGGGGGTGACACACGCTACTGCTGTGTGATAGGTTGCCCGGGTGCTGTGAAAAAAATCACAGGCGGAACCGGGCGGGATTCGAACCCGCGACCTCTGGATTACTAGACCAGTGTCATAACCACTAGACCACCGGAGTGCCCTGAGTGGTCAGGTTCAAACTATCCCAATATGGGGGACTATCAAGTCAAAGGTATTGAATTAATCCGTCGGGTGATATAATGTCATAAATAAATTTATTCAATTTGTCTCCAACGGCCCACAAGGGGGTGACACACGCTACTGCTGTGTGATAGGTTGCCCGGGTGCTGTGAAAAAAAATCACAGGCGGAACCGGGCGGGATTCGAACCCGCGACCTCTGGATTACTAGACCAGTGTCATAACCACTAGACCACCGGAGTGCCCTGAGTGGTCAGGTTCAAACTATCCCAATATGGGGGACTATCAAGTCAAAGGTATTGAATTAATCCGTCGGGTGATATAATGTCATAAATAAATTTATTCAATTTGTCTCCAACGGCCCACAAGGGGGTGACACACGCTACTGCTGTGTGATAGGTTGCCCGGGTGCTGTGAAAAAAATCACAGGCGGAACCGGGCGGGATTCGAACCCGCGACCTCTGGATTACTAGACCAGTGTCATAACCACTAGACCACCGGAGTGCCCTGAGTGGTCAGGTTCAAACTATCCCAATATGGGGGACTATCAAGTCAAAGGTATTGAATTAATTACAACAATAATAATCTTGTTTCCTATCACCTTTTGGACTATTTTTTTAAAGCATTTTCAAAAGTAAGAAAGAATTTCAAAACAAATTTGTATTCAAGCTCAAACCATATGAAGATTGAATGGGGTATTAAATGTTGCAAACCATTCCATTCATGATAAATTAAAGTGTTTAATATTCAGAAATGTCCTGCGTTGATTGCAATTCCAAGAAATATTACAGCGCATGTGCCTTGGCATACATACACATCATGCAAGTCTATTGATTAACAAGAGCGAAGAGGTATGAGGTTTCAATTATCAATGTTGTTAGAATTCAGAGTCACGCAGCCAGGAGTTGTTATAAATGGATGGGTTGAGAACAATCATATGCAGCTAATGTGTGACACAGACACATAGTGGCTTCCAACCCTAATGACTGAGCCCTGGGGATCATAGCTACTCTCATAAAAAGGCTGTCACTCAGGATTTGAAAGCACATTTTCTTTAGTAATTGGCATTATAGACAGCACAATTTCATTATATTTCATTCATTTCTCATGTAACAGATAATATTGTATGCATTCATACACATGCAATGTATCATTACCAGCTTATTGGTTGCTCTCAGTGATTCAAACGGGCAAAATATGCAAACTGAATGCAATTACTAAATGCAATATTTCTCATTTGGACTTGGTATACACACAATGGTTTGGGGAAGATTAATTTCAATAAAAGTATTCATGACTTTTTTTATGGATCAAAATTGTTCTACTAGAATAAAATTTTGTAAAGCTCTAGCTTGTTTATAAATGCCTAAGTATATTTGAAAATTGTCTGCAAAGAGACAGAAAGCTGCAAACTCTGTGCAAAGTGACATTAGGGATACCTTTCGGCTGACAACAGAAGAAGTTATCAGGGCAAAACAGCTAAACAAGATCCAGAATCTAAATATTTGCAACTAGAACAAAATTGTAATTCCTTTATTTATAATTTAATCGCAGCAAATCAAAGACATTTCTCATTCACTTAAATTTACTCTTGCTCCTAAAGAGTGAAGTGGATTCCTCAGCAGTCAATTGACCGATATGCTATGATGCTATGATACTATGATTGCTATCGGTCAGTTAAGAATGGAGCTTCAGTACAAATGGAGCAGAAAAGATGAGCGACTTGAATTCTCAATCTATGCTGGGAGGTATTTATATCATTCATATCATGCCTAGGGGCCTTCTTTAGAATGCAAGACAAGAGAAGGACGTACATTTTAATGGATGGATCTACTCAGATGACTGAAAAGATGCAGAGTGAGAAAAGAACGATCTGAAGCATAATTAGGAGTGAAACTTTTCAAACAGAGAAGTAATCTGAAGATTATCACATAATGAAGATGAAACTCAGTAATTACATTATTGTCAATTACTAAAGTAGAGTGAGATTTGATGATAAATTAACAATTTAAATCAGAGCTTGAGGGAAAGAGAAGGGAAATTATGGAGAGGGTACATCTAAGATGTACATGTGAAGAAGCACACATATATTTTATCCGATTAGGCTTATTTGAAATAGATAATTTTAAATATGTCAATAGGAACATTTTCTGCTACTCTTCAACTTCAAGTACTGGTTTAATCATTTGACCCTTTTAGTAAGCAAAATTAAGTGAAAATTTAAAGACATGTACGGATAAATTGAATAAAACTGGTATATACTGTAGCAATCTTGCTTAAAATTGTGCAATTGAGCCTTTTTGGTTGTAAAATCACTCCTCGGAGAGTTGTGACAATGACACTATATCAAATTATACTAAACATTGAATAAGATGTTTGAAATTTGATTGGAATCATCATTTCCTTTTATTCCTTGAACTTCAACTGATTGTAGTGGAAGATGTCACATCCACCATTACTCATTATTTGATTGAATTAAGGTTTGTATGTTTCTCATCTGATATTGATTGATGACTAGTCTTTAACTACACCTTCACAGCTGGGTAGCAATTCATCATTTCTGGCCAATTAACTTCACTTTCCTTCAAAGCCATGTACACTCCTTTTTGCTCTCTAACTTTTTAACATCTTAATTTATCTAATAAAGTTTGTTCAGAAGCTGTCACAACAAGAATCTTGATAAGGTACGCAATATGAAAGACGTAGAAGCTTGACTGGGGAGGAATTTTTAATTTGTAAACAAATCTTTCGGCATATTACTCCCAGTGGGAGTAATATGCCGAAAGATTTGTTTACAAATTAAAAATATGAAAGACCTTGATCAGAGACACTCTTCCTCAAAGTACTCAATCCTAGGAGTGATTTAAATACATTGTTCTATGAATTGATGTCACAGGTTTTTGTGTTCTAATCCCTGACATAAAACCCTAAATCAATTATAAATGTCTTAATTTGTCAAATATCCTGTCTTTCACCTCCCCATCTCTCTGGAATGATCTCACTCTCTCTCTTCAACCTCTGCAATGATCGCTTGATCTTCTCCATCTTTTCCTCATCTTACTGGGTTTTTACCTACTTTACCATTATTCACTTTTCCCCCTCTGCCATTCCACTGTATAAGCAATAGCTATGTTCACTGAGAGCCACCCTCCATGATATGCTTGTACTCTCCAAATTTCGGTAATTGGAAAGGGAAGTAGGTAGGACAGTGCGGTTTTCTTTTACACTCATGGTAGTTAATGTGAAGCCAGTTTGGGAAAAGGTCAGCATTAGGCTATCTTCCATCTCAAAGCTAGAATTTGTATGTGGAGCAAGGTACCATACGATCCCACATCAGAGCACCAATATGGCACAGAACCACTATTGTACAAGCAATGGCGGTTATGTCAAAAAGTACATAGTTTTCAAGGTAAATTTCCATGGCATATATGTAAATATAAACAAGAGCCCCAGGGGGCACGACGCTCACCTGAGGTGGATCAATTCACATCTGGTGCATGTTCTCTCTAGCACCACCAGGAGATATGTTAGAAATTGAAACAACTAGGAGGATGCACATGAGATGATGTTAGAAATTAACATAATTCCCCCCCACCCCTCCAGTATGTTACCCCCACAGACCCCCTATAGGGCCACCCAGAAAAAATTCATGAACAACTTTCATTTTTCGTCTATAGAGGTATCTCCATACACAATACCAAGTCTGAGCTATTCCTGGTTCTGGAGAAGATGTTTGAAATTTACATAGCTTTTACACTTGGGGGCCCTCCCCCTGGGCCCCCCTGGGGGCCACATGTACCATTTTAGCAACTTTGGGTCCCCTACCCCTAAGGATGATTCCTACCAAGTTTGGTTGAATTCCGATCATGTGTTTTGGAGAAGATCAGAATGTACATTTTGCCTGGCAGCGCCCCCCCCCCCCCTCCAGTATGTTACCCCCACAGACCCCCTATAGGGCCACCCAGAAAAAATTCATGAACAACTTTCATTTTTCGTCTATAGAGGTATCTCCATACACAATACCAAGTCTGAGCTATTCCTGGTTCTGGAGAAGATGTTTGAAATTTACATAGCTTTTACACTTGGGGGCCCTCCCCCTGGGCCCCCCTGTGGGGCCACATGTACCATTTTAGCAACTTTGGGTCCCCTACCCCTAAGGATGATTCCTACCAAGTTTGGTTGAATTCCGATCATGTGTTTTGGAGAAGATCAGAATGTACATTTTGCCTGGCAGCGCCCCCCCCCCCCCCCCCTCCAGTATGTTACCCCCACAGGGCCCCTATAGGGCCACTCAGAGAAACTTCATGAACAACATTCATTCTTCATCTATAGAGGTATCTCCATACACAATACCAAGTCTGAGCTATGCCTGGTTCTGGAGAAGAAGATGTTTGAAATTTACATAGCTTTTACAATTGGGGCCCCCCCCCCCCTGGGCCCCCCTGGGGGCCACATGTACCATTTTAGCAACTTTGGGTCCCCTACCCCTAAGGATGATTCCTACCAAGTTTGGTTGAATTCCGATCATGAGTTTTGGAGAAGAAGATGAAAATGTAAAAAGTTAACGGACGACGCACGACGGACGACGGACGACGGACAAATTTCCATCGCAATAGCTCACTCGAGCCTTAGGCTCAGGTGAGCTAAAAACTATGTAAATGACCTACAATACTACTAGTAGTATAGTTCATTGCAACTGACAATTGTGGAGGGTCAGAAGGGTGTTTATTGTGTGTTACAGTATATATCATCGTGCTGCTGAAAGCCATTTTGCTAAAGGCAGACATGTATGCAGAATTGCCTTAACTAGAAGGTTTTTAACATTCAAATACCTATAGGCCTACATGTAACCATGTGTGCTTAAATTTGATACAAAAATACTGGAATTACATTTAGGTAGTTGCATTCCATGTTCAGTTTTTCATTAGTCAATGAAGAGAGAAAACCCTGTCATGTTTAAACAATGGCATATCCTATCTAGACCAATCAAAATCTTAGAAGCATGTTACCAGAAATTTGCTTTATGGCAAGTGTGTGTGCTAAAGCCCTTCTGTCAGCCACATGATACAAGTTGATACATTCTGGCTCTCAGCAGACAAAACAATGTAAACAGAACCATGAATTAATATATCATGTCCTCTAATTTTCTCGTTATTACATGTATACTTCAATCGTTGCATGTAATGTGAGTTTATACTTCAAAAAATGATATGATGTGATTACTTTCAAAATTTTGAAATATCATATTTTCAAAATCTCATATTAATTAAATTGTTCATACCTGGTTTAGTACAATCAACAGCAATGCCTTTCTCCAGCTCATCGACTCCTTTTCTATAGTACTCAACAGCTTGTCGTTTGTTGCTCCCTGTAAAGATAAAGGTCAACAGAGGTGAAAAATAAGAAACATCTTGGCCTGTATGGCATCTAGGACTGTACGTACTCATGTGAATACATATATATATATATGCATCTAATCATATATCTAAAGGTATAATTGATTCAAGAAAACTTATTAATCAAACTTTAAAATGGTTGTGAGTTTTATGCTCAGGGCCTGATCTGTAATTTCAATCCCTTATCAAATTGATTGGTTATATTGGTGATTGGTTATATTGGTGAATGGGTATGTTTGCTTCTTTTTCAATAAATTGAAGTTGTGATTATTCACTAGAATCACCACATGGATATTCAAATTGATGATAAATGACAAGGACATAAAGCATATAAAAACTAATGATATATAACAATACTTCACTAAGATAATATCTCACTCTGAAAACTTATGTGTACCAATAGTATACTATTTAAATAATCCTACAGGCTATACATAAATCAATTGCACATGTATTCAAAAGAATTAAAACAGGATTCGACAGATCAAATTTAATTCATGATCGATTCCTGTGCTTACGCATGCACTGCTGCACATGGACGTACATGTAAAACAACTGCTTCAAATACCAAAGATGACATCTTCAATCTTCCATGCTAAACGTATCCTGAATAATTTTTAAGGTACCTGTAGGTAGTATGGAGTTATGCTAAGGGCAAAAATTACATTCAAACCAACTCCCAAAATTGTTTTGGTGAATAGTCAAGACTACATGTACATTACATAATCTGATGCAAGGATTTCAGTAGCTTATAACAGTTGTCGGTAAAAATCACTGACAAAACACTTGATGAAACTCTCCCCAGGTGGCTTATTGTATTATCCATATTGATCTGTCTCTTCTCAAACATCTCAAACATTTCCCTTCTTCTCTTCTTTCTTATATCTTTTCCCCTCTTCTGTCTTGAACATTTTAATATCTGTATTGAAATACTGGTCTGCATGTGACCTTGGAATAAAGATATGCTTTCTTCTTCTGTATACTCAACGTTCCATCTGGAACCAAACGAGTTGCGACGTACTTACATAACACAAATTGAATATTATTGTTGTTATTATTATTTATGAAACGGGTTCAAGAATGTACATAACCATCCTGATTGGTCAAATAACACCACGTGACCGTGCAAAAAAAAGTACTAACGCACGGCTGAGCTGCGCGTACGCATACCTCTGGTGTGTGCAAACACAATGAAATTGCGTAGTTTAATTGTCATTTTAGCGCAGGGATTACATGCGCGCACTGAAACGCGCATGATTTTTGTTGGCTGCGCTTATACTGTCATCCAGGAAAGCAAATATCAGCCTCCATGACTGTGCGACTCTTGGCGTTTCTATGGGGTTCGTAACCATGTTTATAGACATCATTTATATTGCCGACCCGTTTTATAAAACTATTTACATGGTTGTGAGTTTGTGCGATCCGGCAACACGCAGGTTTTTATCGTGGTGTCCAACATAGTACACCACGATAATAATCTTTGCGTTGCCAGATCGCAACAACGTACTCCCAACCATGTATTAATAGCATAATTTCTACTGTTATGTAGTTTTGAACAATGAATTCCATATATACTCTATATGTAGGTCTCACATAACTGTTGAATAAACTTTCCATAGGAGACTTTCCATAGGAGTCATTCCATGAGGTTGGGGCAAAAAATATATGAAAGATCCATATTACTTTTTCACAAGCTTTTCTACTACACATAGAAATGATTAAATCATCTGTTGAAGATTTTCATGCAATGTATACTGTGCCCTGTCAAAATCCTTCATTTCATTTGGTACCTTATGAAAGCTTTGCTTAATACACATTTTTTTTTTCTTTTTTTTTTAACCAAACATGGATATCACATTATGTGAACTTCTTCAGATCTACAGTTTTGATACATGATGAAGCTTGGAGTACATTTAAACATACATGCAGTTGGCTATGATTTTTATGCCAGAATAAATATTTCGCAAATTTTGTTGGGGTTGATATGAGATAGTTTCTCCCTTCTCTTGTGTCACAAAACAAAAATTGTCATGCAGATTTAAAATGGCGGCTGCGTGCGACGGCGCGCGCTGTCGGCGACATATAGTTTCAATTATGTTTGTAACGCGCACCTTCGCATGCAGCCACCATTTTAAATCTGCATGACATGACATGACAAGAGGAGGCATGGATACACAAACACTGGTGAGTTCTCGTAAATTTCTTATGCTCTTTTTTTGTATTTTTTTGTAAAAATACGTACGATCAAAAACATATACTAATTCCAAAAGTTTCCCTAGGAGGAAACGCTGTGGTGAAGGACCTGTCGGTCGCGGGAGTTATCAGGAAAGTGTTATTTCAGGGCATTTTCCATGTCCTGCTAACCCGTGCGCAATTAGATTGCTGGGTAAAAACGCCTGGCTTCGTGATGTAAAAGGCGTAGAGCCATTTTTTTTATTTTTTTTACACTCACGAAGCTAGTCCTGGCTACACATATGCAAGGTTATTGTAGATAAAGACCAAGAGTGAATAGACCAGGCCCAGAGATGAAAATTTGACAATAGTTCTATTCATATCTCACCTTTATGTGTTTAATATGCAAACTGATATATTTGCTGGGTATTGTACTCTGTAATTTGCCAACATACCAGACTACTCAAGCCAGGGAACCCTGCATACAGGACTCTGTTGCAGCATGTGCAGTAAACTTTACATGAAGAGCTAGAACACTCTTACTGTCAGCACTCCGTTGAGTGGCATTTAAGGTGTAAACATGTATTTCAATGTATGATGATGCATAATGTGCTGGTAGACCTAATAATACATAGGCAAATACTTCTCTTACAAAGTTACCAGTCAAGTCAAATACAGGCTACAGTATGGTCCAATTAGTCTTGGTGCACAATTCTGTGTCTTCTCATCTAGACCCTAAGCATTTAGCTTCTGATAATTATATAGGCCTACCGTACATGTTTGTACATAACTTTAAGGAATCAGATACTTTTTTGGCAGTGGCTATTCTTACGAGTCGTAAGAGTAATTTTCCGGCTATTCTTACGACATGCGCATATGCTCCATTTTCGTACTCTGCGCATACTTCACTTGTTGAGTAAAAATCTCTCTGTCTCTGTTTTCTCTGTCTCCTCAGCTTTTTCCATATTATATCTGTAATTCTGTAGAGAGAAAACATCGGTTAGTAACAAATGAAAAAAACGACAAATGACAAAGCTGGGAATCGAACCGGAGTCCTCGATATTGCCAGTCCTCTGACTTAACGATGTACCTGTGAGAACGAGTTGACATCGAAGGTGTTCAAAACATATAAATACCCTAACCCTAACCCTAACCCTATTCTTACGACGGCGCAGAGTACGAAAATGGAGCGTATGCGCGTGTCGTAAGAATAGCCACTACCTACTTTTTTAGTAGTCTACGACTATATAGTTTAGTAGACTAATTCTTTATGACAAATTCACAAACCTTTGTCTTCCTCATCTATTTTGAGGGCTTTAGATAAATACTCAAATGCTCTTTTATGATGTTGTTTCTGCTTTGAGAGTTGTGGATCCAGTCTGATTCCATTAGAAGAAGAATTGGACGACGAAGAAGGATTTATTGTTACTCCAGTCATAGCATTCCCGTTATCCCCCATATCTTCTTTCAGGGGACCATACCCTGATTTGCTGTTGTCTACCATGCCGAAGTTTTCCCGTGAGTTGACGCGAGAAACAGCCTCCGTGATAAGTATCCACAGCTGGAAAACGATGAAACGAAGTAAGCTGAACAGTAAAAGCACTGGATAGCTCGCCCACTGAAAATTCCTCCTGTGGATTGACTGTGGACCATCTGTTTTGGGCTCCTTTTTATCGCCGGGAGTTTTTGGGCGAATTTTACGGGGCATGGGCGGCCGAAACCGATGCCCCTTTGCAGTACAAATCATGCAAGAAAAAACCTTGCAGGTCACGAGCCTGTATGACGTTAATATCCAAGTTTAGAAGATACCGTAGGCCTAGTGTATTGGCGGTTGTTTGTTTACATCCTGAGAGCAAGTTTGCGTACCGTACGTGCTTCCGTGATCACTAGCTGCGAAATAATGACATTTGGGATGAGCAAAAACGATTCGCTCATATCTCGCTGAGCAAGTCTCTCTCACATCCCGCACGGCATCCCGCACCTCAACTTAACTGCAACTGCTGCATGGATGACCAGTGCGTTGCTTCATAATGAAACATCCGTTGACCAATAAACATCATACTGGTTACCTGGTACCGTACCTCATTAGAAAGATTTATTTCATTTCCAGACACAGGATACAAATTATTTGTCTACAACCATTTTACTAAGATTTCTTATATGCAGGGGAGAATCATGGTGCTCTAGTGTCTCCTTTTCTTCTAACAATAACATCACTACAACACTCTTGATTACTATATCACTTCTCTTTCAATTGTAGGTTTTGGAGGAAGAAAATAATATTATCAGTAGTACCGTACGGTACTTCATGCCTTTCCCAAAAAATTTGTTGAAAGAATTGCCACCAGTTACTAACTTATCAATCAATCAGTAACTAATCACTAGTTGCCTCTCTTCATGTATGACTATAATCATACTAGTTATAGGCTGTATGACATCAAATTTATTGCAACGATAAGCACACTAAAAAACAGACATCTCGAATTTCCATATGATTTTGTTTTTACAAGTTTTTTTTTAATTCTTTTCTCTCAAACATAATTAAAAATGAAGTTTAACATTTCATACAAAATTACAAATACATTTTTTTACATAAACGAAATTTCATGCAAACTTTCACATTTCATACATACATGAAGTACAAATAAATCTTCACAATAACAGAACTCCAAGTAATAAAGTTTCACATTTGATACAAAATTATGATCAATTATCTCATAAACAGAATTGTAAACAAATTTTTACAAGTTATATCTTAGCATAATAAATGACTGGCATAATAATACAGTAGGCCTAATCACGGGAAAAATATGTATGTAATGTACTGTATACTTCTACTTCTCTCTAGAGAGAAAAGAATTATAAGGAGGAAAAGACATAACAAGAAGGGGGGGACGAAAGAAAAGGAAAGTGGAGTAGAAGTGTTGTAACCCCCCCCCCCCCCCCAAATAAAAAAACAAAACAAACAACAACAAAACACACAAAACAACTACATAAAACACGCCTAAAACACGCACTAAACACTCCGATCGCCAATAGGACACGGCACGACATGACTCGACACTGCGCGTCCTCACCCCCCCCCCCCCCCCTCACCCCGAATCTACCACTCCCCGAACACTCACCTAAAACACCACCTCCCCTCCACCCGCAAACATCCACACACGCGTAGATGCACAATCAGATCTGTGTTGAGTTTCCAGCGAGAGCAGCCAATAACTCCATTTTTCCCATTTCCTATAATGATTATTTAGTGTTCCTTTCTGCTCAGCTATTTTTCTTTCTTCTTCTTTACTTTCTATTACTCGCTTCTTGTGACGTCGGAGGCATCCCATTCTTTTTAATGCAAGTAAATATCATATACTTTATCAAAATCATGGTTTGACAACTGATCTTTTGCTATACTGGAAATTTGTATTCCCACATGAACCCCTTTCCAATCAATGTTTTTGATTTCTATATGTCATCAAACACATTTCCACATTCTATCCAAAGACATCTTACTTTTTCACATAAAAAGAATAAATGTTCATAATGTTGTATGTATGTTCCCCCACAACCACAAGATATCTTTTTTTAAATCAGGTTTATGTGTTCTATATATTTGGTTGAGTACGGTACACCTTCATGATGTCCCATGTCTTTTTCCAAAAAAATTTCTTAGCATTGTAGACCATAATAAAAATTAAATCAATTCTATGCAGCGGAGCTTCTCATTATTGCACCCACCGCTCTAAAGATTAATCGACACCGTCCTCTGCTTGATGATAACAAGGGGGGGGGGGATCTTTGCTTTGTAATTAACCTTGATTCCAAAATCGTAATAAAGCTTAAGAGGGAATGTGCATAGATCAAGTGCCACCTTTTTTAGTTATTTTTCTTAGATTCAGGTTAAGCTATATTCAAAAAGGCATTGTGCATCTGAACAAGTGCAGAAGGTAAGCGTTAGAGGGGGACAAACCACATATTTAGTTCCAATAAGCAAGCAAATGCCCTCGACAAGTCCCGATGAAGCCATCAATCCCCTTAAAATCAGTAAAAAACGTATTGCACTAAAATTGCAACGAAAGATGCCCCATTTTCTCAAAAAACGCTTTCATTCACCGTGATCTTTGCTTTACAGGATGTTTTCCACCTGAGTAAAATCTACAGAGGTTGCATGCTCCATTCCTGACAAGACATAATGCCCTTCAAACATTTTAAATATAAATATGTCGAAACATAATTATCATGGTGATGGAAGCAAGAATGGGTTCTAGAAATGGTACATTGGAATTCTTCTAACTTCACTCTTCCAATTATAGATATCCAATTTTTAATTTTTCGTTTCTTGGAATTTGGGGATGGATATTATTATGTTTGCCTCGCTCCATTTAAGCGGCGGTGGCATGTCTCGCACTGCATTGCTTGTAACATTTTGTTACAGCGGGAGCCAATGTTGTAGTATCTTCAATCATTTGAGTCATAAAAGATCCCATCTCTTAATCATTAGACATGTTTCTCTTCTTAATTAACACACTTCCATCATGTCCATGTAGTATGACCAGGGCCCCGTTTCATAAAACTTGTTATCAATAATATGTTAAGTTACAATAATTATTGTTACAAGCTACTGAAATCCTTGAATCTGATTGGCTGAGAGCAAATTTGTCATAGAAATGGGGCAGTTGCTATTGATACAAGTTTTATGAAACAGGGCCCTGAATTGTAAGTTGCAACAAGACGTACGATGTTGATATTGTTTCCCATAGAATTTGTACATGGGCAGCCCGTGCTAAAAGCCCGGGCTAAAGTCCCTTTCCGAACTTGTAAGCCCCCTCCCTTCCACAAACTTTCAAGAAATTGTAAAGTTTTGTGCTTACCATACATTCAAACACTTATTCGTTTGTAAATGAGTCATAAATCATGAAAACTAATTTTCCGTACATAGTAATAATGTATTTTTTTTGAAAGAAATTACCTGTTTGCACGCGTTTTACATATAGGCAGACCATCAGACTTGCATCTGCTACGCAACAGTCGCATGTGGCATACTATTTTTCTTCATGGTTCTTACTCTTGAAGATTCAGGCGATTTTTGAATAATGACCATTTTGGTTTTAAAAAAAACTATTCTCTGGTCCAATACGTCACAGCGCATATTGATGAGAATTTATCCTCGTTAAACGGGCATGACTTTGTTACATTTTTTTATGGTCATTTATTTTTGAGGTCCCAAGTAGCTATTCAAATTAAAAAAAAAAAGATTTAAATTTGTATATTGCATTTTGATAATAGAAATGTTTAAAGCCTCTGATAGGTCCCATATGTCACATGTCATATAGATTGGACCTGCCCTACATACAAGGCGTCGCTAGAACAATTTGAATGATAGGGGGGGGGGGGGGTGACACCCTAAATTTGCCGACAAATTTTTAGGGTGTGACACCTACATGCATTTGCGGACAAAATTGATACACCCTAATCTCTCCACCCCAACCCCCCCCCCCCCCCCCCCACATATAATAATAACAGAAAATCGCAGATACATATCTTGATCATACAGGCCCATGTCCGAATATGAAGTGGTGATTGCCGAATATCGAAACTTTGACAATCTTCGGGGGGGGGGGGGGGGAGGCTGCAGCCCATTGGCGAAAGGGGACGCCTTTCCCCTGCAAATATTAGTGTTTAATGTTTTTCCTTTTTTCCCCTTTCCTTCCCATTTCCTTTCCTTCTTTTCTTTCTGTTATTGTTTTCCTTTCAATTTCCTTTTCTTTTCTTTTTTTCCCTTCTCCTTTCTCTTTTCTCCTTTTCCTTTTCTCTTTCCGCTTTCCTTTTCCCTTTCCCCCTCCTTTTTGTCGACAGATGTGGTGCCTTTGCCGACAGCAGTTTTGCGTGGGGAGGGGGGGGGGGGGTGACAACCCCATCCCCTCAGCGACGCTGCGGCCTCCATAGGATACAAATTCCAAAGAGCAGAGATCATCTATATACAAACAGTGCTACCAGGATTACCTTATCAGAAATATTAACTTTTTAGACTTGTTTATAATGACCCGCTGTTTCTTGTTTGGAAACAAAATAATATAAGATGGCGGTACTTAGGAAAGCATTATTTTTTATGGTCGTCTTGATTACTTCAATAACAATACACTGTGGTGCTGGTAAGTTTTTATTACAAGACATAACATTAGCACTCAATTCATTTATTTATGCATTCATACTGCATTCAAAACCTTGTTTAAATCCGAGGTATACTTTTGGCATTTACACGCTGCAAAAAACACCACCTCCACAAAGGGGCGGATCCAGGATTTTGTATACGGGGGGCACACAAATGCAGGTTTGTTGGGTCTCGCCAGCTTTCCAAAAGTCGATCAGTTGGGGGGGGGGGGGGGTGACCAAAAATTTTTTTGGGTGGTCTCGCCAGACCTCCAAAATTCGCTCAGAGTGTGTGTGAGGGGGGGGGGTGCGTGGGTGTGTGTGTGTATGTACGTGTGGGAGGGGGTTATGGGGTCTAGTTTCCCTCCATAATTTTCTGACAAGCAAAAAAAAGGGGTGCCCCCCTAAATCCGCCACTGACTCTAAATAATATCAATAATGAAGAGAAAATGAAGGGAAATGTCATGCAACCAGCCAACCACCCGCTCAATGACTTTGTATAACTGTAACATAATATTTATGCGTGTAGTTTGTCATGGAATACCAAAACTGTGAGCAGAGTCAAATTGCTATTACGTGACAAGGATATTATTTTAGGGTAATTGCCAGAAAATATAAAGAACCAATTTTATTTTATGTAGTTCTTAAAAAATAGTATCTCCCCCAAAGAGTATGCTACTGGGCAATCAATGCGAGTGCTTTTGGTTTATCCTAAACTAATGTGGGGGCGCCAACGCAGGTTCCTAAACTGTCGATTGAATCCTGTTTGCGTACGTTATAGTTTTTCTCATATCTGGCAAGGTCTCGACAATTCACTTTCTTTATAATATTATCATCTCCCTCTCGTCCCTTCTAAATCTGTATCTCTCTCTCTCTCTCTCTCTCGCTCTCTCTCTATCATTTTCTCCCTCCCCTTCTCTCTCTCTTTCCTCTCTCTCTTCCTTTCTCCCTCATTTCTCCCTGTTTTTGCCTATCTATATTTATCCCCGCCTCTCCCTCTCTCTCTCTCTCTCACACACACACACTTCCACTCTATCTGTGTCTCTCTTCTAATCCTTCTTTCCTTTCCTCCCCTCTCTACCCCCCCCCCCCCCCTTTATCTCTCATCCTTCCTCTCTCGCAGAGCAAGATTGCCTGATCCAGGATGGCACTCCATCAGTATGGCTTGGTAAATATCAATTATGACATAATCGCTCGTGCTTTCTTTGGTTTTATTCTTTCATTTTCCATTTTTATTTCTAAACAGGCTCAGATTATCGCACTTCGTATGGGCAGGGCATGTGATTTAAATCAAAATAATCAATATCACATGAAATACCTCTGTAAGAAGGCCTCATAAAAATAGTAAAACATATCTGTTGTCAATAAAACTGCCGTTTTCATATTATACACCGGATGAGGTATAAAGATACTTCATTATGTTCTGGTATGTTTTGATTAGGCCTTTGTATGACTGAGTAACCAAATCACAAATCAAAAGAAATGGTAAATTAAAAAAAAGTTATGATTTCTTTCATCTGGCTTTAATATCCTATATAGGTGACGAGGATGATATCACGTACTGCAAGTCTGATGCATCGCAGTGCTCTAATTTCGGTCTTGTCTTTGTCTGCGAAGATCCATCCGGAGGTTTCCTTGAACCATGTACCAATGGCACCAAAATTCTGTGCTCCTCTCCGGATGCCATCCCTCTAGCTGATCCGACTCCATCATCTGAGCTTCGGGTCGTTATCTATAACATCTGGGAGCTTCGATACCTCTACTACCAGAACGGACAAAGAGAACGAACATGTCGTATCCTTCATGAACTCTGCCGTCTTCGTCAAGACATCGACGTGATTGTATTCAATGAAGCCTTCATGGGAGGATGCTTCTCCAAGTTCAATTCGACAGTTGAGATGAGCACACTTACCATTCGAGACATTCTAGTACAGTATGGTTTCATCTACCACACAAAGACGGTTGGGGAGATGCGGGAACTACCCAAATTTGAGAACGGTGGTGTCTTCATAGCTTCAAGGTGGCCAATAATCTCCGAAGATGAGACGATCTACACAGAAGCGGTCAAGACCACAGCTGACGCACTGTCAGCGAAAGGTGCCAAATATGCTCGGGTTTTTAAGTCGGTAGATGGATTAAGTAGACATTACAACATCTTTGGAACCCACCTACAGGCGTCCAAAGGGACAAATGCTGATAGGGTTCGGGTGAGTCAGGCCAAGGAAATGCATGATCTGGTCAAGAAACTTGCACTCTCGACAAACGAGCCGGTAATCTATGCAGGAGATCTTAACGCTAACTACTATGACAGAGAACCGCGGTCCAACACTGCCAACATCTTAGATGCTCTTCATGCTGTGGTCCCACCAATCATAGGTGAGCTCAATTACACCACGGATGGGTTACTCAATGATGCTAGAGACGGCGACAGTGCATCTTACAAGGATTATGTAATCTTCCATGATGACTATCTCCATCCGATGACGGCTTCTCAAGAAATCTTACGCCCTCGGGCATCAGAGTTCTTCGAAGTCTGCATGGATGCCATCTCACCTTTCCCTACTTATCCAGACTCTGACGGATGTCGAGTGAGTCAAAACATCACCGATCTTGCGGATCATTTTGCAGTCATCGGCGTCTACAAGTTTGCTAACGAAACGATGACGACCGAATCAAGTGGCCTTGAGACCACAAAATTTAACACACATGAGTCTACAGAATCTGATATTGAGGAAACAACGGCTTCAAACGTCTTTCCCTCCGCTATGACTACCGAGTCAGGTGGTCCTCGTCAGACCCATCTCATTTGTATGACTAATTTTCTTCTGACAGTACTTTCAGGTCTTGCTTTCAAGCTAAAACGTTGTTGATCAAAATGTATAATCTGCATTATACAGTGTTATAATAATAATAATAATAATAATAATAATAATAATAATAATAAACCGTTCTTGTAAAGCGCATATCACATTATGATATAGGCTCAGGCAATTATTTTAGCATATAGTTTTGTTTTCAAATTCAATTGACCCTTTCGTAATTAAACATTAGATATGCCACAAATAATTTCTAAATCGTTCATAATCATGATAAATAAAAAAATGTTCAAATATATATTTCCCTCTCCAGTATTCCTTTTATTTTTTTTCTCTTTCCCTCTTTACATTTTTTTTAAAATTACATCGAAGACATGCGAGTGGGGAGGAACATGTCCTAGTGCCCGTTCCCCGATGCCGCCACTTATAGGTACTCTCATGTGTAAATCTCAAGCCAGAGAGGCAGAATGAACTTCATAAAGAAACAGAAAAATGATTTTGACAGAATCTTGAGATGAGTAAAATATGCACGTGAAATGTAAATGGGCGATATCTTCTCTCCCTTTTAAAATGAAAAAAAGAAGAACAGAGACATGTAAATACGAACTTGTATGTGAGGGTTTCTATTTGTAATTTTCATCCCTCTCGTGTGGGATAGTAATTGAGTTGGTGAGAGAAGAGGGGAGGGGGAAGGGATTGGGGAGAGGAAGACAGGGAGAGGGGCAGAGAGGAAGAGAGGGGGAAATGTAAAGAGAACGAGACTTGTGAGACCGAGTGGTATAGTTGTGTGGGTTTCAAACAATGTTCAAACTAGTATAGGCCTACTTATTCTACTTTCGTCACCCTCACTATCGTCATCATGAGACAAGAGCAATCAAGATGATGGTCACTCCGCTGCGATTATTTTCCATTGTGAGTTTAGGGATGTTTCTCTCTGAGACAATCTTGGCATTGTTGGCCTCTGTTCTATAGAGTTAAAGTTTCCAGTAGATGACGTCTAAAACATTGTCCTAGTCTCCAGTGATTCGTGCTAGGCTTTGGGCAACCGTACGGTAATTGAAATTCGTTATACCGCCATATATAATTATCTGGGTCTTATGATTATGTTCTTTTATACCAATTTTTAACCTATGTGAATTCTAACAATAGAATTATTTCATCAGTTCATGCAAAGGGCATCATTCCTCAAAATGCGCTGATGCCTCGATGTTCTCAAACGTCGTCTTGACGACTATATCACTTTGAGACGATTTGAAATTGCTGTTGTCCAAAGTGTGCAGTTAACTATAAAAGCATGATCGAGGTAGTCCAGTAATGTTAATCACATTCCAAAATAGGATTACACTGTGCTATTGCTGTCATAAATGTTTACCATACCAACCACGACCACGGTTCATGTCAACCTCTGATAACAAGATTTAGACATCAGCTTAGGAAGAAGCATTTCGGGATTTTTCACAGGACTTAGTCACAGTACACGACTTTCAAAACTTGGCTTCATGGATTCTTCTATTTTGCGCAGTTTGTAACATCGTCCAAGGTAAGATTCGTTTAACTTCTATGTTGTATGACGACATTGATTTAAAATGTACAATTTGTTAAAGAGGAATCGGAAAAGGCTGCACAGAATGACCATTGGCAAAGTAAAGAGCTGTTTGCCTATCTACCTTATCAAATAGTTGACGAATCGCCAAATCTATAAACATGTTTGCGCTATGTCTGAGATTCTACACAGGAAGCTCACTATGGTTTAAACATTCTGTGATTTAGCCGGGTTTTTGTTATGAAGGAATGATTTAAAATAAAAGTTATAATGTAAGATAGTTTCACGTAATTCATGACGCTGTTTCTTTTAAGGACTTTATGTTTGTATTTTTCTGGAGCTTTATCCATACAAAATGTATAATATATTATACAACATACTTTTATTGTAAAATATAATATAGAAATTTTAAAAAGCCGAAACAGAGAAACTTTTTTCAAGACACGAGTTTTAGACAATGGTGCGATACATTATCGCAACTGAAGTAACATTGTATCATACCCGGAAGAAAAATTATTATCTGATCACAGGTTTAGTTGTAGATTCTTTCCATTATACATATTGATTGATACTTATTAAAAACAGAAAATATTACAAAATAAAGGTCCTTCTAATATTTGTGTTTCATTTGTCAGTGTATAAATTTGGAATGAAACGACATCCTTTTGCCATTACCGAACGCTATCACAGGTTCTCGCCTTTTGAGGAATGGAGAAACTTGTAGCTCTGCCACTGTATACAACAATTTTAGAAAGATAATTGCGGAACTATGACTAACTGCATAAACTCTCAAGACAGAGCCTCATGGTACATTTATATTACATGATAATTGATCAATTCGATACGTTGCCGGCACGTCTATCAACGACATTCGCTAGGACCAAAAATGAATATACATTTATTCAAAGATATTTTGGGTTTCCGATCGCCAATCGTAACTATAAACACTGATTGGATTGAGGAGCGTCATAAAACTGAACAAAAGCAAAAAACAAACACCCCCCCCCCCCCCAAGTTTACATGTAGAGGAGGGTGAACTAATGGGGACATAATGTTTTTGTTATCTCTTTAATAGGTGATGAGGATGATGCATATTTCTGTCAAGGGAACATCGAGCATTGTGCACACTGCGGTCTTGACTTCGTCTGTGAGGACCCTAATGGAGGATCACTTGAGTCATGTGTTGATGATACTAAGGTAAAGTGTGCTTCACCGCCTGCTGTTCCTCTGGATGATCCCACTCCTGCCACCACTATACGAGTTCTTGCCTATAACGTCTTTGAGCTACGCTACCTCTATTGGCAGAGTGGCCAACGAGAACGAACCTGCCGTATTCCACGTGAGGTGTTCAGTATGCATCCAGACATTGACGTCATCGTGTTCAATGAAGTCTTCATGGGAGGTTATTTCGCTCCTTTCAACGATACCATCGAAATGAGCACCCTCACCATAAGTGATATCTTGGACCAATATGGTTTTATCTATTACACTGAGACCGTTGACGTAGGAGAACCTTTCCCTAAGATAGAGAACGGTGCAACATTCATTGCTTCCAGGTGGCCGATTCTCGGGTTTTTAACGTGTCCGAGCCATACTCGTGGATGGCTAAAGGGGTTGTGTACACCATGATCAACAAGACTGTTGATGATCAAAGCGCTATGTATCATGTCTTTGGAACCCATATGCAGGCTTTTCGAAGCCCTAATGCAGACTATGTACGTGTCGCTCAGGCGACAATCATTCACGACTTCATGTTGGAGCAGGATATCGGTGATGACGAACCCGTCATATATGGCGGTGACCTCAATGCCAGATTGAACACGACAAACGGTGATGACGTTGTTGATGCTTTAGACGCCACGCTTCCAAGAATCATAGGTGAACTCAATGTCGTGTTTGATGAAAATAACGATACGAACTGGTGGCTGGATTACGTTTTCTTCAGTCGATCTCACATTCAACCTGAGGCTGCTGCAGTACAGGTTGTTAGACCTCGTATGTCTAAACCCTTAGAGATTTGCTCCACGGCAATATCACCGTTCCCAAGCTACCCCAAATCTGATCTATGCATCGAACAAAAGAACATCACCGACCTATCTGATCATTATGCCGTTCTAGGGACTTTCCATTACAAAATAGATTCCATTACTCCCACCGAGTATCAGACTACGACTGATTCTGGTGTTGATTGTCACGTCTTAAATCATGTAATGGTAGCGCTCAGCATCATCATTGGTTTTATTCTGAGGTGCTAACACTCTGGATGAATTCCTTTCTTCTTAATAAAAGATGGCACGAGAAACAAAATCAGATTTTTAAAATTCTAAATCAATTTCATATATATCTCATGACTTTTATTCAGAATAGTATACATATATTGTTCTCTAAATTAATATTTTCCTTAGTGTTCAGGTGTGACAACGTTGTACTAAACGTCAATCGTTGTTTTATTAATGGGACTATGTTTGGTATGGGGCATAATTTGTATTCATTTTGGATTTGCCCATAAAGGCAACCCTATTTTTTTAGGATAATGGTAAGGATTAAAATTAGGGTTACTAAATTCAGACATGTGCAAATAAACAACAAACTGATAATGATGTTCATTTTTAGGAGAGAAGCAGGGAATAAATTTTGATCCAAGATGATTTTTTACAGTAACTTTTCGTCTGTTCTTTATTTATTCTTGGTTGTTCCAAGGGAAAAGAAAAAAATATGTAACATTTCCATGATGTTGGTCAAAATGGTGTTACATAATTTGCTATACGTTTTCTGTTTCTCTTGCACTCCAATTTTATTTCTATTTCTCTTGCACTCAAATTTTATTTTCATATGGAAAATATACAGAGAGACGTCTTGATACGCTCAATCAATACTGTGATAAAAAACAAACAGTTTAAGATTAAAAAGTTCGTCAAACTGGGCCGGTCCGTAGAAGAAGAGATAATCTTGCAATCTGATCAGGTTTAGGAGGTTATCTCATTAAACCACTTCATATTTAACAGGTACGATATCAAACCAATTTGTGAACTAACAACGTATAGTTAATAGAGTCTGTAAATAAACCTTGTGGAGACATAACGTTTGCGAAAGGTCGAGAATATGAGGACATACTTGTATATATTTGGAAAGGTGCAATTGCCTCACTTTATCCTCCTCTCTTCATCCCTATTTCTGTTTTCTTCTCTTTCTCTCTCTCTCATTATTTTATCATTATATTTTATTTCAAAGGGCTTTCCTGCTGTCAAGCCTCGGCTTATTATTAAAACCTCCTTGTTTGATTTTTCTTTCTATAATCTTACTGTTAGCCTTGTAGTTTAAGATATATTAATGTCATGATGTTCCATTGTATTGTATATCGCATAATTTGTATAATGCATGTATTCCATTATTTGATGAATTGAGAAATCAAGCAGAAACAAATAAATCAAATCAAATCAAATATAGTTTACGAATGTGTCCAAATAAATTTACGTCATATACGCTATATGTAGGTGGTGAATATCCGACCTATATGTCAAGCAGATTAGTTCAGATATTTTATATCCTAACAACAACAAAAAAACAAAAAAAAACAAAAACAATGATATACCTAAACATACACACGGCGGTGCCGCTGGAAGAGGCTTATTTAGGGATGTGACTACCCCCTTCAAATTTTTACGGAAGACCTTTTTCACCTTTGCCGTAAAAGTTGGGTTAAAATTATCTTTATCCATTTTTATTATTGCCCTATCTACACAGTAATCCTCAAAAATCAGAATGTAGACAAGATTACAACGTCAGCCAAATTTGTAGGCAGCATAAGCTGCTTAGCCCATTTTTAAAGCTGAACCATCGGTAGAAAATAAATAAATGATATTAGATATATTTACCATTTAGATGCTTTGTAACCACATCTTTTGATCATTTAGACACGACTGCCATCTTTATTTTAATTAACTCTTTAACGGAAAAGAGCGTCACAAGTGGTAAGAATGGAGAACTTCCCTATAATAAATGATACATCATTAAACCAAACAAACACAATTATAGGGCCACTTATAGAACTGTGGTAACGGAATTATCTTATTAGTAACATGATTAATGAACTTTGCTCTGAATGCTTCTGTTGATGCACAACTGTCACAGTCATATAGCTACTTTGGCGCAACTATATATTCCTGTTATCAGTGCTTCTCAGACCAAGTCGATATAAACTGTTCAAGTTGAGATTCCGATCTAAATTTCTGGTCGCTGATGTTGGTTAGTTCTTGATTCGGTGTTATATTGTTGATCATCAGATCTCAGACATGCATTTACTATCATTCTACTTCATAGCTGCAATGTTAGTTCTGATCACTCAGGTCAAAGGTGAGAATTATCTTTGTATTTGTTATCGCACAGTCATTTTACATTTATTTATGTCGATTTCACCTCACTGGTGTTCAAATTGGAATAATAAAAAATAAACAAGTTTAATGTAGCTGTTGGGGAAAATGAACTGTTTACACCGAAAGAAAATTCATTAAAACATAATAAATAAAGGTTGTAAAATAAAGTATACAGGAAGTATTTTTTTTCTCGGTCTTTTCTTCTTCTTTTTTTTGACCACGTTACTGCTACAACTACTACTACTGCTACAAGTACTAATACTACTGCTACTACTATACTACTACTAACTACTACTACTACTACTTCTTCTTCTTCTTCTTCTTCTTCTTCTTCTTCTTCTTCTTCTTCTTCCTCATTTTACTCCTCCTCCTTTTTCTACCACTGTCACTACACTACTGAATATCATAAAAAATAGAAATACTGCTACTGTTACTACCGTTCTTTGGACACAATTCTTTTAATCGATTAACTCAACGTGACACTGCCATTTTTTTCAGGAACATGTCACGTAGAGGAGGGGACTCCGACTGTGTGGTTGGGTAAGTCTTACGAACAACTAAAAAAATATAATACACTAATTGATGATGATAATGATAATGATGGTAGCAATAATAACAATAATAATAATAATAATAATATCATGATCATCATCGTGATTCATCACCAAATACCAAGACCTGAGGATAGAAAATAGAGATCATGTGGAGCGTCAAAGCAGAGGTGACCCCAGTAATCATCGGACAACAGGCATGGTGAAGAAGGGAACTGATGACCGTCTCATCACCAAGATCTCCCCGAATCTACAAGTCTACAACCTGCAGAAGGCAGCTGTACTGGGCACAACGAGATTCATTAGAAAAAACACTTGGACAGTAGAACAATAAATTAGACAGTTGCACTTGATAACACTTGGTGTTTTTCTTTTGTTGTTGAAGCAAAGTCTTTCAAGAATATGCGGACTTGAACATGTTTTTCAGAAGAAGAAGAAGAAGAAGGGGAATAATAAAGAGTGGAAGATGAAGAAGAATAGCAAATTCTAGGACCCATTCTCTATTATAAAACTTCCTATTTTTAACAAGCCAAGAAAAATATATATTTTGCTCACGTTATATCCTGGTTTGCTCTCCTTCGTCAGTGTTCGTGTATTGAATGCACAAAATATATTGCTTCCCTCTGATATTACAAGTGGCAATAAGAAGTCATCTGCAACATCCTTCTCTTTGCCTACTTCCCCCTTAATAATACAATCACATTTTCAAACCGATACCAGACAGACCGATAATTATAACTGACAAAATCTTGGCCATTCGCAGTACTGTTTCGACAACACTCTGGTGTCGATCTTGTCGGAGTGACTGGGGTATCACTAACTATGCCTTAATTCCTGTATTTGTTGTCGATACAGGAGATGAGCAAGATGTCAACGAATGTCAAGCAGATGAGACGTCTTGTGCCCTCTTTGGTCTTAACTTCATCTGTGAGGATCCCACCGGTGGTGACTTTGAACCATGCTCTGAAGGAACAAAAGTCCTTTGCGCTTCTCCACCACCCATTCCTCTCGCTGCTCCCACCCCAGTCTCAACATTCCGTGTCATAGCATACAATGTGTGGGAGCTGCGATATTTATACTATCAGAATGGGCAGCGAGAACGAACCTGTCGCATCCCACGTGAGGTCATCCGATTGCATCCAGATGTTGATGTGATCGTCTTCAACGAGGCTTTCATGGGAGGGTGTTTCTCGGAGTTCAATTCCACCATTGGATCCAGCATACTCACATTTCGAGACATTCTCTCACAGTACGGTTTCATCTACTATACTAACACAGTCGGTGACCCACCGGAGCTACCCAAACTGGAAAATGGTGGTGTCTTCATAGCTTCTCGATGGCCTATTATCAAGCAGGACAGTTACATCTACACCGATTCAGTAATGGCAACAGCCGACGCAATATCGGGAAAAGGCGCTGTGTATGCCAAGGTTGAGAAGACTTTTGGGGGTAATAGCATGACTTATCACATTCTAGGAACACACCTCCAAGCAACAACGCGTCCTACAGCTGATCTCGTTCGCGTTTCCCAGGCAACAGAAATGCGTGATTTGATGCTAAAGCAGAACATCCCCGACGATGAGCCAGTCATTTACGCGGGAGATCTGAACGCCCGGAACGGAACGCGCCACGGCGATAGTGTCATCCAGGCTCTCGATGCCAGCATTCCAGACTTCATCGGGGAAAGAATTTACACCTACAATGGACCTGAGAACGACCTCCTTATCTCAAACGGTACGTCTTGGATCGACTATGTCGTCTTCAGCCAGAGCCACCTGCAACCGGTAAGCGCTACCTTGGAAGTGGTTCGACCGAGATCACTGGAACCATTTGACGTCTGCATGTTATCTTTAGCAGTAGTGCCCACCTATGCTGACTCCGATAGGTGTTTCGCGAACAGGACAGTCACGGATCTAGCAGATCACTACGCTGTTATGGGTGTCTTCGACTTCGGCAGCATGACTACATTACCTCCGACTATGACGTCAACAACTCCGTCGACGACCTCACGTCCTGAAGACATGTTAACGACTGATTCCGGATCTAATTTGTTAAAGTCCAATAAGTATCTTACTTTAATATCATTTGTGTGGTTAATCTTATTCTTTATCCAATGAAATAACTCATGAACTGTAGGTTAAATACTATAATGATTCTTATTGTTAGGCTTAAAGTGAAATCTGAATGAATGAAATGTTTGCATCGGAAATCATTGGAATGTTTTACTCTTGAAGAATAAAATCATATCTAATCAAACTTAAACGGGTTCATGAAATTAGTGCTGTAATCCGAGTATCATTTCTCATTTTTCGAATTGAAGCTCTATCGAATGGTTGCAGAAAGTCCTTAAAATTTCTTACAATACCAATAGACCTGTTTACTAAGTGATTCAAATTTAATGCATACTTTTGAAACAAAGGTTGTTCTTGACAACCTGAAAGCTTGCCAGAGGCTTGTCAGACATAGCAACAAGTAATGTATGCAAACTGGATTCCAAGTATTGTAGTTCATTCATTAATAACAGGTTAATGGAATACCTCGTTACTAGGTCCCCAGGAAAGAAACATCCATAAATTTGAATCACTTAGTAAACAGATCTATTCCTATCTATATATGTACAAGTACATTAATCCCTTATTCTCAATTGCAATTACGTAACGTAACTGGACTGTATCCGTAATACACTGATGCTGATGCTTGACTCAACGGACTTGACACTATGAACATGGCAAACAAAGAAGCGGACAAAGTATACAGCTCCTCATTGTACCTTCCACAGTGGTTCTGGTAGATAAAAGAACATCCCTTCATTGCTATTATGTAAAAATATGTAGAACAGGTGTCACATGCATATTCACCTGTTCTACTTATTTTACATAATAGCAATGAAGGGATGTTCTTTTGTCTACCAGAACAATTGTGGAGGGTACAATGAGGAGCTGTATATTTTGTCCGCTCTCTTTTGTCATCGTGTTCATAGTGTGATGAAGCTCTACTGGAAATGAGTTGGGTCCTAAGTTATTTCACTGTGTAGATTCTCCCAAATAGACCGCTTCGGTAATGTTGCAAATTTTATACATACCTTTCAAACAAAGGTTGTTCTGGACAACCTGAAAGCTTGCCGGACATAGCAACAAATAATGTATGCAAACTGGATTCCAAGCATTGAGGCTCATTTATAAAAATCATGTTAAAGTAGAACGTTAATGATTTTAAATATTGGCTTAATACTTATTATTGCATAGATGGCATAAATTAAACAAGGTTATCCAAATTCAACGCTTGGAAACATTTGAAGTAATGATTATTATCAATTATAAAACGGTAAAATACAGCCCCCGATATAGCAGCTGAAGAGCTCCTCGAACGCTGCTGAGATATGTGACGACACACCCTGGACCAGTCCTGTCTAAGCAGACGATGTCCCATAACATCTTACACATTTTTCAGAGCCTATTTTGTCATCTCCTCTTCACTTATTTCTCTTCCTTCACTAGCGTCAGTCTTAATGTTAGTCTGTTGCCTCACTCTTAACTTCGTGTATGGTATTATTTTGATGAAAAATGCAGCGTTAAAAAAATAAAGGAATCAGTCACTTGTAAACAAAATAAGACGCCATTGTATTTTCAGCTGCTTGCACCGGTGCATGTTCGGTGTTTCAAGAGGGAACGAATACCATCCTGCTATTATTCGGAGGGCTTTTCAATTTGAAAGTGGGGTTTATTTCATTGATCGTTGCCCCTTCTCCTGTGTATTTACGATCAAACGATTTTAGCTATCAGAATCAGTTTCACTTTCCCTTTATAATGGTGTGAAATAAGGTCATGTTTAAATACACCAAACTCTTTATAATTTGATAAATAATTGCATTGCAATTACGTTCATTCATTATAGGACGTCGTCTGCTTAAGCAGGATCGATCCCTTGTGTGACGACATCAAAACATCGCTATATTTCTGGCGAATCCTCGGATATTCCAGATGCTGAGAAGAGCTTTTATTTGTGTTGTTTTTATAATCATCAGATACGCAGTTGACATAAAACTTATACGATTGCCATCTGTAAGCTTCCCAGTTTCTAGTGATACATTAATTGCCATATTTGTGATTTTCTTTGAATATCTACTTTAATGGAATAGCTCGTCACTAGGTGCTCAGCGAATATATGTGCATAAATTTGTATACTTTACAGAAGCGGTCTATTGGCTTACAGTAAAAGACTTGGGACTAGACTAGAACGACTTGGGAAAGTTTAAGACTGAAATGTAAAACTTTCGGAAAAGGTTAGGGAAAGTTTCAGCAAAAACCAATCAATTTCATAAGGATTTAAGAAGATTCTTTTTTTTTCTTTTATGTTTGTTTGAGATTTTTTCCCGGTATTTTTTTCAAATATATTGAAAACTAGGCGTTACACATCCATTAAAAAACAAAAATTGCATATTTCTTTTGAAGCGATGTCTCACTCTTTGTTTCCTTTTTAATCTTGGTAGCAATAACACTTTCAAATGAATATGCAAATACACCATTGTCATAGTCAGTGCTGTAGCTACAGGAACCACGTGCCCCTCAGTCTTATGGCGAAAAAGACAAAAATAAAAGAGAGAGAGTGACAAGGTTAGGAAACGCGAAGGTGAAGGTGAAAAGAAGATCTCATTCTACATCCCCCTGTAGCCTTTATAATTCGCATTTCATCGACCTAAGTTTGGTGCCCTCATGATTCCAGTGCCCCCTTAATAGCTTGACCCACGTACGCTACGCCCTTTAATCCCTATGCGTACATTTAAGGAGCTGAAGCTCCTTTTGTTCATCTCATAAATACTTTGTTTACTCTCAACGAGGAAGCTCCTTGCTCTCAATGAATAACAGTCCTCACCATACTCACGTATGGGTTTAAGGTTACTTTTAGGATTAGGTATAGTGTTAGGTATAGTATTTTGCCATGGGTTGAATTATTCTCTTAATATATGATATTGATCGCGGAGCAATTGTCGCCGGAGCATGTATCGTACAACTTGTACAGGCAACCAAAGACACAGAAGACACAGAATTAATGCTAGATTCAGGAGCCTTGAATTATTAGTTGGTTGTCATGGTGCATAATAGCAACATGATTAAATGATTGCATGGAATTATAAAACTAAACTTTATGAAGAAAATGTGCTACATGCGACAAGAAAACGACACTGTTACACCCATATCCTTAAATCAACACAGTCACCTATTTTGAACAAAAAGCTTTGCTTAACCGTTGCACAAAAGGCGACGAGGCAGAGCTGCGTAAGATGACTGGCACGGTCTTTGACACGCCAAGAGCACGTGGTATACGAAATGAAATTACATAGCATTACTTGCGCACATTGGCGTAGACAGGTCCTCATTACTGGGGGGGGGGGGGGTGATTCAATCACACACATCCAAAAACCCACCTACCCACACACCCACACGTACACTCAGAAAAAAAAAGACTGTACGAAATGTTTAGTAAATCTGCAAGATGAATTTATTATGCTCTCACTTCGAAAAAAAAGAAGATTAATTAAGATCAAACTTAAAGGAGAATTACGCTCAAAAATAAAGACGATAGTGTTCAAAGGTGTTATTTATTCCTATTTGTTAGACTATATGGCTTCGCGTCAAACTATACGAGATCGATACGAATCAAATTTTTCTGAGCAAAATTTACCATCTGCTAGCAATATGTATCGTCTGCTAGCAGCACATGGGGGCTGCCATTTTGTTTATGTGTACAAGAAGATTTTCTTAATCCAAATGCTCAATTGCCTTTTTCAAAATTAAAAACCCATTTGAGATTAAAAATATAGAATAGATATGTCAATTTATTTATAAACTGAAGATTTCCTTATATATTTCTGTTGAAAATCGATATTCGCTTAATAGAAATCTATTTTCTCGATACTGGACGTATGGGACGGAGCAAATTAATTCAAATTTTATGGATGCTTCTTCCCTGAGCATCTATAGCGGCAAACTATGCATTCACCTGCTTTCGGATAATGGACTTGAAAAGTCAGAATGCATGCTGCATATATTATGTTCTGCTCTGTTTGGCAAACCCAAGAAAATAGATTTTTGTTAAGCAAAACCAGACAATTTAAAAGTATCATTATAAAGATTTAATTTTTATAATACATGTAAACACCCACTTTATATTTTCCGTCACATATGGGATTTTAGGTAATGAAGAAAATCAATTAAGGATTTGGATTCAAAATATCTTCCTGACTGGAACATTTCTCAAACATGAACCATTATGGTTCATGTACAACTCCAAATCAGCAAGAAAATGGCAGCCCCCATGTAAATGAGTAGGAGACGATACCGGGTGTTGGAATATCTTTATTTATACCCTTTTCTGATATCTTATTAGAAAATGATTTAGGCCAATAAGTAGGAATATATTACACCTTCCAATATAAGTAAATTTGTAATCAGGGCTTAATTTTCCTTTAAAATTGTGAAATTCCATTAGATCAGTCTTAGTTTATACTTTTTAAAAAGAATTAGTGAAATCACTGTACTCCCGCATCAGCCTTATCAATTTGTTCTACACAAAAATCATGACAAACTTACTAGACTATGAAATAGCTTGATCGGTTTAAACTCTTACATCCCTCAATACACAATATCTAGAGTTAATTAATATGTTACCATCATTTGGTGTAAATTTTATGTTCTAATCTACATCTATTTGTAGAAAATACTGCACCATATCTTTCATTATGCAATGTCACATGAATAACTGTTCTATTTAAAGTCAATAAAGGTCCTACATCATGTAATGATTAATGGCATGCGCTAAATTTTAGTTTTGACAATGATAAGGTCTGAATATGGAAATATAAGAAAATCACCAACACACAAATCCATTCCAGACAACAGTCTGCCATGACAACTACTCCATGTCTACAAATTACCCACTTGTTAATACTCTATACTCGTTGTCCAGGGTGGTAGTCAACGGGATATAGTTGTTCTCATTCTATCTTTCAAGGATGTATTCACACAGTATGTCGTGAAGGGTTGGTACAATTTCGTAATAAAATCATACAATATTCAAAGCTGTCTTTAGGTTTGACTTGTACTCATAAATCCATTGTATTCACATTCTAATATGTCTTCAAGTTTATGTGAATTGCAACTTGAAATCTATAAGAAAAATGTGATAGTTGTTAGATGAGTTAGAATCATATACGTATTGCATTAATTACGGTAAGAGTCCCAGGACTGACCCTACGATGATACAGAAAGCTACCAGAACATGATGGAGAATATGACGACCAACACCGGAATCAGTTGTAGTCTGATATTCCGTAGGAGAAGGAGATTTCATATGATAATGGAAAGTACCAAGAACAGCGTAGTGATCAGATAGGTCTGTAATGTTCTTTCTGTCAGTGCAAAGTTGAGAGTTTGGGTAGCTTGGAATGGGGGATATCGCCGTGGAGCAAATCTCTAAGGGTGTAGACATACGAGGTCTAACTACCTGTATTGTAGCAGCCTCGGGTTGAATGTGAGATCGACTGAACAAAACGTAATCCAACCACCAGTTCGTATCGTTGTTTTCGTCAAACACGTCATTGTTCTCGTGATCGTAGGTGACGTTAAGTTCACCGACGATTCGGGGAAGCGTGGCGTCTAAAGCATCAACAACGTCATCACCGTTTGTCGTGTTCAATCTGGCATTCAGGTCACCACCATATATAACAGGTTCATCATCACTGATGTCCTGCTCAATCATGAAGTCGTGAATGATTTCTGCTTGTTCAACACGTACGTCGTCTGCATCTGGGGTTCGGAAAGCTTGCATGTGGGTTCCAAAGACGTGATACATAACGCTTTGACCATCAACAGTCTTGTTGATCATGGTGTACACAACCCCTTTAGCCATGTACGAGTATCGCTCGGACACGGTGAAAACCCGAGAATCGGTTTTAACAATGGGCCACCTAGAAGCGATGAATGCTCCGCCGTTCTCAACTTTTGGGAAAGGCTCACCTATACCAACGGTCTCTGTGTAATAGATAAAACCATATTGGTCCATGATATCACGTATGGTGAGAGTGCTCGTTTCGACGGTGTTGTTGAAAGGAGCAAAACAGCCTCCCATAAAGACTTCATTGAACACGATGACGTCGATGTCTGGATGCATACTGAACACCTCACGAGGAATACGGCAGGTTCGTTCCCGTTGGCCACTCTGCCAGTAGAGGTAGCGTAGCTCAAAGACGTTATAGACAAGAACTCGCATACTGGTGGCAGGAGTGGGATCATCCAGAGGAACAGCAGGCGGTGAAGCACACTTTACCTTAGTACCATCAACACATGGCTCAAGTGATCCTCCATTAGGGTCCTCACAGACGAAGTCAAGACCGAAGTGTGCACAATGCTCGATGTTCCCTTGACAGAAATATGCATCATCCTCATCACCTATAATCAACGATAAAATAAGACACCCAAATTGAAGAATTTAACTTTAGGAGTTTTATACGCTTATTGTGTTACTGTTATCGTTTGCTTCATTTATTTTCAAATCCTATATCGTTATAAACATAGGACATTCTTTTATATACAAACTGGGTTGGACGACTAGATGTAATCGAATTACTAATTGCTTCCTTATCAATGATTATCACATCAAATATTTTGTTATTCCATTAGGCGTATCTACTGTATCCATTTGTATTTAAAGTCCTCGTCAAATTTTAAGACGAAGGTACATAAACTGTTATGTCGAAAGTGCTGTTTCATTAAAGAAGGGGAATAACTTATTCGTCGTCAATAACAATAGTTGGGATTCTATTAATTGATACTTCCCTGCTAGGAAAAAAAAATAAACAAACAGCAAGACACATCGGGCTTTCAAAAAGAGGACAGGTAAAGGAGAGGGGAAGGGGTACATTTGAACATGTTGAAACATGACATACGAAATGTCGGGTACGTGCATCCCTTTGTAAAAAAATAATTTGTCATCTCTATAATAGAATCAATATTCATTTAATAGATATACATAATATGGCTTTGTAATTACAATGACGTGTTGCCATACCTTAAATCACCATGAATACGTGCTGTATTGAGTGACGGATTGTTGGGCATGAAATTGAACAAACTGTTTGGATTTTGAGTCGTAATTATCCAATTGTTATTTTATGAGTGGTATCAGACGTGTGACGATATTCCATGAAGACATGGCACTTGGTTCCTAAAATATATTTCACTTTGTTTATTGCTATTGAAATTAACCAGTCCTCACGTTTCTGTTTTTATATATCTCTCTCCCTCTTGATTTCTCTTGTAGCCACACCGTAAATCTGGTTGCAACTTTTGTCATTGTCTATTTTGTCTATAACTAAATCAAAGTTCCCCAGAGCTGTCCTCCCTTTTTGAAATTTTTGCAAAGGTTGAAAAAATGTCTCCGCCGGGAATCGAACCCGGGTCGTTGACTTAGAATGCCAAGCCTTAACCATTAGACCACGGAGACGGTCAGTGGTTTCGGCGACACCAGATTCAATAGACCGCTTCTGTAATGTATACAAATATGCACAAATATTCTCTGAGCACCTAGTGACGAGATATTCCATTAACCTGCTCTTTATAAATGAGCCTCAATGCTTGGAATCCAGTTTGCATACATTATTTGTCGCTATGTCCGGCAAGCTTTCAGGTTGTCAAGAATAACCTTTGTTTGAAAGGTATGTATAAAATTTGCATACATTACCGAAGCGGGCCATTGACCGACGGATAAACAAATCTTCAACTTTATTAATCAATTCCTTTGTTGGGGGCAGATGGAGACATGTTTTCAACCTTTGCAAAAATGTCAAAAAGGGAGGACAGCTCTGGGGAACTTTGATTTAAGTTACGCAACAATTATTCTCTCGTTTACTTTCATATTGTATTTATTTCCACGAGAGTTGCCAAAGCTGTTAAAGGTGAATTACGCTCAAAAATAAAGACGATAGCATTCAAAGGTGTTATTTATTCCTACTTGTTAGACTATATGGCTTCGCGTCAAAATATACGAGATCGATACGAATCAAATTTTTCTGAGCAAAATTTACCATCTGCTAGCAATATGTATCGTCTGCTAGCAGCACATGGGGGCTGCCATTTTGTTTATGTGTACAAGAAGATTTTCTTAATCCAAATGCTCAATTGCCTTTTTCAAAATTAAAAACCCATTTGAGATTAAAAATATAGAATAGATATGTCAATTTATTTTTAAACTGAAGATTTCCTTATATATTTCTGTTGAAAATCGATATTCGCTTAATAGAAATCTATTTTCTCGATACTGGACGTATGGGACGGAGCAAATTAATTCAAATTTTATGGATGCTTCTTCCCGGAGCATCTATAGTGGCAAACTATGCATTCACCTGCTTTCGGATAATGGACTTGAAAAGTCAGAATGCATGCTGCATATATTATGTTCTGCTCTGTTTGGCAAACCCAAGAAAATAGATTTTTGTTAAGCAAAACCAGACAATTTAAAAGTATCATTATAAAGATTTAATTTTTATAATACATGTAAACACCCACTTTATATTTTCCGTCACATATGGGATTTTAGGTAATGAAGGAAATCGATTTAGGATTTGGATTCAAAATATCTTCCTGACTGGAACATTTCTCAATGGTTCATGTACAACTCCAAATCAGCAAGAAAATGGCAGCCCCCATGTAAATGAGTAGGAGACGATACCGGGTGTTGGAATATCTTTATTTATACCCTTTTCTGATATCTTATTAGAAAATGATTTAGGCCAATAAGTAGGAATATATTACACCTTCCAATATAAGTAAACTTGTAATCAGGGCTTAATTCTCCTTTAAATATGTTATTCCCTTACAATTGTTTATAAGTATTCTAATGTATACATGTATCTAAAAGCATTTGCTTGGATCCGACTGAGGCATGCGGCTTGTCTTTGTTCGAAACTCACCTGCCCCAACAAAGGAATTAATTAATAAGGTTGAAGATTTGTTTATCTGTCAGTCTGGTGTCGCCGAAACCACTGACCGTCTCCGTGGTCTAATGGTTAAGGCATTGGCATTCTAAACCAACGACCCGGGATCGATTCCCGGCAGAGAATTTTTTTTCAACCTTTGTCAAAATTTCAAAAAGGGAGGACAGGTCTGGGGAACTTTGATTTAAGTTACGCAACCATTATTCTCTCATTTCCTTTCACATTATATATATATCAATTTCATGATATTGTACAATGTTATCTGTATAATTAATATGGATTTTATATGTCTACACGTTCTGTTTGTATTGAAAAAAGAAAATGAAATAAATGAAATTATATCAAATAAAATCAAACTTACCGAGCCAGACAGTTGGTTGCTTCTCATCCACAACACAATTCTGACCTGTAATAAAGTTTTGACAAAAACATTCAAAATACCTTTAATGAAAACAATATATTTATTTGGGGTTATGAATGAACATTTGGACACATTAATTAATAATATCTTATTTAATGAATAACACTTTTATGATGGCAACCGTTTTCATATTCACCTCCAAAGCATGCGGGGCTTAATCAGGGTCAATAGAAGCCGCTTCTATAAGCCCTGATAGCTTTCGCATTATACAGCACCAAGGCCGCATCGCATCTGCTTTGCGCATGGTTTCTGCTGCCCCCACCGTTCCCGCGCTATTATAAGGTGGTTTGTTTTGTTCTTCTATCTTCTTTACTCTTTATTTTTCTTTGTTATTTTTTGTTTGTATCCTTCTTATCTTCTTTTCTTTTATATTATTTTATTCATTCTATTTTTTTTTCTTTTCTTTCTATCATTCCTTATGTTATTCAATGTTTTTCATCCTTCCATCATTTCCTCCTTATGTCTTCCTTATTTTAATCTTTGTTTTTATCCTTCTATCTTAATAATCTCTCTAGCTTTCCTCGTGCTGATCGGCTCCAACTAGCGCGGATAGCATTCATATTACGGTATTTACAAGTCAACTCACTTCCGGTCAAGGCTTAGTCGGGATTTAACCCTGCTCGAGAAGTGGTTTGAGAAGTCGGCTTTTAGTCCTGACCAAGGAGTTATCACAGACCTGTGATAACTCCTTGGTCCTGACTAAAAGCGGGTTTATTGAAGCCGATATCTTTCATATTAGCTTTGGTATCACGGCTTAGTCACGGTTAAGTCCGGACTAAGACTATACGTCTACCCCTATATGAAAAGGGTATTATTATTCACATTATAATTTTCATCATTATAACAACTCCTCTCCATGAGGGCAATTCGAAGTAAAACAAGTACTTTCAAATCTGTCTGATCATATCAAATTTGGTGTGAAATTAAACGAAAACATCAACATTTTCACATTCTGATAAAATTCAGACATTTTCACATTTATGAATACTGAAAATTTTGATAAATTATAACATAATCTTGAAATCTTGTGCAATTTAAAAAGCATAATGAGACAATACGCATAGTTGAACAACTAAAATGAATTGATAAACTCAAGGGATGATTACTTATGTAGGGGACTTTTTTGAATCGAGAGGAGTGTGAGGATTTTATCTCATATAAAAAAAATATTATATGCACACTCTGATTTTACACTGATACCTTTTGCTGATCATTATTGTTTATTGTTTTTAAATAATAAATATATTACGGTGAATGTGCCTTTTGTAGAAGATTGTATATTGTTGTTGTTTTTTGTTTCTTCGTACATACATTTTCTGTATTTTAATATGTACTTTTTAAAGCGAATAAAGAACAAATCAAATCAAATCAATAATTGATACCAATTATGACAAACTGTAAAAGAAGATTAAAAGTATGACCTGTTTGCTAAAATACAATTTATACACAAAGTTTAAATAACATATATTAAACATGAATAGCATTTGTTTCTGTTCTGCATAATTTCTCATATTTTTCTCATCATTTTGTTACGGAATGAAATTATATTTAATATTTTATAATTTCATTAAACCCTGAACCTATACAGCTTAATATATCAGACAATTATCAACTAAAGTAGAAATGATGAGCTCACTTTTTAGAATGTAAATTATATCAGATTTAATAATTTGATATTTTGGTTTGTGTACAAAACAAATAGGGATATGGTGCTTTCTTCCATTTGTTAATGAGATGTATTTTTTATCATCTATAGCTTTGATCGCCCTGTATTTTAAACCTAAATATTCTTGCGGTATACTCTGATGAGTGCAAAACGAAAAAATTCAGTAGGTCTCTCTTCAATGCCATTTTCCAAATATCGATCTAGATGATAGTATCAAATAGAACAAATTATATGATGAAATTTATGAATATTGAAAATGAATATCTAAGAAATCCATGTTTTAACCATTTACCTACATGGTATAAATTTCATATACTATTTCCTATTGACTTTCAGAAGTCATTCCATAAAGCTATTTTATTTCATATTTTGCATCATATTTCAAATATTTGGAAACAGATTACCACGAACATGGTGACATATCGAAGCTGATATACTAGAGATTGCCAAAGCAATCTTTAAAACCGGATACATATTCAAAGTTCACAGAGTTTGTTTATTCTGATTTAAAAAGTCACGTCCTTTTGTGTCATTCCGTAACGAAGCTATATAATACTTAATATTTCATGAATTTGATGAATGGTTGACATGAAAATCAACAGTTTGAAAATACTTTTGAATGTCATTCCGTAACGTTTGGAATTACCCATAACCCTTTCCTAATCTCAGGGGAAAAACATTTTTGACCAGGTATATTGTTTTGATACATTATGAGTCGTGACTCGTTATTCATAACTTCATAATTCATATTTTAGCATACTTTGCATGAACTAGGTTTATCTGAAGTTTCAGATAAACGATTAAAATATCTGAAGCTGTATTTTTAACATCAAAAGTAAGCGAACCGCCTATTTTATGCAAAGGATCAAATAAGAAAGCTTATATGTAAGATTTTTCTCCTCAAGTGGGATAAGGAAATGAAGTGAAATGTTATTAAATTATTTGGAAATATGTTCACATCTATAAACGATCTAAATAAAAAAATCTAATTAATCTATATTATTGTGACAGTTCTAATTACAGCATATACTCAGCTAGAAGCAATAGCCTTATAGGCTAAGCATTTGTCATCAATTTTGTATATTATACATTTGCCAAAAGGTAACTCACCTTGAACAACGGTACAAACTGCCAAAAATAGAATACCCCATGATGTCCAATCTGTAGTTCGATCAAGATTCGACATCTTGGACATTGAGCAAAAAAGACAAAATCTGGTCAAAAATTTAACAAATTTCCCAGGTGAATAAGGCGTATGAAGAATGGCTGCATGGTCTCATTAGTAATTGTCTCGTAGTTTTATAGTCCAAAATATTATTATCAACTTAATTAATCACATAATGGTTCTAATATCTTGATAAGTAAGATATTAATCAAAATTTTGAGACAGTTCAATATTTAATCAGGTCAAAGTGCTACAAGTATCCATGTCGATGAGTTATATAGAGTGGGCTTAAAGGGTTCAGCCAGTATCAATTTCATTTTATAGGCAGATTAAGTAATTCAAATAATTGAAATCATTCAAGGTTATGAGGTTATGATTAATTATTTATTTAAATTTCATAATATTATGCAGGCGCATGTATATTTATAGGTGACTGAAACCCCCTGAAAAAATATTGATACAACTTTCAGTGAATATGAAGAAAGCTTAGATGCCTTTTCGACAACACGGGAACATACCGCCCTCCCGTCTGAAGGCGTCGCCTTTGTTGTCAATGTCTGGGACGTCGTGTAATAAGTAGTAGGCCCTATATATCAAATCCGGTAAACTCCCCTTGAGACAAATCTCCTCATATTGCAGGAGTGTTCTGGCACTTCACATTTTTTCGATTAAAAAACAGTTTTGATAAGAAATGATCTGAAACAACAATACCATGAATACCCTGCCTGAAATTAAACATATGAATTCCTCGTTGTAATAAGAACGTTTCCTTCAGACTACAAAATAAGGAAATATTTCCCACATTAGAAAATTGTGTAAGCTTCATGCGTCTCCTCTATTTAAACACCAGCTAATTTTGTGTTTATTTTGTTTTTTAATAACATTCGTTGTAAATCCTTCACTAAAAAAACTCTGTAAAATTTTATTTTTGTATATTATATCATCATCAATTTCTATATATGATAATACGCTTTCGTTAGGTTATAGTTTAGGATCCTTGCCAGTTCAGATTTTAATACATAATCAACCTGTATTCCTACCATACAGGCCTGATGTTTTTTAACATACATTTTCATTTCATTAACGTACAGATAAAGTTGAACAGAGATTCGCCTACATAGAAAGCTTTCTACAAAGGAAGCACTGCCCAAAGTTCCCCTAAAATTGAAAGGGAATTTCTACTGAACTTTAGTGGTTCATTGGTTTCGCCAGTTTCCAGTCTACTGGTTCCAGTAAAAACCACTGGAATTTTATTTGTTTAAAAGCGTCTACCTAATGAACCAAAGGTCGTAGGTTCGATTCCACCCCGTTGGATGACTTCAGCCTGCATTGTGTGTTAACGTGCCCCTCCCCTGTTTCATAGATGCAGGCTATGTTACAGTGGAAAACACTCCGTCCCTCGTCCCTCCATTTATATACTCTGTGTGGCTGCCTTCGTAAATCTTTATACAAAGGAGTTTCGTCTATTTTGTCCAACTATTGGTATTCACAAGGCACACCGATGAAATCAGTGCTGGAAAACTATTGCTAAAGTCCAACAAACTTCACTTTTATTCAGCAACTCCAACAATATCGTCAGTTATACCTTCAGATAACAATCTGTAATGAGAACAATAAACAAACAAACAATAATAAACAAATGTTTCATCCAGTAAACATGTAAAAGCCTATATAACTAAAAAAGTGAGATATTTATACGATATAATGTAAGAAAATATTAATTATATCTGAACAATAAACCACGTTAATTATGTACTTTTCAAAGCAATAAATAGTAGTAACTGTTTAAGTAAAATATCATTATGTTGACCAGACTCGGTTTGTGATAAGCTTGAATAAATATCGGTTAGGGTTAGTGCAATTATACTTGTATAACGAAACAATGAGAACATTCTAATTGACTAAACGGATCGAAGTATTATAATATGACACTAGATTAAAGTTAAACTGGATTATATCTCCATGTGAACGAACCCTGCATTTAATATATACAGTATACTAACAAGCATTCATAGCAAACAATCATCTACGAGTGTGAACAGGGCCACATTCCAAAGTGGTCGGCCACATAAACTCATATGCTAAACTACTAACAAAGAGAAATTGTCTCTTTCCTAAAAACATAGTTTTGATCTATATTTCAAACAACAGACTATATACATCAGCAAATGATTCTTTACATCAATGGTCATTGCAATAATACTTGCCACACTCAATTATAATGTAATTCTTTCACCAAGGACAAAGAACTCAAATTTCCTACACATCATACACAACACATGCACGATGGCACAACTCTTTGTCTACACCTAAATATCATCTTCACAAAACATTTGTTGGATAAAACATTACCAAACTTTCCTTAAACTATATAAAGGTACATCCTTGCATTTTACAAAATATTAAAGAACAGATAGAAATAGATATTATATTCTTACCGAATTGGGCGTTTGTAGTTGTTCTACAAGAAAAATTTCTGCTGCAATATTATGTAACTCAAGACCTTTCATCATCACTTCAACATTCAGAATGAATGGTGTCTCACAGCGCCCCCTTCTGATAAAAGTTGGATGGTGATAAGGGTTAATAAAGAAACACGAAAAAAAGGAGAAACAAATTAGGAAAAGTAAAGGAGACGACAAAGACTGAAAGAGATAAGGGAAGACATGTTGATAAGAAGGAGAAAAGCAGACATAGCCACAGGCATACCAGTATTGCAGATTAATTCGTTGATTTGTCAAAGATAAAAGCCCTTTTTGCTTTATCTAATAACCAACAAATTAACTACATTTTTGTTTTTATGTACAGGGTGGTAAGTTACAAATCAACTAAAACACCATCTCGTTCTGGTTGTATGTATTTTAATAATTCTCATTTCAGTATACAGTATATAATAATTGATAAAGAAATGTATCTATCGAACAGGAAAAAACAAAAGCAAAACAACTACAAAGTGATGGAATATACATTTAATATACGGAGAAATTAAGATCATTCACTATTATTACAGAAGGACAGTTTGACTTCATCGTGGTTGTAAACAACCTAAAGCCCCTGCTCACACGAGGCGTCCTTTCGATTGAGTCATTTCATGGCGTAGGCCTATACGGTCTTCTGCTCATCATGAAAGAGCTCGGCTCGGCTCGGCTCGGCTCGGTAGCTCGGCTAAAGCCGGGGTAATAATAATAATAATAATAATAATAATATGAACATTTGTATTGCGCCGGTATCCATCATGAGAGATGCTCATGGCGCAGAAGGAGAAGAAAAGAAAGAAGATGACAGGTGTATTAACGAAAAGCTTGTTTGAATAACCAGGCCTTAAGTAATGATTGCAGGGCCCTCAGGGAGAACAGTATACAATACTGATGAGGCTACCCTGGGTAAACAAGACATGTTATTATTATAAGAGTGACATCGTTGAAAAAGTGATCGGTAAATGAACAGTGCAAATAATACTTTTAATAACTGGCATATGGGTTAATTGCATTGTTTGTTTGTTTGTTTGTATTTATTTCCGTATTAAGAAAACCACATACATTTCATAAAATACAACGTATACATGATCTTAAAAGACGGAGGATGACCCAAATTCAGCAGTATTTACAAAATGCCGCTGTTCTTACTTGGGGTCCCACATAGCATTATATATTAAATATTATATCATAACACAATTATATTAAAAAAAAAGAAGAGAAACAAAATAAAAAAACACAAAGCAATCAAATTTGCAAACTACAGTCAAACCAAGTTACAGATTAATAAAATGAAAATGACTATACCCAAACCCAGACAACCCCCCCCCCCCCCCCCCCACTTATATGCTCATTTATAATATTGATTCAATAGCAGTTTAAAGGATCTAATAGATGTTGCACTTCGAATTTCATTGGGTAGTTGGTTATAAATGGAAATTCCCCTGTAGAAAAAAGTTCTTTTACAATGATTAGACTTTGGCCTTGGGAGATATAAATTCTGATTAGAGCGGGGTGTGTAATTGGAAGTTCTTATTGTGATATTGTCAGACATATAATTTGGGCTGAAATTATGCAAAATCCTATAAATCATTGTACACATGTGTTTGTTATAGCGGCAATCAAGAAGGTCCCAACCCAATTTGCCGTGAATATGTTGATTTGATATATGAGAAAAAGGATTGATTTTCATAATGATGCGAGCCGCTCTGTTTTGAATTTTTTGCAAAGGTGAAAGAAAACTTTTAGGAGCAGATTGCCACACAACATCTCCATAATCGAAATGTGGTATAATGACCGATTTATAGATTAAATTTAAACTTGATTCATTTACAACATGTCTTAATCGACCAAGGAAACCGACAAGCTTGTTAATTTTTTGACACATGTTATTTATATGAATATCCCATTTCAATTCCTTATCAATATGAAGTCCAAGGTATTTAGTAGTTTCAACCTTTTGTAAGATCATATTATTTAGTTTCACATTAAGGGTATTATACTTTGCTAATATGTTACGCGTGCCAATGAGCATGCTATCAGTCTTCGTACACTCTTAGAAATATTGGGCAAAAATTTACCCAAATTTTACCCAACATGAGGGTCCTTATCAGTCCGACCAACTTTTGGGTAAACTTTACCAATTTCATTCTTATTTTTGACCAATGTTGGGTAAATGCATGTAAAAGTTGAGCAAGATTTAACCAACCTATGCCCAATCTTCATTTACCCAGTGGCATTTACCCAACATTTCTAAGAGTGTATAATTAATCAATAATTTGTTTTGAGAAATCCATTTGTCCAAAACCTCTATCTCGGTATTTAGAGCAGATTCTACGACATTTGGATTTTTATGAGAAAAATAGATTACGGTGTCGTCTGCATAGAGATGAACTTGGCACAATTTAAAAATGTCAGGGAGATCGTTGATAAATATACAAAACAATAAAGGTCCTAAAATGTAACCCTGAGGTACACCGTGGGTTAACTGTTTTTCTTCCGATAAAGAATTATTGACCTTTGTTACTATTCTCCTATTAACTAAATAATTCTCAAACCACTTAAGGGTTAAACCCCTCACTCCAATGTCGAACAGTTTTTGTAGCAGCACTTTGTGATCGACAGTGTCAAAAGCCTTCTTTAAGTCGACGAATAATGCACCAGTATATTCGCCCTCATCCATGGCCATCATCCAGTCATCCAGCACTTTCACAAGCGCCGTCACAGTAGAGTGCTTAGCCCTAAACCCAGACTGAACTGATGAAAGTATATTGTTAACAGGCTCGATTGGCGCAGGTAATACTATGGTCACAACATCGGCTGTGGGCTAACTCCTGTGATTCGTACGTCCTTCGTTTGTCATGGTCACAACCAGTCGTGCATCTACTCTTGGGCGTTAAAATACCCCTCTTACCTACAAGAACTCTTGAGGCGAACGTACAGCCCCGTACAGGTACCGTGCATCCGACGCGCGACATGTCACGGCTCCGTAGGCTTCGTGAGACCTCCACAAGGAGCCCATGAGATGGTCGCAAGAAGCACGTGCAGGAAGTACGATGGCTGTGCGTGTCACGTGCGTTCATCAGAACAAGTAGCCACATGCAGAGATTGTTGGACATGTCCAACAGCCTCCTTGCGTATCTAGATCCTGCGTGCTCCGACGTGCTTGGAATAAACGTGCAGATCCGTGCACGCGACGCAAGGATTTTCTGCGAAATCCGCCGCAAAACACACGCAAGGAAGTGCACGACCGGTTGTGACCAACATTTAACTTGTCAAACTGTTTTCATATAATACTTCGGCGCTTAGAAACATTTGTATTAAGCGCATTATAAATGTTATATATTATTATTATTATTATTATTATAGCATGATAAGGAAAGATTATAGTTCACATTAGTTTTTTTTCTCCTGTTGATGACAAAATGTGTTGAAAGCAAATGGTGTCAGTCACGTATATTCAATAAATACAATGCAAAAAAATATACGCGCACAGAATAACATTATTTCTTTTGGTGATGGAATTTCCCCTTCAAATTCTTTTGTGTCTGAATCCTGATTTATTTGCGAACGCCATTCAACCGTACACTTGGCCCGGACACGTGGTTTGTGGTTATTTCTATCGGGGTCATGTCGTTATATATTCATGGCTCTAGCTCGAATCTGATACACAATGAGGCAAATAAGTGTTTATGAGGCACAGTAGATATAATGGTGAACATGTCTGACACGAAAGTGTATCTGTTCTTATCCTCGCTGATATAGATAATAATTGATTCGAGCTCGGCAGGGAGGAAGGCGACACTCACGTCTGATTTTCATGCATCTTTTGCGCGCGCTGCATTATTCGTCGTTTTCTTGCACTCTTCCATTTACAATCATGACATTAGATAGAAAGTGCACTCAATAAATACGCGGGATGCTGGCTTCGTAGTTCAGAAACAGTGTTTAACAGATGACAAGGGGCTTAAGTTTGAGAGTAGTGATGGCGATAACAAGACTTCATCGATTGCCGCCGGCAGAAATCAGATTCTGGCTTCTGATTACGCTTTCGATGTCAAGTGCTTCTCTAGCCTCCACAGACTCAATGTCGACTTCAGAGTTTGACATGATGATGTCTACCACGTTATCATCACCTTCCACCGTTATGAGTGACTTCGAATTCGCATCGATGGTGCCCGTCACAACTCTTCTGACTGATACAAATAAATCTCGGAGTGGAATGGGAAAAGATGAGAAAATACCGATTTATTTGGGTGGCTTTTTTACTCTTGGCGGGAATTGGGACGGTAGTGGTATCTTGCCTGCGGTGGAGATGGCTTTAGAACATATCAACAGTAGACCGGATTTGCTCACTGATTATGATCTCAGGATGGTGTGGAATGATACACAGGTAAACTTCTTTCATTCATTTACTTTGGGATAGCATTTTATTTGGCTGTTTTCTTAAGTTATTCAAATTTAATGTCTACATGTTGAAAAAATACTAACTGACGAACTATCACTTTCACGTGTAAAGAGTGTTAATGGTAAGAAAATGCAGATTACCTATCATTGTTGTTGTTATCCGACATAGCAACGACTAATGCATGAGGTTTACATTCTTGTTATTGAAATATAACTCTCTCTAAAAAAAGAGTGAATTTTCACTCTATTTTCACTCCCCAGGGAGTCACGTAAGTGATCACTTGTTTAGGAGTGAATATTGAGTGAATATCGAGTACTCTCTAAAAAGAAAAGAGAGCTTTTCAATCTATTTTCAGTCCATTTTCACTCGCCCGGGGAGTCACGTCAGTGATCACTCGATTTTCTTTAGAGCATAACAGCTGATGGTAATAGTTCATCACAAAAAAAGAGGCATATGAATTTAAATGCTTACTAAAATGCCATATTGAATGTCATAAAATAATAGGCCATTTTCGTAATGTATTTATACACGTTTGCCTAGTGACAAACTATACATTCACCTGTAAAAACCTATTCTTTGTCAGTAGTCAAAATGAGAATTGCATATATTAGGCGTTGCTAAGTTGGACAAACACTTTGGCTTCCTAACCTAGCAACACTTAATGTATACAATCTGCATTCTGACTACTGAAACACAATGACTTGTAACAGGTGGATGTAATAGTTCGTTATATAGAGTTCGACAAGGAGGTAAGCAATAAAATGCATTATACGAAAATGGCTTATTGCATATTCAAAGAAAGTTAGTGCTGTATACACGCATGTGTATTAATCCATAATACCGTATATTAAGATTAAGAAGGCGGTGTCAGAGTATTTCAAGTGGATACTGGTCTAAACACTCTCTGATAAGCAAAAAAGAACAAAAACAAAATAAAACACAGGTTCTCACATTTTCGGAAGGGTTACATTTGCTTAGAATATCTGACAAGCATTTTAAAAATAACAGACTACTTATGTTTTTCAGAAGCATTTATGTCTCAAACATCGCTTACAAGCAAAAAAGCAAAGGAAAAAAAAAGATTACATTTTTTCCGAAGCGTTTTATGTGTTGACAATCCATGAGCCGCCAAATATTGGGAAATAAACGAAAAGGGAGTGTCAGATTTTTCGGAAGCGTTTGTCTCCAAAACTCTGAAAGGCAAGTGAGAAAAAATCAAGATTTTCACTTTTTTTTAAGGTGGTGCAAATTTTCCACCGTAAGGACACCCCTGGATATTTTGCTATAGAGGCTTGTAGGATGAATTATTGTCTACACGATATCATAATTAGACCGGTGAGGCGCCGGAGTATTAATACACAGGTCACAAGATATATCTGAATTATAAACAGAATAAATGTTCTGTTTTTTTGCTGAAGCGTTTTCTGAAACCAAATTAATGAGTATATGAAACCAGGCCTTTCCCGAACATATGATTTGGTTTTAAGTTGTTTTTTATTCATACGCCATTAATATTGTCATTTTGATAATTAATCGTTACTGAAATATGTTGCCTAATATAATCTTCTGAGATTTGATTACATTATACGGGATCTTATTTATCATACGTAATGTAATCAAATGTGTGCATATAGGATAGAGAAGTATTAATGAGTAAACAAATTTATTTTTTCAGTCGTCGTCCATTATCATCTTCTCATATTAGTTAAAAAAATTAAAAAGCGAAAGCGGACTTCTTATGAAGCTATAACCTGGCGGTATAATATAATGATAATGATATTAATGATGATAGTAATAATGTAAATAATATGAATAATAGTGTTGATAATAATAATAATAATAATAATATGATAACAATGATTAAGATAATAATAACAATAATAGTGATATCTATAATAAAAAGAAGACGAAGAAGTAAAAGAACTTAAAAAAAGAAGAGAAGAAGAATAATGATGACAATAGCAATTTATATAACGCCTTTTCCAATGGACACAAAGAGTTGGAGTTAACATTATTGATGCAAGTTACCAAGCAGTGAGAGTGTGAGTTCAATGAACGCATAGGGTATCAGAACAGAACTGATGTTTTCAAACTCTGTTCGAATTGTTCCACTGTTGGTGATGATTTTAGATGATTTTGAATAAGGAGTGGAGACTGTTTCAGAGTTCGGGAGGAGAAAACTGCTTGGCCAGCTAGTTTGTATTGTATTCTTGATCAGTTTTCTTCAAGGAAAACGAGAGTGAGATCAATTCGCCTTGTCTCCATAATGCTACAGTGGTCGATTAATCTCATTAAAATATGTTGTATTTCTGATAAAAAAAATTAATAGTTGCGTCATACAGCTTTGTTTCCATTATTGATAGTGTTCATTTATTGATAGCGTGCGGGTAAAATCAGCTGTCACGAGGGGCATATTAAAGCTTAAATGGCTGATTACATTGTTCAACAGCGATATACCAAACAACTATATACCAAAATTTAGACAGGCTGCCGCCACCGGCGACTCATAATCCTTCTTTATACCATGAATAATTCATTGTTCTTCTATAGAGAACAAGTAAAGGGTTATGGTATTGTGGGGAAGGGTGGGTGGGGGAGGGGGGGGGGGGGGGGGGGAGGGGGGAGGGCTTCGGTCTTGCATGGTGGATGAAGTGCGAATTAACAAGGCCAATAACGATTAGCGGGTGTAGGAGGTGGTCATAATATCTTCTTCTCTGCATGTTTTTCCCGTCTGCCATTCTTTGTTTCTTGGTGGGGTTTTTCGCCATTCGACTCGGGGATGGGTGAGAGACAAGTTCCCCGTGCCCCTCTGCAGGTCCGCCACTGTCTCTGTCCCTGTTTCAACTTCCGATCTCCTTCTTGCCCCTCTCCAATCATTCTGCTTCTATTTTCCCTCTCGAATTGTCAACGCTGTCAACCTTGAAGATTCGGTTATGTTTCCACTTGTTCTGTTGATTTTTCTCACATCCGTTCGTCTTGATACGTATGTCAGTTCATCTTATGTTATGTAAACGAGGGCCAGAAATCGATTGGAATGCTTTATAAGCACTGACAACCGTGAACAAGCAAAGAACGAGGAATATTGTCAGATCCATGCTGAAAAGGGGGAATTTTCCGCTATTTATTCTTCCCGAGATTTTACATTAATTAAAAGTTTATATCTTTTCAAAATTGTTTTTAAAATCATAGGTGGGTAGTAAGCAAGAATAGACCCCACAGTATAGTATCAGGTGTAAACCACCACAGTCAACAGGTTACAGCATGTCAATCTATATGGCTTTTGATTTCTGATAAATTTTCACCGGCAACATGCTTTGTTTTCAATAAAATATGCCACAATCATGACAACGGGGTCATATCTAATTGGGTAAAATCTCATTTCACAAGAGATCTAATGTCCTTACACCACGCCCACATTTATTGTGAGGCTGTTTCATTATCATGGGTAATTCCATATTTCAGGCTCATTTTAACAAAGAAAATAAAAGGTTATGATTGGAGACTCTAATGAGATAGATAATGACCAGCTATATTTTGCCCTTGAATGAAGTGTCAATGAGATGATTACTGGACGTAACTGGATATCAAAAGGTTCTTAGCGATAATAAAGGTTCCATAAAACAATCGTCCAGAACCAATCTCGAAGAAGTTCTATTCTTAGTGTAATTGAAGCGGTCGTCATCAAGACGTAGGCCTACCGGCTTTGGATGCAGAATTTATATACAGCCGTATAAATTTAGCATTTTTTCAAGATTTTTGTCGTTTTCGATCACCCATTTTACAAATAAACATATTTACAATTATTATGCATACTTTATAAGTGTGAATATATAGTATATGGTATCAAAACGTTTTCACAAAACTAGCCGTTCTGGCTGTTTGAGTATAATGATAATACTGCACTAATATTGTGCTATTGATTGGCGCACAGTCCACAACAAAGTCTTCATGAAAAATACATGATGATTATTATACACCAAAAGAAAAAGAAAAGAACCCACTTTGAAAGAAATTATGATAGAAAAGATGATAGAAAAGATGATAGAAAAGATGATAGAAAGAAAGGTGTCCATCACACTTAATGATGAACAGATAATAAAGTCACAGGAGAGGGGCATTAAAAGATAATGAAGATGATTATTTCCTACTAGTAATTCGTCAGCTTCAGAATACCTCACTCTCACTGCTTCTGATGTGATCATGGTGATTATCGTCCTGAAGCCTATTATATTACCGTCCAATTAATATACGTCAATCCGTCTCTTCCACTTGATATATCCCCTTGCTGATCGACTAATGATTTATTTTTTCTCTTGAAAGGAAAATGATCCGACCTAATTATATTGTAAGTTCGTCCAGCAAATAACACCGTCTGTAGTTGCGACAAATGATTAACTTGTTCGTGCAAATTGTGTTTCATGAACCTTGACTGAAAGCATTACTTTATAATTCGGATGGTTCGGGTATCCATTTCTTGCAAAAAAATTCAAATCAACGTATAGATATTTTGACTACGTGAGAGAGAGAGAGAGAGAAAGAAAGCGAGAGAGAGAGAGAGAGAGGGGGGGGGGCAGACTGCAAGAGAGAAAAAGACGAAAGAAGAAACTAAAATTAAAATACCAAAAAGAAGACGGAGAAGTAAAAGAAGGGGAAAGAGGGGGGGAAAAGAAATATAGTGGGAAATGTAAGAAAATGACGGAGGGAAATAGAATATATTATAGAGAAGGATTTGAAGGGAAATAAGAACGCACAGAATGTTAATAATTTGCTTCATAACAATAAGAACAAGAGAAAATAGTCTTTCCCTCCGCTGTTGAGAATAACAAAAGCGTTATCTCAAAAGGATTTTCATAGATTTATCGCCCTTATGATTCTCAGTATAGATTCAATATAATTATTTTGCAGACAGCTTCTATCATTTGCTTGATAACATCAATTACACAGATCAATGATAGAACAGGATATTTTGTTTAAATTTCTTTAATCACACCTGATTACATCGCGCCAAAATGCGTAGCCATGCGCCTACTAGTGGAAAGTGAACAAAAATAATGCCTTGTCAAGATACAATACCTCAAGCATAACAAAATTTAATTTCATTGAATCACTTAAGATAAATATTTGCAATTCATTTGCATGGAAATTCATGGCTAGGAAGGTTCTCCACACCTATACTTTACAGAGCTCATGAAGATACATTGTCAGCGACTATATTGTTTCGCTACAATCATGTTTCGCTTGAGTGGCATATTATTTTCCAAGAGGGCATAATATCGAGCATGGAAAAGTTGGCCACACTAAGGCTTGTTTGCTCATCAAACTAATATTATATTAAAATATACATGCAGATATATCTCACGCAATTCAAATCAATATACGATTTAAAATATACAATTTTCGATTATCATCATAGATTTTTTTTGTGGATGAGATGTTGTGTAGTCGGGTACACTATATAGTTTTACACTTTTTTGTGGGCCTCAATGATGACTTTTTGCCTTTTTATAATTGAAACAAGTAAAGTTGGAATTATTAAGAAAATAAAATTACCTATAATGTTCATTTTCACGAAAAATATTTCCTCATATTTCGAAGTGATTTATTTGTTGATATTGCACACAGTTTCTACAAAACAACAAAGATGTCGTTCTCAAAGAAAATCATAGAAAAGGGACCGAGAGAGATTAAAACGAAAGAGAAAGAGGAATTCAACAGCGCTATGTATTCAATATGAATTAAAGCAGCTATACCAATGACAATTGCAAACAACAGTTAGAATGACAACATGCATTTATCATACAGTACGGGTATTCCCCCATTTCAAAGCGAATGATGCACCAAGGGGGCATTCAGCGTCTACATAAAAGGATGAAGAAAATAGGATTTTCACATTTCGATAACAATACCTTATGAGGGCAATAATCTGGTTATGGTGTGTTTTTTTTTTCAGATCAAAGGATGTAGGGGTAGCTAGTACAAGGGATTGTCCCAGTAGACCAACATCCAGCTACAATGTCGGTGGCAAGCAATTTGTATACGAATGCATTAAATAGGATTTTGAAATATCCCCTATTAAGCAATAAACACTCCTATCTATAACACAAAACAAGTTATCGTACATTATTGTATTTTCAAGTTTGCATTTTCAAAATAAAGCTTTGTTTTCTAAATCGTTTGGCCCTACTTTTGCGGGGCTTTATATTGAAAGCAATAAAAACACGTTTATTCTATTTATTTATTTTGTTTAGTTTAGTTATTTAAGTGGCGACATCATTCATAATTTGAGTTATTTCAAGCTGTTAGTGTAATGGAAAAAACATTGTACAGCTTGGAAACGCAACTCAGTGCTGAGGTACGAAATACATGGCCATGACTTCAAGCAAAGTCTAAAGTTGTTTTTTTTTTAATCAAGACTATAGGAAAAATACTGCACTATTTATTTGTAACTTATCATCCTTGACATTAGTCATGACAAAATTATTTGTGTTTGAAGGCATGTAAAGATTCGGTTTTACTCGAATACTATCATACCACAGAACAAATAAAATCAGAAAGGGATGGACCATTCATCTTATATTATATTCGACAAGGATATAAGGATGAATGATTTAGAGTTCATGACAACACTTAAAATAATAATACCCCGAATTTCATTGTTTTTTTTGTAAATAATACAATTTATGAATCATGCTGCATTGTAAACATGGGTTGTCATTGATGTAGGTTTAGAAGGATTACATCGTTACTAGTATTCACAATATAAAACGTGTGAATGAATACAGTGAAATATAAGAGGAAAAATCAAAATGAGGGAAGCTTGACTTTAAGAAATCTAGATCCTCTAACTTTCTTAAATATTCATTTGTTTAAAGACGAATTTGAAAATCTTTGCAGTCGCACACTATACGATCGGTCTGCGATCCGATTTCGGAAGAAAAATGTTATAGCGTTTGATATAAACATTTAAACATATAGAACACGATAAAAACTACTGTCAAAAAATAAACTCAAGGGCTATTTCAAAGGCCTATTATAATCAGTTTCGGATTACATATTACGCCATTGTAATGTTCGCGCATTTCTAAACGTGATAGACACGTGGGGCTGTTGAAATTGCCTTCAGTTGATTTTTCGAAAGTAGTTTTTATCACGTTAGGTAGTAAAATTAAACATTATGGTCTATTGCGAGCTTTCGAGTCGGAGGAAAGGCCAAATCGGCTCCGAGTAGTGGTGACGTCAGAGCAGTCCTACGATTGTCTGTGATTTGAAAATGATTTGGCCCTTATCCCGGGTTTAAGGCTGACAAGCGCACCACTGTGATTAGTATTCATATAACTGTTAAAGTAGTTATTCAAAGAAAATCACAAATATGGCAATTAATGTATCACTAGAAACTGGGAAGCTTACAGATGGCAATCGTATAAGTTTTATGTCAACTGCGTATCTGATGATTATAAAAACAACAAAAATAAAAGCTCTTCTCAGCATCTGGAATATCCGAGGATTCGCCAGAAATATAGCGATGTTTTGATGTCGTCACACTCGGGATCGATCCTGCTTAAGCAGACGACGTCCTATAATGAATGAACGTAATTGCAATGCAATTATTTATCAAATTATAAAGAGTTTGGTGTATTTAAACATGACCTTATTTCACACCATTATAAAGGGAAAGTGAAACTGATTCTGATAGCTAAAACCGTTTGATTGTAAATACACAGGAGAAGGGTCAATGATCAATGAAATAAACCCCAAATTGAAAAGCCCTCCGAATAATAGCAGAATGGTATTCGTTCCCTCTTGAAACGCAGAACATGCCCCGGTGCAAGCAGCTGAAATCATTAAAGTTCTACTTTAAGAACCTGAAGCAGGTACCATACTTAATGGTAAATAGCATTGCGGTTTATTTCCAAAATCAGATCGCAGCTGATCTTATAGTGTGCGATGGATGGGCTTTATAGTAGTGTCCAATATGATCAATAAGAACAGTATGGGTGAACAGGAACATCAATTCAAAAAGATTTTTTGACATAATGTGTTCCCCCACGCAGGAAAATGCAGATCCTATTCACTACTTCACCTTTTTTCACTTCATGTTCCTTTTTTGTGGCCCGATTTTTCCTGTTTATGGAACTTTACGAGCCATCATACGAAAATCATTCACGTCATATTTTGATACGGAGAACGGCTATATGACATGTCAAATAAATCATAAAGGAGGTCCAGAAAATACGTGGATTCATAATAAAACTTAAAAGGCACCCTGGGGTACTGTATAATCATTCAATCAGAATTCATGGAATTATATGCAAATTGTTAATATTATGTATATTTTATTTGTCCTTCCGTATCGTATAAAAGGTAACTGAATTTGAAGAAAAATTTAGTTTCATCGCTACTGCACATAGTTTACCCACAGAAGGGGAATTTACAAATTTAAATAATCATTATGTTGTTATATTAATACTTCCCCAAACATTTAATACAGAGTATAATAATTTAGTGGGTATACGTGTACATCATTAAGGGACCGATGCTGTTACGATTCTCGCCCGAATCTCTGAATTCTTTTTCTTAATTTTTAAATACTTTTTGCTATCCTTTTCTTATTAATTGTTGAGTATTTCAGGTCTCGATATTAACTGGCTGGACTCGCGCATCCCCGAATTGTCAGTCGACTATTTCAAAAAATAATAAATGAGAGATTGACCTAAGAGACGAGAGAGCAAAAAAAAAATTGCAATGTTTTAACAATAACGAAACGCAGGAGAAAATGTAGCATTGAAGGAAAAAATTTACTCCCAAACGTAGCTCCCCCCCTTCCAAAAAAAAAAAAAGAAAGAAAAAAAAAGAGAAATAAAATCTTACCCAAAACTCATGGCCAGATAAATTCATTTAGTGTTTTGATATAAAATATAGAATAAAACATATAACTGTCCATAAACAAAACTCATATTTCAAGATGTACATATTAATAATACAAGAAAAAGTCTACGAACGATCAAAGCAGTACAGAATAGGCTGTACACAGTAAAAAACTTTCCATGTGCTGAATTCTGTGCAATCGGTTAATACAGGAATCTAACTACACAATAATATTGTAGTTAAGTTAATCTAAGATATAACTACATAATTTGTATGTATGCATGTATTAATTTATTGAACTTAATTGTCATAACCATCAATAATCAGAACAATAATAATAAGATTAACACATTACAAAAACATTATATCGAGAGCATAGCATTCAAAACATTAAAAAAACCCAAAATACTCGTTATTGATCAACTAGACATGCTCTTTCAATAGAAATATAAATCAGATAATGTACAAGTAGTGTGAGGTGATGAGGAAAAAGAGCCATTAAAAGAATTATATACACATATTTATATACTTTATATATATATATGTGTGTGGGGGATGTGGGTGTGTGTGCCTAATAATAGACAATTTAAAGGTTACCACATTGATCGTATATCGCAAAAAAATTGGTAAATTATTTTATGAGAGCGTCTGTATTGCATGATAGCGAAGTTAAATGTTTTAAAATATATTAGAGCCTAATGGTTTTTTCAACCGTAACATAGTGAGTGAAATGTTATTAATGGTTTTTAGACTGGGTAATGTTAGTGAATGCGAATTGAATCATGATAATAGCCATTAAAAGGATTCTATGGCTGCTCTCAAAAATATCAAATCCTAATTTTGCCCTTTCAAATCCTGACATAGTGATTAGCTAAACGATATAGTAATGGCCCTTGTATTTTTTAAATCACTTTCTGTTCCCCTTTCGAAACACTTTTCATTTGTGTGTAGGCATACATGGTTATTTTGTTTTGCTTATATTAATGTATAATTTTTGTTCTCATATCAGTTTTAATTATTAATATATTACGTATTCTGGTATCTATGATTCGAAAAAAACAACGTTTTGTACTGATAAGAGTGTTCGATCCCTCAGGAGGAAGTAATAAATCAATCAATAATTAAATAAAATAAATTGATTAATAAATTAATTAATTAATACATAGATAAATAAAAATCGCTAAGCTTTGTGTTACTAGTCCCTGAAAATGTGCTTATATTCAAGTGCATTTAGGTCAAGCTTTGTTATTCTAGTTTTTATAATGCGAAATTCACCTATTAGTCATTACATTCAAAGCCATACAATTTCTCCAATTAAATTAATGACCAATACCTTTAATGAATTATTTTGATATCTTTTAGAGATTGAAGAACAGAATTTTGAGGTCGAGACGGAAGAAATGGTTATATATATAGACCTTTCATTTTATTTGCGTATATTTAATAGCAAATCATGCTGGTAAATGATAATTTTATAATAGCGCTCATAAGGTGCTCAAGGAGCTCCAATATTACCCCGGCTCTAGCTAGACTACCGAATTCGGTGCTCACAGCATTCAAGGAATTCCTTCCTACCGGCACCCATTTAACACCAGGGTTGAGAGTGGCAAATGTAGATTAATGTCTTGCCAAAGAACACTAGTGCCGTGCCGGGGTTCGAACCCACGACCTTTGCATCTCGAGTCAAGTTATGTAAATTACTATTATTGAATACTTTCACCTGAGGGGTCCACAATTTACAAGCTCAGCTTCACAGTGGACCTCTCCATTTCCAACCAAACATTGATAAAATTATTTTTCATACTGCAATAGCTTGATACATCTTATCTAATCTACAATTCTGTTATATTTATGTTTTGTATTGCGTGTATCCTACTTTGTTGAATTAATAGGTACTTTCACACGTAGAACTATAGCATCGATGCTATCGAGGTGTCGATGCTATTTTGGTGAAGACCAGATAGTGTCGAGACCAAACGCTGTCTGAACGCAGATAGTCACGAGATAGAAGCGAGTTTCCAAACTATTCTTGCAGCGAGTTTAGCAGGAGTAAATCTCAGGATCCAGCGACAAAGCATCGACGCTTTGCGGTAGACCACCCACCGCGCTTGTGACTATTTGTCGTGTGAGCGCAATCGCTGCTATCTTCACTCGCTGCTATTATAATTATATCTGTTTCATGTGGTGCTGTAATATAATGCAATGTATGTATTCATTCTTCTCTTTGTACATTGAGTTATGAACATCCAACGAGTTATATATCATTTTAAAGCTGAGAATCTGCTCTTTCAGAATCAGACCTTAACTAAAGTATGATGGTCTTTAGATATTGATTTACATTGTGCTTACCAGAGAATATAGTGTGCATGCATGTGTTTTATTTTGGCATAAGATTGGAGTTCAGTCAATTTTGACATGTACAAGGTTTATTTAAAATTAAGTATTATAACACATGTATTTGCTAATTGATTGTATTATCGATATTTCAAATGAATTGTTATTGTGTTATTATGTTGATTTATGAAGACAAATAAAATATTATTCAAAACAAAAGCTTCGCATCATATGACCCCTGTACACAAACTTCCGCGCGTTTGACCATGCATACCAGTTATACTCGGGTCACTCTGTGTGGCGCGGTAATTATTGTTTTGGCAGCGGGTGAGCGACGAATAGTCACGAGTGGGTGATAGAAGCAAGTCGATCACGGCCTGTCTGAACGTACTGGAAATATTTTTGAAACTTACATAGCATTGATGCTAACATAGCATCGATGCTATGTACTACGTGTGAACATAACTAATGATATTTATGTGAATTGTATATTTCTCTTTTGTTGGAAATTAAAAAATAAAAACTGAAACTGAAACTGAAGTGTTTAAACCACTCGACTACGACACGCGATCAAGCTATCCGCTTATTTGACAATCCTTATTTTTGATGTCTATGATTCAGTGAAGTTATTGATGTAATGTATTTACATGTAATGTATTTATATCAATCGTTTATTATGTTGCAATCAGTTTGTAAAGTTCACGTGAAAATAATAGATCATAAAAAGAAAACATGAATAAATCTATCATCAAATTTTTGTCTTTGCTAACAACATGCTTGTCTAGTGAATTATTAGCTATACTTTTATGGTGGAGAAACTGATTTGTAGGTTTAGTTTTTTTCGGTTACACGAAACGTCGAGAACCACATAGCTCTTAGCGGAGCTCACCAGCCCTTTTTGAGGCTCTTATTCCTTGCAAGATTACATGGTCAGATGGTGTAACCCTGAAAAACTAAACCTACAACAGACTTGTCTATGGGGTGTTGCAAGAAAGTTGCGATTGATTGCAAGTTGCAACTGATCGGTACTGACCAATCAAAATCATTGTTGCAAGCGCATCTTCTTGAATGGGCAGACCCTGAACCATTCAGAATGGCTGTTCCAATTTGCTTTACAATTTTCAATCGATTGCAACTTTCTTGCAACACCCCACTAGATTATATTTCCCCATTGACATACTCCATTACCGTCTCGTGTAAGTGATTTGTGTGAAACAAAATAAATTACTTTTTTTACATTTGCTTCCCATAAGATTTACAATATGAAATGATTTATTTCACTCATTTCGTACTTGAATACAGTCACAAAAAGCAAACCGACCATGCAAAACAAAGCCATATAGCCAGCGCGATATCATTTCACTCAAATTTTCATGCTACATTAATTCTTTTGTTTGAATATTTTACTCAATATATAACACGGAGAGAAATGTGATTTTCGGCTGATCAACTTTCTATACTAATATAGATTTCAAATAGTTACGAAGAATATCAATTATTGATGTTAATGCAGTTGTTATTATTCGTTTTTTGTGCAAATTTGCCACAAACAAAAAACGGATATCATTACTTGTTAGATTTAGATTTTTAGATTTAGATTTAGATTATATTGATGAATTTATAATTTCTTGACTACTCGACGAATGCGGGTGTGGAAAGATGTTATTTGTTATCAAGCTGTGTGGTTTATATTGATATTCTAGTCTGAAAGCTAAAGGTTAGAAGAACATTGTACATGATTATGAGTATAATGGTATTACTCTGTATGATACTCACGCAGGCATGTATTGCATGACATGGGAATATAATTTATTTAATGATGGGATACAGTAGTAAAAATCCGTCTACGTTAATGTCTCAGGGCAAATACTGGTATATTTAGATATGAAATTGATGGCAATTATAATATTTTTACATCATTATGTTAGACGAATCGATGTATATCAAATGATGGGAGTCAGTGTTGGATTGGAGGATAAGGGCAGCTTAAATTCATAATGCATATACAGATAGAGAAACAGAGAGAGAAAGAGAGAGAGAGAGAGATAAAGAAGGAAGATAGAAATGTGAAATAGAGAATGGGGATAGAGAGAAAGAATGAGTGATAGAGAGTAAAGAAAAGAAGGAATTAGGGAGTTAGATACAAAGATACAGCAGAGAAAGAGAGGAAATGAGAAAATAGAAGTAAAGAACAATATAGATAATGTAAAGTATTTGTAAAAAAAGAGACTTTTGAAAATTTGATAAAAACGAAGTATACCAAAATATTGACCTTGATCAACACTGCATTTACATCTAAAGCTCCCTTTGAGCACGCAAAATAATTACAAGCATATTTACATTTTTCTTCGTTTTTTTTTCTTTTCATTCAGGTAACGTATTCCATTAATCAATCGATCATTTTTAATTCAGTTTGTTATTTATATTTCTTTATACGATGTTTTCGACAGTGTGATGCTGGACTAGGAACTAAAATCCTCTTTGATCAGATCTTCAGAGAACCTCAGAAGTTGATGATCCTTGGTCCAGCCTGTTCCACTGCCACACAAGCTGTAGCTGGCACTGCCCACTACTGGAATCTTGTAACGGTAGGAGTATTTTATATGAACGTGTGATCTAAGTGACAACCCATTATTCCTCTGATAACGAATACTCGTTTCAAATTACGATATAACCTAGTTTATAACTAAAAAGTTTTCTAATAGGAGAGAAAAGCACCATAATTAAAGGGTTGTTTAGGTAGGTAACCCCAACCCTATACCCTCACACACACCCCCACACATATACACACACACGCACAAAATTGTTAGATAAATTCATGACAAATTTGTAATGCTTAAGATTTTTCTCACCACTGTTTGTAAATTTTCAAATGTGAGGGACCCTTTTCTGTTGGCAAAATAGATAAGCTCACCCATTCTTTAGAATGTTGTAGCGACGATCCTGTGATCTTAATCAAGATCAAATGGTAGCAATAAGTGAATACATGTAATCAACAGTAGATGGTAACATATCATCATTCTGGATAGATGCTCAATAATTATTTCATCGACAGTAGCCATGGTAGCAGAGATGTGGTTGAATTGTAGGCCTAGGTAGGCCTGGCGGTTTTATAAGAAAGTCGATATTTTTAAACTGATATGAGATGAAAATTTATGCATATCTACATTTCTAGATAGGCTTAGTGAAGTAGGATCCCAAATTATTTGATTGGGGGACGCCGGCCTTGGTGTGAACAATGTGATTACTTTTGTTTTGTTCGATCTTTTTAATGTTTTCAAGATTATTTTGTGGAAACAGGGAACATAACAGTCTTAGGAAAGTTTACAAGGGACACAATACTGTTTATATTAATTCTTGTGATTCTTATGCATCATTATAGATGTCTTATTCAGCTTCATCACCGGCGTTATCCAACAATGAGGTATATCCTAGATTCTACCGGACATACATGACCGATACGTTGTATAACCCAGCTCGTATTCGATTCATCAAAGATTTTGGCTGGACACGTGTAGCAACTCTCCATGAAAATCATGAAATCTTCTCTCTAGTAAGAGAAAATAACCGTGCTACCACAAAAACAGAATGAGGTCGCTAAATGAACCACATTGCATTGTACTAATCAATCTTCATTGAAATACATCAATATTTACTCATAACGAAACATGATTAACAAATCAGACGCTTACATTTCGAAAATGATATGCTCAAGATTCATCCAAATTCTGAAGACAGAATAAATGATAGTGACAGATACTTCCTGTCTTGGCTAGACTTATGAGCAACCTGAAGCAAAATAATATTGTAAACTAGCAGTTTCAGTTCAGTTCAGTTTATTTCATTCAGTAAAATTGTGTAAAATAATTTGCGACTTCATTCTGTTCGTGTTTTAGCAAGTCTCCTGTTATATACTTATCTCGGGTTAAAACGTGTAGATATTTTGGTTTTCTTCCTGTGTTTTTCTAGATGTCATATGCTTCTGCGTCATCAATCCTGTCAAACAGGAATAAATACCCATTGTTCTATCGGACTTACATGCCTGATGCTATGTATAACCCTGCTCGAGTGCGACTCATCAAGGAATATGGATGGACGAGAGTAGCTACTATTCATGAGAATCATGAGCTTTTTTCGCTTGTAAGACAGTTCATGTTTGCCTCTTAACGTGTTTCAGTGCACATCTCTCGTCATCTACACAAGCATGTACTTTTTTCCACACATCACTCTAATACAACCGTGTCTTGTTCGATTTGTAGATGTATATAATCACTGTCAAATTCTGAGTGAACTTCATACATTGCTTTGCATTACATGTCAAATTTGAAAGAGACGGTATTTAAACAAACAACGTATTCTAAGCTGTGTCTGTGTGTATTTTAGAATATAGATTTTTGATCGTAATAGAAATCACACTTACAAAATAGACCTACATATATAGGCCTTTATATCGTGCTTGATATGGCAGCTATAAAATTTACAGCACCCACGGGTGCAGCATAGCACAAATATAACCCTATTAACATGCATGTTGTGTACACCTGAATACATTTATTCATTAATGCACCTGTTCACCTCTTTAGTGAAGACTGTGTAAAGTCAGTTTCAGTTTTCATATTTGTAATGGCAAAAAAGTACTGATCATCTTCATCCTTAGAATATATTTATAAACAACTTCGTAAAAAGATATTTATAAGCAATAGTTATGTAAAGTTTGGCAATGGTGAAATACTGGAAAACAAATGTTACGCTATAGGCGTTAACAAGTTTACTTTCTGGATTGCGTGTAAATTTGATTTACGGTGCTATCACACATCATGTTCGAATCCGATTCGAAAACATGTCGAATATGTAAACAAATCGATTAGACTAATGGGTTGTGCCGGCAGAGAGAGAGAGAGAGAGAAAGAGGGTGGGAGGGAGGGAGAGGGAGAGAAAGAGAGAAAGAGGGTGGGAGGGAGGGAGAGGGAGAGAAAGAGAGATTGACTTAAGCTTCATGCAACAATTACAACCTCATTTGGTTATACAACGAACGCAATATAAATAATTCCTGAGATAATGTCAAAATGATGGTGATTGTAATTCATTAGTGTCAAGATGTGACTTGTTTAGCTATTAATTTAATTGATCGCAAACTCGCCTCTTAATTTATAATAGTCATTTCTCAACAATTTGCTGAAGATATATATATATATATAATATATATATATATATTTGCATTGATCATAATCTTGATGGTAGTGATGATGATGATGATGGTAATGATGATGGTGATGATGTTGATGATGGTGTTGGTGTTGGTGGTGGTGGTGGTGGTGGTGGTGATGAAATGATAAGAGAAAGAGGGGGGGAGAAAAAATGGGGTAATGGAACTTGAGCGTGCATGGCGAATAGAGGGAGGGGGAGGTAGCCGCACCCATAAACTACCAATTATTATAACAACCTCATATTCAGGCGAGGATGTGGTTTCTTTATTTTTTGACAGATAGTAACTTTGTAACTTTTTGTTGTTGAATCGAAGCCTTACATTATTTTTTGAATATCTCATAGATGTCGTATTCGAGTGGTTTGAACACTTGACTAGCTGGAATGTTCCCCAGGGAGTGGAGTTTGTGCACTGTAGTGTGCGGAATAGTACTTGAATCCAGTGACCGTAAGCGCTTGATCAGATATTTCTGGTAAAGCGCTTCATAAGAAGCCGTTGTTATTCTTCTTATTATTACATTGATATTATTATTTTTATTATTATTATTATAATAATTATATTTATTATTACAATTATTATTGTTGTTGTTGTCTTATGTAAAAGTAAAATGCTACAGTAATTATGAATTCAATATGCACCACCATGATGTCAACGATCTCGATTGCAAAACTGAAGAACTATATAAAGTTGATATTTCTTCGGCAAGAGACAACTTTCCACGTTGCAAAATTGTATACCCGTTCATAAAATGATAAAGTTTAATGTAATCAAATGTATACCAAAAGCTTGTAACTGCTTTGGAAAGTGTATCCTGATGAATAATGGAAAAAAGAGAGAACTCTTTAAACGAGAAGGTGTAGACCAATGGTGTAAACGTTATAACATTCAATAAAATTGGTGTGTACACAGAGTAGGAGGAATGCGCGTTAAATCGCCCTGAATTTTCATACATTTGCTCTTAAATATCAAATATTAAACATGACGGGATTTTTGACAGGATATACAGTCACAAATTTAAGGGCAAACACACTACAATGTGCCTTATAAAGTATATTATAGATAGTAAACGAAGAAGCTTGACTGGGGAGGATTTTTTTTTTTTAATTTGTAAACAAATCTTTAGGCATTTTACTCCCAGTGTTAAAGATCGTATGCTCGATCTGTAATGAAAAACACAAGTCAGAAAAAATTGGAACCAGCGGGATTCGAACCTGTCATCTACTGCTTGCCGGGCAGCGACTTAACCACCAGGCTATTCTGGTTCACGGCCAAGTCACGATGAACTAGAATCAAATACCCAAGATCCTCTTCTTTCTGACTCATTAATATTCATTTTTAACGGTCCGCCGTAGACAATGGTTAGTAAACGAAGAAGCTTGACTGGGGAGGAATTTTTAATTTGTAAACAAATCTTTAGGCATTTTACTCCCAGTGTTATCGTGACTTGGCCGTGAACCAGAATAGCCTGTGGTTAAGTCGCTGCCCGGCAAGCAGTAGATGACAGGTTCGAATCCCGCTGGTTCCAATTTTTTCTGACTCGTTTTTTTTATTACAGATCGAGCATACGATCTTTAAAGACCTCAGCCTGACCGAATTTTGAAATATACACTTTATTCATCCACGGGAGCTATATATTTTCTGAACAAATTGAAACCAACTTCATGAGATTCCGTTTCCTGTGGAATGAGTAACAGCGTCCCGAATGTTGAGCCCCGATGGTTTTTCTGACGAGGGCCCCGTCTCTGAGGAACGCTACTTTGCGGGGGGTGAAAATTTGATGACGACATATCGTGTAGACGCACTCGGAGCTGTATACATGACATGTCGTCACACGTCTAGCGACCCCCTGCAGTTTCCTCTCTTGTTACGCAATAGGGAGGGGGCGGACCAAAAAAAATTATCTTTTTTATTTTTTATGGATAAACGGAGATTTATGAATACCCAGGGTGATTATATTCTTTGTTTACTAAGCTTTACGTCAATATATGGTTGTTTTGGGTCAGGCTGAGGTCTTTAACACTGGGAGTAAAATGCCTAAAGATTTGTTTATATATTATAGATGTTTTTCTGTATTGAGGACACGTGTGGAGATTCCTTTCACATAATTATTTACCATATAGTAACATCTTAACCCGAATCTATTTCAAACCTTTTAGGAAAAACATTTTAGAAATTGAATCATCCTATGTATATATGGTGACTTGTATTTCAATTTATCACTATTCTTTATCATTTGATTCTAGATTTACAGTATTATCACAGTAGAAATATATTAATTTGAGGATAATCAACCGTCAGACTTACTGTCAAACTAATTATCCCTCTGTTTAATATAATCTAACGTATTGCCCGCACCAGGAGTGTATAATATTCACACCATTAATTATGTTCTCTGGTCATTCAAAGGCAAGCCATGTGTAAAAAGGGGACATGTTTGTTTGCTGGGTACATTTTAACACGATATTGGGTAAAATGTACCCAACATTATGACAGTGTACCTATAGCATTACAAAATAATACTCATGCAGTCAGATATGTCACAATGGTAAAGTCTCAAAGCTGAATATATTCTTTCTTTTCGTCTATTCAGCTCTCAATCATTAACATTGGCTGCAGGCATTTTGCATTGACGTGTATTTTGTAGAACAACATGCAAGGTTATAAGGCAAAGGACCGACCGGGAACGGATGAGAAAGCTTAATCATGAAAGATGATAATACTCAGCTGGTTGTATACATTAACTCCACAATCCCACTCAAAACATGCTAATATTTTGTTGTGTTTTTTGTGTGTGTGATGACTTCGTGTTACTTATTGAAGATGCCCATTATCCTAGATTTTCGATTGTCACAGATATCCGAGCCGAAGGGTTTATCATTCAGATGACATTTTCTAGCTAAGTCATTACTACGTTCACCTCCCCTCCTCCTGCTCCTCCTCCTGTTTCCAACATTTTTCTATATCTTCTTTCTTTCTCCAGGTCTCACTCATTTTTAGTTTCTCTGTCTACATCGCCTCTTTAATGTCATGCAACATCTGGTGATTACTTAAACCATATATGAACTTCTATTGAAGCGAAATCAGTCCAATCATGGACCTAATTTGTAGTAGGTCCATGATCCAATGTATCATTGTATTATGGGCAAGAAAACAGAGAAAACACACATATTACAACTTCAAATAAATTTTCCATAAAAGGAAAGTAAGCATATTTAATTATATACATACATGCGTTGGTGTTGTAAGAAAGGCTCTGTGACCAGGTACATGTATTATTCCTGATACAATTTTTAGAACGTTAAGAGCTTTCAGATAAAGCGGTAAGACTATATAGAGATTGTGAGAGAAGACATAGGGAGCTGCATTGTGAATTCAAAGAGACGGGAATAAAGAATGGAAAACACTGTAATACTCTGAATGAGAATGAAGGATGGTATTAATATTTTATATCATATCCGTACCTTGGAATTATGAATAATACATAATAGGGGGAACCAACGCAAAAGAACTTCTGGAATCGCAGTATCCGTTTATATATATTTTCACATTCTGTATTATTTAGGTATACTTTTCATATGGGCATTTCTATCGTTACGTTACCTTTGGAGAGGTTTCGAGTTACATCTTAAGAAGCTGTTCTCCGACTACAGGTGTTAGGTAAATGAGTTTTAGTTACAACAATGCACACATAATTATTAGAGTACCTAAATACAGTATCAACAATTTCAAAAAAAGTATTTTCTGCTAACCCTGCAAATGTGGGGTTACTCACGTTACATTATTTAAAAATGTAACACGAATAACCGAACATTAAATTTTGCAGAGTTGGCAGAAAGTATATTAATTTTCTTGAGTTTTGATACTGTATTGAGGTACTCTAATAATTATGTGTGCATTGTTGTAACTAAAACTCATTTACCTAACACCTGTAGTCGGAGAACAGCTTCTTAAGATGTAACTCGAAACCTCTCCAAAAGTAACGTGAGTAACCATGGAATTGCCCATCTCACCATTTTACTATTTTTTTCTTCTAATTTTGTAATTTGACAGATCTGATGTTTCTTAAAGCTATGATTTGTCTTTCATTGCATCATTTTTGTACCTTCCTTCCAACTTCTGCTATGCACTCTAAGCATTTGTATATACATACAGTTAACAACAAAATTATTCATACCCCTTGGAAAATTCTATTTTTTTGCATTTTTCCTAAAAATGAATGGTTAAATGAAGTTACTTGTACATCACTTGAATACATTTAGATATCATCTGCAAATGAATGCCGTTTCCGGTTTCACCTCATTTGCATAACAATAGAAAAGGTGAGTTATCCAAACTGGGCGATGTTCAAAATTATTCATACCCTTGGTGATTTATTGACTTTGTCAATCAGTATGAATCCGATCCTTGTGATTAATGCTTGTAATTCATTTTATTTTAATACACCGTCACAACACAAGGCTTCGGAGGGGTCTCTGCTGGGATATCAGGCCAGTACCTGTTCTCCATTGGCTCAATCTCCTTGAGGATGTGTCCACACATGCCTTCACCTGACCTTCAGGGATCATTAGATTTCGTGTCCTACAGGTGATGCAGTTATCGACTTCATGATGACAGGACTATGATATTGAAATTTTCGGTCATTTATTCCATGCATTTTAATGAAAATTCTGTATCTACTTATGAAGCAAAGCACCATTCATGAAGAGCCCTTCCCTTTTGCACTGCCTGTGGGAGGGTTCACCTTTATTCATTGGCCCCATTCTTAATCAGATAGCTCAGGAAGGCCATGTTGGTGATATTAAAGTCATTGCATGACTCTAACGTCAGGTCACCATGAATAACAGTATGTAACCTTTGAGTACCATACACATCCCACATTGACTGTTACTGTATATCAATCTTCATATGGTATATTCTTTGTATCTTTGGTATGAAAGCTACAATCCTTGATATCAAAATGAATGTAAACCAAATTTATACCATATGCCATCCATGTTACCAGCTGCAGTGCACAAAATGCTACCACTTTGACAGTGCACTGGAACATAAAGATCAGTATTTTAAGCTTCACTAGAGTACCCACTTGCAGGTGTCCATATCAAAAATGTGTCAATCAGTGTAACTGAATAAACTGATAAAATTGGCACCATCCAACCTTTAGACAACTACCATGGCCTACCTAAACATTCTTAATAATAATGGAACAAAAGTATCAGGAAATACCTTCCCTTGACAGTGCAAGAGTGAATGCCTCTAGGGAAGTCTCTCCAGGAAGAGTGCTTTGTTTCAACTTAGATACAGAATTGTCATTAAAATGTAAGTAATATTAACGAAAATATCAATATCATAGTCCTATCCTCATGACGTCTAAAACTACACCACCTGCAAACACAAAATCTGCTTAAAATCCATCGAATCCCCTGAAGACCAGGTGATGGCATGTGTGGACAACATCCTCAAGGAGATTGGGCCATTGGAGATCAGGTATTGGCCAGATATCTCAGTAGAGACCTCCAGAAGCATTCTGACAGTGTGAAGAAAGTGTTACGAGCATTAATCACAAGGACTGGATTCATACTGATTGACAAAGTCAATAGATCACCAGGGTATGAATAATTTTGAACATCACCCAGTTTGGATAATTCACCTTTTCTATTGTTATGCAAATGAGGTGAAACCAGAAACAGCATTCATTTGCAGATGATAACTAAATGTATTCAAGTGATGTGCAATTAAATTCAGTTAACCATTCATTTTTAGGAAAAATGCAAAAAACTAGAATTTTCCAAGGGGTATGAATAATTTTGTTGTTAACTGTACATACATACATACAGTGCGTCCCAGAAAAAACGAAACCGAGATTAGTCAATGTTTAATCACATCTTAATCACAATTATGATTAATAAATGACACATAAGCATTCGCTTGGATCCAGCTGAGGCATGCGGCTTGTCTTTGTTCAAAACTCACCTGCCCCCGACAAAGGAATTAATAAGGTTAAAGATTTGTCAATCTGTCGGTCAATTGAATCTGGTGTCGCCGAAACCCCTGACCCGTCTCCGTGGTCTAGTGGTTAAGGCATTGGCGTTCTAAGCCAACGACCTGGGTTCGATTTCCGGCGGAGACATTTTTTCAACCTTTGCAAAAATTTCAAAAAGGGAGGACAGCTCTGGGGAAATTTGATTTAAGTTACGCAACCATTATTCTCTCATTTCCTTTCATATTGTATTTATTTCCACGAGAGTTGCCAAAGATGTATATGTTATTTCCTTACAATTATATATATATATATTCCAATGGATTGGGTATTAGGGGGACTGGTGTATTAGGGAGACACCGTGGACAAAAAACGAGACAAAAAGGTGTCTCCCTAATGTCGATGTAGTGGAATGTATATATATATATGTATATATTTAAAGCAAAAAAAATATATATACATATATATGTGTATGTGTGTGTGTGTGTGTGAGAGTGATAATACTCTCTTATAATTATGTTTATGGGCAGGATATTGATGTTAATCAATGATGTTTTATCAAATTCAGCTCAATCCAATTCATCTAAACCAACTGATGTTAAAGGAGAATTAACACTAGAATATAAATGTACTTATGTTCAAAGGTGTAATATATTCTTAATCATTGACCTGTATCACTTTAGAAATAAAATATCAGAAAGGGGTTTAAATCAAGACATTCTAGCACACGGTATCATCTGCTAACACTTCAATGGGGCTGCCATTTTCTTGATGACATGGAGTTGTACATGAACCATTGGAGACCGTTCCGGTCAGGAAGATATTTTTAATCCACGAGCTAAATTGCTTCTATTCATTATTTTAAAAAAGCCCCATATATGATGGAAAATACATAACAGGTGTATACATTTATTTTAAAATTTGAAATTTATAGATTATTTTTAAATTCGCCGGTTTCGCTAACTAGAAATCGATTTCTTGGTCTTGCCTGGCAGAGCAGAACATAATTTATACAACGCGCATTCTGACTTTTGAAGTCCATTATCTCAAAGCAGGTGAATGCATAGTTTGTCACTATTGACGCTCGGGAAAGTCATCATCCATAAATTTGAATTAATTCGCTCCGTCACGTACGTCATAGTATCAAGAAAATAGATTGATATTTAGTAAAATCGTAATTTTCAAAGAAATATAAAGCACATTTTCGTTTTTAGAATATATGTATATATCTGTGAAATATTTTAAATCTCAAATGGAATTTTGTATCAGGAAGAAAGACAATTTTGCATTCGGATTAAAAATATCTTTATGTACACATCAAGAAAATGGCAGCCCCCTGGTATCGCTAGCAGACGATAAATCTTGCTGAGAAAATCCTGATTTATACCCATCTCGTATATTTTAATGCAAAACTACGTAGGGCAACAAGAAGGAATAGATTACATCTTTGAATATGAGCACATTTATATTTTAAAGTTAATTCCCCTTTAAGCTCATTAAATATAAATGGTTTATGTTAAAGCTTTATAAACCACAACGAAACTTAACAGGGTAATATATTGTCTCATTCGTAACACAATCAAGTTATGATCGGACTGGATTTGATAATTTGCAGATAGAAGGTGTAGATAGTGTGCGTCGTTAATGAACCCATACACATTATTTTCTTTTTTTTAAATCCTCTTAAAGTGTTAGTGCAAATGGTGATACGCTTATTTCATCATGCCATCATAATTCCTTCCAGTTGTTTCCTTTTTTCAACTAAGAGGCAAGTGCTATACATTTGAATGAATTGGTAAATGAAATACTTTGATGGCATTTATCTTAGAGTAATGTGATAATTATGACGCTTGAACTATTTATTCAAAAAGAATGACAAGGTATTCATATAGAATAGTAATTACTCTGATATATTTGTTATTACAATATATCAGTGTTATGAACATCCGAATGTTGATGCAAGTATGTGTATGAATCGTAGAAAATGTGTAAAGTTATGATAATATGCGTTAAGTGATTGATGGACATTTATATTTAGCTGATAACAAAAAAAAAGGTTTATATATTTCCTCTTCTTTTTCTGGTATGTCACATCACTCTTGTAGTTGTTTAGATGCTTTAGGGCGTGGTTTATTGTGATTATGTTTTCGTTGTTATTGTTTGATATCAGCATATCTTATTCTAGGCGTTACAATTTGACATCGTGAAATAAATTCTATTCTTTGGTAGAAATTACAAAGATATCAATTCATTTGCTAATTATATATGTGAAAAAAAATCAGTCAGTGAAATAAAAGTAGAAGAAAAGGACCGGTAAAATATAAATCAATATCATAATCATTTTATGTTTCGTTTCCGATTTTCATTGTACTGTTCACTGTTCTTTTATGCACTCTATAACATTTTAAAACTAAACTTTCTATTGTGTGTGAACAAATCAAATGTCCATGTCAATTGCACGTTAAAAGGAATCCTAAATTGCCACCCCCCCCCCCCCCCAAAAAAAAAAAAAAAAAGAAAAGAAGAAGAATACGAGAGAAATAGATAGCATCTTCAAACACACAATTTCTGTTGTGTAGAACTTCTTTTGACTAATTACAATTTATTCATATAATTATAATATTCTGACAAGTAGTGATGATATAGAAAGTTTATATCATTTATCCTGATGCTGCCTTTTGTTATTTATCCAGGCGATCGATAATCTTCTTACTCTCTTAAGGCAAGCTAATATCACAATCATTTCATCTGAAAGCTTCTCCGAGAACCCGAGGAACCAAGTGGAAAATCTCAAGGTATTAATTTTACAAATATCTCCCTTTTCCCTTATCTCTCTCTCACTCTCCCTCTCTATCCCGTTCTCTCTCTCTCTCTCTCTCTCTTTCTCTCTCTTTCACCCACTCCCGATTTTTCTGTTGCCGTTTCTTCCTATCTGTTTATTCCATACACCGTTCTATATTCTAAGTCGCCCAGTCTCTCACTCTCTTACACTCTTCCTCCTTATGTGTTTACCGCTCTCTCTTTCTTCTCTCTTTTCTCCCCCTCTTTTCTCCCCCTCTTTTCTCCCCCTCTTTTCTCCCCCTCTTTTCTCCCCCTCTTTTCTCCCCTTCTTTTCTCCCCGTCATCTCCCTCCCCCTTCTCTCTCTCTCTCTCTCTCTCGCTTTCTCTTTCTATCTTTCTTGCTCTCCATTGTTTAATTATCCTACCTTTATGATAAGAGATCAGTTTATATACTCGGGGACATTTACAGTGGTGTACATGAATTCAGCTTCTGCAGCAGTAATGCTACTGATGCAAGTAATTACCTAATTCAATTTTACTGATAATACTAAAGAAATGAATATGGTACATCTCAGAATTAAGATACAAGATAGCCCTTGCTTTTTAGAGAGGATATGGACACCCATAAAAAAAGTGTTGAATGTCATTTTAACACTTGAATACTTACAAAATATACCCCCACACACTCACACACACGCACACACATAATACACACACCGCAATAATATAACATTTTGCACAGGGCTTCAAAAGATGTGTTTATATGACAGAAGGGGGAAATATATCTTACCATTCATTTTTTTCTTTGAAGTTTAATAGTCACCACTTTCCCTTTCCTCGTGGGTGCTCGTCATAAGCCATTTGGCGTCTTTCAAAGAATGCTCGAGAAATCAGCCAGAATATCTTGAATAAACCAACAGTTAGTGCTCAGGTCGCAATGTTTTCTCATGAAAATGTCAATGTTTACGGTGATGGTTTTTATAGTAAAAAAAAAGTTGATTTGAACTCTAAGGTTTTGAATTAAGGAAGGTTGATTTTACGAGTGGTTATTGACTTTCTTCTGTACTCCTTGCACGCTTGTTGTGTCCTATATGACGATAAGATGAATAACATAATAAGCTTTTGATTTCAAATAATGGATATCTTAAAAGGCAAATTAATTTAGTGGAAAGCATTTGTAAAAAGATGTTTATATCAAAACACATGTAGAGTAAGGTAAGACCAAATAAATGAAATAATCATTTTCAACTAAGCCAAAAAGGGTCCTCAAATTTGGACATCGGAATTTGAAATATGGCTACATATGTTTTTAAGAAATTAAAAACTGGTAATCAATTTTGCGATTTGTCGAGATGGTTCTAAATATCCCACATTATGGTTCTCTGCTATTAAGTGAACGATCATCTATTCTAACATGATGCCCATGTTTATTCTGATGTTGCAGCACAAAATATAACCTTTGTTGATTTTCTGCTTTCTCAAGATAGAGACACATCATAAACAACATAACTCCATCCTTTGCTTTTCCCAATTTCTAAATCTCAAATGTGAGTAAGAATAAGACATTTGGGACTTTACAATTTTTATTCAAAAACCTTTAACCTCATCAGAGTTCCCGTTGTCTTCATTGAATAATTAGCATCTGCTACAAATCAAAACATTGGAAAGGAAATAAAGTAGTTCTGATTAAGATGAGTTTTTACTCTAAATTTAATATGTAATACGAGTCTTTTTCCTTCCTATGCAGAATCAAGATGCTAAGATTATCCTGGCCAACATGTACGAGAATATGGCACGAAGAGTTTTCTGTGAGGTAAATCAGCATTGTTCAGTGTTCAGCTGTTAGGTGGTAATGTAAATGGGCTTGGAAATATTTCTCGTATTTGGTTACGAGGTGGGGAAATAATATCCGAACAGTTTTTTTTCTCCTATTCCTTTTTTTTTACCAAGCAACGTTTATGAGTTCATGAACATGTTTTTAGATTTCACATTTATTCTTTTAGTCTTCCATATCATTATTTTGTAACATAGTATTTCACATTTATCATTTTAGTCTTCCATATCATTCTTTTGTAACATAGTATTTTTAATACATGTATTCTTACATTAAAAGACTAGGCTCATTCTTATTTTGTTTATCCTTTTCATCAGGGTTTTCACCACAAATGGATTTTTTTTTTTTTTTTTGGGGGGGGGGGAGAGGGGGTCATTTCATCATTTTCATAATCTTTACTGAGGTAGGAAATTATACATGCAATATCATCTTCCACACTTTGTGTGAATTTGATATACGCGTACTATGTCAAAAATTTCGGTAAGTATGGATTTATGATTTGATTTATAACATATAATTTCATGGTTTTCATAATATTTTTTCTATCCATTTTCCAAACAATAATGTGGTTTTACTGTTATCGTCAATGCACTGGAATACCTGTACGATAATCGAGGGCTTTCGAGCCACATACCTTACATTACTCATGAAGATTTTAACGTTAAAGGTTTTAATGTCCAACATGCTTACTTCTAAGGTCATGATTAGGTACACTTACACGAGCTGTTGCCTATGGTTACGAATAAGAGTCTATTATGTACCGTGTAACGTGGTCATTATAATAATTCTTGGTATCTTTTGTCAATGTAGGCATATAAGCAGGGTTTGACGGGGGAGGGGTTCGTCTGGTTCTTGATCGGTTGGTATAGTGATGGTTGGTACCAGGTCCCAGATCCAGATGTGACATGTACTGTATCTCAAATGAAAGACGCAGTAGAAGGATCATTTTACATCGCTACTGAGAGCTTACAGCTTAGCCCAAGCAAAGAACCAGGAATATCAGGTCTGGTGAGTAGACTAATCTTATTCATCTTCTCTCCAGAGCAAGTTGGGTGGGTAATGTTCGAAGGCCTGAAGAGAGAGGAAGAAAGAATTGAGGATGTGAAGATAGGATGATTAGAAATACCAGGAGGATTAATGAAGATGATTAGATAACAATGATCAGGCAATTGAAAATAAATGAAAATAAATAAAGGCTGGAAAAAGGCAGTCAGGAGAAAGAAATACGATCCACGGTTTATCACTAATTAGAATAGGAAAAGGCAGATAGACGAGAAAATACTATCTGTTCAATGATATATGTATATTTATATAGCATATCCCCCCCCCCCCCATTCAAACTATCCTGTAAAAGAAAACGTCATTGTGTTTTGTTAGTCCTCCTTTATTTCTTAACGTATGCCATTCTAATTTATTGATAACAACTATATATGTGACCCGTCACGTCAAAATGAGACAGAAGTCGTATTTATTCAAATTCGATTTCATTATTAATTATTATTTTCCATTTCATAAGCTTTAATTTGAGATGAAAGTCAACTCTAGAGAATGTGTATTAGTGGAGATAATAGATTTTGAAACTCGAGAATAGTAGGGTTTTGGAAAAGTATTTGTTCGAGAAGGCGCTTTCGAAGTTTGACTTCCGTTTTGTCTTCATGCACCATTTTATCATCTTTAATGCCAACGTGTTTAAAAGTCCGTAGTATAACCTTTTATTAATTTGAAGAAAAACTAGTTTTTACGTTTCTTTAGTATCTCTTTTCATGAAAACATGAGTTTTTATTTATTCAAGTCATAATTCCTAACAGTTTAATGGGTAGGTGAGCAAGTAGTTTCAAAGCACCGAAAAGGCTTCTCGCATCGACTTATTCCTTCTCTAAATCCCCTTGCTATTTGTTATGCCTTTTTAAGCCGGTATATATTCGATTTGCATACATTATAAGAAAATTTAAGAACCTAGAAAAGTTCTTTCCGTTGATTGTGATCTCCGAACAGTTTCAGCTTTGTTGCCGAAAAAGCAACTTTGGGCAATTTGCATAATTAGCATAAATTCATGGAAAATTGGCATAATTATTACGCAATCCAAGCCAATTTTCCATGAAAGGTCTACTTTCACTCAACCTGGAAATTGTTCGTCCATGTTCTAAAGTTCTGTAAGAAATACACTTTCAGTTGTTCCAGCATAATCAAAGGTTCTTTGCAACCCAAATGATGTGCAGGGATGCATACAACTTATATTTTGTTATTCAAACAACTAAATACGTTTCATAATTCTTTTGATATTCTTAGGAAGCATTTTCTCAAACATGCTAAGCTCCACCAGTCCAAAATGCCTCGGGTCTCATTCCTGTAATGACATTATCTGTCAATCATTAGTGAGCTAAGGAGAGACAGTGGTATGTAGCTCTGCCAGAGATGACCGTCTGTTCTAATAGTCTATACAATGCCTAAATAGGAGTTGCTATATCAGACATGCGGTAGCATTATCAGGAAAAGAATGGTAATGAGGAGGTATTCTTTGAAAGCATGCAATTCGATTGTGAGCATGTGTTGAGCTGGGGGAAGTTACATTCCACTGTCTATTGTAGAATGTTAGTGTAGCTGACTGATGATTGGCAGATGATGTCATTGCAGGAATGAGATCTGGAGCATTTTTTTTTTAGGGTGGAACTAAGGAGATTGGGAAAAATATTAAAAAAAAACATTTAAAAATCTATGAAACTATCTAGATGTTGGAATAACAGAATATTAGTTGTATTCAACCCTGCTCATCAAAAGGAACAAACTTGCATTTGGATTGCGTTTGAGTTGCAGGGTCCTTTAAAGTTGGTGTTTACATGAACTTTACGTGCTATTCAAACGCAAATTCAAAATATCCCTCTTAAATACTTTCACAATCCATTCTATGGCTCCCTATACTGTATTCCTCGTCTCCCGCATTCTATTTAAAAAAAATGTTTTATTAAGATAATCTCTCATATACATGTTATAATCTGAAAGACTGTTTTTTTTTATTCTTAAGGAAATCTACAATATTACAAGCCTAGCTTCTTCTTAGATTCCGTCATATTTCACGGCAAACTAGTTCGTCTTTTCCCAACTTTAAAATGATGGAAATATTGATCTGTGTCTTCGTATGTTTAATTGGATTTTTTTTCTTCCTCTTTTGTTGAAAGTATTGAAGATGGTTTCCTATATCATTGTAATAATACAGAAGTCATTGTTTATGTTAAAATTATGTGATTTGAAATATGAAATAAACTGAAACTCAAACTGAATATTTATTTGAGAAAAGAAAAAACATTAAAATGAGTATTTCTTACAATTAGTACATGGACCTACAATTTCCTGTTTGAATGAATTATTCCACATTTCCGGGAAAGATCTACTTTCATTCAACCAGGAAATTGTAGGTCCATTTTCTGATTGTAAGAAATACACAGTAATATTTTATTGGGTTTTTTTTCTCAATTATATGTCACGTAAAGTTTATGTAAATACCAACTTAATTATGAGTTATGAATTATACTTGAACAACTGAAAGTGTATTTTTTAGAGTTAAACCATGCTTTTTCAAACATTTTTGATGGGGATGGGGTTGTGACGCCCAAATTTGCCTACAAAAATGCTGCACCCTAATCCCCCACAAATAATAAAAGAAAATCACAGATCTAGAGATCTTGATCATACAGGCCCATTTTTGCAAGGAGGCGGTTACACCTTTTGACCAATATCAACACTTCAATTTCTATTTTTTTTAAAGCGAGCAAAATTTTTGTAAAAACTTTTTGTAGAAGAAAATGTACAGAAATTACATAATTATCTGCATGGGATTTAACCTCCCTGCCCAAATATGTGGATATTCTGGCTCCTCGCTTCCCGAATATGAAGTGGTGGTTGCCCGAATATCGGAACTTTGAAATCCTCGGGGAGGGGGCTGCTGTCCATTGCCGCAGGGGGCGCCTTTTGCCCGAATATCACCTTCCAATTTCTAAATTTTTGTGAGCAAGCGAAGTGAGCGAGCCAAATTTTTAAAACTTTGTGTAGAGAAAATGTTCAGAAGTTACATACAGAAGTTCGTTAATTATACCTCGCTGCCCATATGTGGATATTCTGGTACCTAACTTCGCTTCCCGAATATGAAGTGGTGGTTTCCCGAATATCGGAACTTTGAAAATCCTCGGGCCGGGGGAGGCGTGGCTGCAACCTATTGCCGTAGGGGGACGCCTTTTACCCGCATATTAACTTTCCAAATTCTACACTTTTGCGAGCGAGCAAAACTTGTTTAACTTTTTGTAGAGCAAATGTACAGAAGTTACATTACCTGGGAACCTCGCTGCCCAAATATGTGGATATGCTGGCACCTAACTTCGCTTCCTGAATATGAAGTGCATGCGGTTGCCCGAATATCGGAACTTTGAAAATCCTCGGGGAGGGAGAGGTGCAGCCTATTGCCGAAAGGGGACGCCTTTTGTCCTAATATTAATTTTACAGTGTTTTTGAGAGTGAGCAAAAAAACTAGCCAGTTTTTCCTTCTTTTTCTTTCCTTCCCTTTTCATTTCCTTCTATTCTTTCTGGTTTTGTTTTCCTTTCCTTTCCCTTTCCTTTTTTCTTTTCTCTTTTCTCTTTTCTTCTCCTTTCTCTTTTCTCCATTTTCCTCTTCCTCTTCCATCTCCCTTCCCACCTCCTTTTTTTTAATTTGCCGACAGAGGTGGCGCATTTGCAGTTTTGAGTGTGAGTGTGACACCCCCACACCCCCTGCTAGCGGCGACACCCCTGCCTAAAGCCAAGTTTCTTTTCTTCTTGGTCTCTAATGATGCAATATAAAGAGCAGGATACATCTAACCAGTGCCCTGGTGAACTGAACTTTTGTTTGATAATATTCATTTCATTATATGCGAGCTATACCCGTAGCGTTTTAAATATCAATTATTGAATCTCTTTTGTATCAACACCCCCCCCCTACAATACAATACTTTCCTGCTTAATGCTCTCTCTTTGAAAGCCAATTTCTTTTCTTGTTGCTTTATAACATATGTAATGATAAACACCAGGAAACATTTAAAGTCTCACTACAACAAACAAATCTTTTGTTTGACATTTTCTTTCTTCCTGCAAGTTAAGTCCAAACTTTTTCAAAAGAGCAATACAAATTACAGTTGCAGCTTTCCGTTAAGGTGTGCATGGAGTTCATGTCCTGACGATTATTGATCCCCGCCCCACCCCCCCCCCCCCCCCGCCCCCCACGAATCACGCTTTTTAGACTTGACATAATGCAGCAGTTAAAGAGGGCTAAAATCAATAGATAATATAATATTATATAATATTGTTCATTTGTCTTTGGGTTTTTAATATTACAGTTAGATATCCGTTTGTTTTAATGCGAAAGGAATATCTAAAATCCTTAAAACAATTTTTTTTTCATGCGAGAAGGCACGAGCCTGTCTAGCACACGACATAACTCGGCGAAAATATCACGTGACCAGGTCACCTGGAACATCCAATGAATAAAAGCCTCGTGTAGCTAGGGCGTAGCCTGGTGTGCTCTCGCTCACTGTCCGCAAATTCTAACGATTTGACCGAAAAAACACTCCCAGAAAAACTGATATATTTTTTTTTACCTCTTCCAGTAATATTTAGGACTACAATACTTTACAGGGCATTCATGAAACATTGGAGATTCAAATACATCAAGAATAATAATTACCCAAAATATAGCATTTTGCACGATTTTCCCCTTTTTCTCGAGTTCTAGCCCAGCAACTTCCGTCTCAAGTTATTAGAAATCTACATAATACAGCTATTATGATCGTTTCCTTTATTGTGTTTTTAGGAAAATGATGTTAATAATTATGAAGTAAAGGCAAATACATATTTGAATTCGGAGAGAACATTGATATTAAAACACGTTTGTAATAATCATTCATAACACGTGATCTTGTGATAAATTCAATTCACTTAAAGTTCTCTGGATGCATGCTGTTTTCAAACATCACGCCTTCCTTCAAATATTGTCAATTGTCAGATTGTGTTTAAGATTACAACATTGAAGGTAATCACATAACGGTTCTATTAGTATACAATAAATGAAGAGTATAGTGAAGAACTGGCTCGTGTTCTCTCAATTACCAATATACCATTTGTGTTGTGTTTTCTTCGTAACGAAGGCTAAAAGCAGTAATTGACTAGGGAACTAACCGCACACTCCTGCTTTTGAATTTCAATGTGAGTGAATCAATGGAAGAAAATGTATGCCTGGTAAAGTTGGTAAAATAGAAGGGACATTTTTTTTCGACTTACGCTTGACGTCTATTTTGGCTAGATGGACAAGACGTTACGATCATATCAACTACTTTTATATTTTTTTTTGCTATTTCTTGTGATATTGTTATTTTCCTCGAACGTGCTATTATTATTTCCCTCGAACGTGCTATTATAGTTCCATTAAAAGGATGTTTAAATATTTGAGTTTCAATAGGATGCCGAGAGAAAATTCCATTACATCTTTATACGCTTACATGTATCACGTGGGCAATTATTTCACTGAAATTATATGCAAGTCTGTCCATTGGACTGAAAGCATAATTATCCTAACCTCGCATCCCATTTAATGAAGGAGAATAATTGATAGTATCTCACTCGCGCTATAATACTAATAATACAAGGTTTGGAGTGCGTTGGTGCGATCTGGCAACACAAAGGTTTTTATCGTGGTGTACTATACGCACGAGGCGCAAGCCGAGTGTGTTTGACACCACGATAAAAATCAGCGTGTTGCCAGATCGCACTAACGCACGAACTCACAACAATGTATTAATAGTTTTATAAAACGGGTCGGCAATATGATTATGAAGTCTATAAAAATGGTTACGAACCAAGAGTCGCACAGTCATGGAGGCTGCCATTTGCTTTCCTGGATGACATCACAGAAGCGCAGCCAACAAAAGTCATGCGCGTTTCCTTAGTGCGCGCATGTAATACCTGCGCTAAAATGACAATTAAAGGGAAATCCTACCTTAATAGCAAGTCGCTCTGAAAAAAAGGAAAAAGCAGAGAATCAGATTGGTGAAAGTTTGAACAAAATCGGACAAGCAATAAGAAAGTTATGATTTTTTGAAAGTTGTAATCACTATCCATATGGGAATTTCAAATTGGCCGAATAGGTAATGTCCCTGTGATGTAGTTGTGGACAACTCTCCCATTTGCTCCAACACACAAAATGACTAGAATGTATTTTTTTTCTCAAAATGTATCACTCAGTAGGCTTTCTTTCTTTCATGAGGACCTATAACAATATGCTATCTCCAATATATTTTGAGTAATGCCCTGAATGTAAAGGCGCTTCAGAGAAAACCGCAAATTAATAATAAATTTGTGTACGACAAATGGGAGAGTTATCCATAAGTATGTCACAATTGACTCAGCAAATTGCCAATTTGAGATTCGCATAGATGTAATAATCTCATTTTTTAAAACATCCATAACTTTCTTATTCCTCGTCCGATTTCTTTCAAACTTTCACCATCCTGTGTTTCTTATTTTTCTGTTTTTACACAAATCAACTTATTACCAAGGTTGGTTGCCCTTTAAACTACGCGATTTCATTGCGTTTTAAGTTTGCACGCACCAGAGGTACGCGTATGCGCAGCTCAGCCGTGCTTTAGAAGCCTTTTCGCCGTGCCGGTTATCACTTTTTTTGCACGGTAACGTGGTGTTATTTGACCAATCAGGATTGAACCCGTTGAACCCGTTTTATAATGTTCGCCCGCAGATCAGTCTCTATAATGCTTCCCTAGACATCTGATTATATGAGCGACCTTGCCATA